>CM060938.1:236569399-237819399 GCA_030765085.1 Allium cepa
TTGGTGGAGCTAGGTGGAGGTGTGAGTGACGTTCAGGCGAATTTTCATCGCCTCTGGTGAGGTGTGGTGGCCGCGCGATATTTTTGTCTGGGAAGTAGCTGTTGCTTATTTCGAGCACCAGGTCTTTTTTTTCATTTTCAACTTGTAATTGAAAATAGGGGTTCGATTGAGATACCTGGGATGTTTTGTGGTTTGTGGGTACGGTAGAGGGTCGCCGCAGGGGAGGCGAGCCACCGTGCACGTGCACGATGGCGAAGTGGTGCCTGGTATGTTTTATCTGGGGCGGTCGCGTGCGCGTACTCGAGAAATTCGAGTGTTGCTTCGATCGAGTCTTCGGGTTTTTTTTTTCTCGTGTGTGTGTTACTGTTGTTTCATTTTACAAAAAAAAGAAAAGGATATGAAGAAGATAAGATACAGAAAGGAAAAGAAGATAGAGAGTGAGAGAAGGGAAACGCACGGGAGAGTCACGAGGAAAAACTCGAGTTTCCTCGAGTAAAAATTGATGCGATCTCGGTACCTTCCCCAAATGGCTGTTGTACCATTGTTTAACTTAGTTAATTAAGTATTGATAGTTAGTTAAGTTAGTATTTTAACTAAAGGTTGATAAGTAAGAAAAGATATATGAGTAATAATATGAAATTAGGGTGTTAAGTAATTTGTATTTGAAATCTTAGATTGATAACCTTAATTTATTTATTTTTTCTAATTAGAAATAAATTATATGATAAGCAATTTAAATCTTAATAACATTAGTTAATTACTTGAGGTTAATTAATGGAAATCTAGTTAAATGATTAATAGGAATTATACTTTAATTAAATTGATAATAATTGATTTATTAAAGTAATTTGTGACAATTGAATAAGTAATTCGTTTTAATAGGAAAGTTATTAACTAACTAACTGAGTAACTAAGTATCAGTTAATGAATAAAAGTTTAGTAAATAATTAATAAATTTGAGTAATTAATAAATTGATTAATTGAGTTACTTAATCAGTAATTAATTTAGTAGGATAAAATAATTTATTATTAAGTAATCAATTAAGTAAAGTAATCCAAACTGTTTGGAATGCATTGATAAATTCGATTTGATTGACTTTGATATCTGTTGATGATATTTCTGTGATATGTTGTGATGTATTATGGATATCTGTGATAGCTATGTATGATTTATCTGTTATATCTGTTATGTTAATTCCTAATATTGAATAGAACTGTTAAGTTAAATAGACAACTTGGCCCTTAAAATGGCGTTTGGATTCGATGAGACCGGGATCGGAAGAATCAATTTTGATTCTCCGAAAACCACATCAATCCAATTTAAACGTTAGGTCGTAAATCCTGAAATGATGATCGAGATGGTGTTTTCAGAATGCAAGGGTTATCGTCGTTAACTCTGAGGTTGATTCCAAAACGAGTGTAACGAGATAATGCCTTCGGTTTCGTTCGAACCCGGAACGAACTTGTATGGATCGAATGCTTTCAACACATCGTCAGGCGGACGATAAGCGTTCTAAGTGATATGTTCTATAAAGGTAATCGTAGCCTCAAGCCTCATCAACCGGGAATGGCTAAAACAGGGGATGTGCAACAAGGTTAGGTGGGTCATGCCCAAGCAGGACAAGATATTTCCCCTGTCTAGATGTCCCTTTTTATATTTCGGCTTAGTGGGCGGTTGCTAGCTACAACCGCGGGGTTTATCTTGTTCGGGACTGTTCAGTAAGGAATGGTTCCGGCCTTGTGTTGCAGGGGATGAAGGGAGTAATCCTCGGTACGGTGATCTAGGCCCCGTACTGTGACGGGCGGTACCCCAGTAGCCCTGCCATTGTTGGAAATCCATTTTCCCTACGAGACCCTACGGTTTTGATTTGTATTACCCACTTTTGTGGCTAGTAGCTGGAATTTAATGAATGTAACAATTTCGGCTATTTTCTATTTACTTGAAAACCCTAGACACTATTATAATATCACATGATTTCCTATGAAATGTTTTGGTTAGCGTAAGGTAAAAACTTACCCGTGTTTATTTGTGGGGAGTCTTACGTGATACCTTTATTTTCAAATGTTTTTTTCAAGTTAAGCAACTTTAAACCGTTTACTCATACCAGACCCATGTCTGACCCGGAGTTTATTTTTGTTTTTCATAAACTCTCGGGTACCCAAATTTTTACGGGTAGCCAAGGGATTCAGGTTAGCTTTGACGAATTCTGGAGGAGCAATGGAGCAGGAGGCTTCAGCGTTGTATATATATATAGTTCCGCTGTGTCGGTATCTCTGAGTCATATTGTTTGAGTTGTATTGTATTGAGTTGTATTAACTAGGCAGGTGTTATAACTGTGTAGAATTGATGTATTATCTGTATAACTCTGATATATGTAAAACTTTTAAATATTTAAGTGATATATTATATTTTGTTCCGTTCCGCTGTGAGATTCTGATGTTGTTGTTCTTTCTTCTTCTTTCTTTTCTATTTTCTCACCCCTTTCTTTCTTAATGATGATACGTCTTTCTGGTAATAGAAGGGCGAGTCGTCACAATCAAATTGATTAAGAAACACAAAAGTTATGCTTAATTTAGTTTCAGATTCAACAACAGTGCAAATATAATTTTGCTCTCGGGATTGCAATAGAAATACTCAATTTTGAAATAGATAACTTCAGAATTTTGGAAAACACAAAACATGAAAATTGTAGCTCTATATCAGTGCTTTCCATAACATCTAAGATCATCAAATTGGATTAAGAAACGCAAAAGTTATGCTTAATTTAGTTTCAGATTCAAAAACAGAGCAAATATAATTTTGCTCTCGGGATTGCAATAGAAATACTCAATTTTGAAACAGATAACTTCAAAATTTTGGAAAACACAAAACATGAAAATCGTAGCTCTATATCAGAGCTTTCCTGAACATCTAAGATCATCTAATTTGGTTAAGAAACGCAAAAGTTATGCATAATTTAGTTTCAAATTCAAACACAAACAAGTTTTCCAGAGATGATTTTCTATTTTTTAACTTTTTCTATGGCCAAGCTCTCACAAATTACCGTTTCAGCTAGCAAATTTATGAGCATGCACTCAACTTACGGATATAGCAGCGAATTTGGAAGCAAGATGATGACTTTTGGTGAAGAAATGATCCTTAGTGACCTGTAGAAGCTAGAAAAGAGACATACAAAAGAAATAGAACATGTTACAGACAAATTCGTATCAAGCTCATGGATTTTGATGAAATTTTTATAGAATTGGTTGTGATTACCTTTCTCTTTTCTAATTTCGGTGATTTATTCTTCGAATTAGCAGCGATTTTGGATGGAAATATGGTTTTTATTTGAGAAAGCCATGACTCTTTCTTTTTCTTTTTCTGTAAACTTGTGTTTGAGAAGGAAAATGAGGAAAGAAACTTACGTACAGACACTTTCTCACAAACCATAAGCTTCTAAGACAGGCTAATGGATCCAATGTTACCCAATTAAGCCCAAGAGCATAATTACTTAGATAAATATGAAACCATGTACACGTTTTCTCTTATTTTAACATTATACTCACATTTTCTACATTTTTAAGTTAAATAAAATGTATACAATTATTTGTTATGAAAATGAACTTGTTATTAGAACAAAATAAACTTAATTTTAACAATAAAAGATATATATATATATTATGATATTTTATAATTTACACAATTTTAGTGTAAATATACCATTTTTAACACAATAAGCTTAATAAAAATTATTTTCTTGTCAAATAAGTTGCAATAAATCATTCTATCCTTATTGTATCATTAAAATATTATTTTCAACTAATATTCCATCTTATACTTTGATAAAATATAATATTTTTGTACATTTTTCCCTCTTATATTCAATAAAAGGACAATATTGGAAATAATTACCAATATTATCACATTAACTTAATTAAAATACAATAAATGATTAATTTCACTCCAAAACATCAAAATAAAGTTTTTATAACTATCTTTCCATCAATTTGGATTTATTTCAACAATTTAATGTTGAATTACATCACTTAGTAAATCAATTCACCCAAATTTACCTAAATTCCAATATTTTCCATTTTATTTAATCAAAACTCCAAACATTGAATTTTAAACCAATATTTAACTCTAAACATATTGTTTATTTAAAATGAACAATTTAAACCAAATTTATTTTCTTCATTTCATTTAGTTCTCAATATTAAACTATAAGTATTGTTATACTTTAATATTTCAGGTAATCACCAATACCAGGGTTGTTACAGACTTCCCCCCTATAAAAAAAATTGCGTCCTCGCAATTCCTAGAGGTAATCCATATTCAATATACTTTATTTCATCAAATAAAGGGAATTTAGATAGATTAACTAGAAAATTCTTACCTTCGGAGTGAGAACATAAGAAATCAGGATACATTTGCTTGATGAATTCTCTAGTTTCCCAAGTGCAGTCATTGGGATTATCGAACCATTGAATCTTCACGAGCGGAATATTCTTATTTCGAAGGCGTCTAACCTCCGAAGCAAGAACCCTTACAGGATGCTGCACGAATGATAGATAAGGAGAGACTTCTAGCTTCTCTAAAGCACGAGAATCGAACACAGAATCTGAATCTCGTAGACACTTCCTTAACTGAGAGACGTGGAATACGTCGTGAACTCCAGAAAACTGATCGGGAAGTGCTATACGATATGCAACAGGACTGATACGCTCTGTAATAGGAAATGGTCCAATATAGCGTGGTGCCAATTTCCCTGTCTGGATGAACCGTATCACTCCCTTCAGAGGAGAAGCTCGGATATAAACAAGATCGCCCACTGAGAACTCAAGAGGTCTCCTACGGTTGTCCGCGTAGGATTTCTGTCGACTCTGAGCCTCTTTCATTCTCTCTCGGATAAGATGGATCTTCTCATATGATTCTCGAATAGACTCGGGGCCAAGAATGAGCTTTTCCCCCAACTCAAGCCAACATGATGGAGAACGACACGGCCTTCCATATAAGCCTTCGAAATGAGCCATGCCGATAGAAGATTGGTAGCTATTATTATAAGCAAACTCAACTAGAGGAAGATGATCCTCCCAACTACCACCAAAATCCAAGATACAAGCACGAAGCAGATCTTCCAAGATACGATTCACCCGTTCAGTCTGTCCATCAGACTGTGGGTGATAAGCTGTGCTAAGATTAAGCTTTGTGCCTAAAGCTTGCTGGAGACTCTGCCAGAAGTGACTCGTGAAAAGAGGATCACGACCACACACAATAGATGAAGGAACACCATGTAAACGCACGATCTCCTTAATATAAAGCTTCGATAAGTGAGATGCCGTCCTATTAGACTTAATAGGAATGAAATGTGCGGACTTGGTAAGACGGTCCACAACAACCCAAATACTGCTATGGCCCAACCTCGAACGAGGTAAGCCATCGATGAAATCCATAGAAACTTTGTCCCATTTCCACAATGGAACCTCTAAAGGCTGAAGAAGACCACTGGGTCGTTGATGCTCGGCCTTAATAAGCTGGCAAGTCATGCAATTGCTTACATAACTTACTATATCTCTCTTCATGCCTTCCCAGTAATAGAGGCGACGCATATCAGCATACATCTTGCTGCTTCCTGGATGAATAGTATACATAGAACGGTGACACTCAGCTATAATGTCCCGCCTAAGTTCTGGAATAGAAGGCACGACTAGACGGTTCTTCTTTCGAAGACACCCATGCATATCGATGTTGAAATCCCTCATCTCAATGTCATTGTGGGATTCAGACTTATACTTCTGAATAAGAGCAGATATATCGGAGTCTTGCCGCCGAGCCTCGACAATCCGTTCAAGAAGAGTAGGACGAGCTTCCATGCTATATAATAGAACAGGAGAGTTGGATGTGGAAGCATGATCACGAATATCACATATGGAAAGAGTATCAAGAACTTTCCATTCTGCAATCATCATGGAAACAATAGCTTAATGCTTGCGACTCAAAGCATCAGCTACTCGATTCCCCTTGCCAGGAGTATACTGAATATCAAAATCATATGAAGTTAGAAACTCGAGCCAACACTGTTGTCGCATGTTGAGCTCCTTCTGGGTGAACAAGTACTTAAGAGACTTATGATCGGTGAAAAGAGTAAAGTGCTCTCCCAACAAATAATGACGCCACATCTTCAGAGCAAAGACAATGGCAGCAAGCTCTAAATCATGAGTAGCATACCGAACCTCATTCGGACGCAACTGCCTAGAAGCATAGGCAACAACACGATCTTTCTGCATCAAAACAGCACCGAGGCCACTATGACTGGCATCGGTATAAACAATAAGATCTTGGTTCCCTTCAGGGACCACAAGGACGGGAGCATTAGTGAGAAGCTCCTTCAATTTCTGAAAAGAAGCCTCACGCTTATCAGACCAAATGAATTGAACGCCTTTCCTCGTAAGGCTAGTCAATGGAAGCACGATACGAGAAAAGTCTTTGATGAAATGGTGGTAATAACCAGCCAAACCCAGAAAACTACGAATCTCGTGAACATTCTCAGGTCTCTTCCAACTCTGGATAGCCTCGATCTTAGAAGGATCAACGGAAATACCTTCTGAAGATACAACATGGCCTAAGAACTTCACTTGCTTTTCCCAGAAGTGACACTTAAAAAGTTTTGCTTTGAGTTGATGCTTTCGGAGAGTACTCAAAACAATTCTAAGATGTTGAGCATGGTCCTCTTCGGACTTCGAATATACTAGAATATCATCAATGAAAACAAGCACAAACTTATCGAGATATTCCCGGAATACTCAATTCATAAGATCGACAAAGTAGGCAGGTGCGTTCGTCAATCCGAACGGCATGACGAGCCACTCATAAGAACCATAGCGAGTGCAGAATGCGGTGAAAGGAATACTATCTTCTGCGATTCAGAGCTGATGAACACCAGTGGCAAGGTCTAACTGTGAAAAGACCTTAGCACCACTTAATTGATCGAGCATGTCGTCGATTCTCGGTAAAGGGTAATGATTCTTGATGGTTAACTCATTAAGCTTGTGATAGTCGACGCAAAGCTTAAGAGTCCCATCGGACTTCTTCACGAATACTACCGCGGCTCCCCACAGAGAAGAACTAGAACGAATGAAATGCTTGGCTTCAAGCTCGAGAAGTTGCTTTTTGAGTTCCTCATTCTCTCGTGTAGACATCCTCGTGGGAGGACGAATAACTGGCTGTGCGTCAGGAATAAGATCGATACGGAACTCAATAGCTCTCTTAGGAGGTAAACCAGAAACAGGCTCGAATAAATCTGAAAAGTCGCAAACGATAGGAATACAGGATATATCGTTGTCGTCATCTTGGGAATCAAGAGCAAATAAAGAAGCCATGGAATCACAATCGGAATCACGAAGCGAAAGAGATAACTGATCAGAAGAATCTAGATGTCGAATATATAAGACTCCCTCCATACATAAAATCCTGGCCACGTATCGAACTAGCCAGTCCATTCCCAATATCATATCAAATCCAAGAAAAGGAATAACGTGCAGATTCGCACGGAAAGAAAAGCCACAAATCAAAATCTTAACATCATCACAAAGCAAACTAAGAGTTGCATATCCTCCGATAGGATTCGCAATTCGTAAAGATGTAAGCATGCAAGAAACATCTAACTGCAAAGCATCAACGAGTTCTTTCGATACGAATGAGTGAGATGCACCCGTATCGAAAAGCACTCGAATATAACGATTATGGAATAAAATAGAGCCCTCTAAAACAAAAGAGGAAGTACCTCTAGACCGAGCAGCACCTCCAGAGGTAGTAGCCACACTAAGATGACCCTGACGAGAACCCTTCTCCTTTTTGGGACAAGCTGACACTAAATGTCCCTCCTTCTTACAATAAAGACAACGCTTAGGCTTGGGGCACTCCCTCACTGGATGGTCAGGTGCACCACAATTGTAGCATGCAAAAGGATTAGTTGAAGGAGTAGACTGAGACTGGGAAGAAAATCCCCTCTGTTTCTTCTTTTTAGTTGGATGGAACAGCTTCGGCTTGTGGAAAAACTTTTTCTTATTCGGGTTCCCCGAACATCACCCTCATCATCACTATCTTTCTCCTTCTCGACCACTTCAAGCTGAAGGGTCGCATCCACAAGCTTTTCAAAGGTGAGCTCAAGGCGAAGCATGAGGGACTTATTTAGATATTTCTTAAGCCCTGAGACGAACATAAGATTCTTCTTATATGGAGTAGAGATGAGCTCGAGACCATACTTAGACAAGGCTTCAAAAGATGCAACATATTCAGAAACCGTCGACTTTCCTTGTTTGAAATCAAGGAAACGTCGAGCAAGAATAGCCTTCTCGGATTCTGGAATAAACTTGAGTTCGAATCTCTCACGAAACTGATCCCACTCTAGAGTGGACTCATCAATCTCAGCAATAAGAAGATCATACCAATGTAAAGCTCGTTCTTGCAACATACTAGATGCTACAAGGACTCGGTGATGACTAGAGATCTCCATACGACTAAAGATACGCTCACAAGAACTGAGCCATGCCTCAACCTCTAAAACAGTCTCGGTGCCTTTAAAGATCTTGCCTCCAAGATGAGTGAAGTCACTACACATGCGCGCAAACGTGGATTTACGCGGAGGAGAAGAGTGAGCTGGAGCGGAAAACCGAGTGCTCCGAATAAGCTCAAGGATCTGATCGGTAGACATATATACGCCTTCGGGACGAGGACCACTGGACGGTCCCGCCGTCGAAGAGCGTCCTCTACCTCTACTTGACATAGCTGAAAGATAAGATAAGATATGATTATTCACAGGGTAAATAGATATATTAGCAATTCAAGTGCAGAAGTTAAGGGATACTATGGAAAATAATTAACATTCCTAGACATATTCCTTTCTATGTACCCCAAAGGAATTAAAAAGGGACACGAATCAAAACAAGGATAGGGGAAAGGCAAGGTCAAGGTGAAACCGATCATAATTAAGGGATGATGTATATGGATGTATTATATCTGATGTATGATATCTCGTATGCTGTTCTGTATATATTACACTATATTCTGAAACAATGCTCTGATACCAAGCTGTAATGCCCACCCCGAGACCTACATTAGCAAAGAGAACTACTAAGTAATCTTGTCTACTAATGTAGAGAATAGGGCTGGCTAAGGGCGACCCTCATGATAATGCATTAGCTAAGAGCTAAGTATGTCGATATTTTTTTTATATGGTCGACACACCTAGTCCTTAACTAATACGATACCATGATGGTTTAGGATCATTTCAGAATAAATGCAATATACAATTAATTATAAACAGACACAGAACAACAAACCCAAATTAGAGTATACATACATCTCCATAAATCATACATAATACATTTTACATATAAGTAGCATCAACTGCAAAATATACATACACAACCATCCCACAAAATAATAGGTACAACATCCAAGTCCAAAAAGAAAAAAAATGGTTCAAACAAAAGCAAGCTAACGGATCCAAGAAGGAGTGAGCTAAATCCATACCTAACCTGCAACTCGGTCTGACCCGAGTAATAAATACACGGGTCAGGCTAGCTAGAACTTATCATTAGTAAAGATAACAGTAATAGGAAAAAAAAGAACCATTCCGTTGTTGCCAACGGAACGATGTAAGTATCATCAAAATCACCTCTAAGGTGAGACATCTATGGGTCCATCATGATTTCATAAGGGAATTCAATTAGTTATCTAACGATGGTTCATCTTCTATAGTTATATAAGTGAAATAGGCAAGGATTTAAACCATATAAATAATCGTCATAAAACAGTCTAAAACCTCATAAAACCATCATAATAGAACTCAATGAGGGTTCAAACATCATATTAGAAATCACCATAAAACCATCAATACATATAAGCGTTCATCTTACTCAAGGCTATAATAACATCCTCATAAAAAGGTGAAATCAAAACATCTAAAACTTCATGGAATACTGCACGTGCTTACATCGTGACTAGTACTAATATTTGTCACCATAAACATCGTGATGACTGGAGTCAAGTAACATCATAACATCGTGAACATCGTGATGACTATAGTCTATAATATCATAATGACTCTCAGTCATAAAGACCCGAGTTAATAACATCTTGATGATCAGAGTCGCAGCTACATCGTGATGACTCCAATTAAGTACTCATGGTCCATAGTACTAGTAAACATCGTGAATATGTCTCAACTTCTCGGATAGGAACCCAATAGGTGTTAACGCACGTCTCATACCATACGTTCGCACCTAACGGTTTACTAGCCGCTAGTTGGTGCCACACTAATAAAACATTATGAAAATATATACTCTGCCTCATCTCATCGGCGAGTAAATTCAATACCCCACTCGTCTTATCTCATTGACGAGCACTAGTGGCATCGTAACTTGTCTCATCTCATCGACAAGTGAAAATCATCTTAATAAATATCAATATCTTAAAATCATCATAAATTAGCTTACCTCATCTCATCGGCAAGTAAAAATAACATCTAGATGGTTATTTATAACCATAATTCCATATAAGAACTTCTAACTCTTAATTCTCCTCAATTTTGACCCAGATAACATCAAAATTATAGAAAGCTCAAAGCACAAAACTTGTAGCACTATGTCTAAGCTTTCTTGAACATCCAAAATTATATAATTTGGTTAAGAAATGAACAAGTTATGCTTAATTTAGTTTCAAATTCAACAACAGAGCAAATAATAGTTCTCCTCTCGAAATTGCAATAGAAACACTCAATTTTGAAACAGATAACTTCAGAATTTTAGAAAACACAAAACATGAAAATTGTAGCTCTATATCAGAGCTTTCCAGAACATCTAAGATCATCAAATTTGATTAAGAAGCACAAAAGTTATGCTTAATTTAGTTTCAGATTCAACAACAGAGAAAATATAATTTTGCTCTCGGGATTGCAATAGAAATACTTAGTTTTCAAATAGATAACTTCAGAATTTTGGAAAACACAAAACATGAAAATTGTAGCTCTATATCAGGGCTTTCCAGAACATCTTAGATCATCAAATTTTATTAAGAAGCACAAAAGTTATGCGTAATTTAGTTTCAGATTCAACAACAGAGCAAATATAATTTTGCTCTCGGAATTGCAATAGAAATACTCAATTTTGAAATAGATAACTTCAGAATTTTAGAAAAGACAAAACATGAAAATTGTAGCTCTATATCAGTGCTTTCCAGAACATCTATGATCATCAAATTTGATTAATAAACGCAAAAGTTATGCTTAATTTAGTTTTAGATTCAACAAGAGAGCAAATATAATTTTGCTCTCGGGATTGCAATAAAAATACTCAATTTTGAAACAGAGAACTTCAGAATTTTGGAAAACACCAAACAAGAAAATCGTAGCTCTATATCAGAGCTTTCCAGAACATCTAAGATCATCTAATTTGGTTCAGAAATGTAAAGGTTATGCTTAATTTAGTTTCAGATTCAAACACAAACAAGTTTTCCAGAGATGATTTTCTAATTTTTTTTTTAACTTTTTCTATGGCCAAACTCTCACAAATTACCGTTTCAGCTAGCAAATTTATGGGCATGCACTCACCTTAAGGATATAGCAGCGAATTTGGAAGCAAGATGATGACTTTTGGTGAAGAAATGATCCTTAGTGACCTGTAGAAGCTAGAAAAGAGACATGCAAAAGAAATAGAACATGTTACAAACAAATTCATATCAAGCTCATGGATTTTGATGAATTTTTTATAGAATTAGTTGTGATTACCTTTCTCTTTTCTAATTTTGGTTATTTATTCTTTGAATTAGCAGGAATTTTGGATGGAAATATGGTTTTTATTTGAGAAAGCCATGACTCTTTTTTTTTCTGTTTTCTTTTTGTGTAAACTTGTGTTTGGGAAGGAAGATGAGGAAAGAAACTTACGTACAGACACTTTCTCACAAACCAGAAGCTTCTAAGAGAGGCTAATGGATCCAATCTTACCCAATTAAGCCCAAGAGCATAATTACTTAGATAAATATGAAACCATATACATGTTTTCTCTTATTTTAACATTATACTCACATTTTCTACATTTTTAAGTTAAATAAAATGCATACAATTATTTGTTATGAAAATGAACTTCTTATTAGAACAAAATAAACTTAATTTTAACAATAAAAGCTATGTATATATATTTTATGATATTTTATAATTTACACAATTTTAGTGTAAATATACCATTTTTAACACAATAAGCTTAATAAAAATTATTTTCTTGTCAAATAAGTTGCAATAAATCATTCTATCCTTATTGTATCATTAAAATATTATTTTCAACCAATATTCCATCTTATACTTTGATAAAATATAATTTTTTTTTTACATTTTTCCCTCTTATATTCAATAAAAGGATAATATTGGAAATAATTACCAATATTATCACATTAACTCAATTAAAATACAATAAATGATTGATTTCACTCCAAAACTTTAAAATAAAGTTTTTAAAACTATCTTTCCATCAATTTGTATTTATTTCAACAATTTATTGTTGAATTACATCACTTGGTAAATTAATTCACCCAAATTTACCTAAATTCCAATATTTTCCATTTTATTTAATTAAAACTCCAAACAATGAATTTTAAACCAATATTTAACTCCAAACATATTGTTTATTTAAAATTAACAATTTAAACCAAATTTATTTTCTTCATTTCATTTAGTTCTCAATATTAAACTATAAGTATTGTTATACTTTAATATTTCAGGTAATCACCAATACCAGGGTTGTTACATAAACCTATTTATTAATTATGCAATTAGATGACTTTTACCATGTAATCAATTTTTTAAAATTATGAATGCTTGTGCGTGTATAGTAAGCATAATATGTATATAGTCCTAATCACTTATTTTATCGATATTATCTTATTAATCATTCAAACATGTTATTACTTTGTTTTCAATTTCTATAATGTTACTTTACATATAAGGTCTTATTTCAATATCCCGCAATTAATTTTATATCTTTCGCTACTCTTAGAACCTAAAAAATGGAAAGAAAACCCAAGTCTCAATACAACAACGGGGAATTAAGGTAAATTTCCATCAAATCTTAATATAGGAAATGAAAGTTGTGCATACTCTCCTAGACATTTGGTAACAAATAGTTTCTAATTCTAGTCATGAATATAGATTATAGTGCAATGAAAATTAAAATCTCACTAAACTATATAAATGACCTAAAAGTTTACCAAATGATTGTATAGTTGCTACTATGCAATAGCGTCAGCCATGCTAGATTGCTCATTGTCAAAAGATTTTGGAGTTTGTATATTACAAGATTATATTCCAAATTTCGGTTAATTTCAAATTTCATTGATTGGTAAACAATAAATGCTTTCCATTTATAATTAAAAAATATCTTGTTCAAAATAATAGATTTCAAATGGTTTTTGTTATGAAATTGGTTGCATGGGACTCTGAAATTGGGAAATATAATTTTTCGCACTATTACAAAATTAGGTTGTTACGTTTTTTTCTTTTTTCCTACCCAGTTCAATCTTTCTGACTTGATAACAGCTGGAAATTTAAAGCTGCTTACATAGAAATATGTAGAGAAAGCGTAGGATTATTTTCAAAATTTTATAGTTATATGGAACTATATATTCGTATATCGTTTTCAGTCCTTTTTATTCATTGTTTGACCAGTTTGTAAGTAAGCTTTGATTCTTCATCTAATTTATTGCCTGTTTCTACTATATATATATATATATATATATATATATATATATATATATATAGTAATGATGATGTTAAGGCATATTGCAGAAGATCTCACTATTTGATATTTACCTATATTATTTGCACTTTTCCTAGTTAGAATATTTCCTATTATATTATTACTTAGGCTTCAAGTAACTAAAATATAAATATAAATCATGTATTTTTGTATATCAATTAAGCCATTAATAAAAGTATCGACTTTTAATGATTATTAATTTTTTTCCTCTCCCCTTCTTCTTCTTTTATATTTCATTTTGTTAAATAATTTCAACAAATGATAAATGCCAAAAAATTTACGTATTTGTTTGGTTTAATTTATCTTGAATAATTGAGTGCATGCTAAAAGTGAAAGAAAGATTGGAATTTAGAAATTATCACTACAACAAAACTGCCCTAATATAGCTATATTTTTTGCAATGGTCATAATCTACTAATTGTAATTAAGGACTTTGCAACGTTTTATTTCAGAAAGTTGTAATAAACTTACTTTCAACAACTTTTTTTTGTTAGTTGTTGCATATGGATATTACAACTATTTTTCTTTTGCCAATTGTAATAGATGTTAATTTTCATCAAATCTTTTTTTATGCTAGTTATAATAGATACCTATTAGCTCCTTTTGGTCGCCTATTGGAATATATAATTAATATGTAATAATTAATAATTAATAGTTAATAATTAAATTAAATTAATTAACAATTAATAAGAATTTAATAACAAATGATAATTAAGTAAATGATACTTAAATAATAATTAAATTAGATATTAATGGCAAACATGTTTGGTTCCAGTTGGTTGGTATTTCATACTTTGAGATTACATGTCACGGGTTCGATCCTAGAGATGTACCTTGTTGAAATTAATGGAGCATGCTAAATAATAATAATAATTAATTATTAATGTATAATAATTAAAAACTGCTATTAAATACTAATAATTATTTATTAACTTGAAATATGAAATAACCATATTAATAATTAATTATTAATTAATATTTAATAATTAATCAATAATAAATTAATTAACAATCAACATTCAGTCAACAAATAATAAATAATAAATATTTAATTATAATTAATAATTACTACTAAATAATAGTAATTAATAATTAGTAATATAAAAACTATAATAATTAGTTAAATAAAAGTAAAATAGTAATAATTAAAAGCTAAAATTTAATATCAAATAATAACAATAGTTAACAATTTTAATTAGATAATAATAATTATAGATTATTTTGAAATATGAAATAATTACTATTAATATTTAGTAATCCACCTAAGTGAAATATACTTTCTTAATGAATTTAGAAATTCGTATAATATTTAAATATAAATTGTCACTTATGGTTCTATCTTCAGCAAGCGAGCAGAGAATTTGAGCGGTCGAACCATATGTTGCATGTATGATAATTTTCCTATTTTACTTACAAAAATTAAAATAAGTAATATTTTTGTATAAAATATTTGCCCTATTAAATAATAGATAATTATTAAATAACTTTTACTAATTAAGATTAAATATATTAAAATTAATTGTTATTATTATTAATTAGTAATATATACATATTAGCTAACATTTAATAATTTATATTCTATTATAATTATTGGTTTTGTATAATAATTTCTAGCAGCAATTATTAATTACTATTGAATATACAAAAGTTGGTAATTAATAATCGTAATTGTTGTATAATTAAATATAGATAATAATTAACATTATTAGTATTCAGTTATAATTAAGAAGTAATAATTAATAATTAATAAGTAATAATTAATAAGTAATAATTAATAATTACTATTCATTGTCTAATAATTAATAATTAAGACGAATATTTAATATTTAATAAGTAATATTTTGAAATTCTGTCTAAATAAATTTAACAATATTCATAAAACTTAGAAAACTTTCGTAAAATTTAAAAATACCATTTTTGAAATTTTCATAAAATTTAATTAAAATATTTTAAATTTTGAATTTATTTAAAATAAAAAAAATATTTATTAAGTTTAAAGTCCATAAAATTTATATACAATATGAAAATATTCAAAATTTTATAAAATTCAAAAATGTTAAAAAATTATTACATTCGAATAATACAAATATTATGTTAGTAATTATTATTTTCATATGCATGTGGATGTTCACTTTTGTAATCAGTTGAATTTTTGTTTGTGCATCCAAATATTGGACCCAAATTCCAAAACTAAGTTTGGCTTCGACTTACTTTTCGTTTCCCTTTCTCAAATCCGTGGCTCTCTCGTTCTCATCGATCACTACTATTTTCTTCAATCCCTCTTGCTTTTTATTCCTTAAGATTTGTTTTCTAAGTGGCTTGCCACCATCGCCATCAACTACCTCACATACGACTAGGCCAACTTGCCTTTACCCACTACGACCCATTATTGCACCAAATTAGAAAGCTTGAAGCGAAGTCGATCTCTGCCGGCAAAGCATAGGCAAAGGCTCTTCCATGCTCTTGCCACCCGATTCTCCACGTCGATCTTCTCATTTTGTCCATCGATCAAGCAAAGATCTTAATGCCTCTAGCTCCATAAGAAGCTATTAGGTGACCATGCACATTTCCTTTATGTGTTTATCCATCATGTGCATTTATTAGGTGACCACGCTATTTTAAGTATTAGCACCCGCATTAGTTTAAAATAACATATCATTAAAACCTTACAGACTTTATTCGTGAGAAAGTTTAGTAATATAATATATCATATTTGAGTTCTCGTTTCATTGTTGTGAGCATATTAGTAGTTCTTTCTAGCCTCTAACGTGTAAAGGAGTACAAAATAGCATACAACATTTTAGTATTAGTACCTCAAATTGTTTTTCCAAAAATAAATTATTTTCCTTCTATAGTTTTGCAACTAATTTCGATTACATTGGCCAAAGCATACAAGACAAAAGGCTTGTTTAAAATAGTATTTGGTTGTTCTGTGACCTAGGTAATGAATTTTCGCTCTTGGTTAACAATTATTAAAAATTTAGCAATTTACAATAATGTATAAATGTCTTTTACTTAATTAGCATTATTGTTTGCTAATTAGAATCATTTTAGGCCATAATATTTGGGACTATTTTCTGTAGCCTATAAAGTATGTATTTTCCTAACTTTTGAATTATCCACTAACTAACATTTTGATTCACACTGATCAATATTCTTTTTTTGCAGATTTCGTTACCTCCATCAATGTCTCTTTTGTTGGCCAATTTTAAGTGAATTTTTTATGTTTTAATCATAAAGCGTTGCTGCTTTCAATGGGAACCTCAATATCGTGTGATTTGTAGATATTTTTCTTCTATAGATATTGTAATTTTGGAATTTTATGGACGAAGCAATTAAGCATGATGACAGGTCAGCTATTACACATAACATTGTTGGGCTATGAATAAATGGGTTTGGTCATCTTGCAATGTAGCGAATTCAGACGGTTTCATTAGAGTTATATGATTGATTTTATAACTTGAAGTGGTTGTTAAAATTACATGTAATATTCACTGTCCATATATTGGACGCCTTTGAACTATGACTGTAGATTGTGTTGTGCAATGATTGACCCTTTCTTAAATGCAATGTTAATTTAACTTTGAATTTAGAATACACTAATTTTTGGAATCCCTTCATTTTACTGGATACAGTTTATATAGTTTGTTTTATAATGTAGGCATATGAGACAACTTAAGCTAGTTAGTATGCTTGGTATCTTATAAAACAATACACAATTTATTGGTGGTTTCTATTAATAAACATAACACGACAATAAGTTAGATGTAGATTATTTTCTATCAAAGATGACTTGGGGATGGCGAAGTTAATAATTTTCACAACTATCGTACCTTAACCGAATAGTCACATGTAAAAAAAAACAAATGGTGCCTGTTTTCATCGCCATTATCACCTAGAACATTGTTATTAATATTCTAAAATTATGCTATTTTAATCCCATTTAAAACCAAATATCTTCACCTATTTTAGTCACAATCAAAATAATTCATTACACGATGCTTGAAAGTTATATGAAATTTGAATCTACATTTCAACAAGTTGGAAAGTTAAACCAAATAACAATTGGATGAACTTTTTATACTTATTTATTTCAGAGGTTCATTCTTCAGCTAACTACACTGCATAGGGTTTAGATATATAATTCACGCATCAATAGTTTGGAAACCAAGAACAATCTTCCATTTTGTTCAAATGTACGTCACTCGTTAAATAACATGTTTATTGTAAATGTAAATTAATCGTTAAATAATATGTTATCTTTGATTTGGCCTCTATTCATGATAGATTGCTTGATGGAGGCATTGACTCTATGTTTGAAAATTGATTGCTAGGCTACCAGTTATAGTTTATATCAATCTTAAAGCATAATTTTATCACTTTGCAGGGTTGTCGGAGAACTTGCTTCTTCTGTTTAATTACTATGGTTTAAAGAGAATTAAACGGAAGTCCTTCAATATATGTGGGATAATGACTCAAAACTACTTATGTCAACTTAATAAAACTTAATGGCATATCTTTACTAAAGAAAAATGCATTATGTATGATTCTATCACCCTTTTTTTCCTATTTTATTTTTTCTTTTTTAAATTTGTGTATGAATTTGTAAATATAACCAATTATATTTATATTGTTAATAAAATATATTTGTTTTGTTAAGTAACTATTTTACTGCGCCCATGTACCATTAGGAGCGGACGGTTGAAAGGTTTGGGTCGATTCGGTGGTGGATCCTGAAGCCGTTCTATATAGACTTACCGTAGACATCTATAGTTTTGGACAGGCGGTTGGGATGATTTTTGCTTGACACAAGGACTATATCTCTTTTGATCAATATGTATCAGTCCTCCTACTAGCATATGTTATGGATTTAGTTATGTTTTTAATAGAGTTATGAATTCACAAATGGTGTGATGTTGAATTTGTTTTGGATTTTTTTGAACGTAAATGATTCGTGTTGTTTCAGGTCATGTGAGTGATAACAGCTTTTATTAGTGAAATATTTTTTTTAAAAATAATGTTCTGAAATTTTTGGTTAATAACTGTTGTGGAAAGAAAACATTATAACCTTTGGTAGATGGTGTAAATAGATTTATTACAACGGTATTTTCGAATACAAATTTATGATTTGTAGGAAATTCTTAGGTCAGCCAAATATGAGATAGTGGCACTAGGCTACTATAGATAATCTTCCAAAAGACTTAGTTCATTCTCATATATTTTAAAGGTTCTATACATCTGAAATACTCAATAACTATTACAAATAGTTTTCACAATTCACTACCACTATGGAGCTTTCGTAGGATCTGGTAAGAAGGATTATAGAATTCAATTAGAAAATGAAAAATATTCTTCTAAAACATACAATAGATTTGATATATTAATAAACAACACAAATTAAGTATCATAACTCCAAAGCACCATGCACATCTCAAATAAGATAACTCAAATAAAAAGAGTTGTAACATCAATGTTCCATAATAAATTTACATAAATGGATGTACACACAAACATCAAACATTCCATGGCTAAAAATGTACATTTACATAAAATAGCAAACCCATATCTTATCTAGTTGTCTGCCATTTAAACGCAACAACAACGTGAACCAAGTTTAGCAATTCGATTGTGTGACGCCCCACCTCTATACCCACGCTAGCCAAGGACACTACAAAGTAATGCCGTCAACTAACACGGAGAATAAGGCTGGTTGGGAGCGACCATCTATAGCCTTGCTCTAATTATCTATTGAATACATCGACAATAAACATACCAAGCAGGTCGACATACCCAATGAATACTTAAAACAAAACCATAGGTGGTTAAAGGATCTATCAAAACAGAATATGACAACTCAAATGTAATATACATCACAGAACAGTAAATCATCATATACACATATACTGATACATTGCAGAGTATACAAAATAATACATGTCGAGTGGTATAGCAAACCACAATATACAGACGAGTTCCAGATGAATACATGTCAGAGTTACTACAAAATGGGACTACACAAAAATCTATGACAAAAAGAAGCTAGCGGAGTAGTCCATGCGGAAGCAAAATAGGCTAAGTCCAAAAGCACCTAACCTGAAACAACTCGGTCTGACCCGAGTATAAAATACACGGATCAGTCTAGCTAAACAAATCAGTTAGATAAACTGAACAACAATAAACCTGCAAGGTTACAAAGCATAATAGATATCTCTAAAAGAGATAACACAATCATCTAACAAAAGATGAATCATATAGAACAAGCCTCATATCATCGGCAACATATAGAAACAAAGGATAAGAATATCCCAAAGCAAGCCATAAAGGCAAACAACAAATACCGATAAATACGAGTTCCACAAGGTAAACGCTATATTTCATGTGGCTCCAAAGAACCAATACAGAAAAGCAATACCTAGGGAATATACATATAAATGAAACATCATGAGTGGTGGTGAAGAAACCACTTCGATATCTCTTGAGCGGTGGTGAAGAAACCACTTCGATATCTCTTGAGCGGTGGTGAAGAAACCACTCCAATATCTCTTGAGCGGTGGTGAAGAAACCACTCCGAAAGCAATACTAAAGGTAACCGACAACCCCAAATATCTTTCGAGTCAGGGCAAAGGACCAACTCCAAAAGCGATATTAAAGGCAACAAGCCAGAGGAGACAGTCCGAAGACACTATCCCAAAGGCAGCATGTGTCACAAACTCCCATAGAGGAATCCGAAAAGTGGTAACGTGAGTCCCATAACCACCCGTTCGCACTAAACGATTTACTATCCATTAGTTAATTTCACACTCGAAGCAGTACAAAGTTCACCTCATATCCTCAGTAAACCAAACCCGAAGGTCAAAACAATCAATTGAATAGGTCGGGGATTAATCGGAAAGATAAGCGCACAGATTCATGGTCCGTGTTTTTCCCAACCATTTAATCACCCATCCACTTCGCTCGAAGTGCGAAATTGTGCGTGTGTTTAAATAGAATTTATAAATTGGAGAAACGAGCTTTTAATATGATTAGAAAGATTATTTTATAAAAACCCGTGGTTGAAGTCAAAAATAAGTTATCAAAGTCAAAAAGGCAATAACAACCACTAAGAAGCAACTTGAATCGATAAAATTTGGAAAACAAATCAAAATATGCAAAACTAGGCAAAACAGGCAAAACATGAGCAGGTCGGTCGACCGGTTGCAGGGCTCGGTCGGCTGGCCAGATGCAGGAAATAAAAAAAAACTCGACATGAGCAGGTCGGTCGACCGGCTACAGGGTTCGGTCGGCCGAACTGCATAAATTTGCAGTTTCTGCCCTTTTTCCAATGAAATGCAAGTTCTTCCAAAATGCGACCGTTCGAGCAATGGAGTTAAGGAGCCTTAGCCAATAGATACCCAGCTCCATTAGCTCTCCGATTCGCAACCAAAAAAAACATATTCAAACATCAAAGTTAGGATCTTTAAAGAATTGAACCCAACACTAAAAATTTGGATATTCTCCAATTCATTCCAAACCAAAAGCAAGTGCATATGAACAAGGTGTTAGGAATTCATACCCAACATATATGATATCAAGAGAGGTAGATGTGAGTTCAAAACTCACCTTTAACCCAAACAAAGAAGAAGAAGAAGCTCAACAACAAGGAGAAGGCCAACCAAACTCTACTCCAACTCAATAAGCTTCAATCTAAGAATAAAACAAGTATTTCCTAATTTAGGTTTAGGAAATTTTCTGAAATTGAAGAGGAGAAGAGTTGGAGAAGATGAAGAAGAGCTTACCTATGGCTTCTCTATGATTTTGGAGCAAGAAATCAAGTTACAAAGGAGAAACTAGGGCATGCAATTTCTATTTCCTCTTCCCTTCCACCATTTTCAGTTTTACTTGAGAAATGAGAATGAAAGAAGATGAAATGAAGAGAAGGGGTTGAGTTAGAGGGTTAATTAAGCTAGTGGGCTGAACCCAAGCCCAAACCCAATAGAAAAAGGGTCAAAATTTCACAAACTCCAAACATATCAAAGATTATACTCAAAAAGATCGCAAACGCCATTTTGGAACCAATGGAGGTAGTTTCGTGTTCTAATTCGACCATTTGCAGAAAGTAACATTTCGGACCAAAATCCGACTAACGATGCTATATTTAAATTAAACGTTTAAATATAAAATCGTTAAATATGCGGGTTGTTACAGATCTCCCCCCCTTAAAAAATTGCGTCCCCGCAATTCCTAGAGACGATATTTGTAACAACTACATACATACAACAATCAAAAGAAAAAGGAAATAAGCTTGAGATGAAAAGACATACTCACCGTTTACAAGCTAAGAAAGAAAACCCGGATAAGATCGCTCAATAAACTCTCTGGTTTCCCAAGTACAGTCATTGGGATTAGCGGACCATTGAACTTTAACGAGCGGCACGTCCTTGTTCCGAAGGTGTCGCACCTCCGTGTCAAACACGTGAATAGGTTGCTGTACAATAGATAAGTCCGGTGAGATCTCAAGCTCTTGCAAATCAGGAGAAGTAATAACAGAATCCGACTCCCGAAGACACTTCCGAAGTTGCGAGACGTGAAACACGTCATGAATGCCTGATAAATGAACAGGAAGTGAAACTCTATAAGCCACAGGGCCAATACGTTCAGTAACAGAAAGTGGCCCTATAAAGCGAGGAGCCAATTTTCCAGTCGTACTGAAAT
Source organism: Allium cepa (assembly GCA_030765085.1). Taxonomy (NCBI): domain Eukaryota; kingdom Viridiplantae; phylum Streptophyta; class Magnoliopsida; order Asparagales; family Amaryllidaceae; genus Allium; species Allium cepa. The sequence goes on from CM060938.1 coordinate 236,591,879, forward strand.
GCATAACCCCATTCAAAGGAGAAACACGAATAAAAACAAGATCGCCGATCGAGAACTCGAGAGGCTTCCTATTGTTGTCCATGTAGGATTTCTGGCGACTCTGTGCCTCTTTCATTCTCAACCGAATAAGATCAATCTTCTCGGAAGAATCACGAACAAAATCTGGACCAAGAATAAGCTTCTCTCCAGATTCCAACCAACATGAAGGTGATCGACATGGTCTTCCGTATAAGGCTTCGAAAGGAGCCATACCGATACTAGACTAAAAACTATTGTTGTAGGAGAATTCTACAAGCGGTAGGTGATCCTCCCAACTACCACCAAAATCAAAAATACAAATACGGAGAAGATCTTCCAAGATACGATTCACCCGTTCAGTCTGTCCATCATACTGCGGATGATAAGCTGTAGAAAAATTAAGCTTTGTTCCCAAAGCTTGCTGAAGACTCTTTCAAAAATGACTCGTGAATAAAGGATCACGATCACTCACAATAGAACTAGGAACGCCGTGAAGTCTCACGATTTCCTTGACATACAACTTAGCCAAATGCGAAGCAGTCCTATTAGACTTAATAGGGACAAAATGAGTGGACTTGGTAAGTCGATCAACAATAACCCAAATGCTAGAATGGCCTGATCTCGAACGAGGTAGGCCGTCAATGAAATCCATAGATATCTGATCCCATTTCCACAATGGAATCTCAAGGGGCTGAAGAAGACCTGAAGGACGCTGATGCTCGGCCTTGAAACGCTGATAAGTTATGCAATTGCTCACATAACTCGCCATATCGCGCTTCATGCCTTCCTAATAATAAAGACGACGCATATCCGCATACATCTTACTACTACCGGGATGAATGGTATACTTAGAACGGTGACAGTCATCAAGAATGTCATACCTAAGTGCAAAATCAGAAGGCACAAAAAGACGGTTCTTCTTGCGAAGATACCCATGAGAATCAATGCTGAAATCTTGCAACGCCTCATCACAAGATCCAGACTCACAAAGCTGAATAAGATGCAACAATTCAGGATCACGCCGCTGACCATTGGCAATACGATCCAATAAAATAGGTCGAGATCCCAAACTAAATAATAGAATAGGAGAATCAGAAGATGAACCTCGATCACGAATTTCCCAAAAAGATAGAGTCTCAAGAACATTCCATTCGGCAAGCATCATAGAAATAGCAGCCCAATGTTTGCGACTAAGCGCATCTGCAACACGATTACCCTTACCAGGGGTATACTGGATATCAAAGTCATAAGAAGCAAGAAACTCGAGCCAACGCTGTTGCCTCATATTGAGTTCCTTCTGAGTGAACAAATACTTCAAAGATTTATGATCAGTATAGAGAATGAAGCGCTCGCCCAATAAATAATGTCGCCAAATCTTCAAGGCAAAGACAATGGCGGCAAGCTCAAGATCATGAGTGGCATAGCGAACTTCATTCGGACGCAGTTGCCTAGAAGCATAAGCAACTACCCTATCCTTCTGCATAAGAACAGCACCGAGACCACTACCACAAGCATCGGTGTAGACAACAAGATCATGATTCCCTTCGGGAACCACAAGAATAGGAGCATTAGTGAGAAGTTCCTTCAATGTCAAAAAGGAAGCTTCGCACTTGTCGGACCAAATAAAGTGAATGCCTTTCTGAGTAAGGCAATTGAGAGGAAGAACAACCCGGAAAAAATCCTTAATGAACCGACGGTAATAACCCGCCAATCCAAGGAAACTACGAATCTCATGAACATTCTCAGGCCTCTTCCAATTCTGGATGGCTTCGATCTTTGAGCGATCGACAGAAATGCCATCGGAAGATACAACATGGCCTAAGAACTTAACCCTATTCTCCCAAAAGTGGCACTTGGAGAATTTGGCTCTAAGTTGATGACGACGAAGAGTACTCAAGACAATTCTCAAGTGACTAGCATGCTCGGCTTCAGACTTAGAATAAATAAGGATATCATCAATGAAGACAAGGATGAACTTATCGAGATATTCCCGAAATACCCGATTCATGAGATCAACAAAGAAAGCAGGAGCGTTCGTCAAACCGAACGGCATAACGAGCCACTCAAAAGAACCATATCGAGTGCGGAAAGCTGTAAGAGGTATGCTATCCTCCGCGACTCGTAACTGATGAAAACCTGTGGCAAGGTCAAGCTGAGAAAAGACCTTAGCACCACTCAATAGATCGAACATATCATCGATCCTAGGCAATGGATACCTATTTCTAATGGTTAACTCGTTAAGTTTGCGATAATCAATGCAAAGCCTAAGAGTTCCATCAGACTTCTTGACGAAGACGACCGCGGATCCCCACGGAGAAAAACTAGACTGAATCAACTACTTGGACTCTAGCTCTAAAAGCTGCTTCTTGAGTTCCTCATTTTCCCTTGTAGACATCCTCGCAGGAGGACGACTAACTAGCTGCGCGCCTGGAATGAGATCAACGCGGAACTCAATTTCCCGCTTAGGTGGCAAACCCGATACAGGCTCAAAAACATCAGAAAAGTCACAAGCAACAGGAATACGAGATATATCATCATCATCTCGCGAGTCAAGAGAATAAAAAGCTATTTCAGAATTATCCACATCCCGAAGAATAAGAGATAACTGAGTAGGCGAATCCGGATGTGGAAGATATAAAATCCTCTCCGAACAAATAATCCTGGCATCATATCTCACTAGCTAGTCCATTCCCAAAATCATATCAAATCCCAGACAAGAAATAACGTGCAGATTCGCACGGAAAGAAAAGCCACATAAAACAATCTCAACATCACCACATAGCAAACTAAGGGTCGCGGATCCCCCAATAGGATTCGCAATCCTTAAAGAAGTAACCATACAAGAAACATCCAAAGATAAATCATCAACGAGCTTTTTCGATACGAAAGAATGTGAAGCACCCGTATCGAAAAGAACTCGTATACTATGGTCATAAAATAAAATAGAACCTTCCAAAATAGATGGAGATATACCTTTAGATTGAGAAGGACCTCCAGAAGCATTCGCTACATTAACTTGCCAGATGAAGAATTATTCGGAGCAATGGGACAATTGGAACTACGATGACCTTCCCTCTTGCAATAACGGCAGAAGAGAGGCTTAGGACAAACTCGAATAATATTATCCGGAGAACCACAATTAAAACACTTTCGAACGAAAGGTGTTCCGGAAGACTGAGGATGAGAACTAGGACCACCAGTCTTCTTCTTCTTAGAAGGAAAAGGCTTCTTCTGAATTGGAAACGGCCTCTTGTTGGGGTTCTTGGAAACCTCAACATCAACATCACTATCACACTCCTTCTTGATGGTCTTGAGGTGAAGTGCCGAATCAACCAACTCCTCAAAAGAAAGCTTAAGCTGGAGCAACAAGGACTTCTTGAGATATTTCTTAAGACCAGAGACAAACTTCAAATTCTTCTTATAAGAAGTGCTGATGAATTCAAGACCATACTTAGATAAAGCCTCGAATGATGCAACATACTTAGAAACAGAAGATCTCCCTTGCTTCAACTCAAGGAAGCGACGGGTCAATAAAACTTTTTCAGATTAAGGAACGAACTTGAGTTCAAATCGTCCCCGAATCTGAGTCCAAGAAAGAGTAGACTCATCAATTTCGGCTACAAGAAGCTCATACCAATCAAGAGCACGCTCTTGTAATAAGCTAGAAGTTACAAGAACTCTATCATGGTCAGAAAGATCCATGCGAGAGAAGATACGCTCGCACGTGCGAAACCAAGCATGGACTTCAAGAACAGACTCGGAGCCCTTAAACGGCTTTCCTCCAAGATGAGAAAAATCACTGCACTGACGTGCAAAGGCAGACTAGCGAGGTGGAGACACTCGAGGAAGAACTGGAGGTTGAGTGCTCCTAAGCAATTCCATATACTGATCAGCAGACATATAAACGCCATCCGGATGTGAGCCACTGGATTGCCCAGCATCCGAACGTCGTCCCCTGCCTCTTCCAGCCATAAGCTGAAAGTAAAATAAGAACAAGATTATTCACAAGTTAGATACTTCATTACGGAATACTACGGAATAAAATGCATTCCTAGACGTATTCCCCAAATTCTATCTAACCTTGATGGAATAAAGAGACACGATGATTCAAAGGTTTGTATCACTTGTACACTTTGATGTACCGCAATATGTGCATCTATTCTGTGTTATCACATTTTGTCCTGAACTCAGCTCTGATACCACGCTGTGACGCCCCACCTCTATACCTACGCTAGCCAAGGACACTACAAAGTAATGCCGTCAACTAACACGGAGAATAAGGCTGGTTAGGAGCGACCATCTATAGCCTTGCTCTAATTATCTATTGAATACATCGACAATAAACATACCAAGCAGGTCGCAATACCCAATGAATACTTAAAACAAAACCATAGGTGGTTAAAGGATCTATCAAAACAAAATATGACAACTCAAATGTAATATACATCACAGAATATTAAATCATCATATACACATATACTGATACATTGCAGAGTATACAAAATAATACATGTCGAGTGGTATAGCAAACCACAATATACAGACGAGTTCCAGATGAATACATGTCAGAGTTACTACAAAATGGGACTACACAAAAAGCTATGACAAAAAGAAGCTAGCGGAGTAGTCCATGCGGAAGCAAAATAGGCTAAGTCCAAAAGCACCTAACCTGAAACAACTCGGTCTGACCCGAGTATAAAATACACGGATCAGTCTAGCTAAACAAATCGGTTAGATAAACTGAACAACAATAAACCTGCAAGGTTACAAAGCATAATAGATATCTCTAAAAGAAATAACACAATCATCTAACAAAAGATGAATCATATAGAACAAGCCTCATATCATCGGCAACATATAGAAACAAAGGATAAGAATATCCCAAAGCAAGCCATAAAGGCAAACAACAAATACCGATAAATACGAGTTCCACAAGGTAAACGCTATATTTCGTGTGGCTCCAAAGAACCAATACAGAAAAGCAATACCTAGGGAATATACATATAAATGAAACATCATGAGCGGTGGTGAAGAAACCACTCCGATATCTCTTGAGCGGTGGTGAAGAAACCACTCCAATATCTCTTGAGCGGTGGTGAAGAAACCACTTCGAAAGCAATACTAAAGGTAACCGACAACCCCAAATATCTTTCGATTCAGGGCAAAGGACCAACTCCAAAAGCGATATTAAAGGCAACAAGCCAGAGGAGACAGTCCGAAGACACTATCCCAAAGGCAGCATGTGTCACAAACTCCCAGAGAGGAATCCGAAAAGTGGTAATGTGAGTCCCATAACCACCCGTTCGCACTAAACGGTTTACTATCCATTAGTTAATTTCACACTCGAAGCAGTACAAAGTTCACCTCATATCCTCAGTAAACCAAACCCGAAGGTCAAAACAATCAATTGAATAGGTCGGGGATTAATCGGAAAGATAAACGCACAGATTCATGGTCCGTGTTTTGCCCAACCATTTAATCACCCTTCCACTTCGCTCGAAGTGCGAAATTGTGCGTGTTTTCAAATAGAATTTATAATTTGGAGAAACGAACTTTTAATATGATTAGAAAGATTATTTTATAAAAACCCGTGGATGAAGTCAAAAATAAGTTATCAAAGTCAAAGAAGCAATAACAACCACTAAGAAGCAACTTGAATCGATAAAATTTGGAAAACAAATCAAAATATGCAAAACTAGGCAAAACAGGCAAAACATGAGCAAGTCGGTCGACTGGTTGCAGTGCTCGGTCGGCTGGCCAGATGCAGGAAATAAAAAAAAAACTCGACATGAGCAGGTCGGTCGACCGGCTACAGGGCTCGGTCGGCCAAACTGCATAAATTTGCATTTTCTGCCCTTTTTCCAATGAAATGCAAGTTCTTCCAAAATGCGACCGTTCGAGCAATGGAGTTAAGGAGCCTTAGCCAATAGATACCCAGCTCCATTAGCTCTCCGATTCGCAACCAAAAAAAACATATTCAAACATCAAAGTTAGGATCTTTAAAGAATTGAACCCAACACCAAAAATTTGGATATTCTCCAATTCATTCCAAACCAAAAGCAAGTGCATATGAACAAGGTGTTAGGAATTCATACCCAACATATATGATATCAAGAGAGGTAGATGTGAGTTCAAAACTCACCTTTAACCCAAACAAAGAAGAAGAAGAAGCTCAACAACAAGGAGAAGGCCAACCAAACTCTACTCCAACTCAATAAGCGTCAATCTAAGAATAAAACAAGTATTTCCTAATTTAGGTTTAGGAAATTTTCTGAAATTGAAGAGGAGAAGAGTTGGAGAAGATGAAGAAGAGCTTACCTATGGCTTCTCTATGATTTTGGAGCAAGAAATCAAGTTACAAAGGAGAAACTAGGGCATGCAATTTCTATTTCCTCTTCCCTTCCACCATTTTCAGTTTTACTTGAGAAATGAGAATGAAAGAAGAAGAAATGAAGAGAAGGGGTTGAGTTAGAGGGTTAATTAAGCTAGTGGGCTGAACCCAAACCCAAACCCAAACCCAATAGAAAAAGGGTCAAAATTTCACAAACTCCAAACATATCAAAGATTATACTCAAAAAGATCGCAAACGCCATTTTGGAACCAATGGAGGTAGTTTCGAGTTCCAATTCGGCCATTTGCAGAATGTAACATTTCGGACCAAAATCCGACTAACGATGCTATATTTAAATTAAATATTTAAATATAAAATCGTTAAATATGCGGGTTGTTACAGATTGATCCATTTTGGAATTGATTTTCAAGTTAATTTGAAGCAAACATGCATGCTAAAATGGTTACAATTCTTTGTAAATAGATTGTAGGAATCACCACTGTAGTTGCGAGAAAGAACATCCATGAATAAGCGTAACTGGAGTGGATCATAGAAAGTTGTTCCAACCACAATTGGTTTCTTGAATTTGTAGTTCGGACATTTTTTGGGTTCTACTTCAAATACACCACATAATGGAAAATCGGCTGCCCCAAACGAATACTCTACTCCATGAACTGTGAGCAAATGTAGGAAATCCTCTATAAGACACTAATGTATTGAATGTCACTCAAATAAATGAAATTTCCTTGATTTTTTTTCGAATAGGAAAACCAAAGCATTTTAAAGGAAAGTATTTCTTCCCTTAAGTTTTTCTTTTTATGTAAGCATTGGTATTCGATGTAATCATGATATGAACCAACTGACCAATCGAATGTACTACTAAAGACTATGTGAACAACTATTGTAATAATACACATAAACCAATGTTAACCACGTTTTCGTAGGAAACTTATGTGGTATGTTAGATCTGTAACAATATTAATTTCGAATGATCATCGAATGAATTTACACTTTAAAACAAGTTTCTACAAAAACTGAGATACAAACATTAGGAATACAACTTAAAATAATAAAAAAAAAATTTACAATATTTTATTAGGTAACAATAAAAAATTCATATTAACCATGATTAAATACCATCTCTTTACTTGGTTGATAAATCATCTTAAGTTTACATTGATAAAATGCAACAGTTTTATTAAGGTAAATATCTAGCAAATTCTATGCTAAATAAATGACTATTTTTAACATTTCAAAACCAATATTCTATTTACATTTCATATATAATAAATTATGAATGCAAAACCAATAATTCTATAGATAATAAAATAAGAAGCCCTATAACTACATCAACTAGTTCCTATATAATGGAGATGTAAACCAGGCTTAGTTAGGTGCAATAATAAATAAAAATAAAAATAAACAAAAATGTGCAAAATTACCTTCCACTCCAGAGTGAAATGCCCCAAGGCCTACCCAGTAACATAAACGATTAGTTGAGGTTAAGTCATAAACATTAAGAATAACTAGTGTCTCTGTTGATCTTCTCTCACGTCTTTCCATTGTCACGCGCTCTAAGTGTGCGGCAATCATTATAAATATTCTTTCAAGTTCTTTGGATATCCATTTGAATGATCAACATGTATTCCCACATCTTCTGTCGTGGAACGTAAAGAAGCTAGTTGCGCAATAACATCGACTATTTTTTGCCGCATTTGCTCTTTATTTTTGGTAGCTTGGTCAATTTTTCTTTTATAAGCTTCCAAGCATTCCTCTTATTCTAACTCAACTATCATTCTCTCTCTATCTGTATTTGGTTCACCAATCTCCTCCCAAATCACTTGCTATAGTAATGTAGTAGAAATTAGTGACATGGAAATAAATAAGACTTTCTTCGATATCTTTTTTCTATATATATTCTCCTCATCTATATATTCATATGATTTTTATCAAACTAGAATATCGATTTGTAATGTTGTTGCCTTATCATACTAGAATATGATAAGAATTATGTAAAAGGTTAAAATAATGTAAATTGATGGAATCAAAGCATCATTATTATACCTAAAATGGGTGAGTAACAAAATAATTTCATAAAATATTAAATAATCAATAAATATAAAGTGTTCATCTATAAGACAATTGATCCTTACTTCACAGCTCCAACTAAACTTCACCTTAGAAGCATAGATTGAGCAACTCTGGTTGTCACATTGTAAATGTGGCATGCAATGAAATTTGAATATTAGTATGTTATGATGGGAATAAACAACACACGTGACTCTATACTTTTTATAATCTTGCTTGAGTAAGAAAATATTTAATTGCATCCCATAATATAGGAATAAGACTAAAAACTGCAAGGTTGATAAAGACCACAATAAAGGAAAACAAATCACTTTCAGTTCATTGCTCCATATATTTAGTTGCTTCCATCTACGATAGGGTGAATATTATTTATGTTTTTTAATTTTTTTTATAGTTGATACATTCTTTAGCAATATTACTTCTTTATTAAATTCACTCAAGAACGTTTAACGATGTCAAATATTGCAGATTAACCGAAGATATTTAACTCATGTATAGAGCACTCACGTTGTCTGAAAGGAATGACATGTTTATGTGCTATGTTTTTATGTAAGTGGACCAAGTTGGAGATAAAATGTCTTAAATGTAGAATGTGATACTTAAAAACTTTACCAAACTTTTGTTTACTAAGAAGATTTTGGTATTTTATCTAATAATCATAAACAAGAAAAAATAGGAAATAAACCATTATTACTGTTCCTTAAAAGGGTGTCACTTCTATAATTGCGATGAAGCTTGTCAGTATTTGAAGCACCACAAAAGCACTGTTGTATAGTTCATTTAATCATTATTTAAATAAATTTTCAACCAACCAATATGTACAAAGATGTCAATATCACTAACATAAAAATTTAAACACAAATACGAGCCTATAAAAAAAGTGGTTGGTATAAAAATCAACCACGATATAATCAATCGCACGTTATTCAGCCGCAAGATGAACAAATCTAAATAATCTTATTCCGTAGTATGTTTTTAAAATTTTCCATCTGTTTTAGTACTTTGTTCATGCTTTCATGTTGATTACTACCTAACTAATGTACAACTATGATTTATCAAACAGTTTCATAAATTAGACTTACAGACATAGTTACTATAAACTGCAGATTAAACCTATTTTAGAAGATATTAACAGTTTTTTGAAGTATATACAATTATACATCGCTAAAGAACAAAATATAAATAATTTAAAAAGTAATAATACGAAATTCATTTTATAGTTGGTACATTTATAATTTCAGAGGATTTTTAAGTCCAAATTGGCTTTCCAAAAAGATGAATAGTGCATTTGTTTGCAATAGGAAAAAAAATTCAAATTACCTCAAACAATGAAATAAAAAGAAGAATACATTTATTAAAAACATATTAGTATCAATTATTTAGAACCGAGCTTTGATCTAGCCTATATGTAAAGAAAAGTGTTTTATTGTCTGGCCTACACAGAACATAAATACATATGTTTGGGTTTTTTTAAGCCCAAATTATTGTTTATTAAAATTTTGTTTTCCTATGGTATATCAAAGAACAATATTACTTATACTAATCGAAATAAATATAAAAAACATTTTAAAAAGTCATTTAGCCTGAGCTATGCAATATTTTAGGTTATTGTAAATTACAGGTAATTATATCTCAATTATGACCAAGTCATTTATTATATCGAAAAAAACGCATCAACAAATTGGTTGGTATTGCCTTACGAATCTACAAAAATAAATTTTTAAGTAATACCTCATGATAAATAAAATTAAAATGATATTAACTACTTATTTGAGTCAAGGTGGTAGTCAAGGTGGTAAGGCCTTTCAGTAAGAAATTGATTAAAGGTATCTAAGCCAAATAAATTGTCCTTCCCTTCAAAACTGATTTTATGTTGGGTTTAATTAATCAATTCCTTCGTTTCAAGCACTATAGAATAAAGGGTTGGACTTGAGATTATATCATAGGAGAACATGTCAAATGTTTTAGATTTTAATGTATACTTAGTTTTATGATGGATTTGACATGTTCTTTTTCTAGAAATACCTATTAACATTTGACATGCAAAATTAACGCAAAATAGTAACGTCGTAGGTTTTATAATTAATATTTGACATACACAATTCATTGGAATTTAATTTGTATTCAAAACATTTAATATACTTTATTTTCTAATTAATAATGCACCTACAGATGAAAGGGCTCTTGGAGTTAATATTTATTAAAAATTAATTATGGAGATAAATTTTATATTTAACATACATATATCAAAGAGGAAGTTTGAAGATACATAAATTATTTGAATATATAAAACCTAATAAAGAAAACCAAAATACAAAATACACTAAAATAAATGGCCAATTCTACCAACACTCCACTTTCTTCCTATATGGCGTTTCGTTAAAAAACACACACCGCATTTTTCTTTCTTACTCCATTTTATTTGAAATTACACTTGTTTCTTTTATCCCACTCATTCTTGTTTTCCACTCTTCTTATGGCAATAATAAAATATTCTCATATCACAACATTTAAAAAATTCTTAACGATCATCGACAATTTAATCTTCTTTTTTTATCCAATAATGCAATTTAAAAGAGAAAAACATGCTACAGCTTAATAAAGTATAAAAATGATAGGAAGCTTATGTAATATATTTCATGCATACTAGGTTTATTATTATTCCACATGGACTATGCACTATCTTAGTAGCAATTCAAGTATTAAATAGGCTTGGTTGATATCATATCCTAGTTACTATATATGAAACGTAGAAAACATACATAGTTATTTTCTAGTAATAAGATATCTTCTTTAAAAATTCTACCCTTATATTCATGAAAGTATACACACAAAAGATGGAAAATATGAGGATGTGAAAAAAACTAAGACATCTCAGTAAAAATAATTACAAGGATAAAACAGTCGTTTATTTTCAAAAAAATTAAATTGGCAAAAATGGAATAATGTGGTACGTTAAGAATGAGCCAAAATAAACAGTAAACTAATCAAATCGAACCTTAAATAGTTTCTTGTAATTCAAGGAAAATAGGAAAAAAATAAATGGATATATTTTTTAGCAAAACATAACATATTCCATGGGCTAGCTGATTATACAATAAAAGAATATGAATGTAAATTGCAATGTTTATAGATTGTTGATAGTGATATAAGTATACTTTGTGTGCAAAATGAAAAATTATTCCCTAGGGAGCGAATAGGAAACGAAACGAGAGTAAATATGTGGAAAGAATACCAAAGGTCATACATTGAACTTTTTATTTATTAGAATACAAGGTATAAGATGTATCTAGAGTATGGCATTAAACGGAATGAAAATGTGGTTCGTAATATTGAGATCTCAAAGGTTGAAGAGGAAGCAACAATGAATGCGATTCTAATGGTGAACCAATAATGGTATCATAGGCGAGGCTGCAAATTGCTATGAAATTAGTGAACAGGAGGAGAGAGAAGATTACAGTTGTGTATGAAAAGAATGAAATGATGAATGTGAGTTTTAGGCAAAGAAATAATGTACGCAGATCAAGGTTTTTGAGTGTTAGAGACATAATGGTATGTATAATATGTTTTTGGTCACCAAAATGCTATAGCACTGAAAAATGAAATATTATGATAAATATTATAGATTTTACTTAGAGAGGTATAGAGTGAAGAATGGAAATGAGTTTATATAGAGAATGACAAATTCTCTCTAGACTTCTCCTTTAATTATTATTACCTTCATCTCGTATTTATTTGGCATTAAAAGAATTCATTGACTCTTTAATCTATTTTAAATTCAAATGAAATGCTTTTTTTGACTGTATAATTATGGAAATTGATTATAGAAATTGATTGCAAATTATCAAAATTTTCCTAATTGATTAAGTATGCTATATATAAATTTATCAATCGATTAATAACTTTTGTTAAGCCGAGTAACTTCTTAGTAAATCAACCAATTAGTTTCCTCTAACTAAATGAGGCAATTAATTTCTTTTAATTAACTATTTTGTTGAAATTACGGAAAATCAATTCATTTTCAAAATTATACTTTCACTAAAATTAAATATAAATTTTGTGCGAAAATTATTAGAAAACTCCTTAATTGACTATGCAATATGCTAATAAATCAATTGATTAGTATCGTTTTTAAATCTATTTATTGATTATGCTGATTATGCTGATTATGCTATTAAATGACTTTTACCATGTAATCAATTTTTTAAATTATGAATGCTTGTGCGTGTATAGTAAGCATAATATGTATATAGTCCTAATCACTTATTTTATCGATAAAATCATTCCAACATGTTATTACTTTGTTTCATTTTCTATAAAGTTATTTTACATATAAGGTCTTATTTCAATATCTCGCAATTAATTTTATATCTTTCGCTACTCTTGGAACCTAAAACATGGAAAGAAAACCCAAGTCTCAATAGAACAACGGGGAATTAAGGTAAAATTTCCATCAAATCTTAGTATAGGAGATGAAAGTTGTGCATACTCTCCTAGACATTTTGTAACAAATAGTATCTAATTCTAGTCTTCAATATAGATTATAGTGCAATGAAAATTAAAGTATAACTAAACTATACAAATGACCGAAAAGTTTACCAAATGATTGTATCGTTGCTACTATGCAATAGCGTCAGCCATGCTAGATTACTCATTGTCAAAAGATTTTGGAGTTTGTATATTATTGAATTGGGTACAAAATTATGTTCCATATTTGGTTAATTTCAAATTTTGTTGATTGTTCAATAGTAAATGCTTTCCATTTATAATTAAAAAATATCATATTCAAAATAATAGATTTCAAATGGTTTTTGTTATGAAATTGGTTGCATGGGACTCTGAAATTGGGAAATATAATTCTTCACACTACTACAAAATCAGGCTGTCACTTTTTTTATTCTTTTTTGCTACCCAGTTCAATCTTTCTGACTTGATAACAACTTAAAGTTTAAAGCTGCTTACATAGAAATTTGTAGAGAAAGCGTAGGATTATTTTCAAAATTTTATAGTTATATGGGACTATATATTCGTATATCGTTTTCAGTCCTTTTTATTCATTATTTGACCAGTTCGTAAGTAAGCTTTGATTCTTCATCTAATTTATTGCATGTTTTTAACACAAATATATATATATATATATATATATATATATATATATATATATATATTATAATGATGATGTTAAGACATATTGCAGAAGATCTCACTATTTGATATTTACCTGTATTATTTGTACTTTTCCTAGTTATAATATTTCCTATTATATTATTACTTAGGCTTCAAGTAACTAAGATATAAATATAAATCATGCATTTTTGTATATCAATTAAGCCATTAATAAAAGTATCGACTTTTAATGATTGTTAATTTTTTTCCTCTCCCCCTCTTCTTCTTTTATATTTCATTTTACTAAATAATTTCAACAAATGATAGATGCCAAAAATTTCACATATTTGTTTGGTTTAATTTATCTTGAATAATTGAGTGCATGTTAAAAGTGAAAGAAAGATTGGAGTTTAGAAATTATCACTATAACAAAACTGCCCAAATGTAGCTATATTTTTTGCAATGGTCATAATCTACTAGTTGTAATTAAGGTTTTTATAACGTTTTATTTCAGAAAGTTGTAATAAACTTACTTTCAACAACTTTTTTTGTTAGTTGTTGCATATGGATATTACAACTATTTTTCTTTTGCCAATTGTAATAGATGTTAATTTACATCAATTCTTTTGTTATGCTAGTTATAATAGATACCTATTAGCTCCTTTTGGTCGCCTATTGTAATAAATAATTAATTTGTAATAAGTAATAATTAATAATTAAAATTAAATTAAAATAATTAACAATTAATACGAATTTAATAACAAATGATAATTAAATAAATGACAATTAAATAATAATAAAATTAGATATTAATGGCAAACATGTTTGGTTTCAGTTGGTTGGTATTTCATACTATGAGATTATAGGTCACGGGTTCGATACTATGAAACTAATGGCAAACATGTTTGGTTTCAGAATTAGTAAATCAACCAATTAGTTTCCTCTAACTAAATGAGGCAATTAATTTTCTTTAATTAACTATTTTGTTGAAATTGAGGAAAATCAATTCATTTTCAAAATTATACTTTCACTAAAATTAAATATAAATTTCGTGCGAAAATTATTAGAAAACTCCTTAATTGACTATGCAATATGCTAATAAATCAATTGATTAGTATCGTTTTTAAACATATTTATTGATTATGCAATTAAATGACTTTTACCATGTAATCAATTTTTTTAAATTATGAACGCTTGTGCGTGTATAGTAAGCATAATATGTATATAGTCCTAATCACTTATTTTATCGATATAATCATTCCAACATGTTATTACTTTGTTTCATTTTCTATAAAGTTATTTTACATATAAGGTCTTATTTCAATATCTCGCAATTAATTTTATATCTTTCGCTACTCTTAGAACCTAAAACATGGAAAGAAAACCCAAGTCTCAATAGAACAACGGGGAATTAAGGTAAAATTTCCATCAAATCTTAATATAGGAGATGAAAGTTCTACATACTCTCCTAGACATTTTGTAACAAATAGTATCTAATTCTAGTCTTCAATATAGATTATAGTGCAATGAAAATTGAAATATAACTACACTATACAAATGACCGAAAAGTTTACCAAATGATTGTATCGTTGCTACAATGCAATAGCGTCAGCCATGCTAGATTACTCATTGTCAAAAGATTTTGGAGTTTGTATATTATTGAATTGGGTACAAGATTATATTCCAAATTTTGGTTAATTTCAAATTTCGTTGATTGGTCAACAATAAATGCTTTCCATTTATAATTAAAAAATATCTTGTTCAAAATAATAGATTTCAAATGGTTTTTGTTATGAAATTGGTTGCATGAGACTCTGAAATTGGGAAATATAATTCTTCACACTACTACAAAATCAGGTTGTCACTTTTTTTTTCTTTTTTGCTACCCAGTTCAATCTTTCTGACTTGATAACATCTTAAAGTTTAAAGCTGCTTACATAGAAATATGTAGAGAAAGCGTAGGATTATTTTCAAAATTTTATAGTTATATGGAACTATATATTCGTATATCGTTTTCAGTCCTTTTTATTCATTGTTTGACCAGTTCGTAAGTAAGTTTTGATTCTTCATCTAATTTATTGCATGTCTTTAATACAAATATGTATATATATATATACATACATATATATATATATATATATATATATTATAATGATGATGTTAAGACATATTGCAGAAGATCTCACTATTTGATATTTACCTGTATTATTTGTACTTATCCTAGTTATAATATTTCCTATTATATTATTACTAGGCTTCAAGTAACTAAGATATAAATATAAATCATGTATTTTTGTATATCAATTAAGCCATTAATAAAAGTATCGACTTTTAGTGATTGTTAATTTTTTTCCTCTCCCCCCTCTTCTTCTTTTATATTTCATTTTATTAAATAATTTCAACAAATGATAGATGCCAAAAATTTCACATATTTGTTTGGTTTAATTTATCTTGAATAATTGAGTGCATGTTAAAAGTGAAAGAAAGATTGGAGTTTAGAAATTATCACTATAACAAAACTGCCCTAATGTAGCTATATTTTTTGCAATGGTCATAATCTACTAGTCGTAATTAAGGTTTTTACAACGTTTTATTTCAGAAAGTTGTAATAAACTTACTTTCAACAACTTTTTTTTGTTAGTTGTTGCGTATGGATATTACAACTATTTTTCTTTTGCCAATTGTAATAGATGTTAATTTTCATCAACTCTTTTGTTATGCTAGTTATAATAGATACATATTAGCTCCTTTTGGTCGCCTATTGTAATAAATAATTAATATGTAATAAGTAATAATTAATAATTAAAATTAAATTAAAATAATTAACAATTAATAAGAATTTAATAACAAATAATAATTAAATAAATGACACTTAAATAATAATAAAATTAGATATTAATGGCAAACATGTTTGGTTTCAGTTGGTTGGTTGTGACGCCCCACCTCTATACCCACGCTAGCCAAGAACATTACGGTGAATGCTGTCAACTAGCACGGAGAATAAGGCTGTTGAGGAGCGACCATCTGTATAATTGCTTTGTGCGAGTACCGATATGCCAGATAAAAATATAACTTTTCATCTCAAGAGGGAATCCGACATAACGACACAAACTCAAAGCTACTACACAGTGGCTATAAAGTTCTTCGGAAACAAATATAGAAATAAACATAACACAAATCAGTCACAGATAATTCATATCACAAAGGCGGAAATAGATATGAATATACAACACTTAAAAGTGTTTATCAGAGTAGCGGTCTATAAGATCCACGATAACACAAAAAGATAGTTACAAGAGCTACACAAAAGAATAAGTATACATTATAGAGTCTACATCTCAAATGTATACAACAAAATAAACTACTAATCTAAGTAGTAAGCCAAAAGTCAGAATAATAATCTCTGACGAGGAGTCAAGCAGAAGCACCTGAAACATCTCGGTCTGACCCGAGTATTATTTAAGAAGAAAATAATAAATGGATCAGTCTAGCTATAAATATCAGATGAAATGATATAGAATAAAAGATATGACTAAACGTATAATATTCACAATGTCAAGCTGTGATATATAAGTAATTGAAAATCAACAAGAGATTAATCAATGTCGTAAAGATCTTCTCAAAGATAAAAAGGAATGTCATACTCCTAATTTCATTCACCAAGCCACAATAAATGACATATATATCAATGCAATCGTAAAAGTTGGCGAAACATAAATTCCAGAATTCAAAAAATGAAATCCACAAGTCACAAGAAAAGGATGGCCAAGACATTGATGTAGTGCAAACGGTACATCCAATGTATCAAAAGCAAAGACATTGATGTAGTGCAAACGGTACATCCAATGTATCAAAAGCATATCATTGATGTAGTGCAAACGGTACATCCAATGAATCAAAAGCAAAGGCATTGATGTAGTGCAAACGGTACATCCAATGTATCAAAAGCATATCATTGATGTAGTGCAAACAGTACATCAAATGAATCAAAAGCAAAGACATTGATGTAGTGCAAACGGTACATCCAATGTATCAAAAGCATATCATTGATGTAGTGCAAATGGTACATCCAATGAATCAAAATCAAAGGCATTGATGTAGTGCAAACGGTACATCCAATGTATCAAAAGCATATCATTGATGTAGTGCAAACGGTACATCCAATGAATCAAAAGCAAAGACATTGATGTAGTGCAAACGGTACATCCAATGTATCAAAAGTATATCATTGATGTAGTGCAAACGGTACATCCAATGAATCAAATAATTCGGAGCATCGACGTCGTACAGCGTGACATCCGATGGACCAAGTCAAAAGACATCGCCCAATGCTAGTCTAAAACATAAAAATGATCGTCATGATCACAGAGAAGTGTCAATTACAGTAAGCTAGTAAATATATGAGCTTAGCTTCATGTCCCATAACCACTAGCTTAACTTAAATATTTACGAACAAATTGTAGATCTCCACTATAAAATTGTCGCAAGAGATTCAATCGAACAAGTCCAAGAATTAACCGACGAAGTAAACGCGAGCGTTTCATACCACTCGTTTTACTAAGTCGTTTAATTAGATTTCTCATACGAGTGAGGTAAAGGCTGGTATATACTCATAGATTGGAAAACGGTTTAAGAAAACGAGCCTTGTAATAAAATAGTGTAAAAATCATTTGAAGAAAGAGTTTTAATATTTACTACTAGTATAGAAACCTTTATATTTTTAAAGTGACAAATCACGAAGAAGATCGTAGGAACAATCAATCACTAAAATTCACATACGAAGATGTGAATAAAAATCCAACGAAACCGATAAAGAATCCATCGAAATGGATATTCAAAAATCCCTAAAAAGGAGTCATCAAAGTCATAATAAATGATAACAACAAATAGGATCATCACGAATCGATTTAAATTGGAAATTCAAACAACTAGGCGAAATAGGCAAAAATGCTCCAGGTCGGTCGGCCGGCTACAGAGCTCGGTCGACCGGACAAAAAAATAGAAATGCTCGGGGTAGCAGGTCGGTCGACCGGACCCTGTGTTCGGTCGGCCGGACCTGTAACCTGCACTTCCTAACAGAGGCTGGGAAGTGCTTGGGCAACAGGTCGGTCGACCGGACCCTGAGGTCGGTCGGCCGAACCTGTAGTCAGCACCCCCCATGCCCAACTAATGAATGCCAATCTCTTCCAAATTCCTATCGGATGAGCAACGACACAAGGGTTTACGCCAATCGACTACCCGGCCATAGAAGCTCCTCGGTTCATCACCAAAACATGATCAAAACATCAAAACTATGATTTTTAAAGAGTTGAACCCAAAACACCAAAAATTAGAATATTCACCAAATCAATCCGAACCAAAAGCAAATGCACACGAATAAGTGTTAGGAGTTCATACCTAACATTCGAAGATAAATATAAGCATAGATGTGAGATAAAAATCTCACCTTTGAACCCAAAAACAATGAATGAGAAGCTTGAAGACAAGGGGAGATCAACCACACTTCAATCTCAACAATAGAAGCTTGAATGTAAGCTTAAAAGAAGAACATTCCCTAAGTTAGGTTTAGGAAATTTCTGAAATCAAAGAGAGAATGAGTTGGAGAAGAAGAAGGAGATGCTTACTAATGGGTTCTCTTTGATTTTGGAGCAAGAACTTGAGCTAGCAAGAGGAACTAGGGCTTGGAGTTTGTAATTCCCATTCTCTTCCACCATTTTTGCTTGAGCTTGAGTGTTAGGAATTAGAAATGAAGTAATGAAGAGTTGGAGAGGGTTGGGAATGAGTTAGTAAGTGGCTAATGGGTTCAGCCCAAACCAAAGCCCTAAGTGAAAAAGGTCAAAATTCTACTATCTCCAAACATATCGAAGTTTATACTCAAAAAGGTCATAAACGTCATTTTGAACTCAATGGGGGTGGTCTCGAGTCCCAATTCGACTGTTTGCAAAAAGTAGCTTTTCGGACCAAAATCCAACGAACGATAAAATATTTAAATAAAATATTTAAATATAAAATCGATAAATATGCGGGTTGTTACAGACTCCCCTCCTTAAAGAAATTGCGTCCTCGCAATACTTAAGAGGAAAATAAGAAGCAACAACCATGGACGCATATCAACACAAAATAAAATTGAAATAAGAAGTTCACCATAAGGAGCATGAAAGAGTAAGCCTGAACGGGATCGCTCAATGAATTCTCTAGATTCCCAAGAGCAATCCTTAGGATTTGAGAATCATTGAACTATCACAAAAAGAACATCTTTATTCCGAAGGCGCTCAACCTCCGAAGTAATGATGCGAATGGAATGTTGCTCATAAATCAAATCTGGTGAAACTTCAATTTCCACAATATCACCAGGCACAAGAATAAAACCGGAAACATAAAAGCATTTCCGTAGATAAAAGACGTGGAGAACGTCAAGAATAGCAGAAAATTGAGCTGGTGCAACGACGTAGTATAATAACAGTACGCCCGAGAAACTAGAAACTCAAATAATTTGGGACATCGGCGTAGTACAAAAACGGTACGCCGAATGAACCAAAGCAAAGACATTGATGTAGTACATACGATACATCCAATGAATCCAATAGCGAAAACATTGATATAGTATAAACGGTACGTCCAATGAATCAAATAGCAAAGACATTGATGTAGTACAAACGGTACATCCAATGTATCAAAAGCAAATCATTGATGTAGTGCAAACGGTACATCCAATGAATCAAATGGCAAAGACATTGATGTAGTACAAACGGTACATCTAATGAATCAAATAAGACGGAACATCGATGTAGTATAATAACAGTACATCCGATGAACCGAACACCATAAAAGAACATCGGACGCTAGTCCATAAAAGAGGTGAGATGAAACTCAATAAAACGAAGTACGTCAAAACGCCCGATGAACTTGGTAAAACGATCATAAGATACAAGGAATCTCGAGCCAACGAGTTTGACGCAGATTAAGTTCCTTATGAGAAATAAATATTTCAAAGATTTATGATCGAGGTGGAGAACAAATTTCTCATCCAAATATGATGATGCCAAATTACAAAAGTAAAAACAAAAGCCGCGAGCACTAGATCATGAGTGGCATATCTAGTCTCGATAAGCTATAATGATTTAGAAGCACAAGTGATAGCACGTTCTCCTTTGCAAGAGAATGGCATCCAAACCAATACGACTAGTATCGGTACAAATATCAAAGTCTTGGTTCCCCTTCAGGAATCACAAGAATAAGAGTATCGAAAGGAAGAGTTCTTTTAAATAATCCTCTTTTCCTGAAAAGTTAAAACTTTCAAAATTACATTTTTTTATGTAATAATCCTTCTACAAAAATTTACATTTTTACAAGTCAATATATCGTGTCTGACTGTCTCATCAAAGCGTTTAGGAGATTCTTATCGATAACGTTGATCAAGCGCATCTACCAGAATCCTTAAAGCACTCAACGGGCAATACAATCACAAAATCGTATTCTATAGGATAAGTAAGTTTCTCAAAAACTTCTAAGAATATTCTTTGTTCGTTTTAAGAACAAAAATCCAGTTATACTTCTAAATAAATCTTATGAAAAAGATTTTGCAAAATTTTAAATTTCTATTTTCATCCAAAAATCAATAAATAAAAGAATGGTCTCATCGAAATATTCATAGAATATTTGATATATAAAATGGATGAAATAAGCTGGACAAATTGAATGACAAAATAAGTCACTCATAGGAACCATAACAAGTGCGGAATGCGGTAAATGGAGTGCGAACTCCAGCAACTCGTAGCCAAATGAAAATCGGTGGCAAGGTCGAACTAGAAAGACCTTAACACCACACAAAAGATTTCTTAGGTGATAATCCTAAGACAAACTCAAAGATTCCTGAAAATTTCTCAAACTACATGAATGAGAGAAATAACACTTTCCTTATAAGTGGGCTTAAGTAATAAAATGATGCCATCAAGTTGGAATCAAAATCATAAAGGAAAAATAGAAATCCGCTTAACAGATAGAAAATGTCGAAGATGAATAGTCCACACGGAAAAATAGGATATGGACCTCACAACGATTAAGCCAATCCTTACAAAAATCAATTCCGAAGCCTAAGTAAAAATCGGCTCGGAAAGAAAAATCAAATAAAATAATTTCGACATCAATAAAGACAAATTGAGTGTTGCGGATCTACCATCCGGATTCACAATCCTCAAAGAAGTCATCAAGCCCAAAATATTCAAAGAAAAGAATCTACAAGTTCTTTTGATATAAAAATAATGAGATGAACCCATATCAAAAAGAACTCAAATAGAAAGTTCACAAAATAAAACAATGTCATCAAAATTTGAATGAAAATACCTTAACCAAGAGAAGAGTTGCCAGGGGCTTGCAGCTTTCCTTCTCTCTTGCTTGGAAGCTTAGGACACGAAGATAAAAGATGACCCGAACCTTTGCAATAACGACAAAAGAGGGGTTTCGGACACTCCCTTGCATAGTGGTTCGTGGAACCACAATTGTAGCATTGTCCACGACTAGAGGTAGGAACTTTTGCTACCGAGGTTTCTTGCCTCCCTTTCTTGTTGGGAATAGGGCCTTTGAATTTAATAGGCCTTTTCATGTTGTTGTTGAAGTTTTGTTTGGCATCCACAACTTCAACATCACACTCTTTATCGGCCTCTTCAAGACGAAGAGCGATATCAATAAGCTGATCAAATGAAACTTCCAGTTTCAGGAGTAATGGCTTCTTAAGATTCTTATTCAAGCCATAGACAAATCTCTGATTTTTCTTTAATGGGGTATTAATTTACTCAACCCCGTATTTGGACAGAGATTCGAAAGATGCGACATAGTCTGTCACAGAAGATTCACCTTGAACAAGGTCGATAAAACGCCGGGCCAAAGTTACTTTTTCAGCCTCCGGCACAAATTTCAATTCGAATCTTCCACGGAATTGCTCCCAAGTGAGATCCGCCTCAATGATTTCAGAAATTAAAAGCTCATACCAATCTAATGCTCTTTCTTGGAGCATGCTAGAAGCCACTTGGACTCGATGTAGATCAATAAGGTTCATGCGAGAAAAGATGCGATCGCATGATTTGAGCCAAGATTGGATTTCAATAACACTCTCGGATCCCCTGAATGGCCTTCCACCTAAATCGGTATAGTCTCTGCACAAGCGTGCAAAACCGGATCTAGGATGAGTAGGCTCTGGATTGGGTCCAGCTGCTTGAGCGTTCTTAACAAGATCTAAAAGCCGATGGGCAGACATAAATACTCCATCCTGGGGAGTAGCACTAGATTGACCGGCGCTGGGACGGCCAGGTCTAACCATTTCTCTTCTTTAAGAAAGAAAGAAAGAAGAGGAAAGAGTTACTCTCAAAAAATAAATATCAAGAAATCTTGATAGATAAAACAAGGAATCATAAAGAAAATAGGATGAATCGGTACGAAGACCCGAATAAAATCCTAAAGCACGACTCCTAAGATGGACTTAGGATGATGATCCTCGTTAAATTATTCTACATTGTTTCGAAGTTTGGCTCTGATACCAAGCTATGACGCCCCACCTCTATACCCACGCTAGCCAAGAACATTACGGTGAATGCTGTCAACTAGCACGGAGAATAAGGCTGTTGAGGAGCGACCATCTGTATAATTGCTTTGTGCGAGTACCGATATGCCAGATAAAAATATAACTTTTCATCTCAAGAGGGAATCCGACATACCGACACAAACTCAAAGCTACTACACAGTGGCTATAAAGTTCTTCGGAAACAAATATAGATATAAGCATAACACAAATCAGTCACAGATAATTCATATCACAAAGGCGGAAATAGATATGAATATACAACACTTAAAAGTGTTTATCAGAGTAGCGGTCTATAAGATCCACGATAACACAAAAAGATAGTTACAAGAGCTACACAAAAGAATAAGTATACATTATAGAGTCTACATCTCAAATGTATACAACAAAATAAACTACTAATCTAAGTATTTAGCCAAAAGTCAGAATAATAATCTCTAACGAGGAGTCAAGCAGAAGCACCTGAAACATCTCGGTCTGACCCGAGTATTATTTGAGAAGAAAATAATAAACGGATCAGTCTAGCTATAAATATCAGATGAAATGATATAGAATAAGAGATATGACTAAACGTATAATATTCACAATGCCAAGCTGTGATATATAAGTAATTGAAAATCAACAAGAGATTAATCAATGTCGCAAAGATCTTCTCAAAGATAAAAAGGAATGTCATACTCCTAATTTCATTCACCAAGCCACAATAAATGACATATATATCAATGCCAATCGTAAAACTTGGTGAAACATAAATTCCAAAATTCAACACACGAAATCCAGAAGTCACAAGAAAAGGATGGCCAAGACATTGATGTAGTGCAAACGGTACATCCAATGTATCAAAAGCAAAGACATTGATGTAGTGCAAACGGTACATCCAATGTATCAAAAGCATATCATTGATGTAGTGCAAACGATACATCCAATGAATCAAAAGCAAAGGCATTGATGTAGTGCAAACGGTACATCCAATGTATCAAAAGCATATCATTGATGTAGTGCAAACGGTACATCCAATGAATCAAAAGCAAAGGCATTGATAGTGCAAACGGTACATCCAATGTATCAAAAGCGTATCATTGATGTAGTGCAAACGGTACATCCAATGAATCAAAAGCGAAGACATTGATGTAGTGCAAACGGTACATCCAATGTATCAAAAGCATATCATTGATGTAGTGCAAACGGTACATCCAATGAATCAAAAGCAAAGGCATTGATGTAGTGCAAACGGTACATCCAATGTATCAAAAGAATATCATTGATGTAGTGCAAACGGTACATCCAATGAATCAAAAGCAAAGACATTGATGTAGTGCAAACGGTACATCCATTGTATCAAAAGTATATCATTGATGTAGTGCAAACGGTACATCCGATGAATCAAATAATTCGGAGCATCGACGTCATACAGCGTGACATCCGATGGACCAAGTCAAAAGACATCGCCCAATGCTAGTCTAAAACATAAAAATGATCGTCATGATCACAGAGAAGTGTCAATTACAGTAAGCTAGTAAATATATGAGCTTAGCTTCATGTCCCATAACCACTAGCTTAACTTAAATATTTACGAACAAATTGTAGATCTCCACTATAAAATTGTCGCAAGAGATTCAATCGAACAAGTCCAAGAATTAACCGACGAAGTAAACGCAAGCGTTTCATACCACTCGTTTTACTAAGTCGTTTAATTAGATTTCTCATACGAGTGAAGTAAAGGCTGGTATATACTAGTAGATTGGAAAACAGTTTAAGAAAACGAGCCTTGTAATAAAATAGTGTAAAAATCATTTGAAGAAAGAGTTTTAATATTTACTACTAGTATAGAAACCTTTATATTTTTAAAGTGACAAATCACAAAGAAGATTGTAGGAACAATCAATCACTAAAATTCACATACGAAGATGTGAATAAAAATCCAATGAAACCGATAAAGAATCCATCGAAATGGATATTCAAAAATCCCTAAAAAGGAGTCATCAAAGTCATAATAAATGATAACAACAAATAGGATCATCACGAATCGATTTAAATTGGAAATTCAAACAACTAGGCGAAATAGGTAAAAATGCTCCAGGTCGGTCGGCCGGCTACAGAGCTCGGTCGACCGGACAAAAAAATAGAAATGCTCGGGGTAGCAGGTCGGTCGACCGGACCCTGTGTTCGGTCGGCCGGACCTGTAACCTGCACTTCCTAACAGAGGCTGGGAAGTTCTTGGGCAACAGATCGGTCGACCGGACCCTGAGGTCGGTCGGCCGAACCTGTAGTCAGCACCCCCCATGCCCAACTAATGAATGCCAATCTCTTCCAAATTCCTATCGGACGAGAATCGGCACAAGGGTTTACGCCAATCGACTACCCGGCCATAGAAGCTCCTCGGTTCATCACCAAAACATGATCAAAACATCAAAACTATGATTTTTAAAGAATTGAACCCAAAACACCAAAAATTGTAATATTCACCAAATCAATCCAAACCAAAAGCAAATGCACACGAATAAGTGTTAGGAGTTCATACCTAACATTCGAAGATAAATATAAGCATAGATGTGAGATAAAAATCTCACCTTTGGACCCAAAAACAATGAATGAGAAGCTTGAAGACAAGGGGAGATCAACCACACTTCAATCTCAACACTAGAAGCTTGAATGTAAGCTTCAAAGAAGAAAATTCCCTAAGTTAGGTTTAGGAAATTTCTGAAATCAAAGAGAGAATGAGTTGGAGAAGAAGAAGGAGATGCTTACTAATGGGTTCTCTTTGATTTTGGAGCAAGAACTTGAGCTAGCAAGAGGAACTAGGGCTTGGAGTTTGTAATTCCCATTCTCTTCCACCATTTTTGCTTGAGCTTGAGTGTTAGGAATTAGAAATGAAGTAATGAAGAGTTGGAGAGGGTTGGGACTGAGTTA
This sequence comes from Allium cepa, assembly GCA_030765085.1. Lineage (NCBI taxonomy): Eukaryota > Viridiplantae > Streptophyta > Magnoliopsida > Asparagales > Amaryllidaceae > Allium > Allium cepa. The sequence continues at coordinate 236,617,906 of CM060938.1, forward strand.
GTAAGTGGCTAATGGGTTCAGCCCAAACCAAAGCCCTAAGTGAAAAAGGTCAAAATTCTACTATCTCCAAACATATCGAAGTTTATACTCAAAAAGGTCGCAAACGTCATTTTGAACTCAATGGGGGTGGTCTCGAGTCCCAATTCGACTGTTTGCAAAAAGTAGCTTTTCGGACCAAAATCCGACGAACGATAAAATATTTAAATAAAATATTTAAATATAAAATCGATAAATATGCGGGTTGTTACATTGGTATTTCATACTATGAGATTATAGGTCACAGGTTCGATACTACAAAATTAATGGCAAACATGTTTGGTTCCAGAATTAGTAAATCAACCAATTAGTTTCCTCCAACTAAATGAGGCAATTAATTTCCTTTAATTAACTACTTTGTTGAAATTAAGGAAAATCAATTAATTTTCAAAATTATACTTTCACTAAAATTAAATATAAATTTCATGCGAAAATTATTAGAAAACTCCTTAATTGACTATGCAATATGCTAGTAAATCAATTGATTAGTATCGTTTTTAAACCTATTTATTGATTATGCAATTAAATGACTTTTACCATGTAATTAATTTTTTTAAATTATGAATGCTTGTGCGTGTATAGTAAGCATAATATGTATATAGTCCTAATCACTTATTTTATCGATATAATAATTCCAACATGTTATTACTTTGTTTCATTTTCTATAAAGTTATTTTACATATAAGGTCTTATTTCAATATCTCGCAATTAATTTTATATCTTTCGCTACTCTTAGAACCTAAAACATGGAAAGAAAACCCAAGTCTCAATAGAACAACGGGGAATTAAGGTAAAATTTCCATCAAATCTTAATATAGGAGATGAAAGTTGTGCATACTCTCCTAGACATTTTGTAACAAATAGTATCTAATTCTAGTCTTCAATATAGATTATAGTGCAATGAAAATTGAAATATAACTAAACTATACAAATGACCGAAAGGTTTACCAAATGATTGTATCGTTGCTACAATGCAATAGCGTCAGCCATGCTAGATTACTCATTGTCAAAAGATTTTGGAGTTTGTATATTATTGAATTGGGTACAAGATTATATTCCAAATTTTGGTTAATTTCAAATTTCGTTGATTGGTCACCAATAAAGTCTTTCTATTTATAATTAGAAAATATCTTGTTCAAAATAATAGATTTCAAATGGTTTTTGTTATGAAATTGGTTGCATGGGACTCTGAAATTGGGAAATATAATTCTTCACACTACTACAAAATCAGGTTGTCACTTTTTTTTTCCTTTTTGCTACCCAGTTCAATCTTTCTGACTTGATAACATCTTAAAGTTTAAAACTGCTTACATAGAAATATGTAGAGAAAGCGTAGGATTATTTTCAAAATTTTATAGTTATATGGAACTATATATTCGTATATCGTTTTCGGTCCTTTTTATTCATTGTTTGACCAGTTCGTAAGTAAGCTTTGATTCTTCATCTAATTTATTGCATGTTTTTAATGCAAATATATATATATATATATATTATAATGATGATGTTAAGACATATTGCACAAGATCTCACTATTTGATATTTACCTGTATTATTTGTACTTTTCCTAGTTATAATATTTCCTATTATATTATTACTTAGGCTTCAAGTAACTAAGATATAAATATAAATCATGTATTTTTGTATATCAATTAAGCCATTAATAAAAGTATCGACTTTTAATGATTGTTAATTTTTTTCCTCTCCCCCTCTTCTTCTTTTATATTTCATTTTATTAAATAATTTCAACAAATGATAGATGCCAAAAATTTCACATATTTGTTTGGTTTAATTTATCTTGAATAATTGAGTGCATGTTAAAAGTGAAAGAAAGATTGGCGTTTAGAAATTATCAGTATAATAAAACTGCCCTAATGTAGCTATATTTTTTGCAATGGTCATAATCTATTAGTAGTAATTAATGTTTTTACAACGTTTTATTTCAGAAAGTTGTAATAAACTTACTTTCAACAACTTTTTTGTTAGTTGTTGCATATGGATATTACAACTATTTTTCTTTTGCCAATTGTAATAGATGTTAATTTTCATCAACTCTTTTGTTATGCTAGTTATAATGGATACCTATTAGCTCATTTTGGTCGCCTATTGTAATAAATAATTAATATGTAATAAGTAATAATTAATAATTAAAATTAAATTAAAATAATTAACAATTAATAAGAATTTAATAACAAATAATAATTAAATAAATGACACTTAAATAATAATAAAATTAGATATTAATGGCAAACATGTTTCGTTTCAGTTGGTTGTATTTCATACTATGAGATTATAGATCACGGGTTCGATCCTAGTGATGTACCTTGTTGAAATTAATGGAGCATGCTGAATAATAATAATAATTAATTATTAATGTATAATAATTAAAAACTGCTATTAAATACTAGTAATTAATTTTTAACTTGAAATATGAAATAACCATATTAATAATTAATTATTAATTAATATTTAATAATTAATCAATAATAAATTAATTAACAATCAACATTCAGTTAACAAATAATAAATAATAAATATTAAATTAAAATTAATAATTACTACTAAATAATAGTAATTAATAATTAGTAATATAAAAATTATAATAATTAGTTAAATAAAAGTAAAACAGTAATAATTAAAAGCTAAAATTTAATATCAAATAATAATAATAATTAACAATTTTAATTAGATAATAATAATTATAGATTATTTTGAAATATGAAATAATTACTATTAATATTAAGTAATCCACCTAAGTGAAATATTCTTTCTTAATGAATTTAGAAATTCGTATAATATTTAAATATAAATTGTCACTTATGGTTCTATCTTTAGCAAGCGAGCAGAGCATTTGAGCGGTCCAACCATATGCTGCATGTATGATAATTTTTCCTATTTTACTTATAAAAATTAAAATAAATAATATTTTTGTATAAAATATTTGCCCTATTAAATAATAGATAATTAATAAATAACTTTTACTAATTAAGATTAAATATATTAAAATTAATAATAATTATTCTTAATTAGTAATATATACATATTAACTAACATTTAATAATTTATATTCAATTATAATTATGGGTTTTATATAATAATAGCTAGCGGTAATTATTAATTACTATTGAATATACAAAAGTTGGTAATTAATAATCGTAATTGTTGTATAATAAAATATACATAATAATTAACATTATTAATATCAGTTATAATTAAGAAGTAATAATTAATAATTAAGAATTAACAATTAAGAAGTAATAATTAAGAATTAAGAATTAAGAATCAAGAAGTAATAATTATTAATTACTATTCATTGTCTAATAATTAATAATTAAGACAAATATTTAATATTTAATAAGTAATATTTTGAAATTTTGTCTAAAATAAATTTAAAAATATTCATAAAACTTAGAAAACTTTCATAAAATTTAAAAATACCATTTTTGAAATTTTCATAAAATTAAATTAAAATATTTAAAATTTTGAATTTATTTAAAATAAAGAAAAAAGTATTTATTAAGTTTAAAGTCCATAAAATTAAAATACAATACGAAAATATTCAAAATTTTATAAAATTCAAAAAAGTTTTAAAAAAAATTCGAATAATACAAATATTACGTTAGTAATTTTTATTTTCATATGCATGTGGATGTTCACTTTTGTAATCAGTGGAATTTTTGTTTGTACATCCAAATATTGGACCCAAATTCCAAAACTAAGTTTGGCTCCGACTTACTTTTCGTTCCCCTTTCTCAAATCCGTGGCTCTCTTGTTCTCATCGATCACTACTATTTTCTTCAGTCCCTCTTGCTTTTTATTCCTTATCATTTTTTCTCTAAGTGGCTTGCCACCATCGCCATCAACTACCTCACATACGACTGGGCCAACTTGCCTTTACCCACTACGACCCATTATTGCACCAAATTAGAAAGCTTGAAGCGAAGTCGATTTCTGCCTGCAAAGCATAGGCAAAGGCTCTTCCATGGCCTTGCCACCCGATTCTCCACGTCGATCTCCTCATTTCGTCCATCGATCAGGCAAAGAACATAATGCCGTTGGCTCCAGAAGCAGCTATTAGGTGACCATGCACATTTCCTTTATGTGTTTATCCATCATGTGCATTTATTAGGTGACCATGCTATTTTAAGTATAAGCACCTGCATTAGTTTAAAATAACATACAATTAAAGCCATACAGACTTTATTCATGAGAAAGTTTAGTAATATAATATATCATATTTGAGTTCTCGTTTCATTGTTGTGAGCATATTAATAGTTCTTTCTAGCTTCTAACGTGCAAAGAAGTACAAAATAGCATACAACATTTTAGCATTAGTGCCTCAAATTGTTTTTCCAAAAACAAATTATTTTCCTTCTATAGTTTTGCAACTACTTTCGATTACATTGGCCAAAGCATACAAGACAAAAGGCTTGTTTAAAATAGTATTAGGTTGTCCTATGACCTAGGTAATGAATTTTCGCTCTTGGTTAACAATTATTAAAAATTTACCAATTTACAATAATGTATAAATGTCTTTTACTTAATTAGCATTATTGTTTGCTAATTAGAATCATTTTAGGCCATAATATTTGGGACTATTTTCTGTAGCCTATAAAGTATGTATTTTCTTAACTTTTGAATTATCTACTAACTAACATTTTGATTCACACTGATCCATACTCTTTTTTACAGATTTCGTTAGCTCCATCAATGTCTCTTTTGTTGGCCCATTTTAAGTGAATTTTTTATGTTTTAATCATAAAGCGTTGCTGCTTTCAATGGGAACCTCAATATCGTGTGATTTGTAGATATTTTTCTTCTATAGATATTGTAATTTTGGAATTTTATGGGTGAAGCAATTAATCTTGATGACATGTCAGCTATTACACATAGCATTGTTGGGCTATGAATAAATGGGTTTGGTCATCTTGCAATGTAGCGAATTCAGACGGTTTCGTTAGAGTTATATGGTTGATTTTATAACTTGAAGTGGTTGTTAAAATTACATGTAATATTCACTGTCCATATATTGGACGCCTTTGAACTATGACTGTAGATTGTGTTGTGCAATGATTGACCCTTTCTTAAATGCAATTTTAATTTAACTTTGAATTTAGAATACACTAATTTTTGGAATCCCGTCATTTTACTAGATACAGTTTATATAGTTTGTTTTATAATGTAGGCATATGAGACAGCTTAAGCTAGTTAATATGCTTGGTATCTTATAAAACGACACACAGTTTATTGGTGGTTTCTATTAAACAAACATAACACAACAATAAGTTAGATGTAGATTCTTTTCTATCAAAGATGACTTGGGGGTGGAGAAGTTAATAATTTTCACACTATCGTACCTGAACCGAATAGTCATATGTAAAAAAACCAAATGGGGCCTGTTCTCGTCGCCATTATCGCCTAGAACATTGTTATTAATATTCTAAAATTATGCTATTTTAATCCCATTTAAAACCAAATATCTTCACCTATTTTAGTCATAATCAAAATAATTCATTTACACGATGCTTGAAAGTTATATGAAATTTGAAGCTACATTTCAACAAGTTGGAAAATTAGATCAGACAACAATTGGATGAACTTTTTAGTCTTATTTATTTCAGAGGTTCATTCTTCACCAAACTTCACTGCATAGTGTTTAGATATGTAATTCACGCATCAATAGTTTGGAAACCAAGAACAATCTTCCATTTTGTTCAAATGTACGTCACTCGTTAAATAACATGTTTATTGTAAATGTAAACCAATCGTTAAATATTATGTTATCTTTGATTTGGCCTCTATTCATGATAGATTGCTTGATGGAGGCATTGACTCTATGTTTGAAAATTGACTGTTAGGCTACCAGTTATAGTTTATATCAATCTTAAAGCATAATTTTATCACTTGGCAGGGTTGTCGGAGAACTTGCTGCTTCTATTTAATTATTATGGTTTAAAGAGAATTAAATGGATGTCTTTCAATATATGTGGAATAATGACTCAAAACTACTTATGTCAACTTAATAAAACTTAATGGCATATCTTTACTAAAGCAAAATGCATTACGTATGATTCTATCACCCTTTTTTTCCTATTTTCTTTTTTCTTTTTTAAATTTGTGTATGAATTTGTAAATATAAGCGATTATATTTATATTTATAATAAAATATGTTTGTATTGTTAAGTAACTATTTTAGTGCACCCATGTACCATTAGGAGCGGAAGCTTGAAAGGTTTGGGTCGATTCGGTGGTGGATCCTGAAGTCGTTCTATATAGACTTACCATAGACATCTATAGTTTTGGACAGGCGGTTGGGATGATTTTTGCTTGACACAAGGACTTTATCTCTTTTGATCAATATGTATCGGTCCTCCTACTAACATACGTTATGGATTTGGTTATGTTTTTAATAGAGTTATGAATTCACAAATGGTGTGATGTTGAATTTGTTTTGGATTTTTTTGAACGTAAATGATTCGTGTTGTTTCAGGTAATGTGAATGATAACAGTTATTATTAGTGAAATATTGGTTTTAAAAATAATGTTCTGAAATTTTTGGTTAATTACTGTTGTGGAAAGAAAAATTATAACCTTTGGAAGATGGTGTAAATAGATTTATTACAACGGTATTTTCGAATACAAATTTAAGATTTGTAGGAAATTCTTAGGTCAGCCAAATATGAGATAGTGGCACTAGGCTACTTGTAACAACCCAGTACTTCGCAACAATTAATAATCGACATTTGAACGATTTATATTGTCGCAAATTTCCATTTGAAGTTTTTAAATTTAGTTGAAATTCTTTTATATATGGTTAAAAGGATTTCTGGGCTTTGAATTATTGGCCCACTTAATTGTTTGATGCCGTGATAATAATTAAACCGGCCCCCTTTTTGATTTTTCCCATTCATTTTTAACCCTAAAAATAAAATCGAACGAAGAAATATCAATGGCGGCTCTAATTTCGTTCGTCCCTCCTTTCAAAAACTAGGGCTTGTGGAAAATCGAAGTTGCCGATGCTCGATTGAAGTGGCGAATCAGCGTTCCGGTTCGTCCATCGATGGCCCCCTCGTAGATTGCTTCGACTGCTTCAATTTGTGAAATGTGAGTTTACTCACATCTAATTCAACTCTTGCTTCGACCGTTTCCTTTTTGTTTGAATGCCGATGATTAGAATGGTTTTAATTCACTCGAGTTTAAGCACTTGATGATTTGATTTTTGGTTGCGATGATTTATGATTTCAGTGATTCAATTCATTCTTTTTGTTTACTTGTTTGTTTGGGTGTTTCGGCACTGCTTGGTTTTCAAGGCCACTACGGCTCCATTTGTTTGCGGTCATGGAATTTTGAGTATCCCTCTTGAATTGAAAATATAACGTTCGAATTTTTCGCGTTCGAAAATCGACATCCATACTTCACATTGTACTCGAATGCCGCAGATTCGATCGTTCAAATTCGAGTCGCTGGAGCTTATAACACATTAAGTACAACACAGCGGAAGAAATGAATAACATATATCAATGTACAACATTTGATACAATATCTAATACAACAGAATGATACAATGAACATCAATATACATCAGAGTTACAAAGAATAGCAGCGGAAATAAAAGATAACACTAGCAGCGGAACAAAATCTCCAATGTAGCTTCAAGAAAGAACTCCAGCTGTAACTCCATCTCCAAGGCATCAATCCAGAAATAGCGAGAACTCCCAAATCAAGATGAAGAGAAGCAACTCGATCCAATTGTAATTGCCAAATCCTAAGGCTGAAAGCTATCGAATCTACACCTACTACTGATTATCTGAAAAACCCAACTCTAGACTGCCCGTGTGGGAAAATAGTGGGCACCCAGAGTTTAGGAAAGGAACAATAAACTCCAGGTCAGTCATGGGACTGGTATGAGCAAACAAAAACATTTGGTTTTTTAAAACAAACAACAGAATTTAAATTTGAAATCCGCAATGCTTTTTGAAAAATGAAACTACCATAAGGCCTCCCGCCACACACACAATGCAAACGCAGAATTGGAGGAGATTTCTCCTTATGATAGTCAAATATGCTTAATACGAGAAAAATCCTTTGATATTATTACTAGTGCATAGTGGAAAATCTTTCGAAAGTATAATATAAATCCTAGCCATCATAGGTACCATGATACTATGCCTACTATAGCTGCCATGTTAAATGGCAGGTTCTACAACTAAAACCGTACAAGGCACGTATTGGATGAATGGATTTCCAACAAATGGTCAGGCTAAGGAACTTCCTACTGCCACATGGGATCGCCTCTGGCGGGACGTCCCGAGAAACTAACGTTACGGTTAGATCTCTGCCAACACAAGGCCGGGTTACCTCTGTAACTAGGTAACTACTACACGAATATGCCATCCCCCGGTCCTTTGGGACCTTTATCCGAGGCGCCTCAAAGCAACAACCACACAGTAAATGAGATTGGAGCAACCACATAGGTTAAATACCAGGGCTCCATACCTGATACCACCCTTTACCAGAAGGGAATGACATACCCTAAAGGGAGCGACCCTCATAACCTTGCCGCATCTTTCCTGTTTCGACCATTTCCGGGGTGTGAGGTCCTGATGCAGTCTCGTCCACAAAGCTACGCTTTGGCACAAAGCCATGCTTTGGGTCAACAGATGACCAAAGCAATGATCACAAAGATAAATGATCAAACAAATGATCATATCACAAATGATCAACCAATGATCATCACACAGCAGCACTCAGCATGCCACATTACCAAATTGGGAATATATCACTGATAAATATCAACTATATAACCTCTGAGCTCGTACGTCTCAGAGAAGGGTGTTAAGCTGAGAGAATAAATTCTCCGCCACCAGGCAGAAATGTATTTGATAGAAATCAGTTAACATCTCAAAGTGTAATGTCGGACATACAACCATACAAGTCTGTTCCGGGTTCGAACAGAACCGAAGGCACTTCCGAAGAAGCCCTTGCAAATCCGGATAATCCCTAATCTCGTCCGGACTTCCCATCACATATGAAGATCTCTATACCGGGGATCAGCCAGTGCAGAGACAATCGATGAGTTATCCTTTTGTTTTCGGAAATATCCGGTCTTCACCACCGGTCTTCAATTGCTATCCATAACGTCGTATCACTATTCGGAATGGGCTATATGACACTAGGTCCTCTCCCGGCTAAACCGAATAATGAGCGCCATATTTTAAAACATATGGATATGGGATTTTAGTTAAGTCACAACTTATAAAATCCAAAACTTTTCTTTCAAATGGTTAAACAAATTACCATTTTGAATCTTTAAACAAAAAGATTTATTTCACAAAGTTTCACCTAGTTTCACAAAGATCTATTCATAGATTCAAAACAACTTCCATTCCAATTGGATTAACTCAATAAATCTTTAAATTAAAGATTTAATTTATAGCTTTCAAAAACCCGTTCCAAAGATTTATTTATAACTTGGAATACCATTTTCATTTCAAAACTTGAATTCCTTTTAACACATATTGGAAATCCATTTCTTATATGAAAGCTTCTATTATTTGAAAACAACAGTTTTCGTTTCAGAAAAGTCCGATTTATACAAGTTGAAATCTTAGGTTAAATTTAAATTCCAAACATCACCTTTTTAAAATGGTTTAAAAACCCATATAAATCCATTTATAAGTTGGATAACTTTTTAAACCCTAGTTCCCAAATTATAGAATTCAACTTCAAATATTGAATTCAAATTTAAATCAAATTATTTAAATTTCAAAACTCAATCAAGTTATTCAAATAACTTTTATTTTTGAAATTCATTTTTTCAAAAGCTTCAATTCTAATTCCAAAACTATTTTGGATTCAAAAATTCAAATTTTAAAACAATTTCAAAATCTGTGACTTAACCCATTTCCACGTGCAATCCATATTTGTGTGTGTATAAGTGTGGTCTAGGGGTTCAACACAATAGTGCACAACATCAACATCACAGATTCAATCATAAAGATAAGCGGTATAACCCATAGCGCTTATCTATATTCACAGATTCATAGATAAAGTAAATTATCAATCACAAAAATTCACTAATATGATTCGATGTGGGTTTCGGATAACCAGCTAGAATCCGACTCCCTGTCGCATCGAAATTCAAATGTCGTTTTACGGGTCAAAGGATTTGCATATTCATATAATCATATATATATCATAGATATAACAGTTTAGCATAAGGCATCAAATAGCATCACATCACATATCAAAATATCAATCCATCACACAACATTCAATAACAATCAGCATCTACAATTAAGATGAATAAACTGGGTGGTTTTAAATTTATTACCTACATGATTACTTTCATTTATTATTCCTAATTAATTAACTATCCATATTTATTCAATTAATAAATCTTCAATTAATTTAAAATCTAATATCATTCAATTAATGATTTCTTAATTACAAATTAATTATTCTAAGAAAAAATTAATCTTAAACTTTAATTAATCAAATTAAAACCCTTAATTACTTTAACTAATTATCCATTTCATTAATTAATTAATTATATTAATTATCCATTTGTACTACCTTAATAAATAAGTGAATTACAAATCATTAAACTTTTCTTTATCTTTAAATAAACATTCCTTATTTAAATTATGCATTTAAAAACAAAATGTTTTTAAATTTACATTAAATTCCATTTAACATTTTCTTTAAACTCAAGACTCAAATTTGTCTTAAATAAGAGTTTAAAACAATACACAACTTAATCTTATATGTTGAAAAGAAACATATTCTTTATTAATAAGTTTAAAACAATTTAGATTTCAATTCAACTTGAATTCAAATAAATTTAAAAATTGCTTTAAAATCTCAAAACTGAAATATAACTTCCATTTTCAATTTAGTTTAAACTCTTTAAAACTCTTCCTACAATTTCACCTTCAATTCAAATGTAAATCATTTGAAAGCAATTTAAATTTAAATTCTTTACTTTAAAACTGAAGTTTAAAAAATTTAAATCCAGATTTAAAAACTCAGTTTTCAATTCATTTGAATTCCTAAATTAAATACTTAACCTTCCATTCCAAATACAAATCACATATGCATTTATACTTGAGATTTTCAAATCAAATTTAAATTTAAAACACAATATGGTTTCAAATTTCAGACAATTAAAATTTGAATTCATTTTCAAATTCAAACTAAAACTCAGTTTAAATCTCCACCCTAAAAAAAATATTTAAACTTATCTTCACATTTAAACAGAAACAGTTTCTGTTTTATTAAAAAAAACCAAACTTTAAAATTCCTGAATTTAAACTATTTCATAGAAAACAGAATTCAAACTTATTTGATACCATTCTTAAATTCAGTTTCAAATCCAAAGTTAACAATTTTAAGTTTGCAATTTCTTTTACCTAAATTTCAATAACCTGGAAACAGATTTCTAACTTTTGCTTAAAACTAATTAAAACTTCAAAAACTCAAATTATTTCAAAGCCCAAAACTAAATTAATTGCATTCATATTTAAAATTTCAGATTCAACCTAGTTTCTTCAGATTTTTGTTTGAAATTGACCTTAACTTCAAAATTTGGAAACCTGGAAAAAAACAGGTTTCTGCTTCTACCTGAAACACTCATGAACCCGAGTCACCATAAAAATTACTTCGAGTCAAAATCCTCACTGCTTCGAGTTTTCTCCATTTCTCCCCTAGACTAACTCGAGCTAAAAAAAAAATTCTCTGCAACCATCAACAACCCAAACCTGCACAAATCAACCCCACTACAGTGACAACCTGTCAACACCATTTTCTCTCAGCTCCGACCAACATCATCGACCAAACTCCGGTGATAGCTTCTTCACCTCACCATCCATCAATACCCCAAACAGCTTCGAACTCGATTCACTGAGGAGTTCGAAATTTACCCAAAACTGTAACCCACAAAAACTACGGTTCTAGAATTCAAATCAAAATCACAACTTCAAAAACGAAATGCAACCCAAACTGGAAATTTTCCCTTTATCTATGATAACTCCCCTTCATCCAAAAACAAATTCGACACCTCAAACCATTTGTGGCAAACGAGATACCCCAAAATACATAATACTGTCAAAACAGAATTGCTCTTGAAATATAGCATTAAAAATCGTAATTTTGCTTTGAAAAATCATAATTTTGTATGAAGATTAGATTTATAACCCTGAAACTCCAAATCATTATACTTGGGATTTCACTAATTACTGATTGATCATTGGTTTATATATATTCCAGAGATGTTTATATATTATTTTGACTTATATAAAATTGTAAAATGAAGTTTTAATTTAAACAAACAAGTTTTGTTTGAATCTTAATCTTAAACTAATCAAAGGGTTTATGAATTTAAATTAACCTTGCAACTGAGAGGTATACAGAGAAACCATACAATGGACATGTATACAGCAGAAACACATTCATTTCAAATTTTACAAGCATGTAACCCAATATCAACAAGCAAGCATCACAAAGCAATTCACAAGTTCATAGATATCAGATTCAAAGGGAAGATTTTCAAGTTTGCTCACCTGTTTGTAGATGAAGAACAGATACAGTCTCTTTTTCTTCAAAACTGGAATTTGTTTTGACATCTTGCTTTTCAAGTTGAATCTGAATTTATAATTTCCAGATTGAAGATTTCTTAGTTATATTTGTTTACTTAACTCATCAATAACAAAAAATATTCCATTTACTTACAGTTTTTTTTTTTTTTTTTATTTGAGGCAAACTGTTGTTTTCCAGTTTCTTGATGCTTGCTTTTGCTCTGGTTTGGGAATTACTTGATCTCTGGTTACATATTTTCATTTACCCATTGTTACTCTTAATTTATTCAATACAAAAGAAAAATAAATAAATTACTTACAGCTTTAAATTTGTTTAAAGCTTCAACTGTTTCTTTTTCTTTCCAGGCTGCAGACTTCACTTTGCATCTTCTTTCTAGTTGAATCTGCATTTTTTTTTGTTGTTTCAACTGTTTTAACTTATGCTTTATCACTGATTAACAATATGAAATTCAAAGCTTTAAGAAAAATTTACTTATCTCTTCTTCTTTTTTTTCCAGAAAGCAGAGACAGGTCTTTGATTTCCATTTGGCTTCAGGTTTTGATTTATTTTTTTTTTCTCTTGCTTCTTTGTATTGAATCATTGATGAATTGAATTGTGAAAACAGGTTCTTCAATTATCACCAGGGAAAACTGCATTTGCTTGTTCCAGATTTGCTATGCTTAAATTTTGTTACAGGTAATTGATGAGAAAATCTGGTTTTGAATTTCACTTTAAATCTGATTTCAGATTTTCTTTTGAAGATAATGTTTGAACAATTATGAATTGCTAAGATTTCTACTTAATAAATTTTTAATAAAATATTTTTCAAACAAAAATAAGTAAAACAATTGCCACTTGTTACTTATGTTTACACTTGTTATTCTTTTATGTCATATGGTTTACATTTGTAAAATTTTGTATATTTATGTTTTTAACCTTGTCTTGAATTTATTTTATAAATTTTGTTTTGGTCCTTTAGTTCAATTAATTTTAATTCATACATTTTGTTTTTAAACCTTATTTGATTTTAAATTTATAAAACATGCTTATCAATCTTATATTTACACATATATGTTATGTAGTTATACTTACACAAATTAAAGTAAAATAGTTTGAAATTAGATTATACATTATTAGCAAATATTTATAAGTTAGTAAATACAACTTTTATTTTCAATACATCTATATTTATAAACTTAAGATGTTCAACTTATTAACAAACACTTATTTTTTTTAAAACTTTCATAATTAAATTCACAATAAAATCTCAAATCTTTTAAATTCCAAATTCAATCTAAAAATGCATATTATTATTTATTCTGTAAATCTTCCAATTGATTCAACTTTTAATTCTAAAAAATTAAAAATTAACTACAAAAATTCCATAATTTAATTCCAAAAATTAAATAAATTGTCAAATTATCTTGTTCAAAATTCAGGAATGTTACAGACTTCCCCCCTTAAGAAAATTTCGTCCTCGAAATTTGAAAGTAGGAAGACAACCAATGATGGATAGATACACAAGGATAGATAATCGACTCATAAATCAGGCCGATTAACTATTCTGCATTTGGCTTACCAAATAAGAATATCAACAATAGATATGAGAACAATCTCATATAATATTACACAAGATATTTGGGTCCATCGGTCTACGAATATGCAAGGGCATTGACTAGTTCGAAGAGATAGCTAACGTTCGTAGAATATATCGGATCCCAGAGAATAGATAGATGGATCAAATCTTCATATTAGTTAACCAATTTACTAATTTAAAATTTCCAATTTATTTAATATTTTCAATTTCAAATTCATTAGAGTTTAGATCGAAAAGCTGATAAGAAACCGATGAAGATACGAAGTAAGAATTTCCTACAACGATACGTATGGCCATCATCACACCGAAACTTCTTTCTGGAGCAGTCACGAAGCAATCAAAAGAATTCGAAATCGAATCAAAGGAGATTGATAGAGAAAAGATATTCCCACTGTTGCAGGGTATTGACCATTTGTAGTGGTACTCCCCTGTCCCCTATCTCGTTCTCTTCTCGCACTCATACTCACTATCAGTGGATAGTAAGAGAATTTACTGAGGCATTCGAACGGATATCTTAGGGATATACTCATTCTAGGGTTTACTTCACCCTATCTCTAATGAGTTACTTAATGTGTTATACTCCTGAGCTAAAGTTTTAACCTTCAGCTCTGATACCAAATATAACGATACGAATTTTTCGCGTTCGAAAATCGACATCCATACTTCACATTGTACTCGAATGTCGCAGATTTGATCGTTCAAATTCGAGTCGCCGGAGCTTATAACACATTAAGTACAACACAGCGGAAGAAATGAATAACATATATCAATGTACAACATTTGATACAATATCTGATACAACAGAATGATACAATGAACATCAATATACATCAGAGTTACAAAGAATAGCAGCGGAAATAAAAGATAACACTAGCAGCGGAACAAAATCTCCAATGTAGCTTCAAGAAAGAACTCCAGTTGTAACTCCATTTCCAAGGCATCAATCCAGAAATAGCGAGAACTCCCAAATCAAGATGAAGAGAAGCAACTCGATCCAATTGTAATTGCCAAATCCTAAGGCTGAAAGCTATCGAATCTACACCTACTACTGATTATCTGAAAACCCCAACTCTAGACTGCCCGTGTGGGAAAATAGTGGGCATCCAGAGTTTAGGAAAGGAACAATAAACTCCAGGTCAGTCATGCGACTGGTATGAGCAAACAAAAACATTTGGTTTTTTAAAACAAACAACAGAATTTAAATTTGAAATCCGCAATGCTTTTTGAAAAATGAAACTACCATAAGGCCTCCCGCCACACACACAATGCAAACGCAGAATTGGAGGAGATTTCTCCTTATGATAGTCAAATATGCTTAATACGAGAAAAATCCTTTGATATTATTACTAGTGCATAGTGGAAAATCTTTCGAAAGTATAATATAAATCCTAGCCAGCATAGGTACCATGATACTATGCCTACTATAGCTGCCATGTTAAATGGCAGGTTCTACAACTAAAACCGCACAAGGCACGTATTGGATGACTGGATTTCCAACAAATGGTCAGGCTAAGGAACTTCCTACTGCCACATGGGATCGCCTCTGGCGGGACGTCCCGAGAAACTAACGTTACGGTTAGATCTCTGCCAACACAAGGCCGGGTTACCTTTGTAACTAGGTAACTACTACACGAATATGCCATCCCCCGGTCCTTTGGGACCTTTATCCGAGGCGCCTCAAAGCAACAACCACACAGTAAATGAGATTGGAGCAACCACATAGGTTAAATACCAGGGCTCCATACCTGATACCACCCTTTACCAGAAGGGAATGACATACCCTAAAGGGAGCGACCCTCATAACCTTGCCGCATCTTTCCTGTTTCGACCATTTCCGGGGTGTGAGGTCCTGATGCAGTCTCGTCCACAAAGCTACACTTTGGCACAAAGCCATGCTTTGGGTCAACAGATGACCAAAGCAATGATCACAAAGATAAATGATCAAACAAATGATCATATCACAAATGATCAACCAATGATCATCACACAGCAGCACTCAGCATGCCACATTACCAAATTGGGAATATATCACTGATAAATATCAACTACATAACCTCTGAGCTCGTACGTCTCAGAGAAGGGTGTTAAGATGAGAGAATAAATTCTCCGCCACCAGGCAGTAATGTATTTGATAGAAATCAGTTAACATCTCAAAGTGTAATGTCGGACATACAACCATACAAGTCTGTTCCGGGTTCGAACAGAACCGAAGGCACTTCCGAAGAAGCCCTTGCAAATCCGGATAATCCCTAATCACGTCCGGACTTCCCATCACATATGAAGATCTCTATACCGGGGATCAGCCAGTGCAGAGACAATCGATGAGTTATCCTTTTGTTTTCGGAAATATCCGGTCTTCACCACCGGTCTTCAATTGCTATCCATAACGTCGTATCACTATTCGGAATGGGCTATATGACACTAGGTCCTCTCCCGCTAAACCGAATAATGAGCGCCATATTTTAAAACATATGGATATGGGATTTTAGTTAAGTCACAACTTATAAAATCCAAAACTTTTCTTTCAAATGGTTAAACAAATTACCATTTTGAATCTTTAAACAAAAAGATTTATTTCACAAAGTTTCACCTAGTTTCACAAAGATCTATTCATAGATTCAAAACAACTTCCATTCCAATTGGATTAACTCAATAAATCTTTAAATTAAAGATTTAATTTATAGCTTTCAAAAACCCGTTCCAAAGATTTATTTATAACTTGGAATACCATTTTCATTTCAAAATTTGAATTCCTTTTAACACATATTGGAAATCCATTTCTTATATGAAAGCTTCTATTATTTGAAAACAACAGTTTTCGTTTCAGAAAAGTCCGATTTATACAAGTTGAAATCTTTGGTTAAATTTAAATTCCAAACATCACCTTTTTAAAATGGTTTAAAAACCCATATAAATCCATTTATAAGTTGGATAACTTTTTAAACCCTAGTTCCCAAATTATAGAATTCAACTTCAAATATTGAATTCAAATTTAAATCAAATTATTTAAATTTCAAAACTCAATCAAGTTATTCAAATAACTTTTATTTTTGAAATTCATTTTTTCAAAAGCTTCAATTCTAATTCCAAAACTATTTTGGATTCAAAAATTCAAATTTTAAAACAATTTCAAAATCTGTGACTTAACCCATTTCCACGTGCAATCCATATTTGTGTGTGTATAAGTGTGGTCTAGGGGTTCAACACAATAGTGCACAACATCAACATCACAGATTCAATCATAAAGATAAGCGGTATAACCCATAGCGCTTATCTATATCCACAGATTCATAGATAAAGTAAATTATCAATCACAAATATTCACTAATATGATTCGATGTGGGTTTCGGATAACCAGCTAGAATCCGACTCCCTGTCGCATCGAAATTCAAATGTCGTTTTACGGGTCAAAGGATTTGCATATTCATATAATCGTATATATATCATAGATATAACAGCTTAGCATAAGGCATCAAATAGCATCACATCACATATCAAAATATCAATCCATCACACAACATTCAATAACAATCAGCATCTACAACTAAGATGAATAAACTGGGTGGTTTTAAATTTATTACCTACATGATTAATTTCATTTATTATTCCTAATTAATTAACTATCCATGTTTATTCAATTAATAAATCTTCAATTAATTTAAAATCTAATATCATTCAATTAATGATTTCTTAATTACAAATTAATTATTCTAAGAAAAAATTAATCTTAAACTTTAATTAATCAAATTAAAACCCTTAATTACTTTAACTAATTATCCATTTCATTAATTAATTAATTATATTAATTATCCATTTGTACTACCTTAATAAATAAATGAATTACAAATCATTAAACTTTTCTTTATCTTTAAATAAACATTCCTTATTTAAATTATGCATTTAAAAACAAAATGTTTTTAAATTTACATTAAATTCCATTTAACATTTTCTTTAAACTCAAGACTCAAATTTGTCTTAAATAAGAGTTTAAAACAATACACAACTTAATCTTATATGTTGAAAAGAAACATATTCTTTATTAATAAGTTTAAAACAATTTAGATTTCAATTCAACTTGAATTCAAATAAATTTAAAAATTGCTTTAAAATCTCAAAACTGAAATATAACTTCCATTTTCAATTTAGTTTAAACTCTTTAAAACTCTTCCTACAATTTCACCTTCAATTCAAATGTAAATCATTTGAAAGCAATTTAAATTTAAATTCTTTACTTTAAAACTGAAGTTTAAAAAATTTAAATCCAGATTTAAAAACTCAGTTTTCAATTCATTTGAATTCCTAAATTAAATACTTAACCTTCCATTCCAAATACAAATCACATATGCATTTATACTTGA
The DNA here is from genome assembly GCA_030765085.1 of Allium cepa. Lineage (NCBI taxonomy): Eukaryota > Viridiplantae > Streptophyta > Magnoliopsida > Asparagales > Amaryllidaceae > Allium > Allium cepa. The sequence goes on from CM060938.1 coordinate 236,636,470, forward strand.
GATTTTCAAATCAAATTTAAATTTAAAACACAATATGGTTTCAAATTTCAGACAATTAAAATTTGAATTCATTTTCAAATTCAAACTAAAACTCAGTTTAAATCTCCACCCTAAAAAAAATATTTAAACTTATCTTCACATTTAAACAGAAACAGTTTCTGTTTTATTAAAAAAAACCAAACTTTAAAATTCCTGAATTTAAACTATTTCATAGAAAACAGAATTCAAACTTATTTGATACCATTCTTAAATTCAGTTTCAAATCCAAAGTTAACAATTTTAAGTTTGCAATTTCTTTTACCTAAATTTCAATAACCTGGAAACAGATTTCTAACTTTTGCTTAAAACTAATTAAAACTTCAAAAACTCAAATTATTTCAAAGCCCAAAACTAAATTAATTCCATTCATATTTAAAATTTCAGATTCAACCTAGTTTCTTCAGATTTTTGTTTGAAATTGACCTTAACTTCAAAATTTGGAAACCTGGAAAAAAACAGGTTTCTGCTTCTACCTGAAACACTCATGAACCCGAGTCACCATAAAAATTACTTCGAGTCAAAATCCTCACTGCTTCGAGTTTTCTCCATTTCTCCCCTAGACTAACTCGAGCTAAAAAAAAAATTCTCTGCAACCATCAACAACCCAAACCTGCACAAATCAACCCCACTGCAGTGACAACCTGTCAACACCATTTTCTCTCAGCTCCGACCAACATCATCGAGCAAACTCCGGTGATAGCTTCTTCACCTCACCATCCATCAATACCCCAAACAGCTTCGAACTCGATTCACTGAGGAGTTCGAAATTTACCCAAAACTGTAACCCACAAAAACTACGGTTCTAGAATTCAAATCAAAATCGCAACTTCAAAAACGAAATGCAACCCAAACTGGAAATTTTCCCTTTATCTATGATAACTCCCCTTCATCCAGAAACAAATTCGACACCTCAAACCATTTGTGGCAAACGAGATACCCCAAAATACATAATACTGTCAAAACAGAATTGCTCTTGAAATATAGCATTAAAAATCGTAATTTTTCTTTGAAAAATCATAATTTTGTATGAAGATTAGATTTATAACCCTGAAACTCCAAATCATTATACTTGGGATTTCACTAATTACTGATTGATCATTGGTTTATATATATTCCAGAGATGTTTATATATTATTTTGACTTATATAAAATTTTAAAATGAAGTTTTAATTTAAACAAACAAGTTTAGTTTGAATCTTAATCTTAAACTAATCAAAGGGTTTATGAATTTAAATTAACCTTGCAACTGAGAGGTATACAGAGAAACCATACAATGGACATGTATACAGCAGAAACACATTCATTTCAAATTTTATAAGCATGTAACCCAATATCAACAAGCAAGCATCACAAAGCAATTCACAAGTTCATAGATATCAGATTCAAAGGGAAGATTTTCAAGTTTGCTCACCTGTTTGTAGATGAAGAACAGATACAGTCTCTTTTTCTTCAAAACTGGAATTTGTTTTGACATCTTGCTTTTCAAGTTGAATCTGAATTTATAATTTCCAGATTGAAGATTTCTTAGTTATATTTGTTTACTTAACTCATCAATAACAAAAAATATTCCATTTACTTACAGTTTTTTTTTTTTTTTATTTGAGGCAAACTGTTGTTTTCAGTTTCTTGATGCTTGCTTTTGCTCTGGTTTGGGAATTACTTGATCTCTGGTTACATATTTTCATTTACCCATTGTTACTCTTAATTTATTCAATACAAAAGAAAAATAAATAAATTACTTACAGGTTTAAATTTGTTTAAAGCTTCAACTGTTTCTTTTTCTTTCCAGGCTGCAGACTTCACTTTGCATCTTCTTTCTAGTTGAATCTGCATTTTTTTTTTTGTTTCAACTGTTTTAACTTATGATTTATCACTGATTAACAATATGAAATTCAAAGCTTTAAGAAAAATTTACTTATCTCTTCTTTTTTTTTTCCAGAAAGCAGAGACAGGTCTTTGATTTCCATTTGGCTTCAGGTTTTGATTTTTTTTTTTTCTCTTGCTTCTTTGTATTGAATCATTGATGAATTGAATTGTGAAAACAGGTTCTTCAATTATCACCAGGGAAAACTGCATTTGCTTGTTCCAGATTTGCTATGCTTAAATTTTGTTACAGGTAATTGATGAGAAAATCTGGTTTTGAATTTCACTTTAAATCTGATTTCAGATTTTCTTTTGAAGATAATGTTTGAACAATTATGAATTGCTAAGATTTCTACTTAATAAATTTTTAATAAAATATTTTTCAAACAAAAATAAGTAAAACAATTGCCACTTGTTACTTATGTTTACACTTGTTATTCTTTTATGTCATATGGTTTACATTTGTAAAATTTTGTATATTTATGTTTTTAACCTTGTCTTGAATTTATTTTATAAATTTTGTTTTGGTCCTTTAGTTCAATTAATTTTAATTCATACATTTTGTTTTTAAACCTTATTTGATTTTAAATTTATAAAACATGCTTATCAATATTATATTTACACATATATGTTATGTAGTTATACTTACACAAATTAAAGTAAAATAGTTTGAAATTAGATTATACATTATTAGCAAATATTTATAAGTTAGTAAATACAACTTTTATTTTCAATACATCTATATTTATAAACTTAAGATGTTCAACTTATTAACAAACACTTATTTTTTTTAAAACTTTCATAATTAAATTCACAATAAAATCTCAAATCTTTTAAATTCCAAATTCAATCTAAAAATGCATATTATTATTTATTCTGTAAATCTTCCAATTGATTCAACTTTTAATTCTAAAAAATTAAAAATTAACTACAAAAATTCCATAATTTAATTCCAAAAATTAAATAAATTGTCAAATTATCTTGTTCAAAATTCAGGAATGTTACAGAAAACTTGATTACTGACTTGGGTTATTCGAGTCAGTTGACACTTTGTAGCATTTAGGCCTACTGCCCGGTCCTTATTTTATGTTGACACCGCCTCGTAATTCTGTTGATTGCTGGCCTTTGCCTTTTCTTCGGCACTGTGCCTTGTTCTTGATCGTGATATTAGCACTGTCCAGTTTACAGTTGTATATATGTTGTATTTTGGGAGATACACTTGGTTATGATTAAACTTGCTGCCTTGACTTTGTTCACGGTGGTCACGATGTTGATCTTTTTAATTGTGAGGCAGCACCATTTATAGTTGTATTTTAGCTTGGCAACTTATGTTTGCAAATTGGTCATTTCATAACCTGTAGCATACTTGACTTTGGCCATTCTTGTTACTGCCTCTGGTCATTTTGGTTTCAGTAGCATTCATGCTTCATTGTTATCTGGTCTTGCACCTGACATTTCTTTTCTTGATCTGTCGCACTGTGGTTTCATGCCTTATATTTACATACATCTTGCAGTCGTGTTGTACATGATTGTATTTCGAAACCTGGGTAGCTTGCCACTGTGTTGCACTTGCTTGACCCAATATGGAAGTTGTATATTTGCACTTGTTCACTTGCATCTACATTTTTACTAGTTGCAGTGTCACTTCCATACTACTATGTTGCGTTTGCATTTACTTGCATTCACTCCAGATGTTGTAGACTTCCCTTGAGCATTTCTTTGTTGTTTCAGTGCCACTTTGGTTTTGCATATATATATATGAAGACACTAAAACACATTTTTGTTGTTTCATTAGACACTTGAGCATATTTGTTTGTGCATACATTCTACCTAAAGTTTAGAAAACGAAGTTGTTTAGTCTTCATTGTTGTGTCTGTTGCACGGTAGCTTGCTTGAGAATGCTAATTGGGTCTGATTATATTCACACTTTGATTCATGTGGTATTGCACTGCATTACCACTGTGGTTATACCTTGGGTCTGATTATATTCACACTGCTTCCGATCAAGGTTCAGCTTATCACTTGTTGTTGCACTGATACTACTGCTGCACTATGCAGTAGCCTGGCTTGTGCATTTTAGATGTTGTAAGCCACTGAGTTAGTACATCTTTATTTAGTTAGCCTCCAGTTCCAGGTTGCCTTAGTTTTGGTGCATGATAATTGAGTCTGCCTATATACATTGTAACCTAGTCATGTCTTCACTGTGTAGTTTGGTTTTGATGCATGTGCACAACTGGGTATACTTGTGGATTGGTCTCCACTTACATTGTGCAGTAGCTTGAACATTTAGCTTGTTATATTGGTTATCTTACCGGACTTTTTGAGTTCTCTGTGCACTACTGCACTGTTGTTGCTGCCGCAGTTGTGTTGAGTCACTGACTTGACCTCTGCATTTCGTATGTGACTTAGCTTTGTAGTTACGACATGTTTCTCTGACATGTTCTTATGTTTGTGCATGTCACTATTCAATTTTTATTGCACCTGAGTTTCATATTGATTTTGGAATTTCATCGGTCTTGAACCCGTCTTTTTTTTATTTTGGGTTTGACATTGTGCCCGGTTGTGTACATCGTTACTGTAGTGGCAAGGCAGTGCACGCTAGCATGAACTACAGCCACACGGAATTGAGTTTTTGGGTACATTATCACTACAGTGGCAAGGTAGTGCACGCAAGCGTGAACTGCAGCCACACGGTATGGTTTTTATGATATTCAATCTTGCTTTGATTTATTGTTCTTATGCATATTCCATATGCTGTATTGGTGAGGCAGTGCACGCGTGCGTGTACTGCAGCCCTACTTGAATTAATATTTTAATGGATATTTCAATGGTTTGAACTGTTTTGTTTATTTCAATTCAATATTTTGAATTGCATTCTGGTTTGGTTTAATTACTGTCGTCTATTCATTATTTAATTATTATTGCTTCTGTGCACTAATAACTGAGTTTGAATTAGACTGACCCGAGTATTATTTTCTTTTGAATCTAATACTCGGGTCAGACCGAGTATTTCAGGTTATAGATATTCTGCTTTGGGTTGCTGCTAGAGCTATGAAGATCTTTCATATCTTTTGGAGTAGTCGTCGTCATTTGTAGTAGTCTGTATAATTGTATAGGAAGATATGTATTCATGTATATTATATAAGTTAATGTACTTGTATATGTAACTTCCTGAGTCGACTGTGGTAGTTGTATCATATGTACCGTGTCATATGTATTGTATCAAATGTATTGTAACTGACATCAGTTATTGTGTGTGTGTATATATATATATATGAGATTTTCTGTTTTATCTGTGTTACTATTTTATATTTACTGTTCTAAACTATTATGAACCATCATAGTTCGTTTTATACTGGAATTGGGGTATTTCGATGGGAAAAAATAAATCAGAGATGAAAAATGAAAGAATATTTATATATACATATATATACTACTCCTATCGAGATAACCAATACTAGTGTAAGGCCTAACTATTGATGGCCGCTCCTCAACAGCCTTATTCTCCGTGCTAGTTGACAGCACTACACCGTAGTGTTCTTGGCTAGCGTGGGTATAGAGGTGGGGCGTCACAGCTTGGTATCAGAGCCTGGGGTTTAGAACAAATATAAAACATAACTTAGATAGTACATGTGTTACAACTATTTGTCGACGTTTTATCTCTCATATTTGCATATGATTGTCTTTGATTGTTTGGTATGAATTCCTAATGCTTATTCATGTGCATTTGATTTTGATTTCGTGAAAGTATTTTGGCTTCGGCCTCCGTTTGTTTGCGAACTTAAGTTGAATTCTTTGACGATGAGTGTAACGACCCGTAAATTTTCGATAATTAAATTAGCTAATTTAATAAGATTTCGTGATTTAATGTTAGAAAAAAATTTGTAATTCATTTGGAATAATAATAACTGGAATGAATTGCAATAATTATCCAAGTAATGAAAAAAAAGCTACTTAGTGAATGACTTTGCAATCAATAGTTGAATAGGATATTAAATGTTGAATTCATTGGGCATGATAGAGTAATTGATTGATAAGTAAAATCTATTTGAAATCAAATATTGAATATTGAACACGTAATTGTTTAAATTAAATATTTAAAACTTATTGAATAATTGAATAACTGTAAAATGAAAATAGTGTTCTAAATTTTGAAATGGTTTTAAAAGTTGAATCTTATAAGTTCAATTTCAATATTTCAAAAGATAATGAATTATTGGATAAGCGAAATTGTCTAAATTAAATATTTGGAATTTATTGGATAAATAAAATAACGGGTTTAATATGATTAAAAATGATTTGTAAAATTTTATTTTATCATATTGGAGTTATAGTGATGTTATAGAACTTTTAAAACTGAATTTAAAATTTATTTGTGAAAATTGAATATTTTAATATTTAATTATCGACTGGAAAATAGCCAATTTTTGAACAGTCTCAGAATTGGACAAAACTAGTTCCATTGGATCCGTAATAGTTAGTTATTATCGGATTTCAATTTTCGTAGCAATCGGAGTTGTCGTTTGACCGTGGCAGCTCGAAACGCGTTGAAATTGTTTAATATTAATTTGGCGAGTTAAAAATAGTCATTTTTCAAACGGTCTCGGATTTCGACGAAACTAGTTTCATTGGATCCGTAATGTTATATTATTGTAAGATTTCAAATTTCAAGTCAAACGGATTTACCGTTTGTCCGGGGCAAGCCAAAACGCATAGAAAATCGTTTAATCGGTTTAATTTAAAATTGATCGTTTATTTCCGTAACTCTCACATATGATCGAATTAGACCTTGAAACTAGTTCCATTGCGTCCGGAATGGGGGTAAAACCTTATAAATGCCTGGCGGCACGTCTCGATTGGAGTTCGGATGATTTTGGACCTACCTATATAAATACGCACGCAAACCGAGATAGTTTTATTATTATTTTAATCCAGAAACCCTAATTGACTTCAGCCCTAGCCGCCATTTCCTGAATCAATGGCCACGAAATTCGAAACTTCTTCCTCATTTTCCTCTCAATCCATCAACAATTAGCAAAAACTCTCAACTACAAAGTTGTAGAGCACGATGAAAGCTTCAAATCCATACGGAGATGATCGAAAACGGAGCCACGGATCAACGGGAAATCGAGCAAGAAGGGGCTGCGTTTTTCACGCAATTCGAGGCAGAGGATGAGGCCGAGCTTGGAGCTATTTGGGGTGAAGGTGGAGTAAGGCGGTGGCTTCGAAGTGGTGTAACCTGATCGTCTTCAAGTTGCTCGGTTTGGTCGTGAAAAATCGATGAAGATGGCGGCTATGGGTTGTGTTGCGCGTTCGAACACCGGGAAGAAGATGATATGCGTACGTGAGGAGATGAGGGAGTGCGGCCCAGATCTGCTATGCAGGAAATCAACGGTGATGATGGGGTGGGTTTTAAAAATTTAATTAAGCTGAAATTAATTTACATAAAATTTCGTGTTAACTTTAAACCATCATAACTTTGTCATACGAGGTTGGAATTCGACGAAACTTTTTGCGTTGGAATCGTATCGACGAGGACTACGCAATGGAACTGGATTTGGAATCATTTGGAGCTAGAGAAAATTTTGAGTTAAATCGAACGTCGTTCGATTTGATTTAAAATCGAAAAATCAAGGTGAGTGTTTTATAACGCTCACACCGTACTAAATATTTTTATGCTAGTTAAATTTGATATTATGAAGTGTTATGATTTTATTTGTCGTTGTTTGGTAAAAATTTAATTGTCATATAGCTTGTCATTTGCATTAACCGTTGAAAAATTAAATTGACAGTTAAATTGAAATTAAAATTGAATTGCGATTAAATTACCTGACATTGATAACTATGAAACTGCCATGAATTGTATTGTTTATTGGATGATGTATTTTGATGGATGCTATTGGTTGATAATTGAATGTTTAGATGTTTATTTGCTTATATAGATCCTGTTATGCATACATATGATACTGAGATTAATTTAAGTAATGTATACTCATTCCTGACATTTAACTGAAATAAAAAAATTACTTGGCCATAGGATAGAAAATTATATACGGACACCGAATTGGCTAAATAAATAATTTTTGAAATCGTCGATTTAAAATTTATTTAAATGTTTTGATTTAAAAGTTATAAATAGAAATCAATTTATAGAAATCGAATTTGTCGAAAAATTGAGTTGGAATGTTGAAATAAATTTTGGTTAAAAGAAATTGGTAAATAATTTAAGTTGTGACTTTAAAAAAAAAAAAAAATTTGGATATGATTGAATTTCAAAAATCTATTTATTTTAAAGATTGAACATTATTTCGAGCTTTGAATATTACTAAGTAAAAGTGATATGAAAATGATATTTTGAAATCGAGTTTGGAATTGAATCATATTTGGAATTTGGATTTAAACTTGAATATTGTTGGAAATTTTGTTAAGTGTTATAAATTGATATTTTGAGAAATCAAGCTCCAAATCGATATAAATTAAAATTGAATTAATTAAAGGTGAATGTAGAATTGAATTGATTTGAAGTAAAAGTTGACATTGTTTTGAATTGAAATCGAAATTGAATCGGTAGAATGGAAATTGAAATTGATTTGAATTGGAAAGTTATAATTGAAATGGATTGATTTTGAAGCTGTTTTAATTTGTTTTCCAAATTACTCTGTTATATAAACCATTTTGAATACTTAAACTATTTTAATCTATTTTAAATCTACTTAACCCAATTTAAATTATTTTAAACTAATTTATCTATTTTAAATCCATTTTAAAGATTTTAAGTGTTTTTAACTATTTTAATTATTTAAAACTACTTTTAAACTACTTAAAACTATTTTTCTAAAATCCTAAGCTGGTCAATAAGGTGAAATGTTTATATTTAAATCTTGAATTTAAATATGAAATCTGATATTTTAAAAGATACGATGATATTTGAATGGATTTGATTTTTGAAGCGAATATGATATTTTGATATCAATTATGAATCGATTTGAAATATAAAGAGCCAAAGGTGTAATAATACATAGTTATTAAAGAGACCGGGATCGGATATGGACATACTCTATGTCGATACCGAAACCACTTTAATAACTATTATACGCGGAGTGATGATCCAGAATGAAGTGGATGGTTTGGTGAACGCGTTGACTGAAGAAAGAGAACGATTATTGGATGACCCCTGACATGACTAAAACAGGAGCCGCGCCGGGCCATTGAGGTTCGCCACCTCTAGCGGACACACTTCTTCGATACCATATCTATTACATTTGTGATGCGATTTGGGTGCACCCCTTGATTTGGGAGTGTTGTTTCGCGGTGTTGGGGTAGCTGCTGGCTATGCCCAATATCAGTCCGTATCACGCAACTACTAGTATCCTAGTTGGTATCGCCTCATGTACCTTGTCATACTGATTATCCTATTCGCGACCACTACGTTTTGATTTGTACCTTGAGTATATGGATTGCCCTCTGGTGACTTCCGGTTTTGGGGAAACTACGGTCTTGTATATGCTTTTGGGAATATAAAATGTGTTAAGGGGGATTATGGTAACGCCTTAACGCTATTTTGATACTTTATATTACTGATAGACATTATCTACTTAGCGTATATTACTACATAGTAGATAGTTTCACGGATCCTTGAGAGATGGAAAATCCCGTAACATCTCTTGAGTTATTGCACGCACGTTGACACTGGATATGAGATGTCAAACCCCGTAAACATCTCTGACGCCGTTACACTCATATTTATTTACGATTGATTTAACTTTCATAAGGATATTTTATTCCTGACTCGAGTGTTTTGTCTTTTCATTATGCTCGGGTCAGTCCTGAGTTTTCAGATTTTTGAAGATCTATTCTGAAGGACGAAGACGAAGATTTGGTATACTATTACTATTATTATCCGTGCATCATGTTGTCTGCTGCATTATTTATTTGTTCTGTTGTATTTGTGTAACTCTGATAAATGTTGTATAATAATAATCAAATGTATTCATTTCAAATGTATTCATTTAATTAACAGCTTCATGAACTGTTATTTTATTATTATACTTTAGCCTTCCGCTGTGAGATTCTGTGTTGTTTCATTTCCTTTATTTCCCTTCCTTTTCTTTTCTTAATTACCCCAATAACTATCTGCCCTTTTAATGGTTTGGAATCGACATGTGTATTTGATCGTCGGTTTAAACTGTCCAAAAAGGCGGGTCGTTACAGTTGGTATCAGAGCTTTGGTTTAGCGATAAACCTTGGCTCTAGTGGGGAATAACTCATTGAAATAGAGGTAAACTATATGAATGAGTTGAGTGTATATGAGAGAGCGTACTTGTTATTTGATATAAAATGGTTTTATATTGTGTTAATTTGTTCCGTTGAGTATTTATGAATTCTGGTCGATACTTGGGACGCCAAGGCGTCGATAGGAATTTCTAAACACTCGAATAGGACAAACCAACACAATATCGTTTTGGAATATATTTTTATATAAAGAATTATTTGAATATTTATTCATTTTGATTGAATTGATTGTTAGGAGATGATAATATTAGATTATTATCGTTATTGTTTGATCAGTCAATATTTACAACAATTGATTAAATAACAATGGATTTAGGAAAATGAAATCTTGTAAACACAATTGATAATGAATATAAATGAATTTTAACTTGGATTTGGGAATTTAAATTCCGGTGTTTGAGATTGACTTACAAGAATTTGAAAAATATAATATGAGCATTAATGATAGTATAATTGAGTTGAAATTGTTTTCGAAGGATTTTTTTTATGATAAGTGTTATATTCCCTTCTCTTGACGCTAGAAAATGATTTCGGTGATGAGTGCACGCATCATTGGCGTTTATTTTCGAGAGTCCGAGTGGGGGAGACCACTTAATAGCTTGTCCAAACCTTGTTTTGATTCAAATTTTATTTTATTTTATTTTGTATTCTCTATAGTATGATTTGATATATAAATTATATAAGTATATATTATTTCAAACCTTGATTTGAAATGAAACCGGGATTGGAATTCTTAAGTCCTTTAATAATTAATGTTTTTTTAAAATGATTGAAATGAATTTAGACTTGAATCATTAAGGAACTTCTGGATTGTGAAATGAGAAATGAACCTAAGAGCTAAGTGAAAATATCAATTGAAGTAGAAATCCTTAGAATTAGGAAATTATGAACTTAAAATAAAAGTGAAACTGTAAACTCGCGTAGTATTAAAATTCATTCTATAGCATAGATATAACTTACCAAAATATTTAAGAAGTTCGAAAACGTTATATGAATTGTTAATTGGATAATATACAAGTATAGGTTTGAATAATGGAATATGAATTTAATCAATGGTTTGCAAATATAAATAAAATTGTTAGTAAATAATTGGAATTTAAATTAACATTTAAAGGTGATTCACAATTATGTTAATATAAAATGGAAATACTATATGTGAATGTAAATGTGAAATTAAATTATAGTGAAATTTAAGTAATGACTTAAGAATTAATTAATTAAAAATTCAACTTTAAATGAAAAGAAGTTGTATGTTGTTTAACTACATTCTATTTGCATAACTATAACTTACCAAATACTTAAAAGGTTTAAAATGCTAATAAGGATAGTAGAGAAATAATATACCAGTGTGAGAGTGAAAAATAAAATGTGAAGATCTATTTGATAGTTGTAAATATAAAAGAAATTTAAGCGGTAAAATTAATGATATATATAAGCGAATGAATAAAATTTAAACTTAATGAGATATAGAATTGGTAAATGGAAACTAATTAAATTTGAATATAACTAAATGTCTATAAGCTTGGAAGTGTATGAAATTAAAATTGACTTGGAAATGTATAATTGATTTAGTGTAGATTTTGGATGAATGTTAATGTTTGATATGCATTGGTTGTTAGATGGATGAAAATTGATTAAGTAGAATTCATTAGTGTTAATGGAATTGAATAAATGGAATAAAATAAAATAAAAAATTTAAATTCAAGTTTGAAGCAAAGTGAAATTAAATATAATTGAATTCAATTTAAATTGGGAGCAAATTGACTTGAATTAAAAATGTGAATGAAACAAACTTGAATAAATCGGAAACAAATTAAATGTAAACCCATTGCATGGATGAATAAGAAAATAGATGACTTTGTGTTTATGATTGTTCTTTAGAAAATTTGAAGTTTTGATGTTTTGTACTTTGAAATAATAAAAGCAAATTCTTGGAAAAAAAAAAAAAAGAAATCCAACATTGTCCAATATATGCTGAAACGAAAACAACCATAACTTTTAAATGGCTGAACGGAATTCGACGATCTTGAACTTTTCGAAAAATTAGAAACTATAGCACAACTTTTGTTTAGACAACTTGAGAAAATTCCTTCGTCTACTAGGTTAAAAACTTGAATGTTACTCGCTGTCCTGTGTAAAAATAAGTAAAATCTGTAGTATACACCCTTAGTATTTTTGACATATCTTTTTACTGGTTTATCAGATTTTGATGATCTTGTACTTTCTGGAAAGCTAAGAACATAAGCTAAAACTTTTGTTTTAAGTGTTTTGTGTTTTGACACCGTTTAGAAGGTCGAAACCACGAGTGAACGTCACAGACCTGCGCAATGCATTGCTCAGGCTGAGGCGTATACTCTTAGTAAAACTGCCATAAATTTTGAACGGATGATCCGAATTCGATGATTTTGGACATTACGGAAAGCCTTAAATGAATGCAACAACTTTTGTTTAGATTCTGTTGTCAAATATTACCGTTTAGGTGACCTAAAGCTAAGATTTGTTTGCTGTCCAGAAATTGAAATCTCAGTTTTGAAGCTAAATATGTTATATATATGTTGTGTAGGCTAAGTATAGCGATCTATCTTTATATGCATGATTCTAACTTAGTTATTGAGCATTTTAGTAGGTAGCAAAGGGGTTGCGCTTCGTTGTGAAACTCGCTTCTACGCTAAATGCATAATGTAAGTAAAATGCTAATAAATGCTAAATAAAAGGTACGCTTACAGTTTTATATGATATTGGTGATATTTATATGTTGTTTCCCCACATATGGGATGCCTCATCATTGAGATGAGATGTATATTTGTGATATATATGCTATTATATTTTTCCGATCGAGCCGCGCAAAGGAGACTCTGCCGAAATTTTCCGAAAAATCCGGGTGTTAGAAAATTTTTCAAGTTTTAAATTTTTTTTATAACTTGTTTTGATTACTAACTTTTAATGTTAGGAAGCCGTTTGGAGTAACTTAGTGGAAGCGTAGTTATGACTTTATAAATGGATTTTCATTGTTTTATAAGTGGATAATTTTGAATAAAAATATATCAAATGTTGAATTTTATACTTAGTTCCTTTTTTCCCTTCTTTTTCCTTTTCGGGGACGAAAAGTTTTGAGTGGGGGAGAGTGTAACGACCTGTAAATTTTCGATAATTAAATTAGCTAATTTAATAAGATTTCGTGATTTAATGTTAGAAAAAAATTTGTAATTCATTTGGAATAATAATAACTGGAATGAATTGCAATAATTATCCAAGTAATGAAAAAAAAGCTACTTAGTGAATGACTTTGCAATCAATAGTTGAATAGGATATTAAATGTTGAATCCATTGGGTATGATAGAGTAATTGATTGATAAGTAAAATCTATTTGAAATCAAATATTGAATATTGAACACGTAATTGTTTAAATTAAATATTTAAAACTTATTGAATAATTGAATAACTGTAAAATGAAAATAGTGTTCTAAATTTTGAAATGGTTTTAAAAGTTGAATCTTATAAGTTCAATTTCAATATTTCAAAAGATAATGAATTATTGGATAAGCGAAATTGTCTAAATTAAATATTTGGAATTTATTGGATAAATAAAATAACGGGTTTAATATGATTAAAAATGATTTGTAAAATTTTATTTTATCATATTGGAGTTATAGTGATGTTATAGAACTTTTAAAACTGAATTTAAAATTTATTTGTGAAAATTGAATATTTTAATATTTAATTATCGACTGGAAAATAGCCAATTTTTGAACAGTCTCAGAATTGGACAAAACTAGTTCCATTGGATCCGTAATAGTTAGTTATTATCGGATTTCAATTTTCGTAGCAATCGGAGTTGTCGTTTGACCGTGGCAGCTCGAAACGCGTTGAAATTGTTTAATATTAATTTGGCGAGTTAAAAATAGTCATTTTTCAAACGGTCTCGGATTTCGACGAAACTAGTTTCATTGGATCCGTAATGTTATATTATTGTAATATTTCAAATTTCAAGTCAAACGGATTTACCGTTTGTCCGGGGCAAGCCAAAACGCATAGAAAATCGTTTAATCGGTTTAATTTAAAATTGATCGTTTATTTCCGTAACTCTCACATATGATCAAATTAGGCCTTGAAACTAGTTCCATTGCGTCCGGAATGGGGGTAAAACCTTATAAACGCCTGGCGGCACGTCTCGATTGGAGTTCGGATGATTTTGGACCTACCTATATAAATACGCACGCAAACCGAGGTAGTTTTATTATTATTTAATCCAGAAACCCTAATTGACTTCAGCCCTAGCCGCCATTTCCTGAATCAATGGCCACGAAATTCGAAACTTCTTCCTCATTTTCCTCTCAATCCATCAACAATTAGCAAAAACTCTCAACTACAAAGTTGTAGAGCACGATGAAAGCTTCAAATCCATACGGAGATGATCGAAAACGGAGCCACGGATCAACGGGAAATCGAGCAAGAAGGGGCTGCGTTTTTCACGCAATTCGAGGCAGAGGATGAGGCCGAGCTTGGAGCTATTTGGGGTGAAGGTGGAGTAAGGCGGTGGCTTCGAAGTGGTGTAACCTGATCGTCTTCAAGTTGCTCGGTTTGGTCGTGAAAAATCGATGAAGATGGCGGCTATGGGTTGTGTTGCGCGTTCGAACACCGGGAAGAAGATGATATGCGTACGTGAGGAGATGAGGGAGTGCGGCCCAGATCTGCTATGCAGGAAATCAACGGTGATGATGGGGTGGGTTTTAAAAATTTAATTAAGCTGAAATTAATTTACATAAAATTTCGTGTTAACTTTAAACCATCATAACTTTGTCATACGAGGTTGGAATTCGACGAAACTTTTTGCGTTGGAATCGTATCGACGAGGACTACGCAATGGAACTGGATTGGAATCATTTGGAGCTAGAGAAAATTTTGAGTTAAATCGAACGTCGTTCGATTTGATTTAAAATCGAAAAATCAAGGTGAGTGTTTTATAACGCTCACACCGTACTAAATATTTTTATGCTAGTTAAATTTGATATTATGAAGTGTTATGATTTTATTTGTCGTTGTTTGGTAAAAATTTAATTTTCATATAGCTTGTCATTTGCATTAACCGTTGAAAAATTAAATTGACAGTTAAATTGAAATTAAAATTGAATTGCGATTAAATTACCTGACATTGATAACTATGAAACTGCCATGAATTGTATTGTTTATTGGATGATGTATTTTGATGGATGCTATTGGTTGATAATTGAATGTTTAGATGTTTATTTGCTTATATAGATCCTGTTATGCATACATATGATACTGAGATTAATTTAAGTAATGTATACTCATTCCTGACATTTAACTGAAATAAAAAAATTACTTGGCCATAGGATAGAAAATTATATACGGACACCGAATTGGCTAAATAAATAATTTTTGAAATCGTCGATTTAAAATTTATTTAAATGTTTTGATTTAAAAGTTATAAATAGAAATCAATTTATAGAAATCGAATTTGTCGAAAAATTGAGTTGGAATGTTGAAATAAATTTTGGTTAAAAGAAATTGGTAAATAATTTAAGTTGTGACTTTAAAAAAAAAAAATAATTTGGATATGATTGAATTTCAAAAATCTATTTATTTTAAAGATTGAACATTATTTCGAGCTTTGAATATTACTAAGTAAAAGTGATATGAAAATGATATTTTGAAATCGAGTTTGGAATTGAATCATATTTGGAATTTGGATTTAAACTTGAATATTGTTGGAAATTTTGTTAAGTGTTATAAATTGATATTTTGAGAAATCAAGCTCCAAATCGATATAAATTGAAATTGAATTAATTAAAGGTGAATGTAGAATTGAATTGATTTGAAGTAAAAGTTGACATTGTTTTGAATTGAAATCGAAATTGAATCGGTAGAATGGAAATTGAAATTGATTTGAATTGGAAAGTTATAATTGAAATGGATTGATTTTGAAGCTGTTTTAATTTGTTTTCCAAATTACCCTGTTATATAAACCATTTTGAATACTTAAACTATTTTAATCTATTTTAAATCTACTTAACCCAATTTAAATTATTTTAAACTAATTTATCTATTTTAAATCCATTTTAAAGATTTTAAGTGTTTTTAACTATTTTAATTATTTAAAACTACTTTTAAACTACTTAAAACTATTTTTCTAAAATCCTAAGCTGGTCAATAAGGTGAAATGTTTATATTTAAATCTTGAATTTAAATATGAAATCTGATATTTTAAAAGATACGATGATATTTGAATGGATTTGATTTTTGAAGCGAATATGATATTTTGATATCAATTATGAATCGATTTGAAATATAAAGAGCCAAAGGTGTAATAATACGTAGTTATTAAAGAGACCGGGATCGGATATGGACATACTCTATGTCGATACCGAAACCACTTTAATAACTATTATACGCGGAGTGATGATCCAGAATGAAGTGGATGGTTTGGTGAACGCGTTGACTGAAGAAAGAGAACGATTATTGGATGACCCCTGACATGACTAAAACAGGAGCCGCGCCGGGCCATTGAGGTTCGCCACCTCTAGCGGACACACTTCTTCGATACCATATCTATTACATTTGTGATGCGATTTGGGTGCACCCCTTGATTTGGGAGTGTTGTTTCGCGGTGTTGGGGTAGCTGCTGGCTATGCCCAACATCAGTCCGGATCACGCAACTACTAGTATCCTAGTTGGTATCGCCTCATGTACCTTGTCGTACTGATTATCCTATTCGCGACCACTACGTTTTGATTTGTACCTTGAGTATATGGATTGCCCTCTGGTGACTTCCGGTTTTGGGGAAACTACGGTCTTGTATATGCTTTTGGGAATATAAAATGTGTTAAGGGGGATTATGGTAACGCCTTAACGCTATTTTGATACTTTATATTACTGATAGACATTATCTACTTAGCGTATATTACTACATAGTAGATAGTTTCACGGATCCTTGAGAGATGGAAAATCCCGTAACATCTCTTGAGTTATTGCACGCACGTTGACACTGGATATGAGATGTCAAACCCCGTAAACATCTCTGACGCCGTTACACTCATATTTATTTACGATTGATTTAACTTTCATAAGGATATTTTAGTCCTGACTCGAGTGTTTTGTCTTTTCATTATGCTCGGGTCAGTCCTGAGTTTTCAGATTTTTGAAGATCTATTCTGAAGGACGAAGACGAAGATTTGGTATACTATTACTATTATTATCCGTGCATCATGTTGTCTGCTGCATTATTTATTTGTTCTGTTGTATATGTGTAACTCTGATAAATGTTGTATAATAATAATCAAATGTATTCATTTCAAATGTATTCATTTAATTAACAGCTTCATGAACTGTTATTTTATTATTATACTTTAGCCTTCCGCTGTGAGATTCTGTGTTGTTTCATTTCCTTTATTTCCCTTCCTTTTCTTTTCTTAATTACCCCAATAACTATCTGCCCTTTTAATGGTTTGGAATCGACATGTGTATTTGATCGTCGGTTTAAACTGTCCAAAAAGGCGGGTCGTTACAATGAGGATTTTGTTCTTGTGTTTTCGGCTTTGAATTGATTTAGCCGACGTTGATTTTGTTTGAACTTGGCCATTACTTGTTGACTTCGGCATTGACTTGATTTTATTTTTGTTGAATCCATTTATGCATTTATGCTCGTTCTGCTTTGTTTTTCTAATTGTTAATCGATTCTTCTTTTCCGATTAGTTGATAACTTCTATTTCTGAAATTTTTGGATATTTCTACTTTGATGGATTTAGAATCGAATTCTTTGGATTTTATTCACGTCTTCGTATGTGAATTTTAGTGAATTGATTTGGTTTCCAAATTTAATCGATTCTTGTTAATTCCCCGATTTGTTGGTATCATTTATTAGCAACTTTGATAACATTTTCTTCGGAATTTTTGTGAACATACCTATTGATGAATTCGGTATTGATTTCTTTGGATTCTATTCACATCTTTGTATGTGAATTCTTGTGATTGATTGTTTCTACAATCATTTTTGTGATTTGTCACTTTAAAAATATAAAGGTTTTCTATACTAGTAGTAAATATCAAAACCCTTTTCTCCAAACGATTTCAAAACTATTTTACTACAAAACTCTTTTCCTAAACCGTTTTCCAATCTATTAGTATATACTAACCTTTACCTCACTCGTATGAGAAATCTAATTAAACGACTTAGTAAAACGAGTGGTATATAACGCTTGCGTTTACTTCGCCGGTTAATTCTTGGACTTATTCGATTGAATCTCTTGTGACAATTTTCTAGTGAAGATTTACAATTGGTTCGTAAATATTTAAGTTAAGCAAGTGGTTATGGGACATGAAGCTAAACTTTTATATTTACTAGCTTAGTGTAATTGACACTTCTCTTTGACCTTGATGATCGCTTTATGAATTAGACTAGCAATTGTGCAATGTCTCTTTCATTGCAAGGTTAGGCTAGACACCACTTGTGTGATTTCACTCACACATACCTTTTTACTTTTTGGTTAGCCTAGACACCATTTGTGTGATTCCATTCACACATACCTTTTATTTGCGAGGTTAGGCTAGACACCATTTGTCTGATTCCATTCACACATACCTTTTTGCTTTTTGGTTAGCCTTGACCTCATCTGGGTGATTCAGATTCACTCATGCGGGGTAGCTCCCCATGGTCTTCGGACCGTCATGTGATAGGCCTCTTTCCCTTTTTCTGTGATATTGATTGATCTTTGGATGATTATGACGATCATCTTTTTGATTTAGACTAGCAATTGTGTGATGTCTCTTTCTTTGCTTTCTGGTTAGGCTAGACACCACTTGTGTGATTTCGTTCACACATACCTTTTTGCTTTTTGGTTAGCCTAGACACCATTTGTGTGATTTTATTCACACATATCTTTTTACTTTCTGGTTAGGCTAGACACCATTTGTGTGATTTCGTTCACACATACCTTTATGCTTTTTGGTTAGCCTAGACACCATTTGTGTGATTCCATTCACACATACCTTTATGCTTTTTGGTTAGCCTAGACACCATTTGTGTGATTTCATTCACACATATCCTTTTGCTTTCTGGTTAGGCTAGACACCACTTGTGTGATTCCATTCACACATATCTTTATGCTTTTTGGTTAGCCTAGACACCATTTGTGTGATTCCATTCACACATATCTTTTTGCTTTCTGGATAGGTTAGACACTACTTGTGTGATTCCATTCACACATACCTTTTTTCTTTTTGGTTAGCCACCAGGAGATAGCGTCTCGATTTGCGTTGCACGTATTGGTGATTTTTCATGCTCACGTGTAGGTGAGTTTCCATGCTTCCGTTCTCGCTTTGTGTTGCACGTGTTGGTGATTTTTCATGCTCACGTGTAGGTGAGTTTTCACACTCCCATTTGAGTTTCCGTACTCCCATTTGAGTTTTCATACTCCCATTTGAGTTTCCGTACTCCCATTTGAGTTTCAGTGCACCCATTTGAGTTTTCATACTCTCATTATGTGATATCTGGATTTCTTGTGTAGATTTCTAGAATTTGTGATTTCTGGATTTCTTGTGATGATTTTTAGAATTTGAGCTTCACCAATTTTTGTGATTTCTATTGATAAGTTTTATCAATTTTTGTGCATTGGTGAATTCGTGTGTTATTGACTTGTTATGAATACAACCCCTTCCTATCTTTGAGAAGATTCTTGTGACATTTTTTATGAATGAAAATTCATTGGTATTATATTTTGATGCCAATTATTTCGATGAAATTTTGACGCATGTCGAAGTTGTACTGACGTTGCTATTTTGTATCACGTGTTTTAAAAATTTGTTATTCTTCAAAATTGTTTCAAAATAAAAATTAAAATTGGTTTTAATTTTTTTTTACAGTTTACGCTTTCAAAAGAATGAGGAAGCGGTTTAAATGTTTCAGAAAAATCGAGGACTATCACCACTTTCTTTTACCGATTCGCTTAATTCCGGACTTGTCCGTTTGAGAATGTGAAATGTTATTTTTTTAAAATACACGATTATGCACTTTCAAGAAGACGATGAAGTGAATTAAACGATTTAGTGAAACTCGTGGTTATGGGTCATGTGCGTTTGCTATTTCGGTTAATTCCGGACTCGTTAATTGAAAATTTTGTGATTTGTGATTATCGTTTTTGATAATCGAATGTTGGTGATTTCTGATTTATCGTTTTTGGTAATCAGATATTTATTGTTTCTAATTATCGTTTGTGATAATTAGATATTTGTGGTTTAATTATCGTTTGTGATAATTAAACACTTGTGATTTGAGATTTGATTATCAATTGTGATAATTAAATAATCATTGATTTGTCATTTCTGATTATCGTTTTTGATAATCAGAAATTTGTTGTTTCTAATTATCGTTTGTGATAATTAGATATTTGTGACTTAATTATCGTTTGTGATAATTAATATTTGCGATTTAAGATTTGATTATCAATTGTGATAATTAAATATTCGTTGATTTTTGATTTCTGATTATCGTTTTTGATAATCAGATATTTATTGTTTCCGATTATCGCTTGTGATAATTAGATATTTGAGATTTAATTATCGTTTGTGATAATTAAATATTTGTGATTTAGGATTTGATTATCGTTTTGATAATTGAATATTTGCTGATTTGAAATTTGATTACCGTGGTGGTAATTCCTGATTATCGTTTTTGATAGTTAGATATTTGTGTTTTCTAATTATCTTTGTTGATAATTAGATTTGCTGATATTGCTGTTTTCTAATTATCGAATCGGTGATTAGATATTGCTGTTTTGTGATTTCTGTATTCTGATTATCTATTTGATAATCAAATTTTGTTGAGAATTTGGGAATTTCTTTTATGAAATTAAAAGATTTCTTTGGTGTTTATATAGTACTACGCCGGTGTACCGGCTCAATTTTCTGCTATTCATGACATTTCCTACGTCTTCCAATTACGGAAATGCCTTAGGGATTTCCGATCCTTATTCTTGAGCAACTTTCTATTCATATCAATGCTTCGGGGGTTCAGCACCTTCGAAGTAAAGATGTTTTTCTCGTGAAAGTTCAGCGGATCCCAAATTCTATGGATTTCACTTTGGAATCCAGAGAATTCATCGAGCAAACACGTTCAGGCTCTCTCTCTCTCTCTCTCTCTCTCTCTCTCGTGCTCAATTAATTGAACTTCCTATTTTCAAATTTCTTTATCTTGTGATGATATGCTTTTATGGTTGTTACCAGTTGTCCAATTATTCCTTATGATTGCGAGGACGCAATTTCTTTAAGGAGGGGAGTCTGTAACAACCCGGTACTTCGCAACAATTAATAATCGACATTTAAACGATTTATATTGTCGCAAATTTCCATTTGAAATTTTTAAATTTAGTTGAAATTCTTTTATATATGGTTAAAAGGATTTTTGGGCTTTGAATTATTGGCCCACTTAATTGTTTGATGCCGTGATAATAATTAAACCCGCCCCCTTTTTGATTTTTCCCATTCGTTTTTAACCCTAAAAATAAAATCGAACGAAGAAATATCAATGGCGGCTCCAATTTCGTTCGTCCCTCCTTTCAAAAACTAGGGCTTGTGGAAAATCGAAGATGCCGATGCTCGATTGAAGTGGAGATTCAGCGTTCTGGTTCGTCCATCGATGGCCCCCTCGTAGATTGCTTCGACTGCTTCAATTCGTGAAAGGGTGAGTTTACTCACATATAATTCAACTCTTGCTTCGACCATTTCCTTTTTGTTTGAATGCCGATGATTAGAATGGTTTTAATTCACTCGAGTTTAAGCACTTGATGATTTGATTTTTGGTTGCGATGATTTATGATTTCAGTGATTCAATTCGTTCTTTTTGTTTACTTGTTTGTTTGGGTGTTTCGGCACTGCTTGATTTTCAAGGCCACTACGGCTCCATTTGTCTGCGGTCATGGAATTTTGAGTATCCCTCTTGAATTGAAAACTTGATTACTGACTTGGGTTATTCGAGTCAGTTGACACTTTGTAGCATTTAGGCCTACTGCCTGGTCCTCATTTTATGTTGACACCGCCTCGTAATTCTGTTAATTGCTGGCCTTCGCCTTTTCTTCGGCACTGTGCCTTGTTCTTGATCGTGATATTAGCACTGTCCAGTTTACAGTTGTATATGTTGTATTTTGGGAGATACACTTGGTTATGATTAAACTTGCTGCCTTGACTTTGTTCACGGTGGTCACGATGTTGTTCTTTTTAATTGTGAGGCGGTACCATTTATGGTTGTATTTTAGCTTGGCAACTTATGTTTGTAAATTGGTCATTTCATAACCTGTAGCATACTTGACTTTGGCCATTCTTGTTACTGCCTCTTGTCATTTTGGTTTCAGTAGCATTCATGCTTCATTGTTATCTGGTCTTGCACCTGACATTTCTTTTCTTGATCTGTCGCACTGTGGTTTCATGCCTTATATTTACATACATCTTGCAGTCGTGTTGTACATGATTGTATTTCGAAACCTAGGTAGCTTGTCACTGTGCCGCACTTGCTTGACCCAATATGGAAGTTGTATATTTGCACATGTTCACTTACATCTACATTTTTACTAGTTGCAGTGTCACTTCCATACTGCTATGTTGCGTTTGCATTTACTTGCATTCACTCCAGATGTTGTAGACTTCCCTTGAGCATTTCTTTGTTGTTTCACTGCCACTTTGGTTTTGCATATATATATGCAGACACTTAAGCACATTTTTGTTGTTTCATTACAACTTTTGTTTTGCATATTTTATGTGCAGACACTTGAGCATATTTGTTCGTGCATACTTTCTACCTAAAGTTTAGAAAACAAAGTTGTTTAGTCTTCATTGTTGTGTCTGTTGCACGGTAGCTTGCTTGAGAATGCTAATTGGGTCTGATTATATTCACACTTTGATTCATGTGGTATTGCACTGCATTACCACTGTTGTTATACCTTGGGTCTGATTATATTCACACTGCTTCCGATCAAGGTTCATGTGACATCCCAGAATTTTGACCCTATTATTATAATAAGTTTTTGATCAAATTTAAATAAAATACAAGATTTTTTTCCATTTTAAAATAAATAAGATGTTGGATATGATTGGTTGTATATGTGTTATAAAGGAATTTATAAATTTCAAAATATAAATACTCTTTAACAACATTTAAAATAAAATCTGTTTTATTTGATTAAATTGAAAATTTGATATTAATGACATTTAATATCAGAAAAATAAATGCAGTTAATAATAATATTTACAATAATACAATTCAACCCATATTAAATATAGATATAAAGTATACATTACAAATCAAATATTGATGGATTAAACATTAAATAAAAATAAGATTTAAGAAATGTTTCTAACAACAGCTTTTGAAATTAAAATAAAAATAAGCTTATAAATATTTAACATGAGCTTCTTTATAAATATAAATACTTATAAATATAGTTATAAACATGAGCTTCTATATATTTAGCATAAATATAACATAAAAGTGGGATCATAAACATAAGTACAAGATGTGGTGTGAATAAGATATAAATAAAAATGTGAACTATGTTAAGACAAACATATGTAATTAATTGGTCAAAATCAGTGTATATATTTGTGTTCAAATAATAATAAGACAAAACAAAGTTAATAGCAAACATTTATATATGCAACACAAAATGTGCAAGTATCAAGACAAGCTTGCAAACATTTTGTTTATATGCTAACATAAATATATTCAAACAAATATACTGCAAATATCTTTGTATAAATGATGGTGTCAGCAAACATTAATATTATGTTAGCCCAAATGAACACATTAGTATAAGAGAACCTGCAATATCTTTGTACAAGATGTTGTGTCAGCAAGCAAATATTGATTTTGTTAACTTAAGTGAGGACATAGACATAAATTAGCACACTTTTCTTTCTGGAACAAATTTGCATCCGAAATTTTTAATGCATCTTAGGTTTTAGTACATGAAAAATAATAATAAAGCAAGATATTTTAGAGTGAAAGCTTATTGAAGAAGGCAGCTTGTTCAAGTTATATATGTATTCAACATTTCTTAATTCATTTAGTTCAGTCATTCACTTATGACAACAAAACTGAGAAGAAGCAAAAGAAAATAAACAAAACTTTATATTTGCAAGTCAAATCAAATTCAGGAAACAAGAAAAGTTACAGGAAATTCAAGCAGCTTCAACTGCAGATTTAACAATTCATGTTCCAGTTGATCAACTTCAACTTATTCTTTATTCAGACATGTCATAGGTGAGTAAACAAAATTCTTAAAACTTCAAGTTTAAATCAAACCCTTATGATGATGATTTAGTGATTCTGTGGTATATGTTTTACTTTTGCATATTATCCTGTGACTTGCATATACTTCCCTGTTAAGTGAATACAGGGTGAAAATTTGAATGAAACTTAAAGTTATTTTCTCCTGAACCATGTTAAGATTTAAATCTTCCAATCAAACCAAGTATTGCAGCTAAAACCAAGCTCTGAAAACTGTTATGAACATTTTTGTAAAGGAATGGTACTGTGATATAGTTTTACAGGAAAACAAGTAAATTTATTGATAATTTCAAGTACTACCAGAATCTAATTCAAGATTTTATTTCGAATCCTTAATGAGATTGAATATTTTCAAAACAAAAACAAGAATTTTTAGATCAATATGTGGAGAGCAGTTTTCAGATGAAGGTAATTTGCAAATTTATCAATTTTAGAAAATCCAATCAATAAAAATCAGAGAAATCTTGAAGCAAGTTTGTATACTCGTAATGTTGGGAAAAATATCAAATAATTTTTCTAATTCGTGAACTAATCGAACGAACATAAAATAGGGTTTTAGTTCAGGTGTCCTGTACTCTGATTTTTTTTTGATTTCCGGCTTCTTAGTGTGACCGAGCTTTCTGAGCTTCGAAGAGATAGTTGCAGAGGGGCAGGACTTGGCGTAGGTGGAGTGGCTTAGCCTCTGGCGATGTGGGGATGCAGGATTGGGTGGTTTTCGGTGAGGCGATAGTGGTTCAAGTTCAAGTTTAGGGTGATATTTTGATTTTGACCCTATGTCAAATTTCTGAGTTTCGATTATGGACGAGGAGTGGAATCGTGGTTTGTGGATGGTGACGAGGGCCGCTGGAGGTGCGGCGAACCACCGTGCACGTGCACGGTGGCATTGGAGGTAGGCTGTCGTATCGGGGTCGCCGTGAGTGTTGCTTCGTGTCGCGCTCGAGAAATTAGCGTATGAGCCTCGAGTATCGTTCGCGAGCGTATCTTGGAACCTTCTGTTAAATTTTATGTTTAAACTTTTAACTATCTCACTGTTAAGAAACAAGAGAGAAGGGAAGAAGAGGTATGCGCAGGGTATCTAGGGAAGATTGCATGGGTTACTCGAAGTAATACTCGAGTTTAAGAATAGGGGCGACTCGGGTTCTTTTTGAAATGCAGTTTTGCAATAGTATTATAGTTAATTAAGTTGTTTCCATAAATTTGAAATATTGAGAAGATTTTAGATTTGAGTTATGATGACTTTGCTTATTTCGTAACTATGTTTTTAAACACTTAATTATCTTTTAATTAGGCAATTAATCTAAGTTAAGTATAAGTTAATTAACATCTGAGTTGCGTAGTTAAAATAAATTGATTTTTTTTTCAAGTTAAGGAAAATTGTTTTTTTTAAAAACATTAATTAAGATGAATAATTAATATTTATTAATTATTTTTGAAAGGTGACTGAGAGTAATTACTTTATAATTTTAATGAGGGAACGATAATCATAAAAAGGGGTAAGTATGAAATTAATTAAACAAGTGACTTAATTATGAATTAATAGTTAATTAATTAAGAAACTTGATTAAGAATTAATTATTTATTAATTAAGTTGTTAGCAGATAATACCTGAATAATAAGCTTTATAAAAGAAAAAATAATAAAGTTATTAATTAATAATCCGGGAGCAGATAAATAAGTAATAAAAGTTAAATCACTTGAGAAGGAAGTAATTAATAGTGTGAAATAGGCTGTAATTAGGATTTAATAGCTGATTAAGAGATCATTAAGACAATTTGAAATAAGTAATTAATTGATAATTAATGATTAATTAAACAGAGTTAAGTGGTTGACTCTTATGTAATTAATTCTAAATTAATTACAAATAATATTTAAAGGTGACTGCTTATGGACCGTTGTGATTGAATCCCTGATTGTGATATTTATGAGATGATATTATATGTTACTCTGTGATATGTTGTGTTATATCTATGATTCTTGTATATGTTTTACCTGTGATAAATGCTATGTTAATTCAATTGTTGAATTTAAATTATTTAAACTGTTAAGTTAATTAGACAACTTGACCCTTAAAATGGCGTTTGGATTCGATGAGACCGGGATCGGAAGAATCAAATTTGATTCTCCGAAAACCATATCAATCCAATTTAAACGTTAGATCGTGAATTCTGAAATGAAGATCGAGATGGTGTATTCAGAATGCAAGGGTTATCGTCGTTGACTCTGAGGGTGATTCCAAAATGAGTGTAACGAGATAATGCCTTCGGTTTCGTTCGAACCCGGAACGAACTTGTATGGATTGAATGCTTTCAGCACATCGTTAGGCGGACGATGAGCATTCTAAGTAATATGTTCTATAAAGGTAATCGCAGCCTCAAGCCTCATCAACCGGGAATGGCTAAAACAGGGGAGATGCAGCAAGGTTAGGTGGGTCATGCCCAAGCAGGACAAGATATTTCCCCTGTCTAGACGTCCCTTTTTATATTTCGGCTTAGTGGGCGGTTGCTAGCAACAACCGCGGGGTTTATCTTGTTCGGGACTGTTCAGTAAGGAATGGTTCCGGCCTTGTGTTGCAGGGGATGAAAGGAGTAATCCTCAGTACGGTGATCTAGGCCCCGTACTGTGGCGGGCGGTACCCCAGTAGCCCTGCCATGGTTGGAAATCCATTTTCCTACGAGACCCTACGGTTTTGATTTGTATTACCCACTTTTGTGGCTAGTAGCTGGAATTTAATGAATGTAACAATTTCGGCTATTTTCTATTTACTTGAAAACCCTAGACACTATTATAATATCACTGGATTTCCTATGAAATGTTTTGGTTAGCGTAAGGTAAAAACTTACCCGTATTTATTTGTGGGGAGTCTAACGTGATACCTTTATTTTCAAATGTTTTTCAAAGTTAAGCAACTTTAAACCGTTTACTCATACTAGACCCATGTCTGACCCAGAGTTTATATTTTGTGTTTTCATAAACTCTCGGGTACCCAAATTTTTACGGGTAGCCAAGGGATTCAGGTTGATTTGACGAATTCTGGAGGAGCAATAGAGCAGGAGGCTTCAGCGTTGTAGATATATATATATATAGTTCCGTTGTGTTAGTATATCTGAGTCATGTTGTATTGAGTTGTATTAACTAGACAGGAGTTTATAACTGCCTAGTATGTGATGTATGATCTGTATAACTCTGATTGATGTATTAAAGTATGTAATATTTATGTGTTATATTATATTTTGTTCCATTCCGCTGTGAGATTCTGATGTTATTGTTCTTCTTTCTCTTTCTTTTCTATTTTCTATCCCTTTCTTTCTTAATGATGATACGTCTTTCTGGTAGTAGAAGGGCGGGTCGTCACAGTTGGTATCAGAGCATAGGTTGGTGATAACCTTGGCTGTGGTAGTACTTACTCATAAATAGAGTCAGTAGAACTCTAAAATGAGTTTGAGTGTATTAATAGATATGAGCGCGTATTTGTTAGTGAATATGAAGTTGTTTTATATTGCGTTGATTGATTTATTGAGTGGTATATGAACCTTTGTCGGCACAGCGTCGAAAACTGTATCGAATGGGTTTCTAAACACCCAAATAGAGCAATTCGACACGGTATTGTTTTTTTAAAGTAGGGTAAATGAAATAATTTTACCCAAAATTATATTTTAATATAAAAGAAATATTTTTCTGAAATAACTATATATACTTGGATGTTTGGTGTTAATAGTACAATCAAATAAAAATTTAAATTTGAGTGGTCGATAAACAAATAAAATTGTCTAAGTATGATCTTTAATTCAAAAGGAATATAACTAAAATTTGATTAAACCAAAATTGAAGTCCCGGAAATTTGAAAGTGTTTAAATGAATTTAAACAAAAGGATTTGGAAATTTAAAAATCTTGGGAATGTTTGAAATGTTTATCCAAAGATTTGAAGGAAATAATGGAATCTTGTTTTGGAAAATATTATTGGTTATGATATTGTTTGTGGTTGTTGGACATGCAAGTTGTTTCAAAATTTTCAAAAGAGAAAATTTGTTTTGGTGAAAACAAGTGTTCGGAATTTGAAAATTTGACTGGATATACCTGATGGGTATGTATAGTCATCATTTCAAAATGGTTTTGGAAATGAAAACCGGGAAAATTGAATTCTAAGAAATTCTATTTAAATAATGTTGAAGGTTTGAATAAATCAACTATTGAACTTATAAAGTAAAGTTGATATTAATAAGAAGAAATTGGGAACTATAATCCCGAAATTAAAATTTAACTTAAGTAAATAAAAATAAGAAATATACTTGAGTTTAACCTGAGATAAGCTAAATGGAATTGGAATACAAAATGAACTTAGTTGGCTATAAAATTTGAAGGTAAAATGATTGTAAATGTGAGATGGAAATTTATACCTTAAGATGCCAAGTGTTATATATATATATATATATTCTGGAATTGTGATTATAAGATGAAATAACCCAAATGAGTAATATAAACCTTAAGGTAAATAAATAAGTTTTGAGCTCATATATTAAGAAATAAATTTAAAGGTTTGTAAGTAGCTAAATTTAACTGTAGTTGAGTTAGAATAAAATAGAAT
Organism: Allium cepa; assembly: GCA_030765085.1. Lineage (NCBI taxonomy): Eukaryota > Viridiplantae > Streptophyta > Magnoliopsida > Asparagales > Amaryllidaceae > Allium > Allium cepa. The sequence continues at coordinate 236,665,540 of CM060938.1, forward strand.
TTAAATGAATTGAGTCAAATTATAGAAAATATTGAATGAAATAAAATTCTTATGTAAATAAGTAAATGTGAATCAAAGTAAGTATTGAATTGGAATTAAATAGAAATGGTGTGAGTTGATAACAAATTTAATTCAAGTATAAATTAAATAATTGATTATGAATAAATGGAATAATGAGTTGTTAATGTAAATTAAAATTTAAGAAAGGATAAAAGGATAAACTAATCAAAAATGTGACGACCCAAACTCGATGTCCAATAAACGACATCAAATTCGCATCGCCGGAGCTTATAACAACAATTAGATGAATATAAAACAGCGGAACAGAATCAATGTCATAAATAATATCACTGTTACAACATCAACTTAATATTCATACTATAACAGAGTACATAGTACATACACCACAATCTCCAAATACAACATCATGATAATATAACAGTGAACATATATCCAAAAGTTCTCGATGAGAGAGATGCTAACGAACTCCCAAAAGCTAACACCTGTAATCTCCAATAGCTCCTAAGATATATCCAAGATAAAAGCTCCAAAATACTGCTACTCCAAAATAACCTAAACCTGTTACTAGGCTGCCCGTGTGGAAATAATGGGCACCCAGAGTTTAGGAAAGAAAACAATAAACTCCGGATCAGTCATGGGACTGGTATGAGTAAACAAAATAGTTGTATTTAAATAACAAGATTTACAAAAGAATTTTCGGAATGCTTTTAAAAATGGAACTACCATAAGACCTCCCGCCACACAGACAATGCAAACGCAGAATTGGAGGAGATTTCTTCTTATGACAGTTAAATATGCTTGATACGAGAAAAGAATTCTTTGATATTATTACTAGTGCATAGTGAAGAAAACATTTCAAAAATAGAATATTAATCTTAGCCAACATACGACCATTATCGTATGCCTACTATAGCTACCATCTAAACAGTGGTGACCACCATAAGTAAATGGCAGGTTCTTCAACTAAAACCGTACAGGGTTTCGTATTGGGAATTGGATTTCCAACAAATGGTCAGGCCAAGGAACTTCCCATTGCCACTGAGAATGCCTCTGGATGGACATCCCCGAGAACCAAACCGGATCTCTGCCAACACAAGGCCGGGTTACCCCTAACTGGGTAACTACTGACACGAGTATGCCATCTCCCGGTCGTAACCAACCTTTAACCGGGGCCCCAGCAACAAATCACAAAATCATATATATATATCTGCGATATCCACATAAGTTAAGTATCTGGGCTCCATACCATGATACCACTTCTATCCAGAAGGAAATGTACATACCCTAAGGGGTGCTACCCCCAATAACCTTGCTGCATCTTTCCTGTTTTGACCATTTCGGGGTGTGAGGTCCGACGAAGTCACGTCCACAAAAACACACTTTATACAAAAGCCGTGCTTTGGGTCAACAAATGATCAACACAATGATCACTAAGATAGACGATCAAATAAACGATCCTATCCCAAAAATCAACACAATGATCATTTCAGCAACACTCAGCATGTCACATTACCAAATTGAGAATATATCGCTGATAACTTCAACTATATAACCTCTGAGCTCGTACGTCTCAGAGAAGGGTGTTAGGCTAAGAGAATAAATTCTCCGCCACCAACAGAAATATATTTGAAAGAAATCGGCTTTATATCTCAACTTGTAATGTCAGACATACAATCCATACAAGTCTGTTCCGGGCTCGAACAGAACCGAAGGCACTTACAAAGAAGTCCTTGCAATCCGGATATTTACAATCCTGATCGGATTCACCATCACATATGGAGAACTCTATACCGGAGCAACTCGGTGCAGAGTCAATCGACAGGTCATCCTATCGCTCTCGCAAATACCCGGTCTTCAACACCGGTTCTTCAAATGCTATCCAATTCGACGTATCACTATTCGGAATGGGTTATACGACACAAAGGTCGTCTCCCGGTTAAACCGAATAGTGAGCGTTAATTTAAAAACAATGTGGATGTCATTCATAATAATTCACAGGTTCGATGTGGGTTTCGGATAACAAACTGAAATCCGATTCCCTGTCGCATCGAAGTTTAATTGCCGTTTTACGGGCAACAGGGTTTTTACATCAATACAGAACGAATCACAATCACAGTACTATAACATGGAAATTACATCATACAGAATTACAAACAGAACAAAGATGATATCAATATAAGTTAACAACAATAGTTAATTATTTACCAATCAAAGTGAATGGGATAAATTAACCAAATAATTATTTTATTGATTATTGAATCAATGATCTATTCTTCTTAATGATAAATGAATTAATCTTAATCATCTTGATACATTGATTTTTTTCTTAATTAGTTATTTTAATTGACTGCCAATTAAATTAATCAACTTGCTTTATCTAATCAATAAATGCTTAATTATAAATTTATTTGAGCACTTAATTGTTTATTAAATCAATTTTAATCACAACCTTTAAATTATTCTAAATTCCTTTTCAAAACTATTGATAAAATAGTTTACCTTAATTTTCCTTTGAAAAATCTGTTTTATACTTTAAAAATTTATTTATTGTTACATTGAAATTTTAATGTAGATTTATTTAAAATTCTTCTTTTAAAAAATTTAATCATTTAATTAAATTTTGATTTTTAACTTTCTTTACCAATTAAAGAATTTACAATTTCTAAAGCATTTGTTAAAAATTTAACTTAACAAAATCTAAACTGTTCATATTATAAAACACAAAAATTTTATTAACATTGATGACTTAAAGATTTGAATGGGCTTAGCCCATAAAAACAGTCCGAGTAAAACCCGTGTTTCACTCGCGTCCACCCCGTTTCATTACGCTACCTCCCCGTGACTTCCATTCTCTCCTTTCCCATGCCTGTTCTTCTTTCTTCTTCCAGTTTCTTTTTTTTCCTTTTCTTTTTTTTTTCTTTAAGTTACAAACCTTTAGCTAACTAAAATAGCTTCAGGGAAAAACTCGCTCGAACACGAGTAACCACTCGAAGCAAACCAAGAAAAAACTCGAGCACGAGGTGCAACATAACGATACTCAGAAACGACCGATACGCGACCCCCCCTGTGCACGTGTACACCACCGCGGCTCTACTCCGGTGACCACCGCGATCGCCACCAAGTCGCTCTCCCTCCCCTGACTCGAGATCGAGCTTCACTTCGGAAAAAAAACCACTGGGTCGCGATTTCACCCCTTCGTTCAAACTAATGTTTCGAACAGACCCAACTTTAAACGCCTCGCCGCCGCTCCTCGTTTCACCGGAGAAGCTTCGATTCCGTCCCCACCATCACGACACCACACTCGTCCTTTCCCCAAAGCCTTTCGCAACTCGATGCCTCAGAGGAGATGAACACGTCGCGTTTCCAGACCGTAAACATTTCGAGACTAAAACCCTAGTTTAATTTCAAACTCCAAATTCACGAAATAGAAGAATCCTTCGATAATTTTCTCGAAGCCTCTGACGTTCAAGCTTGCTACAAACCCATTTTTAGCATTTATAATTGAATGGGTTATTATAAATTCATACAAGTTCCATTTTTATTCAAATACAGAATACTCTTGAAAAACCCAACCAAAAATCCTCATTTTATTTTTAAAAATCATGGATTGAAGTATAAATTCAGATTAAAATCCTGAATCGATGTTTTACAACCTTTTATTTTTATCAAATTTCAACTTGAAACCTTTAAAACATGTTTCCAGTGGAAGATAATGTACAGTAGGTTCAAACAACTTTACAAAACTTTTTTGAGGATTAAAACAACTTGACTTATTTGAAAACCCAAGCTTGTCAGTAATTTAAAGAAAATAGACTTCAGTTTGAAACAAATAAAAATCCCTGTATAAAGGTTTACAGAGAACAGAGCATCACTGTGAAATCATGTGAAGCTTGAACCAAAGCAGTTTGTAATTGAAGTTTAAACTATTTTAAACTAACTTAAAATCCTTTACAAAAAAACATGTTTACTCACCTGTTTGTTTTGAAACAGAAAGCACTATGATTTTTTGAAAGACTGCAGTTGGTCCTTCTCTCCTTCACTCTCTGATTTTTTTTGCTTTTATTTTTCTTTATAAAAACAATAATGTTTTAAATATTTTCTTTCCAGACTTTGCTATGTTTTTGTTCGAATGAACTAAAGCAAATATGCATGTATATGTAGAAGAGATGGTGTGCAGGTGAAAGGGTAAACTGAGTCCAGTAAAGCAAGTACAAGTTGAAGTATAAAAACTAACCCATGCTTTTAGATCTGCTATGCAGTAATAACATTAAATGAAGTATGCTGCTTGTATTTAATGCAGTTATGCTTCTTTGTAGATGCTTACATTTAATGAAAGTATGTAGTGTTTCATGCTTGTATATTTTCTTTTTGCAAGTTGTTTAGTTACTTTGTTAATTTAAGCATGTTATGTTTTTTTTTTTTTTCTTACTGTTTTGTTAACTTGCTTGTTTATTTGTTCATTTATTTATTTGTTTATTCTTTTTTTTTTAACTATTTGTTTGTTTATTTGTTTGTTTGTTTAGTTGTTTACTTGTTTAATTATTCATAGGATTATTTGTTTATTTGTTTATGATGCGGTTTAAATTTTAAAATTTTATCATAACTTACATTAACACTTTTCTTTTTATTTCTTTTAAAAGTTTTAACTAAAATACTAACTTTGTTCATATTTTATTCCTTTACTACTTTTCAATTTTTTTATTTCAAAGAGTTTAAAATATATTACTAAATTTTAAATTCAAAATTTTCGGGATGTTACAATATCCCCTCCTTAAGAATATTTCGTCCTCGAAATTGAAAGAGAGAGAAACTTAAACAAAGAATATACGAATTCAGAAATAAGGAAATGACTTACAGATTTAAGTCGAGATGTCGATTCTGCATTTGGGATATGATTTCTTCATATTCTCTTCAGTCTCCCAAGTACAGTCCTTTGGATCGCCACTCCATTTAACTTTGACCAATTTCACAATTTTGTTCCTCAATCGCTTCTCATCACGATCAACAATTTTCATCGGTTCCCTTCTAACTGCCAAGTTGGGAGTGATTTCAAGATCCTGCTGAGCAGCTTCTTCAATAATATCATCTGGATCGTGCACATATTTCCGAAGATTAGAAATATGGAACACATCATGTACGCCAGATAACCAGTTGGGTAACTGCACTCTATATGCTAGAGAACCAATTCTTTCCAGAATAGGAAAAGGACCAATATAACGCGGTGCTAACTTTCTAGTTTTCCCAAATCTCAACACTCCCCGCATCGGAGATACTTTCAGAAATACAGAATCTCCAACTTGAAATTCCAAATTTCTCCTTCGACGGTCATAATAGCTCTTCTGACGACTTTGGGCAGTTAATAACTTCTTTCGAATAAATTCTACCTTCTCAGTGGCTTCTTTTATCATATCTGGTCCAAGAACAAGTCTATCACCTGATTCGATCCAACATGTAGGTGATCGACACGGACGACCATATAAGGCTTCGAAAGGAGCCATTTCTAAACTGGCTTGATAGCTGTTATTATATGAGAATTCAACCAGATGCAAATGGTCCTCCCAAGAACCACCAAAATCATGAACACAAGCACGCAGTAGGTCTTCTAAAACTCGGTTAACCCTCTCAGTCTGTCCATCAGATTGCGGATGGTAAGCAGTACTGAAATTTAATTTCGTTCCTAAAGCGTCTTGAAATGCTTCCCAAAATCTACAAGTGAAGATCGGATCACGATCACTCACTATACTGCTGGGAATACCATGGAGGCGAACAATTTCCTTTATATAAATACCTGCCAAGCTTGCCGCAGTACGAGTGGATTTAACTGGGATGAAATGAGCATTTTTGGTTAGACGATCTACAATAACCCAAATCGCTTCATTGCCTTTCTTGGTACGAGGCAATCCATCGATGAAATCCATCGATACTTGATCCCACTTCCATTTTGGTACTTCCAAAGGTTGAAGTAAACCGGCCACTTTCCTTTGGTCGCTCTTGATCTGCTGACAAGTAGCACATCGACTCACATAAATAGATATGTCTCTCTTCATCGTTTTCCACCAGAATGTTCTTTTAACATCTCGATACATTTTGTTGACTCCGGGATGGATGCTGAATTTGGACTTGTGGCATTCGTCCAATACTTCACGTTTCAATTCTGGAATGTCAGGGACACAAATTCTGCCCTTCATCCTTATAACTTCTCTATTATCTAATTCAAAAGTAGTATCCTCTCCTCGATCTATTCTTCTACGCATTTCTCGAAGAAACTTGTCTTCCGTTTGCCTGCTCGCGATTTTCTTAAGAAGAGTAGGAGTAATAACAAGATAAGCAAGAACAGCATAACTTCTGCTCAAAGCGTCTGCAACTACATTGGCCTTTCCGGGTGTATACAGAATATCCAAGTCATAAGATGCCAGAAATTCCAACCAACGTTGTTGTCGCAGATTCAGATCCTTCTGGGAGAAAAGATATTTCAAGTTTTTATGATCGGTGAATAATTCGAATTTTTCACCTATAACAAAGAGAGTTTATTAAGTATATTTCTTTAGCTAATTTCGCAAATTATTTAGAAAGCTGAAAAGATTCTTACCCAGAAGATAATGTCGCCATATTTTCAAAGCGAAAACAACAGCCAAAAGTTCCAAATCGTGCGTTGGGTAGTTCTTCTCATGCGGACGTAATTGTCTACCCGCGTAGGCAACTACCTTTCCATTTTGCATTAATACTGCACCTACCCCTTCACCACTTGCATCAGTATAGACAGATAAGCCTTGGTTCCCGTTAACAATAGTGAGAACAGGAGCAGTGGTTAATCTCTTTTTCAACTCTTGGAAAGCTTCCTCACATTTTGAAGTCCAATCAAATTATACACCTTTCATTGTTAGCTTAGTCAATGGGCTAGCCAACTTAGAAAAATCTTGAACGAATTTCCGGTAATAGCCTGCTAAACCCAAAAAGCTTCGAACTTCTTTTGGAGTAGTGGGTTGTTTCCAATCAAGAATAGCGGAAATTTTGCTAGGATCTACTGAAATTCCTTCTTCATTAACAATATGGCCAAGGAATTTGACTTCATTGACCCAGAAGTGACATTTGGAAAATTTTGCATACAGAACATTTCTCCTCAAAATTTCCAAGACAATTCTAAGATGCTCGGCATGCTCATCTTTAGTTTTGGAGAAAATTAAGATGTCATCAATGAATACAAGCACAAATTTATTTAAAACTTCCCGAAACACACGAGTCATCAGATCTACGAAGTATGCTGGAGCATTGGTTAGCCCGAAAGGCATAACTAACCATTCATAGAACATATTAGGACCTCTGAAAGCGGTCAGATGTACACAATCTTCGGCGATTCGTAATTGATGGAATCCTTGGGCTAGATCCATTTTTGAAAAGAAACGAGCGCCGTGCAACTGATCAAATAAATCATCAATCCTTGGTAGTGGAAATTTATTCTTGAGAGTCTGTTTATTTAGATCGCGGTAATCTACACACAATCTCAAGGATCCGTCTGATTTGGCAACAAATACGACGGCTGAGCCCCATTCAGAAACACTGGGTCGAATTAATCCTTTTGCTAGTAGCTCATTAGTTTGATGAACCAATTCAATCTTTTCCCTGGGTGCCATCCTGCGACTTGCGTGAACTACAGGACGAGTATTAGGTACAAGATCGATTCGGAATTCTATTTCTCGATGAGGAGGTAAAGATTTCACTTCTTCGAATACGTCGGAAAAATCCCGAACAACAGGTATAGACTGTAAAGTGGGTTCAAGATTTCCCAAAGTATATATCAATCTGTCACTCCTTGGACTTGGATTCTCACAAGAGATTTCAATAAAATTTCCAAGGCTTGTTTTGATTAAAACTGTTTGATTACTACATTCCAATATAACATTGTATCTCGTTAACCAGTTCATACCGAGTAAGATTTCAAATTCATCAAATTCGAGGACATACAGGTTGATAGGAAATTTATAGCTAGCATATGAAATAGGAACTCTCTTACTATATGAACTAAGATTTGCGGGACCTCCAACCGGATTTTTCACGCAAATAAGATCGTCAGCAAATTTAGTTTCAAGTCCTAGTTCATTTACGGTTTGTTGGGAAATAAAGCTATGTGAAGCTCCCGTATCAAATAAAGCTCTAACAGTTCTATTATTAATAGTAAGGTTACCTTCCAAAACACTTTTCCCTTTGTCAGCTTTTGAAGATGAGGGGTCCTCCTTTATTGCATAGACTTTTGCTACCTGCGCTGGCCTCATCACTGGGCAATCTTTAACTAAATGTCCCGGTTTATGACAATTGTAACATTCTCTAGCTGGTTTCTTCGGTTTTGGACAGTTATTCGAATAGTGGCCTTTCTCTTTGCAGTTGTAACAAGTGACATTTTCTGCTGCGCTTCCCTGAATGCTCCTCTTCTTCTCATTGCCTTGCCAAGGTTTCTTGCCTCCGAATTTACGCTTTTTATAATTCTGACTACCTGAATTACCTTTCTCCACAGTCGCTTCCTGTATATCAAGAGTAGCGTACCTGTAACCCATATCTACTAAATCTGAGAAAGATTCTTTAACATGACCCGTCATTCTTCCATGATATTTCTGGTTCATTCCTCGGATAAACCTTTCATTTTTCTTCAGAGGTGTATTTAGCAATTCCGGACCAAACCGAGATAGTTCACTGAATTTATTCAAGTATTCTTCAAACGACAAACTTCCTTGTTTCAAATCCAGAAATTCCTGATACATTCTAGAAACTCCCGCCGATGGCATGTAACGTTTCTCAAACACTTCTTTGAAACGATCCCAAGTAAATTCTTCCTCGGGTTCATCTACAATGATGGTTTCCCACCAAGCTGAAGCTTCTCCTTGGAGTTGCCAAGAAGCTATAAGTCTTTTCTGCTCATCCTGCAATTTTAGTCCTTTAAAAATCTTTTCACACGATCTTACCCAAGCTTGAGCGTCAATAATTGACTCTTTGCCAATAAATGGTTTTCCACCAAGCTTCTCAAACTTCTTATATAATTCAGCCAAGTCCGGCTGCTGCTGAATTTCTATCACTGCTTCTGCGGCTGCGGGAATTTGATTTGGTACTGCAGCATTGCCTTGACCCCTAATTCTTCCTCTGCGTCCACTCATTTTCACTATCTGAGATTAGTAAGAAAATTGATTTAGATATGCAGACGAAATATCTTAAGGAATATCAGCAGTAAAAATAACAGACTAAGAAAATTTTAAAGTTTCAATTTTTATTATACTCATTCTAGGGTATACTTCACCCTATCTCTAATGAGCCATCTAATGTGTTATACTCCGTAGCTAAAGTTCTTACTCAACCAACAGCTCTGATACCACTTTGTGACGACCCAAACTCGATGTCCAATAAACGACATCAAATTCGCATCGCCGGAGCTTATAACAACAATTAGATGAATATAAAACAGCGGAACAGAATCAATGTCATAAATAATATCACTGTTACAACATCAACTTAATATTCATACTATAACAGAGTACATAGTACATACACCACAATCTCCAAATACAACATCATGATAATATAACAGTGAACATATATCCAAAAGTTCTCGATGAGAGAGATGCTAACGAACTCCCAAAAGCTAACACCTGTAATCTCCAATAGCTCCTAAGATATATCCAAGATAAAAGCTCCAAAATACTGCTACTCCAAAATAACCTAAACCTGTTACTAGGCTGCCCGTGTGGAAATAATGGGCACCCAGAGTTTAGGAAAGAAAACAATAAACTCCGGATCAGTCATGGGACTGGTATGAGTAAACAAAATAGTTGTATTTAAATAACAAGATTTACAAAAGAATTTTCGGAATGCTTTTAAAAATGGAACTACCATAAGACCTCCCGCCACACAGACAATGCAAACGCAGAATTGGAGGAGATTTCTTCTTATGACAGTTAAATATGCTTGATACGAGAAAAGAATTCTTTGATATTATTACTAGTGCATAGTGAAGAAAACATTTCAAAAATAGAATATTAATCTTAGCCAACATACGACCATTATCGTATGCCTACTATAGCTACCATCTAAACAGTGGTGACCACCATAAGTAAATGGCAGGTTCTTCAACTAAAACCGTACAGGGTTTCGTATTGGGAATTGGATTTCCAACAAATGGTCAGGCCAAGGAACTTCCCATTGCCACTGAGAATGCCTCTGGATGGACATCCCCGAGAACCAAACCGGATCTCTGCCAACACAAGGCCGGGTTACCCCTAACTGGGTAACTACTGACACGAGTATGCCATCTCCCGGTCGTAACCAACCTTTAACCGGGGCCCCAGCAACAAATCACAAAATCATATATATATATCTGCGATATCCACATAAGTTAAGTATCTGGGCTCCATACCATGATACCACTTCTATCCAGAAGGAAATGTACATACCCTAAGGGGTGCTACCCCCAATAACCTTGCTGCATCTTTCCTGTTTTGACCATTTCGGGGTGTGAGGTCCGACGAAGTCACGTCCACAAAAACACACTTTATACAAAAGCCGTGCTTTGGGTCAACAAATGATCAACACAATGATCACTAAGATAGACGATCAAATAAACGATCCTATCCCAAAAATCAACACAATGATCATTTCAGCAACACTCAGCATGTCACATTACCAAATTGAGAATATATCGCTGATAACTTCAACTATATAACCTCTGAGCTCGTACGTCTCAGAGAAGGGTGTTAGGCTAAGAGAATAAATTCTCCGCCACCAACAGAAATATATTTGAAAGAAATCGGCTTTATATCTCAACTTGTAATGTCAGACATACAATCCATACAAGTCTGTTCCGGGCTCGAACAGAACCGAAGGCACTTACAAAGAAGTCCTTGCAATCCGGATATTTACAATCCTGATCGGATTCACCATCACATATGGAGAACTCTATACCGGAGCAACTCGGTGCAGAGTCAATCGACAGGTCATCCTATCGCTCTCGCAAATACCCGGTCTTCAACACCGGTTCTTCAAATGCTATCCAATTCGACGTATCACTATTCGGAATGGGTTATACGACACAAAGGTCGTCTCCCGGTTAAACCGAATAGTGAGCGTTAATTTAAAAACAATGTGGATGTCATTCATAATAATTCACAGGTTCGATGTGGGTTTCGGATAACAAACTGAAATCCGATTCCCTGTCGCATCGAAGTTTAATTGCCGTTTTACGGGCAACAGGGTTTTTACATCAATACAGAACGAATCACAATCACAGTACTATAACATGGAAATTACATCATACAGAATTACAAACAGAACAAAGATGATATCAATATAAGTTAACAACAATAGTTAATTATTTACCAATCAAAGTGAATGGGATAAATTAACCAAATAATTATTTTATTGATTATTGAATCAATGATCTATTCTTCTTAATGATAAATGAATTAATCTTAATCATCTTGATACATTGATTTTTTTCTTAATTAGTTATTTTAATTGACTGCCAATTAAATTAATCAACTTGCTTTATCTAATCAATAAATGCTTAATTATAAATTTATTTGAGTACTTAATTGTTTATTAAATCAATTTTAATCACAATCTTTAAATTATTCTAAATTCCTTTTCAAAACTATTGATAAAATAGTTTACCTTAATTTTCATTTGAAAAATCTGTTTTATACTTTAAAAATTTATTTATTGTTACATTGAAATTTTAATGTAGATTTATTTAAAATTCTTCTTTTAAAAAATTTAATCATTTAATTAAATTTTGATTTTTAACTTTCTTTACCAATTAAAGAATTTACAATTTCTAAAGCATTTGTTAAAAATTTAACTTAACAAAATCTAAACTGTTCATATTATAAAACACAAAAATTTTATTAACATTGATGACTTAAAGATTTGAATGGGCTTAGCCCATAAAAACAGTCCGAGTAAAACCCGTGTTTCACTCGCGTCCACCCCGTTTCATTACGCTACCTCCCCGTGACTTCCATTCTCTCCTTTCCCATGCCTGTTCTTCTTTCTTCTTCCATTTTCTTTTTTTCCTTTTCTTTTTTTTTCTTTAAGTTACAAACCTTTAGCTAACTAAAATAGCTTCAGGGAAAAACTCGCTCGAACACGAGTAACCACTCGAAGCAAACCAAGAAAAAACTCGAGCACGAGGTGCAACATAACGATACTCAGAAACGACCGATACACGACCCCCCCTGTGCACGTGTACACCACCGCGGCTCTACTCCGGTGACCACCGCGATCGCCACCAAGTCGCTCTCCCTCCCCTGACTCGAGATCGAGCTTCACTTCGAAAAAAAAACCACTGGGTCGCGATTTCACCCCTTCGTTCAAACTAATGTTTCGAACAGACCCAACTTTAAACGCCTCGCCGCCGCTCCTCGTTTCACCGGAGAAGCTTCGATTCCGTCCCCACCATCACGACACCACACTCGTCCTTTCCCCAAAGCCTTTCGCAACTCGATGCCTCAGAGGAGATGAACACGTCGCGTTTCCAGACCGTAAACATTTCGAGACTAAAACCCTAGTTTAATTTCAAACTCCAAATTCACGAAATAGAAGAATCCTTCGATAATTTTCTCGAAGCCTCTGACGTTCAAGCTTGCTACAAACCCATTTTTAGCATTTATAATTGAATGGGTTATTATAAATTCATACAAGTTCCATTTTTATTCAAATACAGAATACTCTTGAAAAACCCAACCAAAAATCCTCATTTTATTTTTAAAAATCATGGATTGAAGTATAAATTCAGATTAAAATCCTGAATCGATGTTTTACAACCTTTTATTTTTATCAAATTTCAACTTGAAACCTTTAAAACATGTTTCCAGTGGAAGATAATGTACAGTAGGTTCAAACAACTTTACAAAACTTTTTTGAGGATTAAAACAACTTGACTTATTTGAAAACCCAAGCTTGTCAGTAATTTAAAGAAAATAGACTTCAGTTTGAAACAAATAAAAATCCCTGTATAAAGGTTTACAGAGAACAGAGCATCACTGTGAAATCATGTGAAGCTTGAACCAAAGCAGTTTGTAATTGAAGTTTAAACTATTTTAAACTAACTTAAAATCCTTTACAAAAAAACATGTTTACTCACCTGTTTGTTTTGAAACAGAAAGCACTATGATTTTTTGAAAGACTGCAGTTGGTCCTTCTCTCCTTCACTCTCTGATTTTTTTTGCTTTTATTTTTCTTTATAAAAACAATAATGTTTTAAATATTTTCTTCCCGGACTTTGCTATGTTTTTGTTCGAATGAACTAAAGCAAATATGCATGTATATGTAGAAGAGATGGTGTGCAGGTGAAAGGGTAAACTGTGTCCAGTAAAGCAAGTACAAGTTGAAGTATAAAAACTAACCCATGCTTTTAGATCTGCTATGCAGTAATAACATTAAATGAAGTATGCTGCTTGTATTTAATGCAGTTATGCTTCTTTGTAGATGCTTACATTTAATGAAAGTATGTAGTGTTTCATGCTTGTATATTTTCTTTTTGCAAGTTGTTTAGTTACTTTGTTAATTTAAGCATGTTATGTTTTTTTCCTTTTTCTTTTTTCTTACTGTTTTGTTAACTTGCTTGTTTATTTGTTCATTTATTTATTTGTTTATTCTTTTTTTTTAACTATTTGTTTGTTTGTTTAGTTGTTTACTTGTTTAATTATTCATAGGATTATTTGTTTATTTGTTTATGATGCGATTTAAATTTTAAAATTTTATCATAACTTACATTAACACTTTTCTTTTTATTTCTTTTAAAAGTTTTAACTAAAATACTAACTTTGTTCATATTTTATTCCTTTACTACTATTCAATTTTTTTATTTCAAAGAGTTTAAAATATATTACTAAATTTTAAATTCAAAATTTTCAGGATGTTACAAAAAAGATTAGTAAATAGTTGAGATTTGATTAAAGGAAAAATCAAATCAAAGATTTGAATGGAAATTGGTGTAATAGAATAAACCTAAGTTGTTGAGTGGAACAGTTTGAAGAAAATAAATGAAGTAAATAGTGAAATGATTATTTAAAATATTGGTTGTCAAGATTAATGAAATGGTTTGGAATCAAACTTGTTGAAATGAAAGAAAATGCTATAGAAGGATTGTGAATAATTTAATTGGGATGGAATCAAGTGTAAATTGAATTGAAATCAATTTAAGATTTGTTATTAAGCTTAAGTGATTATTTATTCACAACGATATTGTTAAATTGCCTAAGGAAATGGGTTGTTTGAAGTAAATAAGATTGAATAAAATTTTATGAATTATTGGAAGCAAAATAGGATGATTTTGAATATGAGTTTGTATTGCTTAAATGGATTATATAAGCAAGTAAGTTGTAAATTCCTTTTAATTAAAAGGAAATGGTTTGGGAATTGATTGAGATTAATTGGGTTAAGGATTAGAACCTTCCATATGTGCTTATGAAAATATGTAATGGAGAATATGTCAAAGCTTTTCAGAATTTGAAAACTATAAAAAGAAAAAAAAAATCTAGCAACAAAACAATTTCAAATTGAAAATTTAAAGTAAACTAATGAATGAAACTAATTTAAAAATAATAATAGGAATCAGTTATAAATGGAGATAGTCAATAAAGGTTCGATTTTCAGAGTTAAGAAAATTGAATTCATAAGGAATTGGTAATTCAGATTTAAATAATAAGATATAAAGGCTAAAGTGGCAGAGTAATAATATAAAAGTATATATAATGCTTATATTAAGCTTAAGAAATGAATGGTGAAATTCTTAAGTAACCTTTGATATAGAGGAAATTATTCCAAGTGGATAGAATCAAAATAATGTGAATAAAAGAAATTAATATGGTTGATAATCGGTGAATATAAATACGTAGGATGTACATATATGATTTTATTCACGTAGCAATTAGATCAAGATTCGAGCACAGAATTTCGAGATAGTTATATCGATCCGAATTAGGATTTTTCACTCGATTTTCGACGACGAACCATGGATTTGGATTTTTATTGACGTTGGAAATTCTCTATCATAGTTGTGACTATGCAAGGAGAATGACAGTTTCTGATCAAGAAACCAGTTCTGAGTCCGCACTAGGAAGTCGGATGGACGATACTAGTTCGGAAATGAAATTGTGTGATCGAGCGATCGGATTTGATATTACGTACGAATGATATATGTACATCGTACGGGATTGATTGAATAGATATTGAAATTCTGTAAAGAAGTCAATAAAATTTGGGAAAGAGTTAATACGGTAGATTTTAGAATTGAACTGCCAAAGTGAATATCTGGAATGTATTGTGTATTCCTTATATCTCAGGAAATTTGTCCATGATTCATCATTAATTGATAAACCAGTAATTCAGTAAATTGGAAGTGGAGTCGAATTTAATGTTGGTCAGGAATCCAGTTTGGATTATTGATCATCGAGAGACAAACTCTCGATAATTTTAGGAAAGCTTATCCGGATTTATGTTCGGATAACTAGTGATGTTTGTTAAAATAGACTGTTCGTTTGTTTGCTATTGTATGAATGATATGTATGTTTGGATTGTTAATATGAAAAAAAAGCTTTTGAATTTACTGTTGTTTAAATTTCGGGGACGAAATTCTTTTAAGGGGGGAGGAATCTGACATCCCGGAATTTTGACCCTATTATTATAATAAGTTTTTGATCAAATTTAAATAAAATACAAGATTTTTTCATTTTAAAATAAATAAGATGTTGGATATGATTGGTTGTATATGTGTTATAAAGGAATTTATAAATTTCAAAATATAAATACTCTTTTAACAACATTTAAAATAAAATCTGTTTTATTTGATTAAATTGAAAATTTGATATTAATGACATTTAATATCAGAAAAATAAATGCAGTTAATAATAATATTTACAATAATACAATTCAACCCATATTAAATATAGATATAAAGTATACATTACAAATCAAATATTGATGGATTAAACATTAAATAAAAATAAGATTTAAGAAATGTTTCTAACAACAGCTTTTGAAATTAAAATAAAAATAAGCTTATAAATATTTAACATGAGCTTCTTTATAAATATAAATACTTATAAATATAGTTATAAACATGAGCTTCTATATATTTAGCATAAATATAACATAAAAGTGGGATCATAAACATAAGTACAAGATGTGGTGTGAATAAGATATAAATAAAAATGTGAACTATGTTAAGACAAACATACGTAATTAATTGGTCAAAATCAGTGTATATATTTGTGTTCAAATAATAATAAGACAAAACAAAGTTAATAGCAAACATTTATAATATGCAACACAAAATGTGCAAGTATCAAGACAAGCTTGCAAACATTTTGTTTATATGCTAACATAAATATATTCAAACAAATATACTGCAAATATCTTTGTATAAATGATGGTGTCAGCAAACATTAATATTATGTTAGCCTAAATGAACACATTAGTACAAGAGAACCGGCAATATCTTTGTACAAGATGTTGTGTCAGCAAGCAAATATTGATTTTGTTAACTTAAGTGAGGACATAAACATAAATTAGCACACTTTTCTTTCTGAAACAAATTTGCAGCCGAATGCATCTTAGGTTTTAGTACATGAAAAATAATAATAAAGCAAGATATTTTAGAGTGAAAGCTTATTGAAGAAGGCAGCTTGTTCAAGTTATATATGTATTCAACATTTCTTAATTCATTTAGTTCAGTCATTCACTTATGACAACAAAACTGAGAAGAAGCAAAAGAAAATAATATTTGCAAGTCAAATCAAATTCAAGAAACAAGAAAAGTTACAGGAAATTCAAGCAGCTTCAACTGCAGATTTAACAATTCATGTTCCAGTTGATCAACTTCAACTTATTCTTTATTTAGACATGTCATAGGTGAGTAAACAAAATTCTTAAAACTTCAAGTTTAAATCAAACCCTTATGATGATGATTTAGTGATTCTGTGGTATATGTTTTACTTTTGCATATGATCTTGTGAATTGCGTATACTTCCCTGTTAAGTGAATACAGGGTGAAAATTTGAATGAAACTTAAAGTTATTTGCTCCTAAACCATGTTAAGATTTAAATCTTCCAATCAAACCAAGTATTGCAGCTAAAACCAAGCTGTGAAAACTGTTATGAACATTTTTGTAAAGGAATGGTACTGTGATATAGTTTTACAGGAAAACAAGTAAATTTATTGATAATTTCATGTAGTACCAGAAGCTAATTCAAGATTTTATTTCGAATCCTTAATGAGATTGAAGATTTTCAAAACAGAAACAAGAATTTTTAGATCAATATGTAGAGATCAGTTTTCAGATGAAGGTAATTTGCAAATTTCTCAATTCCAGAAAATCCAATCAATAAAAATCAGAGAAATCTGTCGTGAAGCAAGTTTGTATACTCGTAATGTTGGGAAAAATGTCGAATAATTTTTCTAATTCGTGAACTAATCGAACGAACATAAAATAGGGTTTTAGTTCAGGTTTCCTGTACTCTGATTTTTTTTTTGATTTCCGGCTTCTTAGTGTGACCGAGCTTTCTGAGCTTCGAAGAGATAGTTGCAGAGGGGCAGGACTTGGCGTAGGTGGAGTGGCTTAGCCTCTGGCGATGTGGGGATGCAGGATTGGGTGGTTTTCGGTGAGGCGATGTCAAATTTCTGAGTTTTGATTATGGACGAGGAGTGGAATCGTGGTTTGTGGATGGTGGCGAGGGACGCTGGAGGTGCGGCGAACCACCGTGCATGTGCACGGTGGCATTGGAGGTAGGCTGTCGTATCGGGGTCGCCGTGAGCGTTGCTTCATGTCGCGCTTGAGAAATTAGCGTATGAGCCTCGAGTTTCGTTCGCGAGCGTATCTTGGAACCTGCTGTTAAATTTTATGTTTAAACTTTTAACTATCTCACTGTTAAAAAAAAAGAGAAGGGAAGAAGAGGTATGCGCAGGGTATCTAGGGAAGATTGCATGGGTTACTCGAAGTAATACTCGAGTTTAAGAATAGGGGCGACTCGGGTTCTTTTTGAAATGCAGTTTTGCAATAGTATTATAGTTAATTAAGTTGTTTCCATAAATTTGAAATATCGAGAAGATTTTAGATTTGAGTTATGATGACTTTGCTTATTTCGTAACTATGTTTTTAAAAACTTAATTATCTTTTAATTCGGCAATTAATCTAAGTTAAGCATAAGTTAATTAACATTTGAGTTGCGTAGTTAAAATAAATTGATTTTTTTTTCAAGTTAAGGGAAATTGTTTTTAAAAAAAAACATTAATTAAGATGAATAATTAATATTTATTAATTATTTTTGAAAGGTGACTGAGAGTAATTACTTTATAATTTTAATCAGGGAACGATAATCATAAAAAGGGGTAAATATGAAATTAATTAAACAAGTGACATAATTATGAATTAATAGTTAATTAATTAAGAAACTTGATTAAGAATTAATTATTGATTAATTAAGTTATTAGCAGATAATACCTGAATAATTAAGTTTTATAAAAGAAAAAATAATAAAGTTATTAATTAATAATCCGGGAGCAGATAAATAAGTAATAAAAGTTAAATCACTTGAGAAGAAGGTAATTAATAGTGTGAAATAGGCTGTAATTAGGATTTAATAGCTGATTAAGAGATCATTAAGACAATTTGAAATAAGTAACTAATTGATAATTAATGATTAATTAAACAGAGTTAAGTGGTTGACTCTTATGTAATTAATTCTAAATTAATTACAAATAAGATTTAAAGGTGACTGCTTATGGACCGTTGTGATTGAATACCTGATTGTGATATTTATGAGATGATATTATATGTTACTCTATGATATGCTGTGTTATATCTATGATGCTTGTATATGTTTTAACTGTGATAAATGCTATGTTAATTCAATTGTTGAATTTAAATTATTTAAACTGTTAAGTTAATTAGACAACTTGACCCTTAAAATGGCGTTTGGATTCGATGAGACCGGGATCAGAAGAATCAAATTTGATTCTCCGAAAACCACATCAATCCAATTTAAACGTTAGATCGTGTGGTGTATTCAGAATGCAAGGGTTATCGTCGTTGACTATGAGGGTGATTCCAAAATGAGTGTAACGAGATAATGCCTTCGGTTTCGTTCAAATCTGGAATGAACTTGTATGGATTGAATGCTTTCAACACATCGTCAGGCGGACGATGAGCATTCTAAGTAATATGTTCTATAAAGGTAATCGCAGCCTCAAGCCTCATCAACCGGGAATGGCTAAAACAGGGGAGATGCAGCAAGGTTAGGTGGGTCATGCCCAAGCAGGACAAGATATTTCCCCTGTCTAGACGTCCCTTTTTATATTTTGGCTTAGTGGGCGGTTGCTAGCTACAACCGCGGGGTTTATGTTGTTCGGGACTGTTCAGTAAGGAATGGTTCCGGCCTTGTGTTGCAGGGGATGAAGGGAGTGATCCTCGGTACGGTGATCTAGGCACCGTACTGTGACGGGCGGTACCCCAGTAGCCCTGCCATGGTTGGAAATCCATTTTCCCTACGAGACCCTACGGTTTTGATTTGTATTACCCACTTTTGCGGCTAGTAGCTGGAATTTAATGAATGTAACAATTTCGGCTATTTTCTATTTACTTGAAAACCCTAGACACTATTAAAATATCACTGGATTTCCTATGAAATGTTTTGGTTAGCTTAAGGTAAAAACTTACCCGTATTTATTTGTGGGGAGTCTTACGTGATACCTTTATTTTCAAATGTTTTTCAAAGTTCAGCAACTTTAAACCGTTTACTCATACCAGACCCATGTCTGACCCGGAGTTTATATTTTGTGTTTTCATAAACTCTCGGGTACCCAAATTTTTACGGGTAGCCAAGGGATTCAGGTTGATTTGACGAATTCTGGAGGAGCAATAGTGCAGGATGCTTCAACGTTGTAGATATATATATATATATAGTTCTGTTGTGTTAGTATATCTGAGTCATATTGTATTGAGTTGTATTAACTAGACAGGAGTTTATAACTGCCTAGTATGTGACGTATGATCTGTATAACTCTGATTGATGTATTAAACTATGTAATATTTATGTGTTATATTATATTTTGTTCCATTCCGCTGTGAGATTCTGATGTTATTGTTCTTCTTTCTCTTTCTTTTCTATTTTCTAACCCTTTCTTTCTTAATGATGATACGCCTTTCTGATAGTAGAAGGGCGGGTCGTCACAGTTGGTATCAGAGCATAGGTTGGTGATAACTTTGGCTCTGGTAGTACTTACTCACAAATAGAGTCAGTAGAACTCTAAAATGAGTTTGAGTGTATTAATATATATGAGCGCGTATTTGTTAGTGAATATAAAGTTATTTTATATTGTGTTGATTGATTTATTGAGTGGTATATGAACCTTCATCGGCACAGCCTCGAAAACTGTATCGAAGGGGTTTCTAAACACTCAAATAGAGCAATTCGACACGGTATTGTTTTTTTTAAAGTAGGGTAAATGAAATAATTTTACCCAAAATTATATTTTAATATAAAAGAAATATTTTTATGAAATAACTATATATACTTGGATGTTTGGTGTTAATAGTACAATCAAATAAAAATTTAAATTTGAGCGGTCGATAAACAAATAAAATTGTCTAAGTATGATCTTTAATTCAAAAGGAATATAACTAAAATTTGATTAAACCAGAATTGAAGTCCCGGAAATTTGAAAGTGTTTAAATGAATTTAAACAAAAGGATTTGGAAATTTAAAAATCATGGGAATGTTTGAAATGTTTATCCAAAGATTTGAAGGAAATAATGGAATCTTGTTTTGGAAAATATTGTTGGTTATGATATTGTTTGTGGTTGTTGGACATGCAAGTTGTTTCAAAATTTTCAAAAGAGAAAATTTGTTTTGGTGAAAACAAGTGTTCGGAATTTGAAAATTTGACTGGATATACCTGATGGGTATGTATAGTCATCATTTCAAAATGGTTTTGGAAATGAAAACCGAGAAAATTGAATTCTAAGAAATTCTATTTAAATAATGTGGAAGGTTTGAATAAATCAACTATTGAACTTATAAAGTAAAGTTGATATTAATAAGAAGAAATTGGGAATTATAATCCCGAAATTAAAATTTAACTTAAGTAAATAAAAATAGGAAATATACTTGAGTTTAACCTGAGATAAGGTAAATGGAATTGGAATGCAAAATGAACTTAGTTGGCTATAAAATTTGAAGGTAAAATGATTGTAAATGTGAGATGGAAATTTATACCTTAAGATGCTAAGTGTTATATATATATATATATATATATATATATATATTCTGGAATTATGATTATAAGAAGAAATAACCCAAATGAGTAATATAAACCTTAAGGTGAATAAATAAGTTTTGAGCTCATATATTAAGAAATAAATTTAAAGGTTTGTAAGTAGCTAAATTTAACTGTAGTTGAGTTAGAATAAAATAGAATTTAAATGAATTTAGTCAAGTTATAGATAATATTGAATGAAATAAAATTCTTATGTAAATAAGTAAATGTGAATCAAAGTAAGTATTGAATTGGAATTAAATAGAAATGGTGTGAGTTGATAACAAATTTAATTCAAGTATAAATTAAATAATTGATTATGAATAAATGGAATAATGAGTTGTTAATGTAAATTAAAATTTAAGAAAGGATAAAAGGATAAACTAATCAAAAAGATTAGTAAATAGTTGAGATTTGGTTAAAGGAAAAATCAAATCAAAGATTTGAATGGAAATTGGTGTAATAGAATAAACCTAAGTTGTTGAGTGGAACAGTTTGAAGAAAATAAATGAAGTAAATAGTGAAATGATTATTTAAAATATTGGTTGTCAAGATTAATGAAATGGTTTGGAATCAAACCTGTTGAAATGAAAGAAAATGCAATAGAAGGATTGTGAATAATTTAATTGGCATGGAATCAAGTGTAAATTGAATTGAAATCAATTTAAGATTTGTTATTAAGCTTAAGTGATTATTTATTCACAATGATATTGTTAAATTGCCTAAGGAAATGGGTTGTTTGAAGTAAATAAGATTGAATAAAATTTTATGAATTATTGGAAGCAAAATAGGATGATTTTGAATATGAGTTTGTATTGCTTAAATGGATTATATAAGCAAGTAAGTTGTAAATTCCTTTTAATTAAAAGGAAATGGTTTGGGAATTGATTGAGATTAATTGGGTTGAGGATTGGAACCTTACATATGTGCTTATGAAAATATGTAATGGAGAATATGTCAAAGCTTTTTAGAATTTGAAAACTATATAAAAAAAAATTCTAGCAACAAAACAATTTCAAATTGAAAATTTGAAGTAAACTAATGAATGAAACTAATTTAAAAATAATAATAGGAATAAGTTATAAATGGAGATAGTCAATAAAGGTTCGATTTTCAGAGTTAAGAAAATTGAATTCATAAGGAATTGGTAATTCAGATTTAAATAAGAAGATATAAAGGCTAAAGTGGCAGAGTAATAATATAAAAGTATATATAATGCTTATATTAAGCTTAAGAAATGAATGGTGAAATTCTTAAGTAACCTTTGATATAGAGGAAATTATTCCAAGTGGATAGAATCAAAATAATGTGAATAAAAGAAATTGATATGGTTGATAATCAATGAATATAAATACGTAGGATGTACGTATATGATTTTATTCACGTAGCAATTAGATCAAGATTCAAGCACAGAATTTCGAGATAGTTATATCGATCCGAATTAGGATTTTTCACTCGATTTTCGACGACGAACCATGGATTTGGATTTTTATCGATGCTGGAAATTCTCTATCATAGTTGTGACTATGCAAGGAGAATGACAGTTTCTGATCAAGAAACCAGTTCTGAGTCCGCACTAGGAAGTCGGATGGATGATACTAGTTCGGAAATGAAATTGTGTGATCGAGCGATCGGATTTGATATTACGTACGAATGATATATGTACATCGTACGGGATTGATTGAATAGATATTGAAATTCTGTAAAGAAGTCAATAAAATTTGGGAAAGAGTTAATACGGTAGATTTCAGAAATGAACTGCCAAAGTGAATATCTGGAATGTATTGTGTATTCCTTATATCTCAGGAAATTTGTTCATGATTCATCATTAATTGATAAACCAGTAATTCAGTAAATTGGAAGTTGAATCGAATTTAATGTTGGTCAGGAATCCAGTTTGGATTATTGATCATCGAGAGACAAACTCTCGATAATTTTAGGAAAGCTTATCCGGATTTATGTTCGGATAACTAGTGATGTTTGTTAAAATAGACTGTTTGTTTGTTTGCTATTGTATGAATGATATGTATGTTTGGATTGTTAATATGAAAAAAAAGCTTTTGAATTTACTGTTGTTTAAATTTCGGGGATGAAATTCTTTTAAGGGGGGAGGAATGTGACATCCCGGAATTTTGACCCTATTATTATAATAATATTTTGATCAAATTTAAATAAAATACAAGATTTTTTTTCATTTTAAAATAAATAAGATGTTGGATATGATTGGTTATATATGTGTTATAAAGGAATTTATAAATTTCAAAATATAAATACTCTTTTAACAACAGTTAAAATAAAATCTGTTTTATTTGATTAAATTGAAAATTTGATATTAATGACATTTAATATCAGAAAAATAAATGCAGTTAATAATAATATTTACAATAATACAATTCAACCCATATTAAATATAGATATAAAGTATACATTACAAATCAAATATTGATGGATTAAACTTTAAATAAAAATAAGATTTAAGAAATGTTTCTAACAACAGCTTTTGGAATTAAATAAAAACAAGCTTATAAATATTTAACATGAGCTTCTTTATAAATATAAATACTTATAAATATAGTTATAAACATGAGCTTCTATATATTTAGCATAAATATAACATAAAAGTGGGATCATAAACATAAGTACAAGATGTGGTGTGAATAAGATATAAATAAAAATGTGAACTATGTTAAGACAAACATATGTAATTAATTGGTCAAAATCAGTGTATATATTTGTGTTCAAATAATAATAAGACAAAACAAAGTTAATAGCAAACATTTATAATATGCAACACAAAATGTGCAAGTATCAAGACAAGCTTGCAAACATTTTTTTTATATGCTAACATAAATATATTCAAACAAATATACTGCAAATATCTTTGTACAAGAGAACCTGCAATATCTTTGTGCAAGATGTTGTGTCAGCAAGCAAATATTGATTTTGTTAACTTAAGTGAGGACATAAACATAAATTAGCACACTTTTCTTTCTGAAACAAATTTGCAGCCGAAATTTTTAATGCATCTTAGGTTTTAGTACATGAAAAATAATAATAAAGCAAGATATTTTAGAGTGAAAGCTTATTGAAGAAGGCAGCTTGTTCAAGTTATATATGTATTCAACATTTCTTAATTCATTTAGTTCAGTCATTCACTTATGACAACAAAACTGAGAAGAAGCAAAAGAAAATAAACAAAACTTTATATTTGCAAGTCAAATCAAATTCAGGAAACAAGAAAAGTTACAGGAAATTCAAGCAGCTTCAACTGTAGATTTAACAATTCATGTTCCAATTGATCAACTTCAACTTATTCTTTATTCAGACATGTCATAGGTGAGTAAACAAAATTCTTAAAACTTCAAGTTTAAATCAAACCCTTATGATGATGATCTAGTGATTCTGTGGTATATGTTTTACTTTTGCATATGATCCTGTGACTTGCATATACTTCCCTGTTAAGTGAATACAGGGTGAAAATTTGAATGAAACTTAAAGTTATTTGCTCCTAAACCATGTTAAGATTTAAATCTTCCAATCAAACCAAGTATTGCAGCTAAAACCAGGCTCTGAAAACTGTTATGAACATTTTTGTAAAGGAATGGTACTGTGATATAGTTTTACAGGAAAACAAGTAAATTTATTGATAATTTCAATTAGTACCAGAAGCTAATTCAAGATTTTATTTCGAATCCTTAATGAGATTGAAGATTTTCAAAACAAAAACAAGAATTTTTAGATCAATATGTAGAGAGCAGTTTTCAGATGAAGGTAATTTGCAAATTTCTCAATTCCAGAAAATCCAATCAATAAAAATCAGAGAAATCTGTCGTGAAGCAAGTTTGTATACTCGTAATGTTGGGAAAAATGTCAAATAATTTTTCTAATTCGTGAACTAATCGAACGAACATAAAATAGGGTTTTAGTCCAGGTTTCCTGTACCCTGATTTTTTTTTTGATTTCCGGCTTCTTAGTGTGACCGAGCTTTCCGAGCTTCGAAGAGATAGTTGCAGAGGGGCAGGACTTGGCGTAGGTGGAGTGGCTTAGCCTCTGGCGATGTGGGGATGCAGGATTGGGTGGTTTTCGGTGAGGCGATAGTGGTTCAAGTTCAAGTTTAGGGTGATATTTTGATTTTGACCTTATGTCAAATTTCTGAGTTTCGATTATGGACGAGGAGTGGAATCATGGTTTGTGGATGGTGACGAGGGCCGCTGGAGGTGCGGCGAACCACCGTGCACGTGCACGGTGGCATTGGAGGTAGGCTGTCGTATCGGGGTCGCCGTGAGCGTTGCTTCGTGTCGCGCTCGAGAAATTAGCGTATGAGCCTCGAGTTTTGTTCGCGAGCGTATCTTGGAACCTTCTGTTAAATTTTATGTTTAAACTTTTAACTATCTCACTGTTAAAAAAAAAGAGAAGGGAAGAAGAGGTATGCGCAGGGGAGTCTCGGGAAGATTGCATGGGTTGCTCGAAGTAATACTCGAGTTTAAGAATAGGGGCGACTCGGGTTCTTTTTGAAATGCGGTTTTGCAATAGTATTATAGTTAATTAAGTTGTTTCAATAAATTTGAAATATTGAGAAGAATAGGGGCGACTCGGGTTCTATTTACTAGAAAACCCTAGACACTATTAAAATATCACTGGATTTCCTATTAAATGTTTTGGTTAGCGTAAGGTAAAAACTTACCCGTATTTATTTGTGGGGAGTCTTACGTGATACCTTTATTTTCAAATGTTTTTCAAAGTTAAGCAACTTTAAACCGTTTACTCATACCAGACCCATGTCTGACTCGGAGTTTATATTTTGTGTTTTCATAAACT
Source organism: Allium cepa (assembly GCA_030765085.1). Taxonomy (NCBI): domain Eukaryota; kingdom Viridiplantae; phylum Streptophyta; class Magnoliopsida; order Asparagales; family Amaryllidaceae; genus Allium; species Allium cepa. Next base: position 236,691,671 of record CM060938.1, read on the forward strand.
CTCGGGTACCCAAATTTTTACGGGTAGCCAAGGGATTCAAGTTGATTTGACGAATTCTGGAGGAGCAATAGAGCAGGAGGCTTCAGCGTTGTAGATATATATATATAGTTCCGTTGTGTTAGTACCTCTGAGTCATATTGTATTGAGTTGTATTAACTAGACAGGAGTTTATAACTGCCGAGTATGTGATGTATGATCTGTATAACTCTGATTGATGTATTAAACTATGTAATATTTATGTGTTATATTATATTTTGTTCCATTCCGCTGTGAGATTCTGATGTTATTGTTCTTCTTTCTCTTTCTTTTCTATTTTCTATCCCTTTCTTTCTTAATGATGATACGTCTTTCTGGTAGTAGAAGGGCGGGTCGTCACAGTTCGTCTTGTCACTTGTTGTTGCACTGATACTACTGCTGCACTATGTAGTAGCCTGGCTTGTGCATATTAGATGTTGTAAGCCACCGAGTCAGTACATCTTTATTTAGTTAGCCTCCAGTTCCAGGTTGCCTTAGTTCTGGTGCATGATAATTCAGTCTGCCTATATACATTGTAACCTAGTCACGTCTTCACTGTGTAGTTTAGTTTTGATGCATGTGCACAACTGGGTATACTTGTGGACTGGCCTCCATTTACATTGTGCAGTAGCTTGAACATTTAGCTTGTTATATTGGTTATCTTACTGGACTTTTTGAGTTCTTTGTGCACTACTGCACTGTTGTTGCTGCCGCAGTTGTGTCGAGTCACTGACTCGACCTCTGCATTTCGTATGTGACTTAGCTTTGTAGTTACGACATGTTTCTCTGACATGTTCTTATGTTTGTGCATGTCACTATTCAATTTTTATTGCACCTGAGTTTCATATTGATTTTGGAATTTCACCTGTGTTGAACCCGTCTTTTTTTAATTTTGGGTTTGACATTGTGCCCGGTTGTGTACCTCGTTATTGTAGTGGCAAGGCAGTGCACGCTAGCGTGAACTGCAGCCACACAGAATTGAGTTTTTGGGTACATTATCACTATAGTGGCAAGTCAGTGCACGCAAGCGTGAACTGCAGCCACACGGTATGGTTTTTATGATATTCAATCTAGCTTTGATTTATTGATCTTATGCATATTCCATATGCTGTAGTGGTGAGGCAGTGCAGCGTGCGTGTACTGCAGCCCTACTTGAATTAATATTTTAATGGATATTTCAATGGTTTGAACTGTTTTGTTTATTTCAATTCAATATTCTGAATTGCATACTGGTTTGGTTTAATACCGTCGTCTATTCATTATTTAATTATTATTGCTTCTGTGCACTAATAACTGAGTTTGAATTAGACTGACCCGAGTATTATTTTCTTTTGAATCTAATACTCGGGTCAGACCGAGTATTTCAGGTTGTAGATATTCTGCTTTGGGTTGCTGCTAGAGCTATGAAGATCTTTCATATCTTTTGGAGTAGTCGTCGTCATTTGTAGTAGTCTGTATAATTGTATAGGAAGATATGTATTCATGTATATTATATAAGTTAATGTACTTGTATATGTAACTTCCTGAGTCGACTGTGGTAGTTGTATCATATGTACCATGTCATATGTATTGTATCAAATGTATTGTAACTGACATCAGTTATTGTATATATATATATGAGATTTTCTGTTTTATCTGTGTTCTTATTTTATATTTACTCTTCTAAACTATTATGAACCATCGTAGTTCGTTTTATACTGGAATTGGGGTATTTCGATGGGAAAAAATAAATCAAAGATGAAAAATGAAAGAATATTTATATATACATATATATACCACTCCTATCGAGATAACCAATACTAGTGTAAGGCCTAAGTATTGATGGCCGCTCCTCAACAGCCTTATTCTCCGTGCTAGTTGACAGCACTACACTGTAGTGTTATTGGCTAGCGTGGGTATAGAGGTGGGGCGTCACAATACTATAGATAATCTTCCAAAAGACTTAGTTCATTGTCATATATTTTAAAGGTTCTATACATCTGAAATACTCAATACCTATTACAAATAGTTTTGACAATTCACTAACACTATGGAGCTTTCGTAGGATCTGGTAGAAGGATTATAGAATTCAATTAGAAAATGAAAAATATTCTTCTAAAACATACAATAGATTTGATATGTTAATAAACAACACAAATTAAGTATCATAACTCCAAAGCACCATGCACATCTCAAATAAGATAACTCAAATAAAAAGAGCTATAACATCAATGTTCCATAATTAATTTACATAAATGGACGTACACATAAACATCAATCATTCCATGGCTAAAAATGTATATTTACATAAAATAGCAAACCCACATCTTATCTAGTTGTCTTCCATTTACACACAACAACAACGTGAACCAAGTTTAGCAAGTCGATTGATCCATTTTGGAATTGATTTTCCAGTTAATTTGAAGCAAACATCCTTGCTAAAATGGTTACAGTTCTTTGTAAATAGATTGTAGGAATCACCATTGTAGTTGCGAGAAAGAACATCCATGAATAAGCGTAACTGGAGTGGATCATAAAAGTTGTTCCAATCACAATTGATTTCCTGAATTTGTAGTTCGGACATTTTTTGGGTTCTACTTCAAATACACCACATGATGGAAAATCAGCTGCCCCAAACGAATACTCTACTCCATGAACTGTGGGCAAATGTATGAAATCCTCTATAAGACACTAATGTATTGAATGTCACTCAAATAAATGAAATTTCCTTGATTTTTTTTTCGAATAGGAAAACCAAAGCATTTTAAAGGAAAGTACTTGTTCCCTTAAGTTTTTATTTCTATGTAAGCATTGGTATTCGATGTAATCATGATATGAACCAACTGACCAATCGAATGTACTACTAAAGACTATGTGAACAACTATTGTAATAATACACATAAACCAATGTTAACCACACTTTCGTAGGAAACTTATGTGGTCTGTTGGATCTGTAACAATATTAATTTTGAATGATCATCGAAAGAATTTACACTTTAAAACAAGTTTCTACAAAAACTGAGATACAAACATTAGGAATACTACTTAAAATAATAACAAATTTTTTTGTACAATATTTTATTAGGTAACAATAAAAAATTCATATTAACCATGATTAAATATCATCTCTTTACTTAGTTGATAAATCATCTTAAGTTTACATTGATAAAATGCAGCAGTTTTATTAAGGTAAATATCTTGCAAATTCTATGCTAAATAAATGACTATTTTTAACATGTCAAAAATTAATATTCTAATTACATTTCATATATAAAAAATTATGTATGCAAAACCAATAATTCTATAGATAATAAAATAAGAAGCCCTATAACTACATCAACTAGTTCCTATATAATAGAAATGTAAACCAGGCTTAGTTAGGTGCAATAATAAATGAAAATAAAAATAAACAAAAATGTGCAAAATTACCTTCCACTCCAGAGTGAAATGCCCCAAGGCCTGCCCAGTAACATAAACGATTAGTTGAGGTTAAGTCATAAACATTAAGAATAACTGGTGTCTCTGTTGGCCTTCTCTCACGTCTTTCCATTGTCACGCGCTCTAAGCGTGCGGTAATCGTTACTAAATATTCTTTCAAGTTCTTTGGATATCCATTTGAATGATCAACATTCCCGCATCTTCTGTCGTGGAATGTAAAGAAGCTAGTTGCGCAATAACATCGACTATTTTTTGCCGCATTTGCTCTTTAGTTTTGATAGCTTTGTCAATTTTTCTTTTATAAGCTTCCAAGCATTCCTCTTGTTCTAACTCAAGTATCATTCTCTCTCTATCTGATTTGGTTCACCAATCTCATCCCAAATCACCTGTTATAGTAATGTAGTAGAAATTAGCGACTAGGAAATAAATAAGACTTTCTTCGATATCTTTTTTCTATATATATTCTCCTCATCTATATATTCATATGATTTTTATCAAACTAGCATATCGATTTGTAATGTTGTTGCCTTATCATACTAGAATATGATAAGAATTATGTAAAAGGTTAAAATAATGTAAATTGATGGAATCAAAGCATCATTATTATACCTAAAATGGGTGAATAACAAAATAATTTCACAAAATGTTAAATAATCAATAAATATAAAGTGTTCATCTATAAGACAATTGATCCTTACTTCACAGCTCCAACTAAACTTCACCTTAGGAGCATAGATTGAGCAACTCCGGTTGTCACATTGTAAATGTGGCATGCAATGAAATTTGAATATTAGTATGTTATGATGGGAGTAAACAGCACACGCGACTCTATACTTTTTATGATCTTGCTTCAGTAAGAAAATATTTAATTGCATCCCATAATATAGGAATAAGATAAAAAACTGCAAGGATGATGAAGACCACAATAAAGTAAAACAAATCACTTTTAGTTCATTGCTTCGTATATTTAGTTGCTTCCATCTACAATAGATTGAGTATTATTTACGTTTTTCAAATTTTTTTTGAAGTTGATACGTTCTTTAGCAATATTACATCTTTATTAAAATCACTCAAGAATGTTTTTAACGAAGATATTTAACTCTTGTATAGAGCACTCATGTTGTCTGAAAGGAATGACATGTTTGTGTGCTATGTTTTTATGTAAGTGGACCAAGTTGGTGATAAAATGTCTTAAATGTAAAATGAGATATATAAAAACTTAACCAAACTTTAGTTTACTAAGAAGATTTTGGTATTTTATCTAATAATCATAAACAAGAACAAATAGGAAATAAACCATTATTATTGTTCCTTAAAAGGGTGTCACTTCTATAATTGCGATGAAGATTGTCAGTATTTAAAGCACCACAAAAGCATTGTTGTATAGTTCATTTAATCATTATTTACATAAATTTTGAACCAACCAATATGTACAAAGATGTCAATATCACTAACATAAAAATTTAAACACAAATACGAGCCTATAAAAAAAGTGGTTGGTATAAAAATCAACCACGATATAATCAATCGCACGTTATTCAGCCGCAAGATGAACAAATCTAAATAATCTTATTCCGTAGTATGTTTTTAAAATTTTCCATCTATTTTACTACCTTGTTCACGCTTTCATGTTGATTACTACCTAACTAATGTACAACTATGATTTATCAAACAGTTTCATAAATTAGACTTACAGACATAGTTACTATAAACGGCGGATTAAGCCTATTTTAGAAGATATTAACAGTTTTTTGAAGTATATACAATTATACATCGCTAAAGAACAAAATATAAAATTAATAATACGAAATTCATTTTATAGTTGGTACATTTATAATTTCAGAGGATTTTTAAGTCCAAATTGGCTTTCCAAAAAGATGAATAGTGCATTTGGTTGCCATAGGAAAAAAAATTCAAATTACTTCAAACAATGAAATAAAAAGAAGAATACATTTATTAAAAACATATTAGTATCAATAATTTAGAACCGAGCTTTGATCTATCCTATATGTAAAGAAAAGAGTTTTATTGTCTGGCCTACACATAACATAAATACATATGTTTGGGTTTTTTTAAGCCCAAATTATTGTTTATTAAAATTTTGTTTTCCTATGGTATATCAATGAACAATATTACTTATAATAATCGAAATAAATATAAAAAACATTTTAAAAAGACATTTAGCCTGAGCTATGCAATATTTAAGGTTATTGTAAATTACAGGTAATTATATCTCAATTATGACCAAGTCATTTATTATATCCAAAAAAATGCATCAACAAATTGGTTTGTATTGCCTTACGAACCTACAAAAATAATTTTTTAAGTAATACCTCATGATAAATAAAATTAAAATGATATTAACTACTTATTTGAGTCAAGGTGGTAAGGCTTTTCAATAGGAAATTGATTAAAGGTATCTAAGCCAAATAAATTGTCCTTCCCTTCAAAACTGATTTTATGTTGGGTTTAATTAATTAATTCCCTCGTTTCAAGCGCTGTAGAATAAAGGGTTGGACTTGAGATTATATCATAGGAGAACATGTCAAATGTTTTAGATTTTAATGTATACTTAATTTTATGATGGGTTTGACATGTTCTTTTTCTAGAAATACCTATTAACATTTGACATGCAAAATTAACGCAAAATAGTAACGTCGTAGTTTTTATAATTAATATTTGACATACACAATTCATTGGAATTTAATTTGTATTCAAAACATTTAATATACTTTATTATCTAATTAATAATGCACCTACAGATGAAAGGGCTCTTGGAGTTAATATTTTTTAAAAATTAATTATGGAGATAAATTTTATATTTAACATACATATATCAAAGAGGAAGCTTTGAAGATACATAAATTATTTGAATATATAAAACCTAATAAAGAAAACCAAAATACAAAATACACTAAAATAAATGGCCAATTCTACCAACACTCCACTTTCTTCCTATATGGCGTTTTATTAAAAAACACACACCGCATTTTTCTTTCTTACTCCATTTTATTTTGAAATTACACTTGTTTCTTTTATCCCACTCATTCTTATTTTCCACTCTTCTCATGGCAATAATAAAAGATTCTCATCTCTCAACATTTAAAAAATTCTTAACGATCATCGACAATTTAATCTTCTTTTTTTATCCAATAATGCAATTTAAAAGAGAAAAAACATGCTACAGCTTAATAAAGTATAAAAATGATAGGAAGCTTATGTAATATATTTCATGCATACTAGGTTTATTATTATTCCACATGGACTATGCACTATCTTAGTAGCAATTCAAGTATTAAATAGGCTTGGTTGATATCATATCCTAGTTACTATATATGAAACGTAGAAAACATACATAGTTATTTTCTAGTAATAAGATATCTTCTTTAAAAATTCTACCCTTATATTCATGAAAGTATACACACAAAAGATGGAAAATATGAGGACGTGAAAAAACCTAAGACATCTCAGTAAAAATAATTACAAGGATAAAACAGTCGTTTATTTTCAAAAAAATTAAATTGGCAAAAATGGAATAATGTGGTATGTGAAGAATGAGCCAAAATAAACAGTAAACTAATCAAATCGAACCTTAAATAGTTTCTTGTAATTCAAGGAAAATAGGAAAAAAATGGATATATTTTTTAGCAAAACATAACATATTCCATGGGCTAGCTGATTATACAATAAAAGAATATGAATGTAAATTGCAATGTGTATAGATTGTTGATAGTGATATAAGTAGACTTTGTGTGCAAAATGAAAAATTATTCCCTAGGGAGCGAATAGGAAATGAAACGAGAGTAAATATGTGGAAAGAATACCAAAGGTCATACATTGAACTTTTTATGTATTAGAATACAAGGTATAAGATGTATCTAGAGTATGGCATTAAACGGAATGAAAATGTGGTTCGTAATATTGAAATACCAGAAGCTTGGCAAGTAGATATTCTCTTTCTGCCTTCTGTATATCATCACCCAAAGGTCTATATGTAGAAGGATTAAATTCTCCTTCAACATCTAGTGAGATCTCAAAGGTTGAAGAGGAAGCAACAATGAATGTGATTCTAATGGTGGAACCAATAATGGTATCGTAGGCGAGGCTGCAAATTGCTAGGAAATTAGTGAACAGGAGGAGAGAGAAGATTGCAGTTGTGTATGAAAAGCATGAAATGATGAATGTGAGTTTTAGGCAAAGAAATAGTGTACGCAGATCAAGGTTTTTGAGTGTTAGAGACATAATGGTATATATAATATGTTTTTGGTTACCAAAATGCTATAGCACTGAAAAATGAAATATTATGATAAATATTATAGATTTTACTTACAGAGGTATAGAGTGAAGAATGGAAATGAGTTTATATATAGAATGACAAATTCTCTCTAGACTTCTCCTTTAATTATTATTACCTTCATCTCGTATTTATTTGGCATTAAAAGAATTCATTGACTCTTTAATCTATTTTAAATTCAAATGAAATGCTTTTTTTGACTGTATAATTATGGAAATTAATTATAGAAATTGATTGCAAATTATCAAAATTTTCCTAATTGATTAAGTATGCTATATATAAATTTATCAATCGATTAATAACTTTTGTTAATTTACCGAGTAACTTCTTAGTAAATCAACTAATTAGTTTCCTCTAACTAAATGACGCAATTAATTTCCTTTAATTAACTATTTTGTTGAAATTAAGGAAAATCAATTCATTTTCTAAATTATACTATCACTAAAATTAAATATAAATTTCGTGCGAAAATTATTAGAAAACTCCTTAATTGACTATGCAATATGCTAATAAATCAATTGATAAGTATCGTTTTTAAACCTATTTATTGATTATGCTGATTATGCAATTAAATGACTTTTACCATGTAATCAATTTTTTTAAATTATGATTGCTTGTGCGTGTATAGTAAGCATAATATGTATATAGTCCTAATCACTTATTTTATCGATATAATCATTCCAACATGTTATTACTTTGTTTCATTTTCTATAAAGTTATTTTACATATAAGGTCTTATTTCAATATCTCGCAATTAATTTTATATCTTTCGCTACTCTTAGAACCTAAAACATGGAAAGAAAACCCAAGTCTCAATAGAACAACGGTGAATTAAGGTAAAATTTCCATCAAATCTTAATATAGGAGATGAAAGTTGTGCATACTCTCCTAGACATATTGTAACAAATAGTATCTAATTCTAGTCTTCAATATAGATTATAGTGCAATGAAAATTAAAATATAACTAAACTATACAAATGACCGAAAAGTTTACCAAATGATTATATCGTTGCTACTATGCAATAGCGTCAGCCATGCTAGATTACTCATTGTCAAAAGATTTTGGAGTTTGTATATTATTGAATTGGGTACAAGATTATATTCCATATTTTGGTTAATTTCAAATTTTGTTTATTGGTCAACAGTAAATGCTTTCCATTTATAATTAAAAAATATCTTGTTCAAAATAATAGATTTCAAATGGTTTTTGTTATGAAATTGGTTGCACGGGACTCTGAAATTGGGAAATATAATTCTTCACACTACTACAAAATCAGGTTGTCACTTTTTTTCTTCTTTTTTGCTACCCAGTTCAATCTTTCTGACTTGATAACAGCTTAAAGTTTAAAGCTGCTTACATAGAAATATGTATAGAAAGCGTAGGATTATTTTCAAAATTTTATAGTTATATGGAACTATATATTCGTATATCGTTTTCAGTCCTTTTTATTCATTGTTTGACCAGTTCGTAAGTAAGCTTTGATTCCTCATCTAATTTATTGCATGTTTTTAATACAAATATATATATATATATATATATATATATTATAATGATGATGTTAAGACATATTGCAGAAGATCTCACTATTTGACATTTACCTGTATTATTTGTATTTTTCCTAGTTATAATATTTCCTATTATATTATTACTTAGGCTTCAAGTAACTAAGATATAAATATAAATCATGTATTTTTGTATATCAATTAAGCCATTAATAAAAGTATCGACTTTTAATGATTGTTAATTTTTTTCCTCTCCCCCTCTTCTTCTTTTATATTTCATTTTATTAAATAATTTCAACAAATGATAGATGCCAAAAATTTCACATATTTGTTGTAACAACCCGCATATTTATCGATTTTATATTTAAATATTTTATTTAAATATTTCATCGTTAGTCGGATTTTAGTCCGAAAAGCTACTTTTTGCATACGGTCGAATTAGGACTCGGGACCACTCCCATTGAGTTTAAAATGTCGTTTGCGACCTTTTTGAGTATAAGCTTCGATATGTTTGGAGAAAGTTGATTTTTGCTACTTTTCACTTTAGGTTTGGTTTTGGGCTCAGCCCTATGTTAACTCATGCTCAAATCTGAGCCACTCTTTCCCATTCACCCTCATTCTCTTCTCTTTTCAGTTTTTAAAGTATTAATGGTGGGAGAGATTGGAAATTAAAACTCCAAGACCCTAGTTCCTCTTGCAAATCCAATTCCTAGCTCCAAATTCAAGAGAACCCATTGGTAAGCATTCTCTTCTTCTTCTCCAACTTATTCTCTTACCAATTTCAGAAATTCCTAAACCTAATTTTAAGAATGTTCTTGTTTTGAGCATAGATTAAAGCTCATTTGGGTTGTGTTGAAGAGATGTTGATTCTCCATTTTCTTTCAAGCTTCTTCTTGTTTGATTTTGTGAAAAGGTGAGATTTTTATCTCACATCTGTGCTTATATTTATCTTCGATTGTTAGGTATGAATTCCTAACATTTATTCGTGTGCATTTGCTTTTGGTTTGGATTGATTTGGTGAATATTCCAATTTTTAGTGTTTTGAGTTCAATCCTTTAAAAATCATAACTTTGATGTTTGAACGTGTGTTTGGTGATGCATCGAGGAGCATATACGGCCGGGTAGTTGATTAGCATAATCCCTTAGTGCCATTGCTCGAGAGAATGCAAATTGGCGGAGGTTGCACATCAATTAAATTGGGCATCTATTTGCAGAGCATCAGGTTCGGCCGACCGACCCCCTTGGTCCGGTCGTCCGACCTGCTAGTATAAGTGCCTCTGTTTCTGGTTCGGCCGACCGACCCCCCTGGTTCGGTCGACCAACCTGATGCCCGAGAAGTTTTTTAAAACAAGGTCCGGTCGACCGAGCCCTACAGCCGGCCGACCGACCTGATGTTATTTTGCCTATTTCGCCTATTTTGTGTGGTTTCCAACTTTAATCGATTCGTGTTGTTTCCTACGTCTTGTTATCATTTGTTATGACTTTGATGACTCCTTTTTAGGGATTTTTGAGTATCCATTTTGATGGATTCTTTATCGGTTTCGTTGGATTTTTATTCACATCTTCGTATGTGAATTTTTGTGATTTATTGTTCCTACAATCTTCTTTGTGTTTTGTCACTTTAGAAATATAAAGGTTTTCTATACTAGTAGTAAATATCAAAACTCTTTCCTCAAACGATTTCAATACTATTTTAATACCAAATTCGTTTATAAAACCGTTTTCAAATCTATTAGTATAAATAAACCTTTACCTCACTCGTATGAGAAATCTAATTAAACGACTTAGTAAAACAAGTGGTATGAAACGCTTGCGTTCACTTTGTTGGTTAATTCTTGGACTTGTTCGATTGAATCTCTTGTGACAATTTTCTAGTGGAGATCTACAATTTGTTCGTAAATATTTAAGTTAAGCTAGTGGTTATGGGACATGAAGCTAAGCTCATATATTTACTAGCTTACTGTAATTGACACTTCTCGTTGATCATGACGATCATTTTTGTGATTTAGACTAGCAATGTGCGATGTCTCTTTGTCTACAAGGGAGACTAAACCCCGTTTTATGGAGTTTCAACTCAAATTGATGGGGTAGCAACCCACGGTCTTCGGACCATTCGTGTGTCAGGTCTTCGGATCATTCGTGTGTCAAATTAATGGCTAGCTACCATGAGATAACTTCTCGTTCGTGTGTTACAGCTGTTGGTGAGTTTTCATGCTCCCGTTCGTGTGATAGGTCACCCCCCTATTTTGTGTGATTTCTGGTTTTCGTGTGTTGAATTCTGGAATTTCCTTCTTCACCTATTTTTTGTGATTTCTATTGATATGATTTATCAATTTTTGTGCATAGGTGAATTCGTGTGTCATTTACTGGATTTCTTGAGATGATTTGTAGAATTTGTTCTTCACCAATTTTCGTGATTTCCATTGATAAGTTTTATCAATATTTGAGCATTGGTGAATTTGTGCGTCATTGACTTTTGTGATTGACATTAATATAATCGTCAATATTTGTGGTTTGATGAACGAAATGAGAAGTATGACATTTCTTTGTTTATTATGTAGATTTGGTGATATTGATTAATCTCTCGTTGATTTTCAATTACTCATGTATATCACAGCTTGTAATTGTGATTATTATGTGTTCAGTCATATCTCTTATTCTATATCGTTGCATCTGATATTTATAGTTAGACTGATCCGTTTATTATTTTCTTATTAAATAATACTCGGGTTAGACAGAGATGTTACAGGTGCTTCTGCTTGACTTCTCTCTTGGGATTGATTTCTCTGACTTTTGGCTTACTACTTAGATTAGTAGTTTATTTTGGTGTATACATTCGAGATTTAGACTCCATAATGTATACTTATTCTTTTGTGTAGTTCATGTAACTATTCTTTTGTGATATTGTGGATCGTTTTAGACCACTACTCTGATGTACATTTCCTAGTGTAATATTCATATCTATTTCCGCCTTTGTGATATGAATTGTCTGTGACTGATTTATGTTATGTTTATTTCTATATTTGTTTCCGAAGATATTATAGCCACTGTGTAGTAGCTTTGAGTTTGTGTCGGTATATCGGATTTCCCTCTTGATAAAGAAATGCATGTCATACTATTTGACATATCGATGCTCGCACAAAGCAATTGCACGGATGGTCGCTCCTCAACAGCCTTATTCTCCGTGCTAGTTAACAACATTCGCCGTAATGTTCTTGGCTAGCGTGGGTATAGAGGTGGGGCGTCACAGCTTGGTATCAGAGCCAAACTTCGGAGCAATATGGAATATTATAACAAGGATCATCGTCCTAAGTCTTTCTTAGGAGTCGTGCTTTAGGATTAAATTCGAGTCTTCGTACCGATTCATCCTATTTTCCTTATGATTCCTTGTTTATCTATCAAGATTGCTTGATATTCAATTTGGTGAATAACCTTTTTCTTCCTCTTCTTTCTTTCTAAAGGGAGAAAAATGTCTAGCAGGCCGCCCCAGAGCCTTACCGTCTAGCACTCCACCCCAAGATGGAGTTTTTATGACTGCTCAACAGCTTCTTGATTTAGTGACAAATGCTCAAGCAGCTGGAGCTAACCCGGAACCTACTCACCCAAAGTCGGGATTTGCACGCTTGTGTAGCGATTACACTAATTTGGGTGGGGAGCCATTCAAAGGTTCCGAAACTGTTATTGAAGTACAGGCTTGGCTAATGTCATGCGATCGAATCTTTTCTCGCATGAATCTTATTGACCTTCACCGAGTTCAGGTGGCCTCATGTATGCTCCGAGAAAGAGCATTGGACTGGTACGAGCTTCTTATTTCTGAGATTAATGAAGCGGATCTCACCTGGGAGAAATTCCGAGAACGCTTCGAGTTGAAATTCGTACCGGAAGCTGAGAAAGTGACATTGGCTCGATGATTTATAGACCTTGTTCAAGGTGAGTCCTCCGTGACTGATTACGTCACCTCCTTCGAGTCGCTTTCCAAATATGGGGTTGAATACATCAACACCCCTTTAAAGAAGAACCAGAGGTTCGTCTATGGCTTAAACAAAAATCTCAAGAATCCATTACTTCTAAAATTAGAAGTTTCTTTCGACCAACTCGTTGATATCGCTCTTCGTCTTGAAGAGGCGGATAGGGAGAATGATGTTGAAGTGGTGGGTTCCAAGACAAACTTCAACAACAAGAAGAGGCCAAACAAATTCAAAGGCCCTTATCCCAATAAGAAAGGGAGGCAAGTAACTCCTGCTAAAAAGACCTTTTCCTCTGCTCAAGGGAAATGCTATAATTGTGGTTCGAGAGACCATTTTGCGAACAAGTGTTCAAAGCCTCGTACTTGTCGCTATTGCAAGAGCCTGGACCATTTTATGCATGCATGTCCCAAACTTCAAAATAGGAAGGAGGGAAAGCTTAATGTTGCTCAAGCTCCTGGCAACACATCTCGTGGCCAAGGTATTTCTCATTCTATTCTGGATGGAATTATTTTATTTCGTGATCATCCTATTCGAGTTCTTTTTGATACGGTTGCGTCCCATTCTTTTATATCAAAAGAACTTGTTGATACTTTTTCTTTGGATGTTTTGTGTTTAATGACTTCTTTAAGAATTGCGAATCCGGTTGGTGGATCCGCAACAATTAGTTTATTGTTTAAAGATGTCGAGATTATTTTGTGTGATTTTTCTTTCCTAGCCGATTTGCATGTCATGCGTTATTTAGGCTTTGGAATGATTTTGGGAATGGATTGGCTTAACCATTATGAAGCCCATATCCTATGTCCTAAGCGGACTATTCATCTTCGACATCCTCAATCTATTAAGCAGATTTCTATTAATCTTAAAGATTCAGATTCCAGCTTGGTTGCATCTTTGTATTCTTTAAATCCTCGTGATGACGACGATGATGATGAGGGTGATATTATTTCTCTTATTCACGTCGTTTGTGAATTTTCCAACATATTTGAGCCCGTTTTAGGATTACCACCTAAGCGAGCAATTGAGTTTAGAATTAATCTTATTCCTAGAGCTCAACTTATCACTCGCCCTCCTTATCGTATGTCCAATAAAGAAAACGAGGAGATGCGCAAACAATTATCCGAATTGGAGATGAAGCAATTTATTCGCTCTAGTTCCTCGCCTTGGGGAGCTTTAGCTATTTTTGTGAAGAAATCCGATGGAACACTTATGCTTTGCGTTGACTACCGCAAGCTTAATGATCTTACTATCAAAAATAAATATCCTTTACCTCGGATTGATGATCTATTTGATCAACTTAGTGGTGCTAGAGTCTTTTCACAATTAGACTTAGCTACAGGATTTCATCAGCTTCGTATTGCAGAGGATAGTATTCCTTTGACATCGTTCCGTACTCGTTATGGATCTTATGAATGGCTTGTTATGCCATTTGGTTTGACGAACGCTCTGGCGTATTTCGTTGACCTTATGAATAGAGTTTTCAAAGACTTCCTCGACCGGTTTGTTCTCATCTTTATTGATGATATTCTTGTGTATTCTAAAACCGAAGAGGAGCATGAAAAACATCTTCAGATTGTGTTGGAAACTCTTAGGAGTAATCAATTAAGGGCAAAATTTTCTAAATGCCACTTTTGGCAATATCGCGTGAAGTTTCTCGGTCATATTATTTCTGAATCCGGAATTTCCGTGCATCCTTCAAAGATTGAAGCGATTCAAGATTGGAAGAGACCGGAGAGTGTGATAGAGATTCGTAGTTTTCTCGGATTGGCGGGCTATTACCGTCGTTTTATCAAAGACTTTTCTAAGATTGTCGTGCCTCTCACTAGCTTGACTAAGAAAGGTGTTAAATACATTTGGTCGGACAAATGTGAAGCTTCTTTTCAGAAATTAAAAGAACTCCTTTCCGATGCTCCTATTCTTGTTATTCCCAAGGGGAATCAAGATTTCGTTGTTTATACCGATGCTAGTCGCGTTGGTTTGGGTGTCGTTCTTATGCAAAGGGAACGTGTTATTGCTTATGCTTCTAGGCAATTAAAGCCTGCCGAGACTAGATATGCCACTCATGATTTAGAACTCGCGGCTATTGTTTTGCTCTTCGGATTTGGCGTCATTATCTTTTAGGAGAGAAATTTGTTCTTTATACCGATCACAAATCTTTGAAGTATTTATTCTCTCAAAAGGAACTTAATTTGCGTCAACAGCGTTGGCTCGAATTTCTTGCACCTTATGATCTTGATATTCTTTATACACCCGGTAAGGGTAATCGTGTCGCCGATGCTCTTAGCCGTAAACAACAAGCTGTTGTTTCTATGATGATATCCGAATGGAACGATCTCGAGATCTTATCCACTTGTGAGATTCGAGACCGCGTATCCGATTTATGCTCATCATTTGTTTTATGTAGCCTAGAGGCTCATCCTTCTCCTTTAGACCGCATTCTTGAAGCTCAAAGGCTAGATCCCGAATTGGCTCTTCTTGGCCAAAATATTAAGGATAAAATTGATATTGAAGGTTTGAAAGACTTTGATATCGATTCTCGTGGCAGCATTCGGAGATTTGGTAGACTTATTGTGCCAAATATTAGTGATCTTCGTAAAGATATTTTAGAAGATTCTCATCGTTCTAAATTTACCATTCATCCCGGTAGTAGTAAAATGTACGCAGATATGAAGCGACTTTATTATTGGGAAGGAATGAAACTTGACGTCGCTAACTTCGTTACATGACTTGCCAACTCATTAAGGCCGAACATCAAAGGCCCGGTGGGTTATTGCAACCTTTAGAAATTCCAATTTGGAAGTGGCACCAAATTTCCATGGATTTTATAGATGGCCTTCCCCGTTCTCGTTCGGGTCATGATAGCTTATGGGTGATCGTTGATAGACTTACTAAGTCCGCCCATTTTATTCCCGTTCGGTCTAACCGAACCGTTCCTCTTTTGGCCAAACTCTTTATCAAAGAAATTGTTAAATTTCATGGAGTTCCTACTTCTATTGTTAGTGATCGTGATCCATTGTTTACTAGTGGATTTTGGAAGTGTCTTCAAAAAGCTTTAGGAACGAAGCTTAATTTTAGCACCGCTTATCACCCCCAGTCCGATGGACAGACCGAGCGTGTGAATCAAACTCTTGAAGATCTTCTTCGTGCTTGTGTGCTTGATTTTGGTGGAAGTTGGGATGATCATATTTCACTTGTTGAATTTTCCTTTAATAATAGCTTCCAATCTAGTATTGGTATGGCACCTTTTGAGGCACTCTACGGAAGGCCATGCCGATCTCCTTCTTGTTGGCTTGAGACCGGTGAGAAGCTAGTTTTAGGTCCAGATTTTATTCGTGATTCCACAGAAAAGATTGACCTTATTCGTCATAGGATGAAAGAAGCCCAGAGTAGACAAAAATCCTATGCCGATAACCGGAGAAGGAAATTAGAATTTTCTGTGGGAGATCTTGTGTTTGTTCGTGTTTCACCTATGAAGGGTGTTGTGCGATTCAGTCGATCGGGAAAATTGGCGCCTCGATATATTAGGCCATTTCCTGTCACTGAACGTATTGGTTCCATGGCTTATCGCCTTTTATTACCGGCTCAATTTTCTGCTATTCATGAAGTGTTTCACGTTTCTCAATTACGGAAGTGCCTTCGAGATTCCGATTCTGTTCTTGAGCCCGGTGTTGTGGAAGAGATTGAAGTTTCGCCTAATTTAACTTATGAGCAACATCCTATTCGTATTATTGCTTCGGAGGTCAAACGACTTCGAAATAAAGACGTTCCGCTTGTTAAAGTTCAATGGTCTTCAAATCCTAAGGATTGTTCTTGGGAATCTAGAGAGTACATCGAGCGAACACATCCGGACTTACTTTCTCGTGCTCTTTGAGGTGAACTTCTTATTTCAAACTTCTTTTGTGTTGAATATGATTTTATGGTTGTTACTATATATCTTCTTCTTAAAATATTGCGAGGACGCAATTTCTTTAAGGAGGGGAGTCTGTAACAACCCGCATATTTATCGATTTATATTTAAATATTTTATTTAAATATTTCATCGTTAGTCGGATATTAGTCCGAAAATCTACTGTTTGCATACTGTCGAATTAGGACTCGGGAACACTCCAATTGAGTTTAAAATGCCGTTTGCGACCTTTTTGAGTATAAGCTTCGATATGTTTGGAGAAAGTTGATTTTTGCTACTTTTCACTTTGGGTTTGGTTTTGGGCTCAGCCCTATGTTAACTCATGCTCAAATCTGAGCCACTTTTCCCCATTCACCCTTATTCTCTTCTCTTTTCAGTTTTTAAAGTATTAATGGTGGGAGAGATTGGAAATTAAAAGTCCAAAACCCTAGTTCCTCTTGCAAATCCAATTCCTAGCTCCAAATTCAAGAGAACCCGTTGGTAAGCATTCTCTTCTTCTTCTCCAACTTATTCTCTTACCAATTTCAGAAATTCCTAAACCTAATTTTGGGAATGTTCTTGTTTTGAGCATAGATTCAAGCTCATTTGGGTTGTGTTGAAGAGAGGTTGATTCTCCATTTGCTTTCAAGCTTCTTCTTGTTTGATTTTGTGAAAAGGTGAGATTTTTATCTCACATCTATGCTTATATTTATCTTCGATTGTTAGGTATGAATTCCTAACATTTATTCGTGTGCATTTGCTTTTGGTTTGGATTGATTTGTTGAATATTCCAATTTTTAGTGTTTTGAGTTCAATCCTTTAAAAATCATAACTTAGATGTTTGAAAGTGTGTTTGGTGATGCATCGAGGAGCATATATGGCCGGTAGTTGATTAGCATAATCCCTTTGTGCCGCTGCTCGAGAGAATGCAAATTGGTGGAGGTTGAACATCAATTAAATTGGGCATCAATTTGCAGAGCATCAGCTTCGGCCGACCGACCCCCTTGGTCCGGTCGACCGACCTGCTAGTATAAGTGCCTCTGTTTCTGGTTCGGCCGACCAACCCCACTGGTTCGGTCGACCGACCTGATGCCCGAGAAGTTTTTTAAAACAAGGTCCGGTCGACCGAGCCCTGCAGCCGGCCGACCGACCTAATGTTATTTTGCCTATTTCGCCTATTTTGTGTGGTTTCCAACTTTAATCGATTCGTGTTGTTTTCTATGTCTTGTTATCATTTGTTATGACTTTGATGACTCCTTTTTAGGGATTTTTGAGTATCCATTTTGATGGATTCTTTATCGGTTTCGTTGGATTTTTATTCACATCTTCGTATGTGAATTTTAGTGATTTATTGTTCCTACAATCTTCTTTGTGTTTTGTCACTTTAAAAATATAAAGGTTTTCTATACTAGTAGTAAATATCAAAACTCTTTCCTCAAACGATTTCAATACTATTTTAATACCAAATTCGTTTATAAAACCGTTTTTCAATCTATTAGTATATATAAACCTTTACGTCACTCGTATGAGAAATCTAATTAAACGACTTAGTAAAACAAGTGGTATGAAACGCTTGCGTTCACTTTGTTGGTTAATTCTTGGATTTGTTCGATTGAATCTCTTGTGACAATTTTCTAGTGGAGATCTACAATTTGTTCGTAAATATTTAAGTTAAGCTAGTGGTTATGGGACATGAAGCTAAGCTCATATATTTACTAGCTTACTATAATTGACACTTCTCGTTGATCATGACGATCATTTTTGTGATTTAGACTAGCAATGTGCGATGTCTCTTTGTCTGCAAGGGAGACTAAACCCCGTTTTATGGAGTTTCAACTCAAATTGATGGGGTAGCAACCCACGGTCTTCGGACCATTCGTGTGTCAGGTCTTTGGAACATTCGTGTGTCAATTTAATGGCTAGCTACCATGAGATAGCTTCTCGTTCGTGTGTTACTGCTGTTGGTGAGTTTTCATGCTCCCGTTCGTGTGATAGGTCTCCCCCCTATTTTGTGTGATTTCTGGTTTTCGTGTGTTGAATTCTGGAATTTCCTTCTTCACCTATTTTTTATGATTTCTATTGATATGATTTATCAATTTTTGTGCATAGGTGAATTCGTGTGTCATTTACTGGATTTCTTGAGATGATTTCTAGAATTTGTGCTTCACCAATTTTCGTGATTTCCATTGATAAGTTTTATCAATATTTGAGCATTGGTGAATTTTTGCGTCATTGACTTTTGTGATTGACATTAATATAATCGTCAATATTTGTGGTTTGATGAACGAAATGAGAAGTATGACATTTCTTTGTTTCTTGTGTAGATTTGGTGATATTGATTAATCTCTCGTTGATTTTCAATTACTTATATATATCACAGCTTGGAATTGTGATTATTATGTGTTCAGTCATATCTCTTATTCTATATCGTTGCATCTGATATTTATAGTTAGACTGATCCGTTTATTATTTTCTTATTAAATAATACTCGGGTCAGACCGAGATGTTACAGGTGCTTCTGCTTGACTTCTCTCATGGGATTGATTTTTCTGACTTTTGGCTTACTACTTAGATTAGTAGTTTATTTTGGTGTATACATTCGAGATTTAGACTCCATAATGTATACTTATTCTTTTGTGTAGTTCATGTAACTATTCTTTTGTGATATTGTGGATCTTTTTAGACCACTACTCTGATGTACACTTCCTAGTGTAATATTCATATCTATTTCCGCCTTTGTGATATGAATTGTCTGTGACTGATTTATGTTATGTTTATTTCTATATTTGTTTCCGAAGATATTATAGCCACTGTGTAGTAGCTTTGAGTTTGTGTCGGTATGTCGGATTTTCCTCTTGATAAAGAAATGCATGCTATACTATCTGATATATCGATGCTCGCACAAAGCAATAGCACGGATGGTCGCTCCTCAGCAGCCTTATTCTCCGTGCTAGTTGACAGCATTCACCGTAATGTTCTTGGCTAGCGTGGGTATAGAGGTGGGGCGTCACATCTTGGTATCAGAGCCAAACTTCGAAACAATATGGAATATTATAACAAGGATCATCGTCCTAAGTCTTTCTTAGGAGTCGTGCTTTATGATTTAATTCGAGTGTTCGTACCGATTCATCCTATTTTCCTTATGATTCCTTGTTTATCTATCAAGATTGCTTGATATTCAATATGGTGAATAACCTTTTTCTTCTTCTTCTTTCTTTCTAAAGGGAGAAAAATGTCTAAACCATGCCGCCCCAGAGCCGTACCGTCTAGCACTCCACCCCAAGATGGAGTTTTTATGACTGCTCAACAGCTTCTTGATTTAGTGACAAATGCTCAAGCAGCTGGAGCTAACCCGGAACCTACTCACCCAAAGTCGGGATTTGCACGCTTGTGTAGCGGTTACACTAATTTGGGTGGGGAGCCATTCAAAGGTTCTGAAACTGTTATTGAAGTACAGGCTTGGCTAAGGTCATGCGATCGAAACTTTTCTCGCATGAATCTTATTGACCTTCACCGAGTTCAGGTGGCCTCAAGTATGCTCCGAGAAAGAGCATTGGACTGGTACGAGCTTCTTATTTCTGAGATTAATGAAGCGGATCTCACCTGGGAGAAATTCCGAGAACGCTTCGAGTTGAAATTCGTACCGGAAGCTGAGAAAGTGACATTGGCTCGACGATTTATAGACCTTGTTCAAGGTGAGTCCTCCGTGACTGATTACGTCGCCTCCTTCGAGTCGCTTTCCAAATATGGGGTTGAATACATCAACACCCTTTTAAAGAAGAACCAGAGGTTCGTCTATGGCTTAAACAAAAATCTCAAGAAGCCATTACTTCTAAAATTAGAAGTTTCTTTCGACCAACTCGTTGATATCGCTCTTCCTCTTGAAGAGGCGGATAGGGAGAATGATGTTGAAGTGGTGGGTTCCAAACCAAACTTCAACAACAAGAAGAGGCCAAACAAATTCAAAGGCCCTTATCCCAATAAGAAAGGGAGGCAAGCAACTCCTGCTGAAAAGACCTTTTCCTCTACTCAAGGGAAATGCTATAATTGTGGTTCGAGAGACCATTTTGCGAACAAGTGTTCAAAGCCTCGTACTTGTCGCTATTGCAAGAGCCCGGACCATTTTATGCATGCATGTCCCAAACTTCAAAATAGGAAGGAGGGAAAGCTTAATGTTGCTCAAGCTCCTGGCAACACATCTCGTGGCCAAGGTATTTCTCATTCTATTCTGGATGGAATTATTTTATTTCGTGATCATCCTATTCGAGTTCTTTTTGATACGGGTGCGTCCCATTCTATTATATCAAAAGAACTTGTTGATACTTTTTCTTTGGATGTTTTGTGTTTAATGACTTCTTTAAGAATTGCGAATCCAGTTGGTGGATCCGCAACAATCAGTTTATTGTGTAAAGATGTCGAGATTATTTTGTGTGATTTTTCTTTCCTAGCTGATTTGCATGTCATGCGTTATTTAGGCTTTGGAATGATTTTGGGAATGGATTGGCTTAACCGTTATGAAGCCCATATCCTATGTGCTAAGCAGACTATTCATCTTCGACATCCTCAATCTGTTAAGCAGATTTCTATTAATCTTAAAGATTTAGATTCCAGCTTGGTTGCATCTTTGTATTCTTTAAATCCTCGTGATGACGATGATGATGATGAGGGTGATATTATTTCTCTTATTCACGTCGTTTGTGAAGTTTCCGACATATTTGAGCCCGTTTTAGGATTACCACCTAAGCGAGCAATTGATTTCAGAATTAATCTTATTCCTGGAGCTCAACCTATCACTCGCCCTCCTTATCGTATGTCCAATAAAGAAAACGAGGAGATGCGCAAACAATTATCCGAATTGGAGACGAAGCAATTTATTCGCTCTAGTTCCTCGCCTTGGGGAGCTTCAGCTATTTTTGTGAAGAAATCCGATGGAATACTTAGGCTTTACGTTGACTACTGCAAGCTTAATGATCTTACTATCAAAAATAAATATCCTTTACCTCGGATTGATGATCTATTCGATCAACTTAGTGGTTCTAGAGTCTTTTCACAATTAGACTTAGCTACAGGATTTCATCAGCTTCGTATTGCAGAGGATAGTATTCCTTTGACATCGTTCCGTACTCGTTATGGATCTTATGAATGGCTTGTTATGCCATTTGGTTTGACGAATGCTCCGGCGTATTTCGTTGACCTTATGAATAGAGTTTTCAAATATTTCCTCGACCGGTTTGTTCTTATCTTTATCGATGATATTCTTGTGTATTCTAAAACCGAAGAGGAGCATGAAAAACATCTTCGGATTGCGTTGGAAACTCTTAGGAGTAATCAATTAAGGGCAAAATTTTCTAAATGGCACTTTTGGCAATCTCGTGTTAAGTTTCTCGGTCATATTATTTCCGAATCCGGAATTTCCGTGCATCCTTCAAAGATTGAAGCGATTCAAGATTGGAAGAGACCGGAGAGTGTGACAGAGATTCGTAGTTTTCTCGGATTGGCGGGCTATTACTGTCGTTTTATCAAAGACTGTTCTAAGATTGCCTTGCCTCTCACTACCTTGACTAAGAAAGGTGTTAAATACATTTGGTCGGACAAATGTGAAGCTTCTTTTCAGAAATTAAAAGAACTCCTTTCTAATGCTCCTATTCTTGTTATTCCCGAAGGGAATCAAGATTTCGTTGTTTATACCGATGCTAATCGCGTTGGTTTGGGTGCCGTTCTTATGCAATGGGAACGTGTTATTGCTTATGCTTCTAGGCAATTAAAGCCTGCCGAGACTAGATATGCCACTCATGATTTAGAACTCGCGGCTATTGTTTTTGCTCTTCGGATTTGGCGTCCTTATCTTTTAGGAGAGAAAAATTTTCTTTATACCGATCACAAATCTTTGAAGTATTTATTCTCTCAAAAGGAACTTAATTTGCGTCAACAGCGTTGGCTCGAATTTCTTGCACCTTATGATCTTGATATTCTTTATACACCCGGTAAGGGTAATCGTGTCGCCGATGCTCTTAGCCGTAAACAACAAGCTGTTGTTTCTATGATGATATCCGAATGGAACGATCTCGAGATCTTATCCATTTGTGAGATTCGAGACCGCGTATCCGATTTATGCTCATCATTTGTTTTATGTAGCCTTGAGGCTCATCCTTCTCTTTTAGACCGCAATCTTGAAACTCAAAGGCTAGATCCCGAATTGGCTCTTCTTGGCCAAAATATTAAGGATAAAATTGATATTGAAGGTTTGAAAGACTTTGATATCGATTCTCGTGGCGGCATTCGGAGATTTGGTAGACTTATTGTGCCAAATATTAGTGATCTTCATAAAGATATTTTAGAAGATTCTCATCGTTCTAAATTTACCATTCATCCCGGTAGTAGTAAAATGTACGCAGATATGAAGCGACTTTATTATTGGGAGGGAATGAAACTTGACATCGCTAACTTCGTCAAGTGTTGCATGACTTGCCAACTCATTAAGGCCGAACATCAAAGGCCCGGTGGGTTATTGCAACCTTTAGAAATTCCAATTTGGAAGTGGGACCAAATTTCCATGGATTTTATAGATGGCCTTCCCCGTTCTCGTTCGGGTCATGATAGCTTATGGGTGATCGTTGATAGACTTACTAAATCCGCCCATTTTATTCCCGTTCGGTCTAACCGAACCGTTCCTCTTTTGGCCAAACTCTTTATCAAAGAAATTGTTAAATTTCATGGAGTTCCTACTTCTATTGTTAGTGATCGTGATCCATTGTTTACTAGTGGATTTTGGGGAGTCTTCAAAAAGATTTAGGAACGAAGCTTAATTTTAGCGCCGCTTATCACCCCCAGTCCGATGGACAGACCGAGCGTGTGAATCAAACTCTTGAAGATCTTCTTCGTGCTTGTGTGCTTGATTTTGGTGGAAGTTGGGAAGATCATATTTCACTTGTTGAATTTTCCTATAATAATAGCTTCCAATCTAGCATTGGTATAGAACCTTTTGAGGCACTCTATGGAAGGCCATGCCGATCTCCTTCTTGTTGGCTTGAGACTGGTGAGAAGCTGGTTTTAGGTCCAAATTTTATTCGTGATTCCACAGAAAAGATTGACCTTATTCGTCATAGGATGAAAGAAGCCCAGAGTAGACAAAAATCCTATGCCGATAATCGGAGAAGGAAATTAGAATTTTCTGTGGGAGATCTCGTGTTTGTTCGTGTTTCGCCTATGAAGGGTGTTGTGCGATTTAGTCGATCGGAAAAATTGGCGCCTCGATATATTGGGCCATTTCCTATCACTGAACGTATTGTTTCCATGGCTTATCTCCTTTTATTACCGGCTCAATTTTCTGCTATTCATGACGTGTTTCACGTTTCTCAATTACGGAAGTGCCTTCAAGATTCCGATTCTGTTCTTGAGCCCGGTGTTGTGGAAGAGATTGAAGTTTCGCCTAATTTAACTTATGAGCAACATCCTATTCGTATCATTGCTTCGGAGGTCAAACGACTTCGAAATAAAGATGTTCCGCTTGTTAAAGTTCAATGGTCTTCAAATCCTAAGGATTGTTCTTTGGAACCTAGAGAGTACATCGAGCGAACACATCCGGACTTAATTTCTCATGCTCTTTGAGGTGAACTTCTTATTTCAAACTTCTTTTGTGTTGAATATGCTTTTATGTTTGTTACTATATATCTTCTGCTTAAAATATTGCGAGGACGCAATTTCTTTAAGGAGGGGAGTCTGTAACAACCCGTATATTTATCGATTTTATATTTAAATATTTTATTTAAATATTTCATCGTTAGTTGGATTTTAGTCCGAAAAGCTACTTTTTGCATACGTTCGAATTAGGACTCGGGACCACTCCAATTGAGTTTAAAATGCCGTTTGCGACCTTTTTGAGTATAAGCTTCGATATGTTTGGAGAAAGTTGATTTTTGCTACTTTTCACTTTGGGTTTGGTTTTGGGCTCAGCCCTATGTTAACTCATGCTCAAATTTGAGCCACTCTTCCCCAATCACCCTCATTCTCTTCTCTTTTCAGTTTTTAAAGTATTAATGGTGGGAGAGATTGGAAATTAAAACTCCAAAACCCTAGTTCCTCTTGCAAATCCAATACCTAGCTCCAAATTCAAGAGAACCCATTGGTAAGCATTCTCTTCTTCTTCTCCAACTTATTCTCTTACCAATTTCAGAAATTCCTAAACCTAATTTTGGGAATGTTCTTGTTTTGAGCATAGATTCAAGCTCATTTGGGTTGTGTTGAAGAGAGGTTGATTCTCTATTTGCTTTTCTTGTTTGATTTTGTGAAAAGGTGAGATTTTTATCTCACATCTATGCTTATATTTATCTTCGATTTTTAGGTATGAATTCCTAACATTTAATCGTGTGCATTTGCTTTTGGTTTGGATTGATTTGGTGAATATTCCAATTTTTAGTGTTTTGAGTTCAATCCTTTAAAAATCATAACTTTGATGTTTGAACATGTGTTTGGTGATGCATCGAGGAGCATATAGGGCCGGGTAGTTGATTAGCATAATCCCTTAGTGTCGTTGCTCGAGAGAATGCAAATTGGTGGAGGTTGCACATCAATTAAATTGGGCATCAATTTGCAGAGCATCAGGTTCGGCCGGCCGACCCCCTTGGTCCGGTCGACCGACCTGCTAGTATAAGTGCCTCTGTTTCTGGTTCGGCCGACCGACCCCCCTGGTTCGGTCGATCGACCTGATGCCCGAGAAGTTTTTTAAAACAAGGTCCGGTCGACCGAGCCCTGCAGCCGGCCGACCGACCTGATGTTATTTTGCCTATTTCGCCTATTTTGTGTGGTTTCCAACTTTAATCGATTCGTGTTGTTTCCTATGTCTTGTTATCATTTGTTATGACTTTGATGACTCCTTTTTAGAGATTTTTGAGTATCCATTTTGATGGATTCTTTATCGGTTTCGTTGGATTTTTATTCACATCTTCGTATGTGAATTTTAGTGATTTATTGTTCCTACAATCTTCTTTGTGTTTTGTCACTTTAAAAATATAAAGGTTTTCTATACTAGTAGTAAATATCAAAACTATTTCCTCAAACGATTTCAATACTATTTTAATACTAAATTCGTTTATAAAACCGTTTTCCAATCTATTAGTATATATAAACCTTTACCTCACTCGTATGAGAAATCTAATTAAACGACTTAGTAAAACAAGTGGTATGAAACGCTTGCGTTTACTTTGTTGGTTAATTCTTGGACTTGTTCGATTGAATCTCTTGTGACAATTTTCTAGTGGAGATCTACAATTTGTTCGTAAATATTTAAGTTAAGCTAGTGGTTATGGGACATGAAGCTAAGCTCATATATTTACTAGCTTACTGTAATTGACACTTCTCGTTGATCATGACGATCATTTTTGTGATTTAGACTAGCAATGTGCGATGTCTCTTTGTCTGCAAGGGAGACTAAACCCCGTTTTATGGGGTTTCAACTCAAATTGATGGGGTAGCAACCCACGGTCTTCGGACCATTCGTGTGTCAGGTCTTCGGACCATTTGTGTCAAATTAATGGCTAGCTACCATGAGATAGCTTCTCGTTCGTGTGTTACAGCTGTTGGTGAGTTTTCGTGCTCCCGTTCGTGTGATAGGTCTCCTCCCCTATTTTGTGTGATTTCTTGTTTTCATGTGTTGAATTCTGGAATTTCCTTCTTCACCTATTTTTTGTGATTTCTATTGATATGATTTATCAATTTTTGTGCATAGGTGAATTCGTGTGTCATTTACTGGATTTCTTGAGATGATTTCTAGAATTTGTGCTTCACCAATTTTCGTGATTTCCATTGATAAGTTTTATCAATATTTGAGCATTGGTGAATTTGTGCGTCATTGACTTTTGTGATTGACATTAATATAATCGTCAATATTTGTGGTTTGATCAACGAAATGAGAAGTATGACATTTCTTTGTTTCTTGTGTAGATTTGGTGATATTGATTAATCTCTCGTTGATTTTCAATTACTTATATATATCACAGCTTGGAATTGTGATTATTATGTGTTCAGTCATATCTCTTATTCTATATCGTTGCATCTGATATTTATAGTTAGACTGATTCGTTTATTATTTTCTTATTAAACAATACTCGGGTCAGACCGAGATGTTACAGGTGCTTCTGCTTGACTTCTCTCTTGGGATTGATTTCTCTGACTTTTGGCTTACTACTTAGATTAGTAGTTTATTTTGGTGTATACATTCGAGATTTAGACTCCATAATGTATACTTATTCTTTTGTGTAGTTCATGTAACTATTCTTTTGTGATATTGTGGATCTTTTTAGACCACTACTCTGATGTACACTTCCTAGTGTAATATTCATATATATTTCCGCCTTTGTGATATGAATTGTCTGTGACTGATTTATGTTATGTTTATTTCTATATTTGTTTCCGAAGATATTATAGCCACTGTGTAGTAGCTTTGAGTTTGTGTCGGTATGTCGGATTTCCCTCTTGATAAAGAAATGCATGCTATACTATCTGACATATCGATGCTCGCACAAAGCAATTGCACGGATGGTCGCTCCTCAACAGCCTTATTCTCCATGCTAGTTGACAGCATTCACCGTAATGTTCTTGGCTAGCGTGGGTATAGAGGTGGGGCGTCACATTTGTTTGGTTTAATTTATCTTGAATAATTGAGTGCATGTTAAAAGTGAAAGGGAGATTGGAGTTCAGAAATTATCACTATGACAAAACTGCCTTAATGTAGCTATATTTTTTGCAACGGTCATAATCTACTAGTTGTAATTAAGGTTTTTACAACGTTTTATTTCAAAAAGTTGTAATAAACTTACTTTCAACAACTTTTTTTTGCTAGTTGTTGCATATGGATATTACAACTATTTTTCTTTTGCCAATTGTAATAGATGTTAATTTTCATCAACTCTTTTGTTATGCTAGTTATAATAGATACCTATTAGCTCCTTTTGGTCGCCTATTGTAATAAATAATTAATATGTAATAAGTAATAATTAATAATTAAAATTAAATTAAAATACTTACAATTAAAAAGAATTTAATAACAAATAATTATTAAATAAATGACACTTAAATAATAATAAAATTAGATATTAATGGCAAACATGTTTGGTTTCAGTTGGTTGGTATTTCATACTATGAGATTATAGGTCACACGTTCGATACTATGAAATTAATGGCAAGCATGTTTGGTTTCAGAATTAGTAAATCAACCAATTAGTTTCCTCTAACTAAATGAGGCAATTAATTTCCTTAAATTAACTATTTTGTTGAAATTAAGGAAATTCAATTCATTTTCAAAATTATACTTTCACTAAAATTAAATATAAATTTCGTGCAAAAATTATTAGAAAACTCCTTAATTGACTATGCAATATGCTAATAAATCAATTGATTAGTATCGTTTTTAAACCTATTTATTGATTATGCTATTAAATGACTTTTACCATGTAATCAATTTTTTTAAATTATGAATGCTTGTGCGTGTATAGTAAGCATAATATGTATATAGTCCTAATCACTTATTTTATCGATATAATCATTCCAACATGTTATTACTTCGTTTCATTTTCTATAAAGTTATTTTACATATATGGTATTATTTCAATATCTCACAATTAATTTTATATCTTTCACTACTCTTAGAACCTAAAACATGGAAAGAAAAGCCAAGCCTCAATAGAACGACGGGGAATTAAGGTAAAATTTCCATCAAATCTTAATATAGGAGATGAAAGTTGTGCATACTCTCCTAGACATTTTGTAACAAATAGTATCTAATTCTAGTCTTCAATATAGATTATAGTGCAATGAAAATTGAAATATAAGTAAACGATACAACAGACTGAAAAGTTTACCAAATGATTGTATCGTTGCTACAATGCAATAGCGTCAGCCATGCTAGATTACTCATTGTCAAAAGATTTTGGAGTTTGTATATTATTGAATTGGGTACAAGATTATATTCCAAATTTTGGTTAATTTCAAATTTCGTTGATTGGTCAACAATAAATGCTTTCCATTTATAATTAAAAAAATATCTTGTTCAAAATAATAGATTTCAAATGGTTTTTGTTATGAAATTGGTTGCATGGGACTCTGAAATTGGGAAATATAATTCTTCACACTACTACAAAATCAGGTTGTCACTTTTTTTTTCTTTTTTGCTACCCAGTTCAATCTTTCTGACTTGATAACAACTTAAAGTTTAAAGCTGCTTACATAGAAATATGTAGAGAAAGCGTAGGATTATTTTCAAAATTTTATAGTTATATGGAACTATATATTCGTATATTGTTTTCAGTCCTTTTTATTCATTGTTTGACCAGTTCGTAAGTAAGCTTTGATTCTTCATCTAATTTATTGCATGTTTTTATACAAATATGTATATATATATATATACATATATATATATATATATATATATATATATATTATAATGATGATGTTAAGACATATTGCAGAAGATCTCACTATTTGATATTACCTGTATTATTTGTACTTTTCCTAGTTACAATATTTCCTATTATATTATTGCTTAGGTTTCAAGTAACTAAGATATAAATATAAATCATGTATTTTTGTATATCAATTAAGCCATTAATAAAAGTATCGACTTTTAATGATTGTTAATGTTTTTCCTCTCCCCCTCTTCTTCTTTTATATTTCGTTTTATTAAATAATTTCAACAAATGATAGATGCCAAAAATTTCACATATTTGTTTGGTTTAATTTATCTTGAATAATTGAGTGCATGTTAAAAGTGAAAGAAAGATTGGAGTTTAGAAATTATCACTATAACAAAACTTCCCTAATGTAGCTATATTTTTTGCAATGGTCATAATCTACTAGTTGTAATTAAGGTTTTTACAACGTTTTGTTTCAGAAAGTTGTAATAAACTTACTTTCAACAACTTTTTTTGTTAGTTGTTGCGTATGGATATTACAACTATTTTTCTTTTGCCAATTGTAATAGATGTTAATTTTCATCAACTCTTTTGTGATGCTAGTTATAATAGATACCAATTAGCTCCTTTTGGTCGCCTATTGTAATAAATAATTAATATGTAATGAGTAATAATTAATAATTAAAATTAAATTAAAATACTTAACAATTAATAAAAATTTAATAACAAATAATAATTAAATAAATGACACTTAAATAATAATAAAATTAGATATTAATGGCAAACATGTTTGGTTTCAGTTGGTTGGTATTTCATACTATGAGATTATAGGTCACGGGTTCGATACTATGAAATTAATGGCAAACATGTTTGGTTTCAGAATTAGTAAATCAACCAATTTGTTTCCTCTAACTAAATGAGGCAATTAATTTCCTTTAATTAACTATTTTGTTGAAATTAAGGAAAATCAATTCATTTTCAAAATTATACTTTCACCAAATTAAATATAAATTTCGTGCGAAAATTATTAGAAAACTCCTTAATTGACTATGCAATATGCTAATAAATCAATTGATTAGTATCGTTTTTAAACCTATTTATTGATTATGCAATTAAATGACTTTTACCATGTAATCAATTTTGTAGATTATGAATGCTTGTGCGTGTATAGTAAGCATAATATGTATATAGTCCTAATCACTTATTTTATCGATATAATCATTCCAACATGTTATTACTTTGTTTCATTTTCTATAAAGTTATTTTACATATATGGTCTTATTTCAATACCTCGCAATTAACTTTATATCTTTCGCTACTCTTAGAACCTTAAACATGGAAAGAAAACCCAAGTCTCAATAGAACAACGGGGAATTAAGGTAAAATTTACATCAAATCTTAATATAGGAGATGAAAGTTGTGCATACTCTCCTAGACATTTTGTAACAAATAGTATCTAATTATAGTCTTCAATATAGATTATAGTGCAATGAAAATTGAAATATAACTAAACGATACAAATGACTGAAAAGTTTACCAAATGATTGTATCGTTGCTACAATGCAATAGCGTCAGCCA
Source organism: Allium cepa (assembly GCA_030765085.1). Classification (NCBI taxonomy): domain Eukaryota; kingdom Viridiplantae; phylum Streptophyta; class Magnoliopsida; order Asparagales; family Amaryllidaceae; genus Allium; species Allium cepa. The sequence continues at coordinate 236,722,733 of CM060938.1, forward strand.
TGCTAGATTACTCATTGTCAAAAGATTTTGGAGTTTGTATATTATTGAATTGGGTACAAGATTATATTCCAAATTTTGGTTAATTTCAAATTTCGTTGATTGGTCAACAATAAATGCTTTCCATTTATAATTAAAAAATATCTTGTTCAAATAATAGATTTCGAATGGTTTTTGTTATGAAATTGGTTGCATGGGACTCTAAAATTGGGAAATATAATTCTTCACACTACTACAAAATCCGGTTGTCACTTTTTTTTTTCTTTTTTGCTACCCAGTTCAATCTTTCTGACTAAATAACAGCTTAAAGTTTAAAGCTGCTTTTATAGAAATATGTAGAGAAAGCGTAGGAATATTTTCAAAATTTTATAGTTATATGGAACTATATATTCGTATATCGTTTTCAGTCCTTTTTGTTCATTGTTTGACCAGTTCGTAAGTAAGCTTTGATTCTTCATCTAATTTATTGCATGTTTTTAATACAAATATATATATATATATATATATATATTATAATGGTGATGTTAAGACATATTGCAGATGATCTCACTAGTTGATATTTACCTGTATTATTTGTACTTTTCCTAGTTATAATATTTCCTATTATATTATTACTTAGGCTTCAAGTAACTAAGATATAAATATAAATCATGTATTTTTGTATATCAATTAAGCCATTAATAAAAGTATCGACTTTTAATGATTGTTAATTTTTTTCCTCTCCCCCTCTTCTTCTTTTATATTTCATTTTATTAAATAATTTCAACAACTGATAGATGCCAAAAATTTCACATATTTGTTTGGTTTAATTTATCTTGAATAATTGAGTGCATGTTAAAAGTGAAAGAAAGATTGGAGTTTAGAAATTATCACTATAACAAAACTGCCCTAATGTAGCTATATTTTTTGCAATGGTCATAATCTACTAGTTGTAATTAAGGTTTTTACAACGTTTTATTTCAGAAAGTTGTGATAAACTTACTTTCAACAACTTTTTTTTGTTAGTTGTTGCATATGGATATTACAACTATTTTTCTTTTGCCAATTGTAATAGATGTTAATTTTCATAACTCTTTTGTTATGCTAGTTATAATAGATACCTATTAGCTCCTTTTGGCCGCCTATTGTAATAAATAATTAATATGTAATAAGTAATAATTAATAATTAAAACTAAATTAAAATAATTAACAATTAATAAGAATTTAATAACAAATAATAATTAAATAAATGACGCTTAAATAATAATAAAATTAGATATTAATGGCAAACATGTTTGGTTTCAGTTGGTTGGTATTTCATACTATGAGATTAGAGGTCACGGGTTGATCCTAGGGATGTACCTTATTGAAATTAATGGAGCATGCTGAATAATAATAATAATTAATTATTAATGTATAATAATTAAAAACTGCTATTAAATACTGGTAATTAATTATTAACTTGAAATATGAAATAACCATATTAATAATTAATTATTAATTAATATTTAATAATTAATCAGTAATAAATTAATTAACAATCAACATTCAGTCAACAAATAATAAATAATAAATATTAAATTATAATTAATAATTACTACTAAATAATAGTAATTAATAGTTAGTAATATAAAAATTATAATAATTAGTTAAATAAAAGTAAAACAGTAATAATTAAAAGCTAAAATTTAATATCAAGTAATAATAATAATTAACAATTTTAATTAGAAAATAATAATTATATATTATTTTGAAATATGAAATAATTACTATTAATATTAAATAATCCACCTAAGTGAAATATACTTTCTTAATGAATTTTGAAATTCGTATAATATTTAAATATAAATTGTCACTTATGGTTCTATCTTCAGCAAGCGAGCAGAGCATTTGAGCGGTCCAACCATATGCTGCATGTATGATAATTTTTCCTATTTTACTTATAAAAAATTAAAATATACAATATTTTTGTATAAAATATTTGCCCTATTAAATAATAGAAAATTAATAAATAACTTTTACTAATTAAGATTAAATATATTAAAATTAATAATAATTATTCTAAATTAGTAATATATACATATTAACTAACATTTAATAATTTATATTCAATTATAATTATGGGTTTTATATAATAATAGCTAGTAGTAATTATTAATTACTATTGAATATACAAAAGTTGGTAATTAATAGTCGTAATTGTTGTATAATAAAATATACGTAATAATTAACATTATTAATATCAGTTATAATTAAGAAGTAATAATTAAGAATTAAGAATTAATAATTAAGAAGTAATAATTAATAATTAAGAATTAATAATTAAGAAGTAATAATTAATAATTACTATTCATTGTCTAATAATTAATAATTAAGACAAATATTTAATATTTAATAAGTAATATTTTGAAATTTTGTCTAAAATAAATTTAAAAATATTCATAAAACTTAGAAAACTTTCGTAAAATTTAAAAATACCATTTTTGAAATTTTCATAAAATTAAATTAAAATATTTAAAATTTTGAATTTATTTAAAATAAAGAAAAAAGTATTTATTAAGTTTAAAGTCCATAAAATTAAAATACAATATGAAAATATTCAAAATTTTATAAAATTCAAAAAGTTAAAAAAAAATTCGAATAATACAAATATTACGTTAGTAATTATTATTTTCATATGCATGTGGATGTTCACTTTTGTAATCAGTGGAATTTTTGTTCGTACATCCAAATATTGGACCCAAATTCCAAAACTAAGTTTGGCTCCGACTTACTTTTCGTTCCCCTTTCTCAAATCCGTGGCTCTCTCGTTCTCATCGATCACTGCTATTTTCTTCAATCCCTCTTGCTTTTTATTCCTTATCATTTGTTCTCTAAGTGGCTTGCCACCATCGCCATCAACTACCTCACATACGACTGGGCCAACTTGCCTTTACCCACTACGACCCATTATTGCACCAAATTAGAAAGCTTGAAGCGAAGTCGATTTCTGCCTGCAAAGCATAGGTAAAGGCTCTTCCATGGCCTTTCCACCCGATTCTCCACGTCGATCTCCTCATTTCATTCATCGATCAAGCAAAGATCTTAATGCCGTTGGCTCCAGAAGAAGCTATAAGGTGACCATGCACATTTCCTTTATGTGTTTATCCATCATGTGCATTTATTAGGTGACCATGCTATTTTAAGTATAAGCACCTTCATTAGTTTAAAATAACATACAATTAAAACCATACAGACTTTATTCACGAGAAAGTTTAGTAATATAATATATCATATTTGAGTTCTCGTTTCATTGTTGTGAGCATATTAATAGTTCTTTCTAGCTTCTAACGTGTAAAGGAGTACAAAATAGCATACAACATTTTAGCATTAGTGCCTCAAATTGTTTTTCCAAAAACAAATTATTTTCCTTCTATAGTTTTGCAACTACTTTCGATTACATTGGCCAAAGCATACAAGACAAAAGGCTTGTTTAAAATAGTATTAGGTTGTCCTGTGACCTAGGTAATGAATTTTCGCTCTTGGTTAACAATTATTAAAAATTTACCAATTTACAATAATGTATAAATGTCTTTTACTTAATTAGCATTATTGTTTGCTAATTAGAATCATTTTAGGCCATAATATTTGGGACTATTTTCTGTAGCCTATAAAGTATGTATTTTCCTAACTTTTGACTTATCTACTAACTTACATTTTGATTCACACTGATCCATACTCTTTTTTATAGATTTCGTTACCTCCATCAGTGTCTCTTTTGTTGGCCCATTTTAAGTGAATTTTTTATGTTTTAATCATAAAGCGTTGCTGCTTTCAATGGGAACCTCAATATCGTGTGATTTGTAGATATTTTTCTTCTATTGATATTGTAATTTTGGAATTTTATGGGTGAAGCAATTAAGCTTGATGACATGTCAGCTATTACACATAGCATTGTTGGGCTATGGATAAATGGGTTTGGTCGTCTTGCAATGTAGCGAATTCAGACGGTTTCGTTAGAGATATATGGTTGATTTTATAACTTGAAGTGTTTGTTAAAATTACATGAAATATTCACTGTCCATATATTGGACGCCTTTGAACTATGACTGTAGATTGTGTTGTGCAATGATGACCCTTTCTTAAATGCAATGTTAATTTAACTTTGAATTTAGAATACACTAATTTTTGGAATCCCTTCACTTTACGGGATACAGTTTATATAGTTTGTTTTATAATGTAGGCATATAAGACAGCTTAAGCTAGTTAATATGCTTGGTATCTTATAAAACGACACACAATTTATTGGTGTTTTCTATTAAACAAACATAACACAACAATAAGTTGGATGTATATTCTTTTCTATCAAAGATGACTTGGGGATGGAGAAGTTAATAATTTTCACACTATCGTACCTGAACCGAATAGTCATATGTAAAAAAACCAAATGGTGCCTGTTTTCGTCGCTATTATCGCCTAGAACATTGTTATTAATATTCTAAAATTATGCTATTATAATCCCATTTAAAACCAAATATCTTCACCTATTTTAGTCACAATCAAAATAATTCATTTACACGATGCTTGAAAGTTATATGAAATTTGAAGCTACATTTCAACCAGTTGGAAAACTAGATCAGACAACAATTGGATGAACTTTTTAGTCTTATTTATTTCAGAGTTTCATTCTTCACCTAACTACACTGCATAGTGTTTAGATATGTAATTCACGCATCAATAGTTTGGAAACCAAGAATAATCTTCCATTTTGTTCAAATGTACGTCACTCCTTAAATAACATGTTTATTGTAAATGTAAACCAATCGTTAAATATTATGTCATCTTTGATTCGGCCTCTATTCATGATAGATTGCTTGATGGAGGCATTGACTCTATGTTTGAAAATTGATTGTTAGGCTACCAGTTATAGTTTATGTCAATCTTAAAGCATAATTTTATCACTTGGCAGGGTTGTCGGAGAACTTGCTACTTCTATTTAATTATTATGGTTTAAAGAGAATTAAATGGTAGTCTTTCAATATATGTGGAATAATGACTCAAAACTACTTATGTCAACTTAATAAAACTTAATGGCATATCTTTACTAAAGCAAAATGCATTACGTATGATTCTATCACCCTATTTTCTTTTTTCTTTTTTAAATTTGTGTATGAATTTGTAAATATAACCAATTATATTTATATTGTTAATAAAATATATTTGTATTGTTAAGTAACTATTTTAGTGCACCCATGTACCATTAGGAGCGGATGCTTGAAAGGTTTGGGTCGATTCGGTGGTGGATCCTAAAGTCGTTCTATATAGACTTACCGTAGACATCTATAGTTTTGGACAGGCGGTTGGGATGATTTTTGCTTGACACACGGACTTTATCTCTTTTGATCAATATGCATCGGTCCTCCTACTAACATACGTTATGGATTTGGTTATGTTTTTAATAGAGTTATGAATTCACAAATGGTGTGATGTTGAATTTGTTTTGGATTTTTTTGAACGTAAATGATTCGTGTTGTTTCAGGTAATGTGAATGATAACAGTTATTATTAGTGAAATATTGGTTTTAAAAATAATGTTCTGAAATTTTTGGTTAATAACTGTTGTGGAAAGAAAAATTATAACCTTTGGCAGATAGTGTAAATAGATTTATTACAACGGTATTTTCGAATACAAATTTAAGATTTGTAGGAAATTCTTAGGTCGGCCAAATATGAGATAGTGGCACTAGGCTACTATAGATAATCTTCCAAAAGACTTGGTTCATTCTCATATATTTTAAAGGTTCTATACATCTGAAATACTCAATAACTACTACAAATAGTTTTGACAATTCACTAACACCATGGAGCTTTCGTAGGATCTGGTGAGAAGGATTATAGAATTCAATTAGAAAATGAAAAATATTCTTCTAAAACATACAATAGATTTGATATGTTAATAAACAACACAAATTAAGTATCATAACTCCAAAGCACCATGCACATCTCAAATAAGATAACTCAAATAAAAAGAACTATAACATCAATGTTCCATAATAAATTTACATAAATGGATGTACACACAAACATCAATCATTCCATGGCTAAAAATGTATATTTACATAAAATAGCAAACCCACATTTTATCTAGCTGTCTGTCATTTAAACGCAACAACAACGTGAACCAAGTTTAGCAAGTCGATTGATCCATTTTGGAATTGATTTTCCAGTTAATTTGAAGCAAACATCCTTGCTAAAATGGTTACAGTTCTTTGTAAATAGATTGTAGGAATCAACATTGTAGTTGCGAGAGAGAACATCCATGAATAAGCGTAACTGGAGTGGATCATAGAAAGTTGTTCCAATCACAATTGATTTCCTGAATTTGTAGTTCGGACATTTTTTGGGTTCTACTTCAAATACACCACATGATGGAAAATGAGCTGCCCCAAACGAATACTCTACTCCATGAATTGTGGGCAAATGTAGGAAATCCTCTATAAGACACTAATGTATTGAATGTCACTCAAACAAATGAAATTTCCTTGATTTTTTTTTCGAATAGGAAAACCAAAGCATTTTAAAGGAAAGTACTTCTTCCCTTAAGTTTTTATTTCTATGTAAGCATTGGTATTCGATGTAATCATGATATGAACCAACTGACCAATCGAATGCACTACTAAAGACTATGTGAACAACTATTGTAATAATACACATATAACAATGTTAACCACACTTTCGTAGGAAACTTATGTGGTATGTTGGATCTGTAACAATATTAATTTTGAATGATCATCGAAAGAATTTACACTTTAAAACAAGTTTCTACAAAAACTGAGATACAAACATTAGGAATACAACTTAAAATAGTAACAAATTTTTTTTACAATATTCTATTAGGTAACAATAAAAAATTCATATTAACCATGATTAAATATCATCTCTTTACTTAGTTGATAAATCATCTTAAGTTTACATTGATAAAATGCAGCAGTTTTATTAAGGTAAATATCTAGCAAATTCTATGCTAAATAAATGACTATTTTTAACATGTCAAAAACAATATTCTAATTATATTTCATATATAAAAAATTATGTATGCAAAACCAATAATTCTATAGATAATAAAATAAGAAGCCCTATAAATACATCAACTAGTTCCTATATAATGGAAATGTAAACCAGGCTTAGTTAGGTGCAATAATAAATGAAAATAAAAATAAAGAAAAATGTGCAAAATTACCTTCCACTCCAGAGTGAAATGGCCCAAGGCCTGCCCAGTAACATAAACGATTAGTTGAGGTTAAGTCATAAACATTAAGAATAACTGGTGTCTCTGTTGGCCTTCTCTCACGTCTTTTCCATTGTCACGCGCTCTAAGCGTGCGGTAATCATTACTAAATATTCTATCAAGTTATTTGGATATCCATTTGAATGATCAACATGTATTCCCGCATCTTCTGTCGTGGAACGTAAAGAAGCTAGTTGCGCAATAACATCGACTATTTTTTGCCGCATTTGCTATTTAGTTTTGGTAGCTTTGTCAATTTTTCTTTTATAAGCTTCCAAGCATTCCTCTTGTTCTAACTCAAGTATCATTCTCTCTCTATCTGTATTTGGTTCACCAATCTCATTCCAAATCACCTGTTATAGTAATGTAGTAGAAGTTGGCGACTAGGAAATAAATAAGACTTTCTTCGATATCTTCTTTCTACATATATTCTCCTCATCTATATATTCATATGATTTTTATCAAACTAGAATATCGATTTGTGATGTTGTTGCCTTATCATACTAGAATATGATAAGAATTATGTAAAAGGATAAAATAATGTAAATTGATGGAATCAAAGCATCATTATTATACCTAAAATGGGTGAATAACAAAATAATTTCACAAAATGTTAAATAATCAATAAATATAAAGTGTTCATCTATAAGACAATTGATCCTTACTTCACAGCTCCAACTAAACTTCACCTTAGGAGCATAGATTGAGCAACTCCGGTTGTCACATTGTAAATGTGGCATGCAATGAAATTTGAATATTAGTATGTTATGACGGGAGTAAACAGCACACGCGACTCTATACTTTTTATGATATTGCTTCAGTAAGAAAATATTTAATTGCATCCCATAATATAGGAATAAGATAAAAAACTACAAGGATGATGAAGACCATAATAAAAAAAACAAATCACTTTTAGTTCATTGCTTCGTATATTTAGTTGCTTCCATCTACAATAGATTGAGTATTATTTATGTTTTTCAAATTTTTTATGAAGTTGATACGTTCTTTAGCAATATTACATCTTTATTAAAATCACTCAAGAATGCTTTTAACGATGTCAAATATTGCAGATTAACCGAAGATATTTAACTCGTGTATAGAGCACTCATGTTGTCTGAAAGGAATGACATGTTTGTGTGCTATGTTTTTATGTAAGTGGACCAAGTTGGTGATAAAATGTCTTAAATGTAAAATGAGATATATAAAAACTTTACCAAACTTTAGTTTACTAAGAAGATTTTGGTATTTTATCTAATAATCATAAACAAGAAAAAATAGGAAATAAACCATTATTATTGTTCCTTAAAAGGGTGTCGCTTCTATAATTGCGATGAAGCTTGTCGGTATTTAAAGCACCACAAAAGCATTGTTGTATAGTTCGTTTAATCATTATTTAAATAAATTTTGAACCAACCAATATGTACAAAGATGTTAATACCACTAACATAAAAATTTAAACACAAATACGAGCCTATAAAAAAAGTGGTTGGTATAAAAATCAACCATGATATAATCAATCGCACGTTATTCAGCCGCAAGATGAACAAATCTAAATAATCTTATTCCGTAGTATGTTTTTAAAATTTTCCATCTATTTTACTACCTTGTTCATGCTTTCATGTTGATTACTACCTAACTAATGTACAACTATGATTTATCAAACAGTTTCATAAATTAGACTTACAGACATAGTTACTATAAACGGCGGATTAAGCCTATTTTAGAAGATATTAACAGTTTTTTGAAGTATATACAATTATACATCGCTAAAGAACAAAATATAAATAATTTAAAAAGTAATAATACGAAATTCATTTTATAGTTGGTACATTTATAATTTCAGAGGATTTTTAAGTCCAAATTGGCTTTCCAAAAAGATGAATAGTGCATTTGGTTGCAATAGGAAAAAAATTCAAATTACTTCAAACAATGAAATAAAAACAAGAATACATTTATTAAAACATATTAGTATCAATAATTTAGAACCGAGCTTTGATCTAGCCTATATGTAAAGAAAAGAGTTTTATTGTCTGGCCTACACAGAACATAAATACATATGTTTGGGTTTTTTTAAGCCTAAATTATTGTTTATTAAAATTTTGTTTTCCTATGGTATATCAAAGAACAATATTACTTATACTAATCGAAATAAATATAAAAAACATTTTAAAAAGATATTTAGCCTGAGCTATGCAATATTTTAGGTTATTGTAAATTACAGGTAATTATATCTCAATTATGACCAAGTCATTTATTATATCCAAAAAAATGCATCAACAAATTGGTTGGTATTGCCTTACGAACCTACAAAAATAATTTTTTAAGTAATACCTCATGATAAATAAAATTAAAATGATATTAACTACTTATTTGATTCAAGGTGGTAAGGCCTTTCAATAAGAAATTGATTAAAGGTATCCAAGCCAAATAAATTGTCCTTCCCTTCAAAACTGATTTTATGTTGGGTTTAATTAATCAATTCCTTCGTTTCAAGCACTGTAGAATAAAGGGTTGGACTTGGGATTATATCATAGGAGAACATGTCAAATGTTTTAGATTTTAATGTATACTTAATTTTATGATGGATTTGACATGTTCTTTTTCTAGAAATACCTATTAACATTTGACACGCAAAATAGTAACGTCCTAGGTTTTACAATTAATATTTGACATACACAATTCATTGGAATTTAATTTGTATTCGAAATATTTAATATACTTTATTTTCTAATTAATAATGCACCTACAAATGAAAGGGCTCTTCGAGTTAATATTTATTAAAAATTAATTATGGAGATAAATTTTATATTTAACATACATATATCAAAGAGGAAGTTTGAAGATACATAAATTATTTGAATATATAAAACCTAATAAAGAAAACCAAAATACAAAATACACTAAAATAAATGGCCAATTCTACCAACACTCCACTTTCTTCCTATATGGCATTTCATTAAAAAAACACACACCGCATTTTTCTTTCTTACTCCATTTTATTTTGAAATTACACTTGTTTCTTTTATCCCACTCATTCTTATTTTCCACTCTTCTCATGGTAATAATAAAAGATTCTCATCTCACAACATTTAAAAAATTCTTAACGATCATCGATAATTTAATCTTCTTTTTTTATCCAATAATGCAATTTAAAAGAGGAAAAACATGCTACAGCTTAATAAAGTATAAAAATGATAGGAAGCTTATGTAATATATTTCATGCATACTAGGTTTATTATTATTCCACATGGACTATGCACTATCTTAGTAGCGATTCAAGTACTAAATAGGCTTGGTTGATATCATATCCTAGTTACTATATATGAAACGTAGAAAACATACATAGTTATTTTCTAGTAATAAGATATCTTCTTTAAAAATTCTACCCTTATATTCATGAAAGTATACACACAAAAGATGGAAAATATGAGGACGTGAAAAAAACTAAGACATCTCAGTAAAAATAATTACAAGGATAAAACAGTCGTTTATTTTCAAAAAAATTAAATTGGCAAAAATGGAATAATGTGGTACGTTAAGAATGAGCCAAAATAAACAGTAAACTAATCAAATCGAACCTTAAATAATTTCTTGTAATTCAAGGAAAATAGGAAAAAAATAAATGGATATATTTTTTAGCAAAGCATAACACATTCCATGGGCTAGCTGATTATGCAATAAAAGAATATGAATGTAAATTGCAATGTTTATAAATTGTTGATAGTGATATAAGTATACTTTGTGTGCAAAATGAAAAATTATTCCCTAGGGAGCGAATAGGAAATGAAACGAGAGTAAATATGTGGAAAGAATACCAAAGGTCATACATTGAACTTTTTATGTACTAGAATACATGGTATAAGATGTATCTAGAGTATGACATTAAACGGAATGAAAATGTGGTTCGTAATATTGAAATACCAGAAGCTTGGCAAGTAGATATTCTCTTTCTGCCTTCTGTATATCATCACCCAAAGGTCTATATGTAGAAGGACTAAATTCTCCTTCAACATCTGGTGAGATCTCAAAGGTTGAAGAGGAAGCAACAATGAATGCGATTCTAATGGTGGAACCAATAATGGTATCGTAGGCGAGGCTGCAAATTGCTAGGAAATTAGTGAACAGGAGGAGAGAGATGATTGCAGTTGTGTATGAAAAGCATGAAATGATGAATGTGAGTTTTAGGCAAAGAAACAGTGTACGCAGATCAAGGTTTTTGAGTGTTAGAGACATAATGGTATGTATAATATGTTTTTGGTTACCAAAATGCTATAGCACTGAAAAATGAAATATTATGATAAATATTATAGATTTTACTTAGAGAGGTATAGAGTGAAGAATGGAAATGAGTTTATATAGAGAATGACAAATTCTCTCTAGACTTCTCCTTTAATTATTATTACCTTCATCTCGTATTTATTTGGCATTAAAAGAATTCATTGACTCTTTAATCTATTTTAAATTCAAATGAAATGCTTTTTTTGACTGTATAGTTATGGAAATTAATTATAGAAATTGATTGCAAATTATCAAAATTTTCCTAATTGATTAAGTATGCTATATATAAATTTATCAATCGATTAATAACTTTTATTAATTTACCGAGTAACTTCTTAGTAAATCAACCAATTAGTTTCCTCTAACTAAATGAGTCAATTAATTTCCTTTAATTAACTATTTTATTGAAATTAAGGAAAATCAATTCATTTTCAAATTTATACTTTCACTAAAATTAAATATAAATTTCGTGCGAAAATTATTAGAAAACTCCTTAATTGACTATGCAATATGCTAATAAATCAATTGATTAGTATCGTTTTTAAACCTATTTATTGATTATGCTGATTATGCAATTAAATGACTTTTACCATGTAATCAATTTTTTTAAATTATGAATGCTTGTGCGTGTATAGTAAGCATAATATGTATACAGTCCTAATCACTTATTTTATCGATATAATCATTCCAACATGTTATTACTTTGTTTCATTTTCTATAAAGTTATTTTACATATAAGGTCTTATTTCAATATCTCGCAATTAATTTTATATCTTTCGCTACTCTTAGAACCTAAAACATGGAAAGAAAACCCAAGTCTCAATAGAGCAACGGGGAATTAAGGTAAAATTTCCATCAAATCTTAGTATAGGAGATGAAAGTTGTGCATACTCTCCTAGACATTTTGTAACAAATAGTATCTAATTCTAGTCTTCAATATAGATTATAGTGCAATGAAAATTAAAATATAACTAAACTATACAAATGACCGAAAAGTTTACCAAATGATTGTATCGTTGCTACTATGCAATAGCGTCAGCCATGCTAGATTACTCATTGTCAAAAGATTTTGGAGTTTGTATATTATTGAATTGGGTGCAAGATTATATTCCATATTTTGGTTAATTTCAAATTTTGTTGATTGGTCAATAGTAAATGCTTTCCATTTATAATTAAAAAATATCTTGTTCAAAATAATAGATTTCAAATGGTTTTTGTTATGAAATTGGTTGCATGGGACTCTGAAATTGGGAAATATAATTCTTCACACTACTACAAAATCAGGTTGTCACTTTTTTTCTTCTTTTTTGCTACCCAGTTCAATCTTTCTGACTTGATAACAGCTTAAAGTTTAAAGCTGCTTACATAGAAATATGTAGAGAAAGCGTAGGATTATTTTCAAAATTTTATAGTTATATGGAACTATATATTCGTATATTGTTTTCAGTCCTTTTTATTCATTGTTTGACCAGTTCGTAAGTAAGCTTTGATTCTTCATCTAATTTATTGCATGTTTTTAACACAAATATATATATATATATATATATATATATATTATAATGATGATGTTAAGACATATTGCAGAAGATCTCACTATTTGATATTTACCCGTATTATTTTACTTTTCCTAGTTATAATATTTCCTATTATATTATTACTTAGGCTTCAAGTAACTAAGATATAAATATAAATCATGTATTTTTGTATATAAATTAAGCCATTAATAAAAGTATCGACTTTTAATGATTGTTAATTTTTTTCCTCTCCCCCTCTTCTTCTTTTATATTTCATTTTATTAAATAATTTCAACAAATGATAGATGCCAAAAATTTCACATATTTGTTTGGTTTAATTTATCTTGAATAATTGAGTGCATGTTAAAAGTGAAAGAAAGATTGGAGTTTAGAAATTATCACTATAACAAAACTGCCCTAATGTAGCTATATTTTTTGCAATGGTCATAATCTACTAGTTGTAATTAAGGTTTTTACAACGTTTTATATCAGAAAGTTGTAATAAACTTACTTTCAACAACTTTTTTTTGTTAGTTGTTGCATATGGATATTACAACTATTTTTCTTTTGCCAATTGTAATAGATGTTAATTTTCATCAACTCTTTTGTTTTGTTAATTATAATAGACACCTATTAGCTCCTTTTGGTCGCCTATTGTAATAAATAATTAATATGTAATAAGTAATAATTAATAATTAAAGTTAAATTAAAATAATTAACAATTAATAAGAATTTAAAAACAAATAATGATTAAATAAATGACACTTATATAATAATAAAATTAGATATTAATGGCAAACATGTTTGGTTTCAGTTGGTTGGTATTTCATACTATGAGATTATAGGTCACGGGTTCGATACTATGAAATTAATGGCAAACATGTTTGGTTTCAGAATTAGTAAATCAACCAATTAGTTTCCTCTAACTAAATGAGGCAATTAATTTCCTTTAATTAATTATTTTGTTGAAATTAAGGAAAATCAATTCATTTTCAAAATTATACTCTCACTAAAATTAAACATAAATTTCGTGTGAAAATTATTAGAAAACTTCTTAATTGACTATGCAATATGCTAATAAATCAATTGATTAGTATCGTTTATAAACTGTAACGCCCCACCCCGAGACCTACATTAGTAAAGAGAATTACTAAGTAATCATGTCTACTAATGTGGAGAATAGGGCTGGCTAAGGGCGACCCTCATGATAATGCATTAGCTAAGAGCTAAGTATGTCGATGTTTTTTTTTATATCGTCGACACACCTAGTCCTTAACTAATACGATACCATGATGGTTTAGGATCATTCCAAAATAAATGCAATATACAATTAATTATAAATAGACACAGAACAACAAACCTAGATTAGAGTATACATACATCTCCATAAATCATACATAATACATTATACATATAAGTAGCATGAAATGCAAAATATACATACACAACCATCCCACAAAATAATAGGTACAACATGCAAGTCCGAAAAGAAAAAATTGGTTCAGACAAAAGCAAGCTAACGGATCCAAGAAGAAGTGAGCTAAATCCATACCTAACCTGCAACTCGGTCTGACCCGAGTAATAAATACACGGGTCAGGCTAGCTAGAACTTATCATTAGTAAAGATAACAGTAATAGGAAAAAAAAGAACCATTCCGTTGTTGCCAACGGAACGATGTAAGTATCATCAAAATCACCTCTAAGGTGAGACATCTATGGGTCCATCATGATTTCATAAGGGAATTCAATTAGTTATCTAACGATGGTTCATCTTCTATAGTTATATAAGTGAAATAGGCAAGGATTTAAACCATATAAATAATCGTCATAAAACAGTCTAAAACCTCATAAAACCATCATAATAGAACTCAATGAGGGTTCAAACATCATATTAGAAATCAACATAAAACCATCAATACATATAAGCCTTCATATAACTCAAGGCTATAATAACATCCTCATAAAAAGGTGAAATCAAAACATCTAAAACTTCATGGAATACTGCACGTGCTTACATCGTGACTAGTACTAATATTTGGTACCATAAACATCGTGATGAGTGGAGTCAAGTAACATCATAACATCGTGATGACTATAGTCTATAATATCATAATGACTCTCATTCATAAAGACCCGAGTTAATAACATCTTGATGATCAGAGTCGCAGCTACATCGTGATGACTCCAATTAAGTACTCGTGGTCTATAGTACTAGTAAACATCGTGAATGTGTCTCAACTTCTCGGATAGGAACCCAATAGGTGTTAATGCACGTCCCTTACCATACGTTCGCACCTAACGGTTTACTAGCCGCTAGTTGGTGCCACACTAATAAAACATCATGAAAATATATACTCTGCCTCATCTCATCGGCGAGTAAATTCAATACCCTACTCGTCTTATCTCATTGACGAGCACTAGTGGCATCGTAACTTGTCTCATCTCATCGACAAGTGAAAATCATCTTAATACATATCAATATCTTAAAATCATCATAAAGTAGCTTACCTCATCTCATCGGCAAGTAAAAATAACATCTAGATGGTTATTTATAACCATAATTCCATATAGGAACTTCTAACTCTTAATTCTCCTCAATTTTGACCCAGATAACATCAAATTATAGAAAGCTCAAAACACAAAACTTGTAGCACTATGTCTAATCTTTCTAGAACATCCAAAATTATATAATTTGGTTAAGAAATGAATAAGTTATGCTTAATTTAGTTTCAATTCAACAACAGAGAAAATAATAGTTTTGCTCTCGGAATTGCAATAGAAACACTCAATTTTGAAATAGATAACTTCAGAATTTTGGAAAACACAAAACATGAAAATTGTAGCTCTATATCAGTGCTTTCCAGAACATCTAAGATCATCAAATTTGATTAAGAAACATAAAAGTTATGCTTAATTTAGTTTCAGATTCAACAACATAGCAAATATAATTTTGCTCTCGGGATTGCAATAGAAATACTCAATTTTGAAATAGATAACTTTAGAATTTTGGAAAATACCAAACATGAAAATTGTAGCTCTATATCAGAGCTTTCCAAACAACTAAGATCATCAAATTGATTAAGAAACACAAAAGTTATGCTTAATTTAGTTTCGGATTCAACAACAGTGCAGATATAATTTTGCTCTCGGGATTGCAATAGAAATACTCAATTTTGAAATAGATATCTTCTGAATTTTGGAAAACACAAAACATGAAAATTGTAGCTCTATATCAGTGCTTTCCATAACATCTAAGATCATCAAATTGGATTAAGAAACGCAAAAGTTATGCTTAATTTAGTTTGAGATTCAAAAACAGAGCAAATATAATTTTGCTCTCGGGATTGCAATAGAAATACTCAATTTTGAAACAGATAGCTTCAGAATTTTGGAAAACACAAAACATGAAAATCGTAGCTCTACATCAGAGCTTTCCCAAACATCTAAGATCATCTAATTTGGTTAAGAAATGTAAAAGTTATGCATAATTTAGTTTCAAATTCAAACACAAACAAGTTTTCCAGAGATGATTTTCTATTTTTTTAACTTTTTCTATGGCCAAGCTCTCACAAATTACCGTTTCAGCTAGCAAATTTATGAGCATGCACTTAACTTAAGGATATAGCAGCGAATTTGGAAGCAAGATGATGACTTTTGGTGAAGAAATGATCCTTAGTGACCTGTAGGAGCTAGAAAAGAGACATGCAAAAGAAATAGAACATGTTACAAACAAATTCACATCAAGCTCATGGATTTTGATGAAATTTTTATAGAATTGGTTGTGATTGCCTTTCTCTTTTCTAATTTTGGTGATTTATTCTTTGAATTAGCAGCGATTTTGGATGGCAATATGGTTTTTATTTGAGAAAGCCATGACTCTTTTTTTTTTCTTTTTCTGTAAACTTGTGTTTGAGAAGGAAGATGAGGAAAGAAACTTACGTACAGACACTTTCTCACAAACCATAAGCTTCTAAGACAGGCTAACGGATCCAATCTTACCCAATTAAGCCCAAGAGCATAATTACTTAGATAAATATGAAACCATGTACATGTTTTCTCTCATTTTAACATTATACTCACATTTTCTACATTTTTAAGTTAAATAAAATGTATACAATTATTTGTTATGAAAATGAACTTGTTATTAGAAAAAATAAACTTAATTTTAACAATAAAAGCTATATATGTATATATTATGATATTTTATAATTTACACAATTTTAGTGTAAATATACCATTTTTAACACAACAAGCTTAATAAAAATTATTTTCTTGTCAAATAAGTTGCAATAAATCATTCTATCCTTATTGTATCTTTAAAATATTATTTTCAACCAATATTCCATCTTATACTTTGATAAAATATAATATATATTTTTTACATTTTTCCCTCTTATATTCAATAAAAGGATAATATTGGAAATAATTACCAATATTATCACATTAACTTAATTAAAATACAATAAATGATTAATTTCACTCCAAAACTTCAAAATAAAGTTTTAAAACTATCTTTCCATCAATTTGGATTTATTTCAACAATTTAATGTTGAATTACATCACTTAGTAAATTAATTCACCCAAATTTACCTAAATTCCAATATTTTCCATTTTATTTAATCAAAACTCCAAACATTGAATTTTAAACCAATATTTAACTCCAAACATATTGTTTATTTAAAATGAACAATTTAAACCAAATTTATTTTCTTCATTTCATTTAGTTCTTAATATTAAACTATAAGTATTGTTATACTTTAATATTTCAGGTAATCACCAATACCAGGGTTGTTACAGACTTCCCCCCTATAAAAAAAATTGCGTCCTCACAATTCCTAGAGGTAATCCATATTCAATATACTTTATTTCATCAAACAAAGGGAATTTAGATAGATTAACTAGAAAATTCCTACCTTCGGAGTGAGAACATAAGAAATCAGGATACATTTGCTTGATGAATTCTCTAGTTTCCCAAGTGCAGTCATTGGGATTATCGAACCATTGAATCTTCACGAGCGGAATATTCTTATTTCGAAGGCGTCTAACCTCCGAAGCAAGAACCCTTACAGGATGCTGCACGAATGATAGATCAGGAGAGACTTCTAGCTTCTCTAAAGCACGAGAATCGAACACAGAATCTGAATCTCGTAGACACTTCCTTAACTGAGAGACGTGGAGTACGTCGTGAACTCCAGAAAACTGATCGGGAAGTGTTATACGATATGCAACAGGACCGATACGCTCTGTAATAGGAAATGGTCCAATATAGCGTGGTGCCAGTTTTCCTGTCTGGCTGAACCGTATCACTCCCTTCAGAGGAGAAGCTCGGATATAAACAAGATCGCCCACTGAGAACTCAAGAGGTCTCCTACGGTTGTCCGCGTAGGATTTCTGTCGACTCTGAGCCTCTTTCATTCTCTCTCGGATAAGATGGATCTTCTCATATGATTCTCGAATAGACTCGGGGCCAAGAATGAGCTTTTCCCCCAACTCAAGCCAGCATGATGGAGAACGACACGACCTTCCATATAAGGCTTCGAAAGGAGCCATGCCGATAGAAGATTGGTAGCTATTATTATAAGCAAACTCAACTAAAGGAAGATGATCCTCCCAACTACCACCAAAATCCAAGATACAAGCACGAAGCAGATCTTCCAAGATACGATTCACCCATTCAGTCTGTCCATCAGACTGTGGGTGATAAGCTGTGCTAAGATTAAGCTTTGTGCCTAAAGATTGCTGGAGACTCTGCCAGAAGTGACTCGTGAAAAGAGGATCACGATCACACATAATAGATGAAGGAACACCATGTAAACGCACGATCTCCTTAATATAAAGCTTCGATAAGTGAGATGTCGTCCTATTAGACTTAATAGGAATGAAATGTGCGGACTTGGTAAGACGGTCCACAACAACCCAAATACTGCTATGGCCCGACCTCGAACGAGGTAAGCCATCGATGAAATCCATACAAACTTTGTCCCATTTCCACAATGGAACCTCTAAAGGCTGAAGAAGACCACTGGTTCGCTGATGCTCGGCCTTAATAAGCTGGCAAGTCATGCAATTGCTTACATAACTTGCTATATCTCTCTTCATGCCTTCCCAGTAATAGAGGCGACGCATATCAGCATACATCTTGCTGCTTCTTTAATGAATAGTATACTTAGAACGGTGACACTCAGCCAGAATGTCCCGCCTAAGTTCTGGAATAGAAGGCACGACTAGACGGTTCTTCTTTCGAAGACACCCATGCATATCGATGTTGAAATCCCTCATCTCAATGTCATTGTGGGATTCAGACTTATACTTCTGAATAAGAGCGGATATATCGGAGTCTTGCCGCTGAGCCTCGACAATCCAATCAAGAAGAGTAGGACGAGCTTCCATGCTATATAATAGAATAGGAGAGTTGGATGTGGAAGCATGATCACGAATATCACATATGGAAAGAGTCTCAAGAACTTTCCATTCTACAATCATCATGGAAACAATAGCTTAATGCTTGCGACTCAAAGCATCAGCTACTCGATTCCCCTTGCGAGGAGTATACTGAATATCAAAATCATATGAAGTTAGAAACTCGAGCCAACGCTGTTGTTGCATGTTGAGCTCCTTCTGGGTGAACAAGTACTTAAGAGACTTGTGATTGCTGAAAAGAGTAAAGTGCTCTCCCAACAAATAATGACGCCACATCTTCAGAGCAAAGACAATGGCAGCAAGCTCTAAATCATGAGTAGCATACCGAACCTCATTCGGACGCAACTGCCTAGAAGCATAGGCAACAACACGATCTTTCTGCATCAAAACAACACCGAGGCCACTATGACTGGCATCGGTATAAACAATAAGATCTTGGTTCCCTTCAGGGACCACAAGGACGGGAGCATTAGTGAGAAGCTCCTTCAATTTCTGAAAAGAAGCCTCACACTTATCAGACCAAATGAATTGAACGCCTTTCCTCGTAAGGCTAGTCAATGGAAGCACGATACGGGAAAAGTCTTTGATGAAACGGCGGTAATAACCAGCCAAACCCAGAAAACTACGAATCTCGTGAACATTCTCAGGTCTCTTCCAACTCTGGATAGCCTCGATCTTAGAAGGATCAACCGAAATACCTTCTGAAGATACAACATGGCCTAAGAACTTCACTTGCTTTTCCCAGAAGTGACACTTAGAAAGTTTTGCTTTGAGTTGATGCTTTCGGAGAGTACTCAAAAAAATTCTAAGATGTCGAGCATGGTCCTCTTCGGACTTCGAATATACTAGAATATCATCAATGAAAACAAGCACGAACTTATCGAGATATTCCCGGAATACTCGATTCATAAGATCGACAAAGTAGGCAGGTGCGTTCGTCAACCCGAACGGCATGACGAGCCACTCATAAGAACCATAGCGAGTGCGGAATGCGGTGAGAGGAATACTATCTTCCGCGATTCGGAGCTGATGGACACCAGTGGCAAGGTCTAACTGTGAAAAGACCTTAGCACCACTTAATTGATCTAACATGTCGTCGATTCTCAGTAAAGGGTAACGATTCTTGATGGTTAACTCATTAAGCTTGCGATAGCCGACGCAAAGCCTAAGAGTCCCATCGGACTTCTTCACGAATACTACCGCGGCTCCCCACAGAGAAGAACTAGAACGAATGAAATGCTTGGCTTCAAGCTCGAGAAGTTGCTTTTTGAGTTCCTCATTCTCTCGTGTAGACATCCTCGTGGGAGGACGACTAACTGGCTGTGCGTCAGGAATAAGATCGATACGGAACTCAATAGCTCTCTTAGGAGGTAAACCAGAAACGGGCTCGAATAAATCTGAAAAGTCGCAAACGATAGGAATACAGGATATATCGTTGTCGTCATCTTGAGAATCAAGAGCAAATAAAGAAGCCATGGAATCACAATCGGAATCACGAAGCGAAAGAGATAACTGATCAGAAGAATCTAGATGTCGAATATATAAGACTCGCTCCAAACATAAAATCCTGGCCTCGTATCGAACTAGCCAGTCCATTCCCAATATCATATCAAATCCAAGAAAAGGAATAACGTGCAGATTCGCACGGAAAGAAAAGCCACAAATCAAAATCTCAACATCATCACAAAGCAAACTAAGAGTTGCATATCCTCCGATAGGATTCGCAATTCCTAAAGATGTAAGCATGCAAGAAATATCTAACTGCAAAGCATCAACGAATTCTTTCGATACGAATGAGTGAGATGCACCCGTATCGAAAAGCACTCGAATATAACGATCATGGGATAAAATAGAGCCCTCTAAAACAAAAGAGGAAGTACCTCTAGACCGAGCAGCACCTCCAGAGGTAGTAGCCACACTAAGATGACCCTGACGAGAACCCTTCTCCTTTTTGGGACAATCTGACACTAAATGTCCCTCCTTCTTACAATAAAGACAACGCTTAGGCTTGGGGCACTCCCTCACTGGATGGTCAGGTGCACCACAATTGTAGCATGCAAAAGGATTAGTTGAAGGAGTAGACTGAGACTGGGAAGAAGATCCCCTCTGTTTCTTCTTTTTAGTTGGATGGAACAGCTTCGGCTTGTGGAAAAACTTTTTCTTATTCGGGTTCCCCCGAACATCACCCTCATCATCACTATCTTTCTCCTTCTCGACCGCTTCAAGCTGAAGGGTCACATCCACAAGCTTTTCAAAGGTGAGTTCAAGGCGAAGTATGAGGGACTTATTTAGATATTTCTTAAGCCCGGAGACGAACTTAAGATTCTTCTTATAAGGAGTAGAGATGTGCTCGAGACCATACTTAGACAAGGCTTCAAAAGATGCAACATATTCAGAAACCGTCGACTTTCCTTGTTTGAAATCAAGGAAACGTCGAGCAAGAATAGCCTTCTCGGATTCTGGAATAAACTTGAGTTCGAATCTCTCACGAAACTGATCCCACTCTAGAGTGGACTCATCAATCTCAGCAATAAGAAGATCATACCAATGTAAAGCTCGTTCTTGCAACATACTAGATGCTACAAGGACTTGGTGATGACTAGAGATCTCCATACGACTAAAGATACGCTCACAAGAACTGAGCCATGCCTTAACCTCTAAAACAGTATCAGTGCCTTTAAAGATCTTGCCTCCAAGATGAGTGAAGTCACTACACATGCGCGCAAACGTGGATTTACGCGGAGGAGAAGAGTGAGCTGGAGCGGAAGGCTGAGTGCTCGGAATAAGCTCAAGGATCTGATCGGTAGACATATATACGCCTTCGGGACGAGGACCACTGGACGGTCCCGCCGTCGAAGAGCGTCCTCTACCTCTACTCGACATAGCTGAAAGATAAGATAAGTATGATTATTCACAGGGTAAATAGATATATTAGCAATTCAAGTGCAGAAGTTAAGGGATACTACAGAATATAATTAACATTCCTAGACAAATTCCTTTCTATGTACCCCAAAGGAATTAAAAAGGGACACGAATCAAAACAAGGATAGGGGAAAGGAAGGTCAAGGTGAAACCGATCATGATTAAGGGATGATGTATATGGATGTATTATATCTGATGTATGATATCTCGTATGCTGTTCTGTATATATTACACTATATTCTGAAACAATGCTCTGATACCAAGCTGTAACGCCCACCCTGAGACCTACATTAGTAAAGAGAACTACTAAGTAATCATGTCTACTAATGTAGAGAATAGGGCTGGCTAAGGGCAACCCTTATGATAATGCATTAGCTAAGAGCTAAGTATGTCGATATTTTTTTATATGGTCGACACACCTAGTCCTTAACTAATACGATGCCATGATGGTTTAGGATCATTTCAGAATGAACGCAATATACAATTAATTATAAACAGACACAAACAACAAACCCGGATTAGAGTATACATACATCTCCATAAAGCATACATAATACATTTTACATATAAGTAGCATCAACTGCAAAATATACATACACAACCATCCCTCAAAATAATAGGTACAACATCCAAGTCCGAAAAGAAAAAAAATGGCTCAAACAAAAGCAAGCTAACGGATCCAAGAAGGAGTGAGCTAAATCCATACCTAACTTGCAACTCGGTCTGACCCGAGTAATAAATACACGGGTCAGGCTAGCTAGAACTTATCATTAGTAAATATAACAGTAATAGGAAAAAAAAGAACCATTCCGTTGTTGCCAACGGAACGATGTAAGTATCATCAAAATCACCTCTAAGGTGAGACATCTATGGGTCCATCATGATTTCATAAGGGAATTCAATTAGTTATCTAACAATGGTTCATCTTCTATAGTTATATAAGTGAAATAGGCAAGGATTTAAACCATATAAATAATCGTCATAAAACATTCTAAAACCTCATAAAACCATCATAATAGAACTCAATGAGGGTTCAAACATCATATTAGAAATCACCATAAAACCATCAATACATATAAGCCTTCATCTTACTCAAGGTTATAATAACATCCTCACAAAAAGGTGAAATCAAAACATCTAAAACTTCATGGAATATTGCACGTGCTTACATCGTGACTAGTACTAATATTTGTCACCATAAACATCGTGATGACTGGAGTCAAGTAACATCATAACATCGTGAACATCGTGATGACTATAGTCTATAATATCATAATGACTCTCAGTCATAAAGACCCGAGTTAATAACATCTTGATGATCAGAGTCGCAGCTACATCGTGATGACTCCAATTAAGTACTCGTGGTCTATAGTACTAGTAAACATCGTGAATGTGTCTCAACTTCTCGGATATGAACCCAATAGTTGTTAACGCACGTCCCGTACCATACGTTCGCACCTAACGGTTTACTAGCCGCTAGTTGGTGCCACACTAATAAAACATCATGAAAATATATACTCTGCCTCATCTCATCGGCGAGTAAATTCAATACCCCACTCGTCTTATCTCAATGACGAGCACTAGTGGCATCGTAACTTATCTCATCTCATCGACAAGTGAAAATCATCTTAATACATTCAATATCTTAAAATCATCATAAATTAACTTACCTCATCTCATCGGCAAGTAAAAATAACATCTAGATGGTTATTTATAACCATAATTCCATATAGGAACTTCTAACTCTTAATTCTCCTCAATTTTGACCCAGATAACATCAAATTATAGAAAGCTCAAAACACAAAACTTGTAGCACTATGTCTAATCTTTCTAGAACATCCAAAATTATATAATTTGGTTAAGAAATGAATAAGTTATGCTTAATTTAGTTTCAATTCAACAACAGAGAAAATAATAGTTGTGCTCTCGGAATTGCAATAGAAACACTCAATTTTGAAATAGATAACTTCAGAATTTTAGAAAAGACAAAACAAGAAAATTGTAGCTCTATATCAGTGCTTTCCATAACATCTAAGATCATCCAATTTGATTAATAAACGCAAAAGTTATGCTTAATTTAGTTTCAGATTCAACAAGAGAGCAAATATAATTTTGCTCTCGGGATTGCAATAGAAATACTCAATTTTGAAACAGAGAACTTCACAATTTTGGAAAACACAAAACATGAAAATCATAGCTCTATTTCAGAGCTTTCCAGAACATCAAAGATCATCTAATTTGGTTCAGAAACGCAAAAGTTATGCTTAATTTAGTTTCAGATTCAAACACAAACAAGTTTTCCAGAAATGATTTTCTATTTTTTTTAACTTTTTCTATGGCCAAACTCTCACAAATTACCATTTCAGCTAGCAAATTTATGAGCATGCACTCACCTTAAGGATATAGCAGCGAATTTGGAAGTAAGATGATGACTGTAACAACCCGCTATTTTGGACCATTCGCATCCGCACATGTCGGACTTGAATAATTCAAAATACCGAATTGTTAATTTTAAAATTTGGCAAAACTCAGATATGTAGTAAATAAATAATCACAGACACAGAGTAATAATATGCAGCGGAAGTAAAAGAGATATTAGTTCATGAAGCTACTATATAAATATATAAGATTCATCAGAGTTTACAACAGACGAGTAACATGATACATCAGATACAAATCAAAATACATCACTGAAATCATCGAATAATGGAAGCAGAATAGATGGCTGGATCTTCAAGCAAAGCTCCAACTCCAAAGGTGAGTCACGAAAGCTGGTACTCTCAGTTTGACCCGAGCATAAAGCAAAACACAAAACACTCGAGTCAAGATTAATATTCTTATATCAATAAATCCAACTCAAGTGAAATAGCAATCGAAATACAAGTAACTCAAAGGATGTTGGAATCACCATCCTCTAAGGATCCGTTGAACTATCTACTATGTAGTAGTGTACGCTAAATAGATAATGTCTATCAGTAATATAAAGTATCAAAATAGTGTTAAGGCGTTACCATGATCCCCCTTAACACATTTTATACAAATGTCATAGTCTATACAGCACTGTAAACTCCACCGTAAACTAGTGGGATATCAGGGAGTACTCCATAGGTTTAACACAAAACAAATCCGTATTGGTCGCGTATATAGGGATACAAGTATGACAAGGCACATGAGGCAATACCCAAGGTAGTGAAACTACCGTTCGCCTGATCCGGACTGGTGAGAACGCATCGCCGCAGCGATCGCAACACCGCGAAACAACACTCCTGAAATTCTGAGGGTGCACCAATCAATCACAAGTAATGAGTAGTAGTTACGAAGAAGTGTGTTCGCCCGAGGTGGCTAACCGCATTTGGCCCGGCACGGCTCCTGTTTTAGTCATTTCCAATTTGACACAAGTGTCAAGGCTATCCATTATCGTTCTCTTTCTTCAGTCATCACGTACATCATTCCAACCACTTCATTCTGGATCATCACTCCGCGTATAGTTATTAAAGTGGTTTTCGGTTTAGATAGAGAGTATATCCATAACCGATTCCGGTCTCTTTAATAACTTTCGTAATTATTACACCGATTGGTCGTTTATATATTTCAAAACCAAACAAATTCAATTTCAATTCGTGAATCAACATTTCATTTGTCTTTCAAAATCAATTTCCAAAATTTTACGTTCAACTTTCCAAATTTCCATTTCAAAGTCTTACAATTCAATTTCAGTTTTATTTAAATAATAACTCAAGTTCGCATATATAAGTTTCATTCCGAAATCATTTAAATTAAATTAAATTTAACATTCAAAAATCAATTTCAATTCATTAATTGATTTCATTCAATATTCGTTAAGTTTATTTATCATTCAAACAGTTTCCATTTAATTTTCAATTCATTAAATTAATTACGTACGTTCAACTTCATTATATCCACTTACAAATTTAATTAAATTAGATTCGTCAAATCAAATTCTTAAATTCCAAGTCTTACCTTACTTTCAATAAATCGCAATTTATTTCTTGTTAAAGAAATTCAATTTCAGTTATTTATTACTTAGTCATAAATTCCAAACACAATTAATAAAACTAACTTTCACATATTCGAGAAGTCCAATTCTACTTATTTACTTATTTAAATATTTTTCCAAACTTCATAAATAAAGAACCCCATTTCATTTATTAACGAAGATCAAATTTCACTTATTCAAAAGTTCAATTTCTCTTATCAAAGAATTCAATTTTTTATTCAATTATAAATTAATTCAATCTTACTCAATTATTAAAAATTTCAATCTTAATTATTAATAATTTCAAAATTTTATTATGGATTCAAACTTGATTATCAGTTCAACCTTAATTATTAAATCATTCCCACTTAATTATGAATTCAAACTTAATCATCAAATCATTTCAACTTAATTATAAACTCAACTTAATAATTTCAAACTTAATTATAATTTCAAACTTAATTATAATTTCAAATTTAATTATTGAATGATTTCAAACTTAATAGCTTCAAAACTCAATTATTACTAATTCTAAATTATTTATTAATAATTCCAAATTTACTTATTATATAATTAAATTTCAAACAACGTTCTTTCATCAATTACTACGTTAACATTTGTTTCAGATTTCAATCTTTACATTTTCCTTTCATAAAAAAAATTCAAATTCCAACTTCATTTCAAAACTTATTCTTTGCTCAAATAAAATCATTATTTCAAATTATTGACCAATCGGATTTAATTCAATTCTCTATCCTAGGTCAGATTCATTTGGGTATATATCATTTCAACCCGATTCCAAATTCAATTCAAGATCAAACATAATAAAGGGAACTTGCAGTGTGATAACTGGGATGGTGTCAAAGTAAAGAAACAACCAATAGCAACAATTCAATAATTAATTCAAATAATCCCGAAATAATCGTATTAATGCGCATTGTTGTTTGTGCGAATTAATATAATTATCTCTAGAATCTACACTATCATTTCATGTAGACTAAAGATTATTACATTTCGGTTTTCCCACTTGTCGTTCCATTTCAATTCCAAATTTAATGCTACAACGATTAGTCCAATATACGTTCAAAGGTTCAAAGTACGATTTGTCAAATTCTACGTGTCAATCAACTTAACAATAGAAAGGGGTCATATTATTTAAGTTAAGTAATCAAATTCAACGCATATGTCGATTCACAATTTTAAACTATCCTACGTCAATTTCAATTGCATAATATTTATCACTTTATACATTACAATTTACATCCAATATTAACAACATCAATCAATCAATTATCAACCAAACTGTATTATCACCGCATAAATAATTAACAGATAATGGTGTCAGATGTCATAGGTGAACAGATACAGGTAATAGCATATATAACAGTGTAAATAACTAACAGCAGCATATTTCAATTGTCGTTTCAATTGAAATCAAATTTAATAAATAAAATAATATTAATCGTGAGTGATTTCTCACCTTTCGAGGCTAGAGAGATGGACAATGAAGCTGATTTGAGTTACGAATCAAAGTCAAGAAAGATCGACACGAATCCGACGATCAAAACTGATAACGAGAAATCGATGAAATCAAATCAGAATTTGGTTGATGACCATAAATTCGAACGAATAGTATATTATATTAACCCATATTTCAACCAATATCTAACACAATTAAAATTTTAAATCTTAATAAGAGTATCCTTTTATATATATAATAGTAAAAATCAATATTCATTTAGTATCATATAATTTCTTTTTAACATGTAAAGTCAATGCATGCATGAATTTCATATATGCTTATCTTTATACATAACAACATGCAGACTGCAAAACCAAATGCAGGCCTTAAATCCACTTAAACATAAATATACATATAGGCCCCATGCTATAATACTTATATGCTTACTATATTTAAAACAGTATGTATATTGCAAACTATATCTAAAATACTAATATGAACAGAAAATGTAAACTTGCATAGTAATATGTAGAAAACGTGTGATATAGTATAACATAAGATAGTAAAATAAAATATGTACTTTCAAAACAAAATTCTATATTGTAACCTTTAACAAAACAAAATATATGTATACTTGGAAACAGATTGTAAAATTTTAAGATTTAAAACTATAATTATACTGAAAGTATATCTAACTAATACATGTGACTTTATAACATATATGCTTTAACAAGAATTTGTCAGTAAACCATACTATAGCATACAGTATAAACAACCAAACTTTGAAATGCTAAAACTGTAACTGTTGAAAAGGAAGCTATAGGCCTATGAATAATTAACAGCTTTTGAAAGCTTGAATAAAACTTGTACATACGAATTATCAAATAAAACAAAAATATCCTTATATAAACCCATATACGTAACAACTATATATAAAAATATATATAAAAAGGGAGGAGAAGAATATATTACACATCACAGCAAAACACAAACAGAAGGTCGAGCAATCCAGGTGAGCTGGAGCTCAAAGAGCAGATGGCGCGGCCGAGGGTACGGTGTAGCGGTGGTGGACGGTGAAGGTGGCTGAGATGGTGTTCGGGTGGAAGCCATGGGGAGCGGTGGAAGGAGGTGGCGGGGCCGGAGGTGCTGCTCGCGCGACGTTGGAGGAAACGGGCCGGCAGGCGTGCGGGTGATTGCGTGGCATGGGAGAAGCGGGCATAGTGTGGAAGTGAGGACAACGGAGAGGGAGAGGGTGTGGATCGGCTGATACGGTGGTACATCCGGGATGGAGCAGAAACGGCGGAAGGAGGTGGAGGCAAGGATGCGAGGGGAGTGGGGTTTCAGAGGGGTCGGTGCCTTTAGAGGCTGGTGGTGAGGTGAACAGCGATGGGATGGTAGAGGAGCTTCTGTACGGTGGTGAGTGGTTGCACGGTTGCCGACGTGAATTGACCTGGAGTAGAAAACAGGGGCGGAGGTGAGGCCGAACTCGACTACAGGTGGTAGGCTTTGGTGCGGCATAAGTTGAGGGAGAAGGGCGCGACTATAGGTGGGGATGGAATTTGAACGGGAGAGATGGAGTTCTTGCGTGGGTATGTGAGCTGAAGGAGAAAAATAAATGATGTTGCGTGAAGACGTGGAAGAATGCATGCAGAAGATAGATAAAAATTTACATTTCCAAATGCGCATTGGTAAAGAAATATATGTGAACCGTTAAAATATTCAAATAAAAATATCAAAGGGGTAAATTTTGAGAACTGAAAAGGCTATCAGCTATTGAGAATTTAACGGTGAAGTATGAGAGAGATGTTGAAAATCAAAAGTTAGACCTTGGTTCCGATACGATCACCGTTTCTAGTATTCCACTGCGTACCAGGCTTCACAACACAGAATTTAATATACCGTAGAGATCAGCACGACGAGACAATCAAAACGGTATACAGATATAAGTGATTTGATTGAATTATAAAAATTCGAAATTTTATACTAGCGGAAATGCGTAAATTTGCAGAAAATTAAGATCGACAGAGCCAAAGATGTCCGAATTTGGAAAAACGACAAACTGACAACTTGCTCAAAAGATGGTTTAGAATTTTTCTATATAAAACTATTTTGGTTTTGATAACGTTATATTTTCATCGCTTTTTAACTGATTAAATTTGAAGTAAATTTACGCGCGAAATAAACTTTCATAATTTCGGACGAAAATTTACCAGTTGCTATGCTTAACTAGACACATTCCAAATATCAAATTTATATTTCAAAATTTTATCGTTTAAAATTCCATAAAATTCCAATTAATAACGTTATTAAAACCGGTTAAATCTACGGGTTGTTACAATGACTTTTGGTGAAGAAATGATCCTTAGTGACCTGTAGAAGCTAGAAAAGAGACATGCGAAAGAAATAGAACATGTTACAAACAAATTCATATCAAGCTCATGGATTTTGATGAATTTTTTATAGAATTAGTTGTGATTACCTTTCTCTTTTTTAATTTTGGTTATTTATTCTTTGAATTAGCAGCAATTTTGGATGGAAATATGTTTTTTATTTGGGAAAGCCATGACTCTTTTTTTTCTGTTTTCTTTTTGTGTAAACTTGTGTTTGGGAAGGAAGATGAGGAAAGAAACTTACGTACAGACACTTTCTCACAAATCAGAAGCTTCTTAGAGAGGCTAGTGGATCCAATCTTACCCAATTAAGCCCAAGAGCATAAATACTTAGATAAATATGAAACCATGTACATGTTTTCTCTTATTTTAACATTATAGTCACTTTTCTACATTTTTAAGTTAAATAAAATATATACAATTATTTTTTATGAAAATAAACTTGTTATTAGAACAAAATAAACTTAATTTTAACAATAAAAGCTATGTACATATGTTTTATGATATTTTATAATTTACACAATTTTAGTGTAAATATACCATTTTTAACACAACAAGCTTAATAAAAATTATTTTCTTGTCAAATAAGTTGCAATAAATCACTCTATCCTTATTGTATCATTAAAATATTATTTTCAACCAATATTCCATCTTATACTTTGATAAAATATAATTTTTTTTTACATTTTTCCCTCTTATATTCAATAAAAGGATAATATTGGAAATAATTACCAATATTATCACATTAACTTAATTAAAATACAATAAATGATTAATTTCACTCCAAAACTTTAAAATAAAGTTTTTAAAACTCTCTTTCCATCAATTTGGATTTATTTCAACAATTTAATGTTGAATTACATCACTTGGTAAATTAATTCACCCAAATTTACCTAAATTCCAATATTTTCCATTTTATTTAATCAAAACTCCAAACAATGAATTTTAAACCAATATTTAACTCCAAACATATTGTTTATTTAAAATGAACAATTTAAACCAAATTTATTTTCTTCATTTCATTTAGTTCTCAATATTAAACTATAAGTATTGTTATACTTTAATATTTCAGGTAATCACCAATACCAGGGTTGTTACATAAACCTATTTATTAATTATGCAATTAGATGACTTTTACCATGTAATCAATTTTTTAAAATTATGAATGCTTGTGCGTGTATGGTAAGCATAATATGTATATAGTCCTAATCACTTATTTTATCGATATTATCTTATTAGTCATTCAAACATGTTATTACTTTGTTTTCAATTTCTATAATGTTACTTTACATATAAGGTCTTATTTCAATATCCCGCAATTAATTTTATATCTTTCGCTACTCTTAGAACCTAAAAAATGGAAAGAAAACCCAAGTCTCAATACAACAATGGGGAATTAAGGTAAAATTTCCATCAAATCTTAATATAGGAGATGAAAGTTGTGCATACTCTCCTAGACATTTGGTAACAAATAGTTTCTAATTCTAGTCATGAATATAGATTATAGTGCAATGAAAATTAAAATCTAACTAAACTATATAGATGACCTAAAAGTTTACCAAATGATTGTATAGTTGCTACTATGCAATAGAGTCAGCCATGCTAGATTGCTCATTGTCAAAAGATTTTGGAGTTTGTATATTACAAGATTATATTCCAAATTTCGGTTAATTTCAAATTTCATTGATTGGTCAACAATAAATGCTTTCCATTTATAATTAAAAAATATCTTGTTCAAAATAATAGATTTCAAATTGTTTTTGTTATGAAATTAGTTGCATGGGACTCTGAAATTGGGAAATATAATTCTTTGCACTACTACAAAATTAGGTTGTTACGTTTTTTTCTTTTTTCCTACCCAGTTCAATCTTTCTGACTTGATAACAGCTTGAAATTTAAAGCTGCTTACATAGAAATATGTAGAGAAAGCGTAGGATTATTTTCAAAATTTTATAGTTATATGGAACTATATATTCGTATATCGTTTTCAGTCCTTTTTATTCATTGTTTGACCAGTTTGTAAGTAAGTTTTGATTCTTCATCTAATTTATTGCCTGTTTTTACTACATATATATATATATACATATATACATATATATATATATATATATATATATATATATATATATAGTAATGATGATGTTAAGGCATATTGTAGAAGATCTCACTATTTGATATTTACCTCTATTATTTGCACTTTTCCTAGTTAGAATATTTCCTATTATATTATTACTTAGGCTTCAAGTAACTAAAATATAAATATAAATCATGTATTTTTGTATATCAGTTAAGCCATTAATAAAAGTATCGACTTTTAATGATTATTAAATTTTTTCCTCTCCCCCTCTTCTTCTTTTATATTTCATTTTGTTAAATAATTTCAACAAATGATAAATGCCAAAAAATTTACGTATTTGTTTGGTTCAATTTATCTTGAATAATTGAGTGCATGTTAAAAGTGAAAGAAAGATTGAAATTTAGAAATTATCACTACAACAAAACTGCCCTAATATAGCTATATTTTTTGCAATGGTCATAATCTACTAATTGTAATTAAGGATTTTACAACGTTTTATTTCAGAAAGTTGTAATAAACTTACTTTTAAAAACTTTTTTTTGTTAGTTGTTGCATATGGATATTACAACTATTTTTCTTTTGCCAATTATAATAGATGTTAATTTTCATCAAATCTTTTGTTATGCTAGTTATAATAGATACCTATTAGCTCCTTTTGGTCGCCTATTGGAATAAATAATTAATATGTAATAATTAATATGTAATAATTAATAATTAATAGTTAATAATTAAATTAAAATAATTAACAATTAATAAGAATTTAATAACAAATGATAATTAAGTAAATGATACTTAAATAATAATTAAATTAGATATTAATGGCAAACATGTTTGGTTTCAGTTGGTTGGTATTTCATACTATGAGATTACAGGTCACGGGTTCGATCCTAGAGATGTACCTTGTTGAAATTAATGGAGCATGCTAAATAATAATAATAATTAATTATTAATGTATAATAATTAAAAACTGCTATTAAATACTAATAATTAATTATTAACTTGAAATATGAAATAACCATATTAACAATTAATGTAACGCCCCACCTCTATACCCACGCTAGCCAAGAACACTACGGTGTAGTGCTGTCAACTAGCACGGAGAATAAGGCTGTTGAGGAGCGGCCATCAATAGTTAGGCCTTACACTAGTATTGGTTATCTCGATAGGAGTGGTATATAAATATAAATATTCTTTCATTTTTCATCTCTGATTTATTTTCTCCCATCGGCATACCCCAATTCTAGTATAAAACGAACTACGATGGTTCATAATAGTTTAGAACATAAAATATAAAATATTACACAGATAATATAATGCGGAACACAAATAAAACATAAAGTCTCATATATACAATAACTGATGTCAGTTACAATACATTTGATACAATACATAAGACACGGTACATATGATACAACTACCACAGTCGACTCAAGAAGTTACATATACAAGTACATTAACGTATATAATATACATGAATACATATCTTCCTATCCAATTTTTCAGACTACAACAAATGACGACGACTACTCCAAAAGATATGAAAGAACTTCATAGCTCTAGCAGCAACCCAAAGCTGAATATCTACAACCTGAAATACTCGGTCTGACCCGAGTATTAGATTCAAAAGAAAATAATACTCGGGTCAGTCTAATTCAAACTCAGTTATTAGTGCACAGAAGCAATAATAATTAATTACTGAATAGACGACGGTAATTAAACCAAATCAGAATGCAATTCAGAATATTGAATTGAAATGAACAAACAGTTCAAACCATTGAAATATCAATTAAAATATTAATTCAAGTAGGGCTGCAGTACACGCACGCGTGCACTGCCTCGCCACTACTGCATAAGGAATACGCAAAAAGATCCATAAGTCAAAACAAATAGAATATCATACACGCCGTACTGTGTGGCTGCAGTTCACGCTTGCGTGCACTGCCTTGCCACTATAGTGCTATCGTACCCAAAAACTCAATTCCGTGTGGCCGCAGTTCACGCTTGCGTGCACTGCCTTGCCACTATAGTGCTGTTGTACACAATAAAAATTCACACACGAGCACAAGGTCAAACTCGAAAACCTAGTTCAACACAAGTGTAATGCTAACACAAAGTGAACAGTGCTTAAACAAGAACCAGAACACAAATCCAGACCAGGCAATAAAAGAAGTACAACTGAAATGCACATAACACAGGTGCCAGATACAAGTGCTCGTACACATAAATACTCAAAGTCAAGAATACAGGTTACTGCATATTAAATATGCAAACAAAATGAAGGCAAGAAAACAACACAGCAATGAACACATTGGAGCTGTGGTTATGCCATTCACACACACATATATATACATATATGTATGTATATACATGGTGATAACCAGCAAACATTTCCGAAAGAAATAATTAGCAAACTACTGCAAATTTAAAAGAAAGAAAAACTTTATTCAAATGCCAAGCTTCAAAGATAAAACATGCAGTATGCTGTGATACAAGCATGCAATAACAAGAAAACCAGTTCAATATGATGATAACACAGCAATGGACCAAAGCTCAATGCATATGAAATGGCAACTCAGTAATGAATAAAGCATTCACTCAAAGTCCATATGTCATTTGGACATACAACCATTCATGAATGAAAATGATCAGCAACTATAAAGTGCAGTGGTGCTACAGAAATGTACCAAGTAACCAGAGGATGAATTCAACATGAAAACTGCATCAGGGCGATCAAATGGACAGTGACAGTGAGGACTACAAACATGGAATGGGTATGCAACCAGAACTGTTCAGAAAAGTGAACAAAACTGCAAAAGGCACCAAGTAAAGGACATGAACAGTGAACATCAATTGTTAACATGCACATGTTTACAACATAAAGTATGAATGACTAGAATAATCATCATATAAAACTGCATGAACAAGAGTGGAAACGGCAGCAACTCGAAGCACTAATCAAATTGCCAAACCCAGTGTACATATGAAGACCAAAGTGCAATACTAGGTGAATGAATTCATATTTACACACGCATGTTAACATAACCAGGCAGCAGGTCAACTCAGGACATCAAGACAACCCAATGGAGCAGTCACATAAAAGACGAACACATTATCAAGTCAGAGCCGAGTTTGACAGTGTCAAACATCGAAGTGATAAGCTTATAACAAGTACCACTTCAAGTTCAAAGGGAACATGATCAAGACAGTAGCCAAGGTAATCAACAAGACTGAGAATGTCTGCAGTGGTACAACTCAAGGGTTTACCAGAAGTCAAATTGTGAAGTCACGAAAAGAAATCAAAGTCTCAGGTCAAAAACAGTCGATAAATCCAAGTTAAAACTCAGCAAGGTACAAGTCGAAGTCACTCGAAGGCAACCTCATGGTGGACACGAAGTTAATCCAATTCGATACACAAATATACGAAATTGCCAAAACCAGAAATTATCGACATCTCAACAAAACAGTGCCGAGACAACCAAGTAGAGAAAGATGTGAGTAAAACTCACTCAAGTTCAAAAGTCATGGAACAGAAATAGAACAAAAATCAGAAATCACTAAAACTCGAAGCAACATTAGCCAAGAATTCAAGCAACAAAATACACAGATAACTCGAGACATGAATTAGATGTGAGCAAACTCACCGTGTCGACGAATTAAAGGAGCAACCGAATGTCGAAGCAAGCAACGCGAGCGCCACAAGAGACGAGCAACCATCGGAATCGAAACCCTAATTTCCAGAGCAGAGAGAGAACGAAAGGAACGGTCGCCATTATTTCGTGATTTGTTTAGGGTTGGTGAACGAAATGAAAAATGGATAAAAGGGGGGGGGGTTCGAAATTAAAGAGGGGATAAGGCCAAATAAGTAAATAAAAATAAAAATAAAAATAAAACTTTTATTTAAAGTCCTAAATTTCTTTTATCAATTTATAAATCAATTTTAATTCAAAATTTAAAAACTTCAAATAGAAGTTTGTGTCAATATTAATCGTTTAAATTGTTGATTATAATTGATGCAAAATACCGGGTTGTTACAGACTCCCCTCCTTAAAGAAATTGCGTCCACGCAATCCTAAGGAATAAATGGACAAAAGGTAACAACCATAAGAGCATGAGAAGGTAAGCTTTTAATTTCATAAAAGAAATTCCCAAATTCTCAACAAAGTTTGATTATCAAATAGATAATCAGAATAAAGAAATCTTAAAACAGCAAAATCAGCAAATCTAATTATCAACAAAGATAATTAGAAAACACAAATATCTAACTATCAAAAACGATAATCAGGAATTACCTCAACGGTAATCAAATTCCAAATCAGCAAATATTCAATCATCAAAACGATAATCAAATCTTGAATCACAAATATTTAATTATCACAAACGATAATTAAATCTCAAATATCTAATTATCACAAGCGATAATCAGGAACAATAAATATCTGATTATCAAAAACGATAAATCAGAAATCACAAACATCCGATTATCAAAACGATAATCAGAAATTACCACAACGGTAATCAAATTTCAAATCATAAATATTTAATTATCACAATTGATAATTAAATCTCAAATTGCAAATGTTTAATTATCACAAACGATAATTAAACCACAAATATCTAATTATCACAAACGATAATTAGATACAATAAATATCTGATTATCAAAAACGATAAATCAGAAATCACAAACATCCGATTATCAAAACGATAATCAGAAATTACCATAACAGTAATCAAATTTCAAATCACAAATTTTTCAATTAACGAGTCCGAAACTAACCGAAATAGCAAACGCACATGACCCATAACCACGAGTTTTACTAAATCGTTTAGTTCACTTCATCGTTTCCTTGAAAGTGCAAAATTGTGTATTTTAAATAAATAACATTTTACGTTCTCAAACGGACAAGTCCGGAATTAAGCGAATCAGTAAAAGAAAGGGGTCATAGTCCTCGATTTTTCTGAAACGTTTAAATCGCTTCCTCATTCTTTTGAAAGCGTAAACTGTAAAAATTTTGAAAACCATTTTATTTATAAAATTACAATTTACATTCTCAAACGAACAAGTCCGGAATTAAGCGAATCAGCAAAAGAAAGGGGTCATAGTCCTCGATTTTACTGAAACGTTTAATTCGCTTCCTCATTCTTTTGAAAGCGCAAATCGTAAAAATTTTGAAAACAATTTGGATTTATATTTTGAAACCATTTTTAAAACACGTGATTAAAACAGCGACATCAGTAGCAACTTCGATAAGTGGATTTTCATTCATCAAAAGTGTCACAAGAATCTTCTCAAAGATAAAAAGGGGTATCATACCCTAAACTCGTATTCATAACAAGTCAATATCACACGAATTCACCAATGCACAAAAATTGATAAAACTTATCAATAGAGATCACGAAAATTGGTGAAGCACAAATTCTAGGAATCTACACAAGAAATCCAGAAATCACAAGATGAGAGTATGAAAACTCGAACCGGAGTATGAAAACTCGAACGCGAGTATGAAAACTCGAACCGGAGTATGAAAACTCGAACCGGAGTATGAAAACTCGAACCGGAGTATGAAAACTCGAACGGAGTATGAAAACTCGAACCGGAGTATGAAAACTCGAACCGGAGTATGAAAACTCAAACGCGAGTATGAAAACTCACCTACACGTGAGCATGAAAAATCACCAACACGTGCAACACAAAGCGAGAACGAGAGCATGGAATCTCACCTACACGTGAGCATGAAAATCACCCACACGTGCAACGCAAAACATAAAATATCCATAATAACATACTACTATAAGTATGTAAATAATGATCAACATGAGATCAACCGATGAGAGGTATAGCATAAATATGGAATATTCATACTGACATACGACTATAAGTATGCAAATAATGATCAACAGGAGATCAACCGATAAGAGATAATCAATATCACAAGATCTTCTCAAAGATCCAAAGAGGTATCATACCTCAAATTTGTACTCATGACAAATCAATAACATATGAATTCACCAGTACACAAAAATAGGTGAAGCATAAAATTTCCAGAAATCAACATAAGGAATCTAGAAATCACAGAAAAAGGGAAAGAGGCCTATCACATGACGGTCCGAAGACCAAGGGGAGCTACCCCACATGTGTGAATGGAATCACACAGATTGAGGTCAAGACTAACCAAAAAGCAGAAAGGTATGTGTGAATGGAATCACACAAGTGGTGTCTAGTCTGACCATCAGAACGATCATCATGATCAACGAGGAGTGTCAATTACACTAAGCATGTGTGAATGGAATCACACAGATTGAGGTCAAGACTAACCAAAAAGCAGAAAGGTATGTGTGAATGGAATCACACAAGTGGTGTCTAGTCTAACCTCGCAAATAAAAAGACATAGCACAATTGCTAGTCTAGTTCATAAAGCGATCGTCAAGATCAACGAGAAGTGTCAATTACACTAAGCTAGTAAATATAAAAGTTTAGCTTCATGTCCCATAACCACTTGCTTAACTTAAATATTTACGAACAAACTGTTAATCTTCACTAATAAAATTGTCACAAGAGATTCAATCGAATAAGTCCAAGAATTAACCGGCGAAGTAAACGCAAGCGTTATATACCACTCGTTTTACTAAGTCGTTTAATTA
This sequence comes from Allium cepa, assembly GCA_030765085.1. Lineage (NCBI taxonomy): Eukaryota > Viridiplantae > Streptophyta > Magnoliopsida > Asparagales > Amaryllidaceae > Allium > Allium cepa. The sequence goes on from CM060938.1 coordinate 236,761,677, forward strand.
GATTTCTCATACGAGTGAGGTAAAGGTTAGTATATACTAATAGATTGGAAAACGGTTTAGAAAAAGAGTTTTGTAGTAAAGTAGTTTTGAAATCGTTTGGAGAAAAGGGTTTTGATATTTACTACTAGTATAGAAAACCTTTATATTTTTAAAGTGACAAATCACAAAAATGGTTGTAGGAACAATCAAGCACAAGAATTCACATACAAAGATGTGAATAGAATCCAAAGAGATCGATACTGTATCCATCAAAAGGAATGTTCACAAAAATCCCGAAGAAAATGTTATCAAAGTTGTTAATAAATGGTAGCAACAAATCGGGGAATTAACAAGAATCGATTAAATTTGGAAAAACAAAGCAGAACGAGCATAAATGCATAAATGACTTCAACGAAAATGAAAATCAAGTTAATGCCGAAGTCAACAAGTAATGGCCATAATAGAGTACAAAACGATTCAACATCATCAACAAAGAATTCAACGGCAAACAAAGTCAGAGTCTTGGAAATCAAGAAAATTAGAAATTTCTCAAAAACAAAGTGACCGAAGTCGAATGAAAATCAAGCAGAGGAAAACATAAAATATCAAGTTCGGAATCGCTGAGATTCGAACAAAATCAATCATCGGCTAAATCAAATCAAAGCCGAAAACACAAGAATTCAAAATCAAATGCATATGAATAAGCGTTAGGAATTCATAACTAACAATTCAAAGACAATCATATGCAAATATGAGAGATAAAACGTCGAAAAATAGTTGTAACACATGTACTATCTAAGTTACGTTTTATATTTGTTCTAAACCCCAGGCTCTGATACCAAGCTGTAACGCCCCACCTCTATACCCACGCTAGCCAAGAACACTACGGTGTAGTGCTGTCAACTAGCACGGAGAATAAGGCTGTTGAGGAGCGGCCATCAATAGTTAGGCCTTACACTAGTATTGGTTATCTCGATAGGAGTGGTATATAAATATAAATATTCTTTCATTTTTCATCTCTGATTTATTTTCTCCCATCGGCATACCCCAATTCCAGTATAAAACGAACTACGATGGTTCATAATAGTTTAGAACATAAAATATAAAATATTACATAGATAATATAATGCGGAACACAAATAAAACATAAAGTCTCATATATACAATAACTGATGTCAGTTACAATACATTTGATACAATACATAAGACACGGTACATATGATACAACTACCACAGTCGACTCAAGAAGTTACATATACAAGTACATTAACGTATATAATATACATGAATACATATCTTCCTATCCAATTTTTCAGACTACAACAAATGACGACGACTACTCCAAAAGATATGAAAGAACTTCATAGCTCTAGCAGCAACCCAAAGCTGAATATCTACAACCTGAAATACTCGGTCTGACCCGAGTATTAGATTCAAAAGAAAATAATACTCGGGTCAGTCTAATTCAAACTCAGTTATTAGTGCACAGAAGCAATAATAATTAATTACTGAATAGACGACAGTAATTAAACCAAATCAGAATGCAATTCAGAATATTGAATTGAAATGAACAAACAGTTCAAACCATTGAAATATCAATTAAAATATTAATTCAAGTAGGGCTGCAGTACACGCACGCGCGCACTGCCTCGCCACTACTGCATAAGGAATACGCAAAAAGATCCATAAGTCAAAAAAAATAGAATATTACACACCGTACTGTGTGGCTGCAGTTCACGCTTGCGTGCACTGCCTTGCCACTATAGTGCTATCGTACCCAAAAACTCAATTCCGTGTGGCCGCAGTTCACGCTTGCGTGCACTGCCTTGCCACTATAGTGCTGTTGTACACAATAAAAATTCACACACGAGCACAAGGTCAAACTCGAAAACCGAGTTCAACACAAGTGTAATGCTAACACAAAGTGAACAGTGCTTAAACAAGAACCAGAACACAAATCCAGACCAGGCAATAAAAGAAGTACAACTGAAATGCACATAACACAGGTGCCAGATACAAGTGCTCGTACACATAAATACTCAAAGTCAAGAATACAGGTTACTGCATATTAAATATGCAAACAAAATGAAGGCAAGAAAACAACACAGCAATGAACACATTGGAGCTGTGGTTATGCCATTCACACACACATATATATACATATATGTATGTATATACATGGTGATAACCAGCAAACATTTCCGAAAGAAATAATTAGCAAACTACTGCAAATTTAAAAGAAAGAAAAACTTTATTCAAATGCCAAGCTTCAAAGATAAAACATGCAGTTTGCTGTGATACAAGCATGCAACAACAAGAAAACCAGTTCAATATGATGATAACACAGCAATGGACCAAAGCTCAATGCATATGAAATGGCAACTCAGTAATGAATAAAGCATTCACTCAAAGTCCATATGTCATTTGGATATACAACCATTCATGAATGAAAATGATCAGCAACTATAAAGTGCAGTGGTGCTACAGAAATGTACCAAGTAACCAGAGGATGAATTCAACATGAAAACTGCATCAGGGCGATCAAATGGACAGTGACAGTGAGGACTACAAACATGGAATGGGTATGCAACCAGAACTGTTCAGAAAAGTGAACAAAACTGCAAAAGGCACCAAGTAAAGGACATGAACAGTGAACATCAATTGTTAACATGCACATGTTTACAACATAAAGTATGAATCACTAGAATAATCATCATATAAAACTGCATGAACAAGAGTGGAAACGGCAGCAACTCGAAGCACTAATCAAATTGCCAAACCCAGTGTACATATGAAGACCAAAGTGCAATACTAGGTGAATGAATTCATATTTACACACGCATGTTAACATAACCAGGCAGCAGGTCAACTAAGGACATCAGGACAACCCAATGGAGCAGTCACATAAAAGACGAACACATTATCAAGTCAGAGCCGAGTTTGACAGTATCAAACATCGAAGTGATAAGCTTATAACAAGTACCACTTCAAGTTCAAAGGGAACATGATCAAGACAGTAGCCAAGGTAATCAACAAGACTGAGAATGTCTGCAGTGGTACAACTCAAGGGTTTACCAGAAGTCAAATTGTGAAGTCACGAAAAGAAATCAAAGTCTCAGGTCAAAAACAGTCGATAAATCCAAGTTAAAACTCAGCAAGGTACAAGTCGAAGTCACTCGAAGGCAACCTCGTGGTGGACACGAAGTTAATCCAATTCGATACACAAATATACGAAATTGCCAAAACCAGAAATCATCGACATCTCAACAAAACAGTGCCGAGACAACCAAGTAGAGAAAGATGTGAGTAAAACTCACTCAAGTTCAAAAGTCATGGAACGGAAATAGAACAAAAATCAGAAATCACTAAAACTCGAAGCAACATTAGCCAAGAATTCAAGCAACAAAATACACAGATAACTCGAGACATGAATTAGATGTGAGCAAACTCACCGTGTCGACGAATTAAAGGAGCAACCGAATGTCGAAGCAAGCAACGCGAGCGCCACAAGAGACGAGCAACCATCGGAATCGAAACCCTAATTTCCAGAGCAGAGAGAGAACGAAAGGAACGGTCGCCATTATTTCGTGATTTGGTTAGGGTTGGTGAACGAAATGAAAAATGGATAAAAGGGGAGGGCCGGTTCGAAATTAAAGAGGGGATAAGGCCAAATAAGTAAATAAAAATAAAAATAAAAAGAAAACTTTTATTTAAAGTCCTAAATTTCTTTTATCAATTTATAAATCAATTTTAATTCAAAGTTTAAAAACTTCAAATAGAAGTTTGTGTCAATATTAATCGTTTAAATTGTTGATTATAATTGATGCAAAATACCGGGTTGTTACAATTAATTATTAATTAATATTTAATAATTAATCAATAATAAATTAATTAACAATCAACATTCAGTCAACAAATAATAAATAATAAATATTTAATTATAATTAATAATTACTACTAAATAATAGTAATTAATAATTAGTAATATAAAAACTATAATAATTACTTAAATAAAAGTAACAGTAATAATTAAAAGCTAAAATTTAATATCAAATAATAATAATAGTTAACAATTTTAATTAGATAATAATAATTATAGATTATTTTGAAATATGAAATAATTACTATTAATATTTAGTAATCCACCTAAGTGAAATATACTTTCTTAATGAATTTAGAAATTCGTATAATATTTAAATATAAATTGTCACTTATGGTTCTATCTTTAGCAAGCGAGCAGAGAATTTGAGCGGTCGAACCATATGTTGCATGTATGATAATTTTTCTATTTTACTTACAAAAATTAAAATAAATAATATTTTCGTATAAAATATTTACCCTATTAAATAATAGATAATTATTAAATAACTTTTACTAATTAAGATTAAATATATTAAAATTAATAATTATTATTATTAATTAGTAATATATACATATTAACTAACATTTAATAATTTATATTCAATTATAATTATGGGTTTTGTATAATAATTTCTAGCAGTAATTATTAATTACTATTGAATATACAAAAGTTGGTAATTAATAATCGTAATTGTTGTATAATAAAATATAGATAATAATTAACATTATTAATATTCAGTTACAATTAAGAAGTAATAATTAATAATTAATAAGTAATAATTAATAATTAATAATTACTATTCATTGTCTAATAATTAATAATTAAGACGAATATTTAATAAGTAATAAGTAATATTTTGAAATTTTGTCTAAATAAATTTAACAATATTCATAAAACTTAGAATGCTTTCGTAAAATTTAAAAATACCATTTTTTGAAATTTTCATAAAATTTAATTAAAATATTTAAAATTTTGAATTTATTTAAAATAAAAAAAAGTATTTATTAAGTTTAAAGTCCATAAAATTTATATACAATATGAAAATATTCAAAATTTTATAAAATTCAAAAATGTTAAAAAATTAATACATTCGAATAATACAAATATTATGCTAGTAATTATTATTTTCATATGCATGTGGATGTTCACTTTTGTAATCAGTTGAATTTTTGTTCGTGCATCCAAATATTGGACCCAAATTCCAAAACTAAGTTTGGCTTCGACTTACTTTTCGTTTCCCTTTCTCAAATCCGTGGCTCTCTCGTTCTCATCGATCACTACTATTTTCTTCAATCCCTCTTGCTTTTTATTCCTTATCATTTGTTTTCTAAGTGGCTTGCCACCATCGACATCAACTACCTCACATACGACTGGGCCAACTTGCCTTTACCCACTACGACCCATTATTGCACCAAATTAGAAAGCTTGAAGCGAAGTCGATCCACGTCGATCTTCTCATTTCGTCCATCGATCAAGCAAAGATCTTAATGCCTCTGGCTCCATAAGCAGCTATTAGGTGACCATGCACATTTCCTTTATGTGTTTATCCATCATGTGCATTTATTAGGTGACCATGCTATTTTAAGTATTAGCACCTGCATTAGTTTAAAATAACATACCATTAAAACCTTACAGACTTTATTCATGAGAAAGTTTGCTAATATAATATATCATATTTGAGTTCTCGTTTCATTGTTGTGAGCATATTAGTAGTTCTTTCTAGCTTCTAACGTGTAAAGGAGTACAAAATAGCATACAACATTTTAGCATTAGTACCTCAAATTTTTTTTCCAAAAATAAATTATTTTCCTTCTATAGTTTTGCAACTAATTTCGATTACATTGGCCAAAGCATACAAGACAAAAGGCTGGTTTAAAATAGTATTAGGTTGTCCTGTGACCAAGGTAATGAATTTTCGCTCTTGGTTAACAATTATTAAAAATTTACCAATTTACAATAATGTATAAATGTCTTTTACTTAATTAGCATTATTGTTTGCTAATTAGAATCATTTTAGGCCATAATATTTGGGACTATTTTCTGTAGCCTATAAAGTATGTATTTTCCTAACTTTTGAATTATCTACTAATTAACATTTTGATTCACACTGATCCATACTCTTTTTTACAGATTTCGTTACCTCCATCAATGTCTCTTTTGTTGTCCCATTTTAAGTGAATTTTTTATGTTTTAATCATAAAGCGTCGCTGCTTTCAATGGAAACCTCAATATCGTGTGATTTGTAGATATTTTTCTTCTATAGATATTGTAATTTTGGAATTTTATGGGTGAAGCAATTAAGCTTGATGACATGTCAGCTATTACACATAACATTGTTGGGCTATGAATAAATGGGTTTGGTCGTCTTGCAATGTAGCGAATTCAGACGGTTTAGTTAGAGTTATATGGTTGATTTTATAACTTGAAGTGGTTGTTAAAATTACATGTAATATTCACTGTCCATATATTGGACGCCTTTGAACTATTACTGTAGATTGTGTTGTGCAATGATTGACCCTTTCCTAAATGCAATGTTAATTTAACTTTGAATTTAGAATACACTAATTTTTGGAATCCCTTCATTTTACTGGATACGGTTTATATAGTTTGTTTTATAATGTAGGCATATGAGTCAGCTTAAGCTAGTTAATATGCTTGGTATCTTATAAAACGACACACAATTTATTGGTGGTTTCTATTAAACAAACATAACACAACAATAAGTTAGATGTAGATTCTTTTCTATGAAAGATGACTTGGGGATGGCGAAGTTAATAATTTTCACACTATCGTACCTGAACCGAATAGTCATATGTTAAAAAACCAAATGGTGCATGTTTTCGTCGCCATTATCGCCTAGAACATTGTTATTAATATTCTAAAATTATGCTATTTTAATCCCATTTAAAACCAAATATCTTCACCTATTTTAGTCACAATCAAAATAATTCATTTACACGATGCTTGAAAGTTATATGAAATTTGAATCTACATTTCAACAAGTTGGAAAATTAAATCAGACAACAATTGGATGAACTTTTTTGTAACGTTTGCGATTTTTCGTTGACGAAAACCAACATCAATACGTCCACTGCATCAACTGCCGAGCAATCGAAAGCCGAAAAACCAAAACGTTAGGGTTAAAGAAGAAGAAAAAGATAAAAGAAGAGAGAAAAAGATAGAATAGAACAGAAACAACAGAACAATATCAGAATCTCACAATTCGCAGCGGAACAACATATAATAGATAAATGAATAATCTTTAAACAAAGAACTATATCAGTTATTACATTACATTATATTACATTACATTACATCATCAGAGTGTACAACAACAAAATGCATCAACAGCGAAAAAGAAATACTATATACTAGTAATACGCCATGCCATCCATCTTGCCTCCAGCAACTCCTAAACTCCAGAATATCCTGATAAACCTAACTCTTGACTGCCCGTGTGGAAATTGGTGGGCACCCAGAGTTTAGGAAGGAAAACAATAAACTCCAAGTCAGTCATGTGACTGGTGTGAGAACTCAAAACAGTTTATTTATCTTTAAAATCAAAATAGAAGAATATTTTTAAAGTCAATTCGCAATGTTTTTAAAAATGAGACTACCATAAGGCCTCCCGCACACACACACAATGCAAACGCAGAATCGGAGGAGATTTCTCCTTATGATAGTCAAAGATACTTGATACACATTAAAAAGAAACATTTGATATTATTACTAGTGCATAGTGTAGGAAAAATTCATTTCGAAAGTAAAGATATAAATCTTAGCCAGCATAGACATTCCGCACTTATGCCTACTATAGCTACCATGTTCAATAGCAGGTTACCGCCACATTCCATGGCAGGTTCTACAACTAAAACCGTATCAATTTATAAATCAATTTTAATTCAAAGTTTAAAAACTTCAAATAGAAGTTTGTGTCAATATTAATCGTTTAAATTGTTGATTATAATTGATGCAAAATACCGGGTTGTTACAATTAATTATTAATTAATATTTAATAATTAATCAATAATAAATTAATTAACAATCAACATTCAGTCAAAAAATAATAAATAATAAATATTTAATTATAATTAATAATTACTACTAAATAATAGTAATTAATAATTAGTAATATAAAAACTATAATAATTACTTAAATAAAAGTAACAGTAATAATTAAAAGCTAAAATTTAATATCAAATAATAATAATAGTTAACAATTTTAATTAGATAATAATAATTATAGATTATTTTGAAATATGAAATAATTACTATTAATATTTAGTAATCCACCTAAGTGAAATATACTTTCTTAATGAATTTAGAAATTCGTATAATATTTAAATATAAATTGTCACTTATGGTTCTATCTTTAGCAAGCGAGCAGAGAATTTGAGCGGTCGAACCATATGTTGCATGTATGATAATTTTTCTATTTTACTTACAAAAATTAAAATAAATAATATTTTCGTATAAAATATTTACCCTATTAAATAATAGATAATTATTAAATAACTTTTACTAATTAAGATTAAATATATTAAAATTAATAATTATTATTATTAATTAGTAATATATACATATTAACTAACATTTAATAATTTATATTCAATTATAATTATGGGTTTTGTATAATAATTTCTAGCAGTAATTATTAATTACTATTGAATATACAAAAGTTGGTAATTAATAATCGTAATTGTTGTATAATAAAATATAGATAATAATTAACATTATTAATATTCAGTTACAATTAAGAAGTAATAATTAATAATTAATAAGTAATAATTAATAATTAATAATTACTATTCATTGTCTAATAATTAATAATTAAGACGAATATTTAATAAGTAATAAGTAATATTTTGAAATTTTGTCTAAATAAATTTAACAATATTCATAAAACTTAGAATGCTTTCGTAAAATTTAAAAATACCATTTTTTGAAATTTTCATAAAATTTAATTAAAATATTTAAAATTTTGAATTTATTTAAAATAAAAAAAAGTATTTATTAAGTTTAAAGTCCATAAAATTTATATACAATATGAAAATATTCAAAATTTTATAAAATTCAAAAATGTTAAAAAATTAATACATTCGAATAATACAAATATTATGCTAGTAATTATTATTTTCATATGCATGTGGATGTTCACTTTTGTAATCAGTTGAATTTTTGTTCGTGCATCCAAATATTGGACCCAAATTCCAAAACTAAGTTTGGCTTCGACTTACTTTTCGTTTCCCTTTCTCAAATCCGTGGCTCTCTCGTTCTCATCGATCACTACTATTTTCTTCAATCCCTCTTGCTTTTTATTCCTTATCATTTGTTTTCTAAGTGGCTTGCCACCATCGACATCAACTACCTCACATACGACTGGGCCAACTTGCCTTTACCCACTACGACCCATTATTGCACCAAATTAGAAAGCTTGAAGCGAAGTCGATCCACGTCGATCTTCTCATTTCGTCCATCGATCAAGCAAAGATCTTAATGCCTCTGGCTCCATAAGCAGCTATTAGGTGACCATGCACATTTCCTTTATGTGTTTATCCATCATGTGCATTTATTAGGTGACCATGCTATTTTAAGTATTAGCACCTGCATTAGTTTAAAATAACATACCATTAAAACCTTACAGACTTTATTCATGAGAAAGTTTGCTAATATAATATATCATATTTGAGTTCTCGTTTCATTGTTGTGAGCATATTAGTAGTTCTTTCTAGCTTCTAACGTGTAAAGGAGTACAAAATAGCATACAACATTTTAGCATTAGTACCTCAAATTTTTTTTCCAAAAATAAATTATTTTCCTTCTATAGTTTTGCAACTAATTTCGATTACATTGGCCAAAGCATACAAGACAAAAGGCTGGTTTCAAATAGTATTAGGTTGTCCTGTGACCTAGGTAATGAATTTTCGCTCTTGGTTAACAATTATTAAAAATTTACCAATTTACAATAATGTATAAATGTCTTTTACTTAATTAGCATTATTGTTTGCTAATTAGAATCATTTTAGGCCATAATATTTGGGACTATTATTGTTTGCTAATTAGAATCATTTTAGGCCATAATATTGGACGCCTTTGAACTATGACTGTAGATTGGGTTGTGCAATGATTGACCCTTTCTTAAATGCAATGTTAATTTAACTTTGAATTTAGAATACACTAATTTTTGGAATCCCTTCATTTTACTGGATACAGTTTATATAGTTTGTCTTATAATGTAGGCAAATGAGACAACTTAAGCTAGTTAATATGCTTGGTATCTTGTAAAACGACACACAATTTATTGGTGGTTTCTATTAAACAAACATAACACAACAATAAGTTAGATGTAGATTATTTCATATCAAAGATGACTTGGGGATGGCGAAGTTAATAATTTTCACAACTATCGTACCTTAACCGAATAGTCACATGTAAAAAAAAACAAATGGTGCATGTTTTCATCGCCATTATCGCCTAGAACATTGTTATTAATATTCTAAAATTATGCTATTTTAATCCCATTTAAAACCAAATATCTTCACCTATTTTAGTCACAATCAAAATAATTCATTACACGATGCTTGAAAGTTATATGAAATTTGAATCTACATTTCAACAAGTTGGAAAATTAAACCAGACAACATTTGGATGAACTTTTTATACTTATTTATTTCAGAGGTTCATTCTTCAGCTAACTACACTGCATAGTGTTTAGATATGTAATTCACGCATCAATAGTTTGGAAACCAAGAACCATCTTCCATTTTGTTCAAATGTACGTCACTCGTTAAATAACATGTTTATTGTAAATGTAAATCAATCATTAAATAATATGTTATCTTTGATTTGGCCTCTATTCATGATAGATTGCTTGATGGAGGCATTGACTCTATGTTTGAAAATTGATTGCTAGGCTACCAGTTATAGTTTATATCAATCTTAAAGCATAATTTTATCATTTTGCAGGGTTGTCCGAGAACTTGCTACTTCTATTTAATTATTATGGTTTCAAGAGAATTAAATGGAAGTCTTTCAATATATGTGGAATAATTACTCAAAACTACTTATGTCAACTTAATAAAACTTAATGTCATATCTTTACTAAAGCAAAATACATTGCGTATGATTCTATCACCCTTTTTTTTTTCCTTTTTTATTTTTTAAATTTGTGTATGAATTTGTAAATATAATCAATTTTATTTATATTGTTAATAAAATATATTTGTATTGTTAAGTAACTATTTTTGTGCACCCACGTACCATTAGGAGCCGATGCTTGAAAGGTTTGGGTCGATTCGGTGGTGGATCCTGAAGTCGTTCTATATAGACTTACCGTAGACATCTATAGTTTTGGACAGGCGGTTGGGATGATTTTTGCTTGACACAAGGACTTTATCTCTTTTGATCAATATGTATCAGTCCTCCTACTAACATATGTTATGGATTTAGTTATGTTTTTAATAGAGTTATGAATTCACAAATGGTGTGATGTTGAATTTGTTTTGGATTTTTTGAACGTAAATGATTCATGTTGTTTCAGGTCATGTGAGTGATAACAGTTATTATTAGTGAAATATTTGTTTTAAAAATAATGTTCTGACATTTTTGGTTAATAACTGTTGTGGAAAGAAAAATTATAACCTTTGGCAGATGGTGTAAATACATTTATTACAACGGTATTTTCGAATACAAATTTAAGATTTGTAGGAAATTCTTAGGTCAGCCAAATATGAGATAGTGGCACTAGGCTACTATAGATAATCTTCCAAAAGACTTAGTTCATTCTCATATATTTTAAAGGTTCTATACATATGAAATACTCAATAACTATTACAAATAGTTTTCACAATTTACTACCACTATGGAGCTTTCGTAGGATCTGGTAAGAAGGATTATAGAATTCAATTAGAAAATGAAAAATATTCTTCTAAAACATACAATAGATTTGATATATTAATAAACACCACAAATTAAGTATCATAACTCCAAAGCACCATGCACATCTCAAATAAGATAACTCAAATAAAAAGAGCTGTAACATCGATGTTCCATAATAAATTTACATAAATGGATTTACACACAAACATCAAACATTCCATGGCTAAAAATGTATATTTACATAAAATAGAAAACCCATATCTTATCTAGCTGTCTGCCATTTAAACGCAACAACAACGTGAATCAAGTTTAGCAATTCGATTGATCCATTTTGGAATTGATTTTCTAGTTAATTTGAAGCAAACATGCTTGCTAAAATGGTTACAATTCTTTGTAAATAGATTGTAGGAATCACCACTGTAGTTGCGAGAAAGAACATCCATGAATAAGCGTAACTGGAGTGGATCATAGAAAGTTGTTCCAACCACAATTGGTTTCTTCAATTTGTAGTTCAGACATTTTTTGGGTTCTACTTCAAATACACCACATGATGGAAAATCGGCTGCCCCAAACGAATACTCTACTCCATGAACTGTGAGTAAATGTAGGAAATCCTCTATAAGACACTAATGTATTGAATGTCACTCAAATAAATGAAATTTCCTTGATTTTTTTCGAATAGGAAAACCAAAGCATTTTAAAGGAAAGTATTTCTTCCCTTAAGTTTTTCTTTTTATGTAAGCATTGGTATTCTATGTAATCATGATATGAACCAACTGACCAATCGAATGTACTACTAAAGACTATGTGAACAACTATAGTAATAATACACATAAACCAATGTTAACCACACTTTCGTAGGAAACTTATGTGGTATGTTGGATCTGTAACAATATTAATTTCGAATGATCATCGAAAGAATTTACACTTTAAAACAAGTTTCTACAAAAACTGAGATACAAACATTTGGAATACAACTTAAAATAATAACAATTTTTTTTTACAATATTTTATTAGGTAACAATAAAAAATTCATATTAACCATGATTAAATATCATCTCTTTACTTGGTTGATAAATCATCTTAAGTTTACATTGATAAAATGCAGCAGTTTTATTAAGGTAAATATCTAGCAAATTCTATGCTAAATAAATGACTATTTTTAACATGTCAAAACCAATATTCTAGTTAAATTTCATATATAATAAATTATGAATGCAAAACCAATAATTCTATAGATAATAAAATAAGAAGCCCTATAACTACATCAACTAGTTCCTCTATAATGGAGATGTAAACCAGGCTTAGTTAGGTGCAATAATAAATGAAAATAAAAATAAACAAAAATGTGCAAAATTACCTTCCACTACAGAGTGAAATGCCCCAAGGCCTGCCCAGTAACATAAACGATTAGTTGAGGTTAAGTCATAAACATTAAGAATAACTAGTGTCTCTGTTGGTCTTCTCTCATGTCTTTCCATTGTCACGCGCTCTAAGTGTGCGGTAATCATTATAAATATTCTTTCAAGTTCTTTGGATATCCATTTGAATGATCAACATGTATTCCCACATCTTCTGTCGTGGAACGTAAAGAAGCTAGTTGCGCAATAACATCGACTATTTTTTGCCGCATTTGCTCTTTAGTTTTGATAGCTTTGTCAATTATTCTTTTATAAGCTTCCAAGCATTCCTCTTGTTCTAACTCAAGTATCATTCTCTCTCTATCTGATTTGGTTCACCAATCTCATCCCAAATCACCTGTTATAGTAATGTAGTAGAAATTAGCGACTAGGAAATAAATAAGACTTTCTTCGATATCTTTTTTCTATATATATTCTCCTCATCTATATATTCATATGATTTTTATCAAACTAGCATATCGATTTGTAATGTTGTTGCCTTATCATACTAGAATATGATAAGAATTATGTAAAAGGTTAAAATAATGTAAATTGATGGAATCAAAGCATCATTATTGTACCTAAAATGGGTGAATAACAAAATAATTTCACAAAATATTAAATAATCAATAAATATAAAGTGTTCATCTATAAGACAATTGATCCTTACTTCACAGCTCCAACTAAACTTCTCCTTAGGAGCATAGATTGAGCAACTCTGGTTGTCACATTGTAAATGTGGCATGCAATGAAATTGGAATATTAGTATGTTATGATGGGAGTAAACAACACACGTGACTCTATACTTTTTATAATCTTGCTTCAGTAAGAAAATATTTAATTGCATCCCATAATATAGGAATAAGATTAAAAACTGCAAGGTTGATAAAGACCACAATAAAGGAAAACAAATCACTTTTAGTTCATTGCTCCATATATTTAGTTGCTTCCATCTACAATAGAGTGAATATAATTTATGTTTTTTAAATTTTTTTTATAGTTGATACATTCTTTAGCAATATTACATCTTTATTAAAATCACTCAAGAATGTTTTTAACGATGTCAAATATTGTAGATTAACCGAAGATATTTAACTCATGTATAGAGTACTCACGTTGTTTGAAAGGAATGGCATGTTTATGTGTTATGTTTTTATGCAAGTGGACCAAGTTGGTGATAAAATGTCTTAAATGTAGAATGTGATATATAAAAACTTTACCAAACTTTAGTTTACTAAGAAGATTTTGGTATTTTATCTAATAATCATAAACAAGAAAAAATAGGAAATAAACCATTATTACTGTTCCTTAAAAGGGTGTCACTTCTATAATTGCGATGAAGCTTGTCAGTATTTGAAGCACCACAAAAGCACTGTTGTATAGTTCATTTAATCATTATTTAAATAAATTTTGAACCAACCAATATGTACAATGATGTCAATATCACTAACATAAAAATTTAAACACAAATACGAACCTATAAAAAAAAGTGGTTGGTATAAATATCAACCACGATATAATCAATCGCACGTTATTCAGCTGCAAAATGAACAAATCTAAATAATCTTACTCCGTAGTATGTTTTTAAATTTTTCCATCTATTTTACTACCTTGTTCATGCTTTTATGTTGATTACTACCTAACTAATGTACAACTATGATTTATAAAACAGTTTCATAAATTAGACTTACAAACATAGTTACTATAAACTGCAGATTAAACCTATTTTAGAAGATATTAACAGTTTTTTGAAGTATATACAATTATTCATCGCTAAAGAACAAAATATAAATAATTTAAAAAGTAATAATACGAAATTCATTTTATAGATGGTACGTTTATAATTTTAGAGGATTTTTAAGTCCGAATTGGCTTTCCAAAAAGATGAATAGTGCATTTGGTTGCAATAGGAAAAAAATTCAAATTACTCCAAACAATGAAATAAAAAGAAGAATACATTTATTAAAAACATATTAGTATCAATAATTTAGAACCAAGCATTGATCTAGCCTATATGTAAAGACAAGAGTTTTATTGTCTGGCCTACACAGAACATAAATACATATGTTTGGGTTATTTTAAGCCCAAATTATTGTTTTTAAAAATTAAAATTTTGTTTTGCTATGGTATATCAAAGAACAATATTACTTATAATAATCGAAATAAATATAAAAAACATTTTAAAAAGACACTTAGCCTGAGCTATGCAATATTTTAGGTTATTGTAAATTACAGGTTATTATATCTCAATTATGACCAAGTCATTTATTATATCCAAAAAAATGCATCAACAAATTGGTTGGTATTTCCTTACGAACCTACAAAAATAATTTTTTAAGTAATACCTCATGATAAATAAAATTAAAATGATATTAACTACTTATTTGAGTCAAGGTGGTAACGCCTTTCAATAAGAAATTGATTAAAGTTATCTTAGCCAAATAAATTGTCCTGCCCTTCAAAACTGTTTTTATGTTGGGTTTAATTAATCAATTCCTTTGTTTCAAGCACTGTATAATAAAGGGTTGGACTTGAGATTATATCATAGGAGAACATGTCAAATGTTTTAGATTTTAATGTATACTTAATTTTATGATGGATTTGACATGTTCTTTTTCTAGAAATACCTATTTACATTTAACATGCAAAATTAACGCAAAATAGTAACGTCGTAGTTTTTATAATTAATATTTGACATACACAATTCATTGGAATTTAAATTGTATTCAAAACATTTAATATACTTTATTTTCTAGTTAATAATGCACCTACAGATGAAAGGTCTCTCGTAACAACCCCCATGTTTATCGATTTTATATTTAAATATTTCATCGTTTGTCGGATTTTAGTCCGAAAAGCTACTTTTTGCAACCAGTCGAATTGGGACTCGAGACCACTTCCATTGAGTTCAAAACCCCGTTTGAGACCTTTTTGAGTATGAGCTTCGATATGTTTGGAGTAAGTTGATTTTTTGCTACTTTATCTATTGGGTTTTGGGTTTAGGTTCAGCCCACAAGCCATAATAATACCCCAAACTGAATCATCCCTCCCCATTCACTCTCACTTCCTCCTCTTTTCAGTTCTAAAGAAAAAATGGTAGAAGAGAATGGGAAATAGAAATCGAAAGCCTTAGTTCCTTTGCAAAATCCAAGATCTAGCTCCAAATTCAAGAGAACCCATTGGTAAGCATCTTCTTCATCTTCCCCAACTCATTCTCTCTTTGATTTCAGAAAATTCCTAAACCTTATTTGGGAAATATTTCTCTTTTAAGTTTAGAATCAAGCTTCTTGAGTTGGGATTGAAGAGTGGTTGATCCTCCTTTGTTTTCAAGCTTCTCAATCTTGTGCTTTTGGGTTTAAAGGTGAGATTTTTATCTCACATCTTTGTCTATAATTATCTTCGATTGTTAGGCATGAATTCCTAACACTTATTCTTGTGCAATTGATTTTGGTTTGGATTGATTTGGTGTAAATTCCAATTTTTGGTGTTTTGAAATCAAAATCTATGAAAATCCTTTTATGGACAATTGGACATTGATATTTGAGGCGTATCGAAGAGCCGTTAAGGCAGGGTTGTCACTTGGCTTAAATCCTTAGTCGTTATCGCACGATCGATCGCTTCCGGTATTCGTTTGGCCATTTTCGGCCTAGGTTCAGGGAAGCCCTGAACCCTTGATTCAGACGTCTGAAACGTAGTATTTAGACGTCTGAATATTATACTGGGAATTTTTATTCCCCAGTATTCAGACGTCTGAATCTTTATTTCAGACGTCTGAATTGGTTCAGATGTCTGAATCTGCACTCCTTTTGCCTATTTGCCTATTTGCTTGAGAATTCCAACTTTAATCGATTCGTGTTGATTCCCTTTTGTTATTATCACTTATTATCGACTTTGATGACATTTTCTTCGTGATTTTTGGGAATATCCACTTTGATGGATTCGGTATCGATTTCTTTGGATTTTATTCACGTCTTCGAATGTGAATTTTAGTGATTGATTGTTTCTACAATCATTTCTATGATATGTCACTTTAAAAATATAAAGGTTTTCTATGCTAGTAGTAAATATCAAAACTCTTTCTTCAAATGATTTCAATGCTATTTTATTGCAAAGCTCGTTTTCTCAAACCGATTTCCAATCTATTAGTATATACAAACCTTTACCTCACTCGTATGAGAAATCTAATTAAACGGCTTGGTAAAACAAGTGGTATGAAAAGCTTGCGTTTACTTCGTCGATTAATTCTTGGACTTGTTTGATTGAAACTCTTGTGACAATTTTCTAGTGGAGATCTATAATTTGTTCGTAAATATTTATGTTAAGCAAGTGGTTATGGGACATGAAGCTAAGCTCATATATTTACTAGCTTACTGTAATTGACACTTCTTGATGATCGATGATGATCATCTTATGGTTTAGACTAGCTATGTGCGATGTCTCTTTGTCCATGTGGAGGACTGTACTTCATTTTATTGAGCTTCGTCTCATTTCACGCATGGGTCGTACCTATTTAGGTGCGTCGATGTTTGTTTACTTCGTGGAGCAATCGGCTCAACAAGTCGGGACATGGGGCGTATGTTTCTAGGTGCGTTGATGTTTGTCTATGCATGGGGCGTATCTTTTTAGATACGTCGATGTTCGACTTTGCATGGGGTGTATCCTTCTAGGTGCATCGATGTTAGGCATTACATGGAGCGTATCTTTTTAGATACGCCGATGTTGATTTATGCATGGGGCGTATCTTTCTAGGTACGTCGATGCTTATTTATGCATGGGGTGTATCTTTCTAGGTGCATTGATGCTAGACATTACATGGGGCGTATCTATTTAGATGCATCGGTGTTTGTCTTTGCGTGGGTCGTACCTTTCTTGGTGCGTCGATGTTTGACTGTGCATGGGGCGTCTCTATTTAGGTGCGTCGATGTTCGGTCTATGGAATAGCGTTCCGTTTGGGATTGGCCATCCTTTTTCTTGTGATTTCTAGATTTCTAATTGATGATTTCTGGAATTTATGTTTCACCAACTTTTACAATTGGCATTGATATGTATGTCATTCATTGTGGCTTGATGAAGTAAATAAAGAATATGATATTCTTTTTGATGCTATGAGATTCTTGAGATATTGGTATGATTTAGTTGATTTTCTTTGTATACTTGTCGTAGTATGACATTTTTGGTTATCATACGTCTTTTTATTACATCTCTTCTTATATCTCATTTTATCTGATAATTATATCTAGACTGATCCATTTATTATTTTCTTCTTAAATAATACTCGGGTCATACTGAGATATTGCAGGTGTGTCCTCATGACTTCCTATCTGGAACCATCATCTGACCTTTTGGCTAACTACTTTAGTTTAGTAGTTTTTGTTGTATACTATTGAGATATAGACTCCTTAATGTATACGTACTCTTTTGTCTAGCACTCGTATCTACTTTTTGACATTGTGGATCTTGTTAGACCACTACTCTGATGAACAATTTTATGTGTTATATATATTCATATCTATTTCCGCCTTTGTGATATGAATTATCCATGATAGATTTATGTTATGTATATTTCTATATTTGTTTCCGATGATATTATAGCCACTGTGTAGTAGCTTTGAGTTTGTGTCGGTATGTCGGATTTCCTCTCGAAAAGAAATGCATGTTATACTATCTGACATATCGATGCTCGCACAAAGCAATTACATGGATGGTCGCTTCTCAACAGACTTATTCTCCATGCTAGTTGACAGCATTACACCATAATGTTCTTGGCTAGCATGGGTATAGAGGTGGGGCGTCACAGCTTTGTATCAGAGCCAAACTTCGGAACAATGTAGAATAATTTAACAAGGATCATCGTCCTAAGTCCATCTTAGGAGTCGTTCTTTAGGATTTAATTCGAGTCTTCGTACCGATTCATCCTATTTTCTTTATGAATCCTTGTTTTATCTATCAAGATTGCTTGATATTTATTTTGTGAATAACCTTTTTCTTCTTCTTCTTCTTCTTCTTCTTCTTCTTTCTTTCTAAAGGAAGAGAAATGGTTAGACCAGGCCGTCCCAGCGCCGGTCAATCTAGTGCTACTCCCCAGGATGGAGTATTTATGTCTGCCCAGCACCTTCTTGATCTTATAAAGAATGCTCAAGTAGTCGAACCCATTCCAGAGCCTACTCATCCTAGATCCGGTTTTGCGCGCTTGTGCAGAGACTATACCGATTTGGGTGGAAGGCCATTCATGGGATCCGAGAGTGTTATAGAAATTCAGGCTTGGCTCAAATCATGCGACCGCATCTTTTCTCGCATGAACCTTATTGATCTACATCGAGTCCAAGTGGCTTCTAGCATGCTCCAAGAAAGAGCATTAGATTGGTATGAGCTTTAACTTCTGAAATCGTTGAAACGGATCTCACTTGGGAGCAATTCCGGGAACAATTCGAACTAAAGTTTGTGCCGGAGGCTGAAAAAGTAACTTTAGCACGGCGTTTTATTGACCTTGTTCAAGGTAAATCTTCTGTGATAGATTATGTCGCATCTTTTGAATCTCTTTCCAAATACGGGGTTGAATACATTAATTCCCCATTGAAGAAAAATCATAGATTTGTCTATGGCTTGAATAAGAATCTTAAGAAGCCATTACTCCTGAAACTTGAAGTTTCATTTGATCAGCTTATTGATATCGCTCTTCTTCTTAAAGAGGCCGATAGTGAGAGTAATGTTGAAGTTATGGTTGCCAAACAGAACTTCCACGACAACATGAAGAGGTCAATTAAATTCAAAGGCCAATTAAATTCAAAGGCCCCTTTCCCAACAAGAAAGGGAGGCAAGAAACCCTGGTAGGAAAAGCCCCTACCCCTAGTCGTGGACAATGCTACAATTGTGGTTCTACGGACCACTATGCAAGGGAGTGTCCGAAAACTCTTTATTGTCGCTATTGCAAAAATTCGGGTCACCATATAACTGCATGTCCCATACTTCAAAGTAGGAAGGAGGGAAAGCTCGATGTAGTGCAAGCTCGTAGCAACTCTTCTCTTGGTAAAGGTATTTTTCACTCAATCCTTGATGGCATTGTTTTATTTCGTGATCTTCTTGTTTGAGTTATTTTTGATATGGGTTCCATCTCACTAATTTATATCAAAAGAACTTGTTGATTCTTTTTCTTTTAAAATATTTTGGGCTTGATGACTTCTTTGAGGATTGTGAATCCGGATGGGTCCGCAACACTCAATTTGCTTTCTATTGATGTCGAAATTATTTTATGTGATTTTTCTTTCCAAACCGATATTTTTACTTAGGCTTCGGAATTGACTTTTTTTGAAAGGATTGGCTTAATCATTGAGAAGCCCATATCCTATTTTTCGAGTGGACTATTCATCTTCGACATTTTCTATCTGTTAAGCAGCTTTCTATTTTTCTTTGTGATTCCGATTTCAAATTTTTGGAGGAATCATTTTATTCTTTAAGCTCACATGATGAGGAAAGTGTTATTTCTCTCATCTAAATAGTTTGTGAAACTTTTCGGTATTTTTGAGTTTGTCTTAGGATTATCACGTAAGAAATCTTTTGTGTAGTGTTAAGGTCTTTCAACTCGACCTTGCCACCGATTTTCATTTGGCTACGAGTTGCGTGAGTTAGCATTCCACTTACACACTTCGAACTCGTTATGATTCTTATGAATGACTTATTATGTCATTCAATTTTCCAATCTTGTTTCATCCATTTTATAAATCGAGTATTCTATGGATATCTCGATGACTTCATTTTTGTATTTATTGATTTTGGATGAAAATAGAAATTTAAAATTTTGTAAATCTTTTTCATAAGATTTATTTATAAGTACAATTTGATTTTTGCTCTTAGACGAGCAAAGAATATTCTTAAAGGTTTTTAAGAAACATTCATATAGAAGATGATTTTGTGATTGTATTGCCCGTTGAGTGCTTTAAGAATTCTGGTCGATGCGCTTGATCAATGTTATCGATAGAAACTTCCTAAACGCTTTGATGAGACAATCAGACATGATATATACTGACTTATGTAAATTTTTCTAGAAAGATTATTACATAAAGATAAATGTAATTTTGAAAGTTTTAACTTTTCAGGAAAGAAGATTATTTAAAAGAAATTCTTTCTTTTCGATACTCTTATTCTTGTGTTTTCCGAGGGGAACCAAGACTTTATCTTTTGCACCAATGCTAATCGTATTGGTTTCGATGCCGTTCTATTGCAAAAAGAGAACGTGCTATCACTTGTGCTTCTAAATTATTAAAATCCGATTGAGACTAGGTATGCCACTCATGATCTAGTGCTCGCGGCTATTGTTTTCGCTTTTAGAGTTTGGCATCATCGTTTTTGGGGAGAAATTTGTTCTCCACCTCGATCATAAGTTTTTGGAATATCTATTTCTCATAAGGAACTTAATTTGCGTCAACCTCGTTGGCTCGAGATTCCTTGCATCTTATGATCTTTTTACCAAGTTCATCGGACGTTTCGATGCACTTTGTTTTGTTGAGCTTCGCCTCATTTCTTTTATGGACTTGCGTCCGATGTTCTTTTATGGTGTTCGGTTCATCGGATGTGCTGTTATTATACTACATCGATGTTCCATCTTATCTGGATCAATGGATGTACCATTATTATACTACATCGTTGTTCCGGTTTATCGGTTCATTGGACGTACCGTTTTTGTACTACGTCAGTGTTCCGAGATTATTCGAGCATATCGTTTTTGTACTACGCCGTTGCACCGGCTCAATTTTCAGTTATTCTTGACATTTTCCGCGTCTTTTAACTATGGAAATACTTTTAGGTTTCCTATTTTTATTCTAGAGCCCGGTGTTATTGAAGAAAATTGAAGTTTCACCAGGTTTGACTTATGAGCAACATTCAATTCGCATCATTGCTTCGGAGGTTGAGAGCCTTCGGAATAAAGATGTTCTTCTTGTGAAAGTTCAATGGTTCTCGGATCCTAAGGATTGCTCTTGGGAATCCTGGGAATTCATCGAGCGATCCCGTTCTAGCTTACTCTTTCATGCTCTTTATGGTGAACCTCCTATTTCAAATTTATTTTGTGTTGATATGCTTTTATGGTTGTTACTCTTTATGTTCTTCTTAAGTATTGTGAGGACGCAATTTCTTTAAGGTGGGGAGTCTGTAACAACCTGCATATTTATCGATTGTATATTTAAATATTTCATCGTTCGTCGGATTTTAGTCCGAAAAGCTATCTTTTGCAAACAGTTGAATTGGGACTTGAGACCACTTCCATCGAGTTCAAAACCCCGTTTGAGACCTTTTTGAGTATAAGCTTCGATATGTTTGGAGTAAGTTTATTTTTTGCTACTTTATCTATTGGGTTTTAGGTTAGGTTCAGCCTACTAGCCATAATAATACCCCAAACTGAATCATCCCTCCCCATTCACTCTCACTTCCTCCTCTTTTCAGTTCTAAAGCAAAAATGGTGGAAGAGAATGGGAAATAGAAATCCAAAGCCCTAGTTCCTTTGCAAAATCCAAGATCTAGCTCCAAATTCAAGAGAACCCATTGGTAAGCATCTTCTTCATCTTTCCCAACTCATTCTCTCTTTGATTTCAGAAAATTCCTAAACCTAATTTGGGAAATATTTCTCTTTTAAGCTTAGAATCAAGCTTCTTGAGTTGGGATTGAAGAGTGGTTGATCCTCCTTTGTTTTCAAGCTTCTCAATATTTTGCTTTTGGGTTTAAAGGTGAGATTTTTATCTCACATCTTTGTCTATAATTATCTTCGATTGTTAGGTATGAATTCCTAACACTTATTCTTGTGCAATTGATTTTGGTTTGGATTGATTTGGTGTAAATTCCAATTTTTGGTGTTTTGAAAGCAAAATCTATGAAAATCCTTTTATGGACATTTGGACATTGATATTTGAGGCGTATCGAAGAGCCGTTAAGGCAGGGTTGTCGCTTGGCGTAAATCCTTAGTCGTTGTCGCTCGATCGATCGCTTCCGGTATTCGTTCGGCCATTTTTGGCCTCGGTTCACGGAATCCCCTGAACCCTTGATTCAGACGTCTGAAACGTAGTATTCAGAGGTCTGAATATTATACTGGGAATTTTTAATCCCCAGTATTCAGACGTCTGAATCTTTATTTCAGACGTCTGAATTGGTTCATTTGGAACCAGAGAGGAAATAGGCTAAAAAGTGCCTATTTCAGACGTATGAATTCAAGGATTCAGACGTCTGAATTCTGTTTTTGGAAAATATTTATTTTCCAGATTCAGATGTCTGAATCCTTGATTTCAAACGTCTGAATCTGCACTCCTTTTGCCTATTTGCCTATATGCTTGAGAATTCCTACTTTAATCGATTCGTGTTGATTCCCTTTTGTTATTATCACTTATTATCGACTTTGATGACATTTTCTTCATGATTTTTGGGAATATCCACTTTGATGGATTCGGTATCGATTTCTTTGGATTTTATTCACGTCTTCGAATGTGAATTTTAGTGAATGATTGTTTCTACAATCATTTCTATGATATGTCACTTTAAAAATATAAAGGTTTTCTATGCTAGTAGTAAATATCAAAGCTCTTTCTTCAAATGATTTCAACGCTATTTTATTACAAAGCTCGTTTTCTCAAACCGATTTCCAATCTATTAGTATATACAAACCTTTACCTCACTCGTATGAGAAATCTAATTAAATGGCTTGGTAAAACAAGTGGTATGAAACGCTTTCGTTTACTTCGTCGGTTAATTCTTGGACTTGTTCGATTGAAACTCTTGTGACAATTTTCTAGTGGAGATCTACAATTTGTTCGTAAATATTTAATTTAAGCTAGTGGTTATGGGACATGAAGCTAAGCTCATATATTTACTAGCTTACTGTAATTGACACTTCTTGATGATCGATGATGATCATCTTATGGTTTAGACTAGCTATGTGCGATGTCTCTTTGTCCATGTGGAGGACTGTACTTCATTTTATCGAGCTTCGTCTCATTTCACACATGGGTCGTACCTATTTAGGTGCGTCGATGTTTGTTTACTTCATGGAGTAATTGGCTCAACAAGTCGGGACATGGGGCGTATCTTTGTAGGTGCGTTGATGTACGTCTATGCATGGGGCGTATCTTTTTAGATACGTCGATGTTCGACTTTGCATGGGGTGTATCTTTCTAGGTGCATCGATGTTGGGCATTACATGGGGCGTATCTTTTTAGATACGCCGATGTTGATTTATGCATGGGGCGTATCTTTCTAGGTACGTCGATGCTTATTTATGCATGGGGTGTATCTTTCTAGGTGCATCGATGCTAGACATTACATGGGGCGTATCTATTTAGGTGCGTTGGTGTTTGTCTTTGCATGGGTCGTACCTTTCTAGGTGCGTCGATGTTTGACTGTGCATGGGGCGTCTCTATTTAGGTGCGCCGATGTTCGGTCTATGGAATAGTGTTCCGTTTGGGATTGGCCATCCTTTTTCTTGTGATTTCTGGATTTCTAATTGATGATTTCTGGAATTTATGTTTAACCAACTTTTACAATTAGCATTGATATGTATATCATTTATTGTGGCTTGGTGAAGTAAATAAAGAATATGATATTGTTTTTGATGCTATGAGATTCTTGAGATATTGGTATGATTTAGTTGATTTTCTATGTATACTTGTCGCAGTATGACATTTTTGTTTATCATACGTCTTTTTATTACATCTCTTCTTATATCTCATTTTATCTGATAATTATAGCTAGACTGATCCGTTTATTATTTTCTTCTTAATTAATACTCGGGTCAGACTGAGATATTGCAGGTGCTTCCTCATGGCTTCCTACCTGGAACCATCATCTGACCTTTTGGCTAACTACTTTAGTTTAGTAGTTTTTGTTGTATACTATTGAGATATAGACTCCTTAATGTATACGTACTCTTTTGTCTAGCACTTGTATCTATTCTTTTTGATATTGTGGATCCTGTTAGACCACTACTCTGATGAACACTTTTATGTGTTGTATATATTCATATCTATTTCCGCCTTTGTGATATGAATTATCCATGACTGATTTATGTTATGTATATTTCTATATTTGTTTCCGAAGATATTATAGCCACTGTGTAGTAGCTTTGAGTTTGTGTCGGTATGTCGCATTTACTCTCGAAAAGAAATGCATGTTATACTATCTGGTGAGAGCTCAAAGGTTGAAGAGGAAGCAACAATGACGATTCTAATGGTGGAACCAATATTGGTATCATAGAAGAGGATGCAAATTGCTAGGAAATTAGTGAACAGGAGGAGAGAGAAGATTGCAGTTGTGTATAAAAAGCATGAAATGATGAATGTGAGTTTTAGGCAAAGAAATAGTGTACGCAGATCTAGGTTTTTGAGTGTTAGAGACATAATGGTATGTATAATATGTTTTTGGTTAATAAAATACTATAGCACTGAAAAATGAAATATTATGATAAATATTATAGATTTCACTTAGAGAGGTATAGAGTGAAGAATGGAAATGGGTTTATATAGAGAATGACAAATTCTCTCTAGACTTCACCTTTAATTATTATTATCTTCATCTCATATTTATTTGGCATTAAAAGAATTCATTGACTCTTTAATCTATTTTAAATTCAAATGAAATGCTTTTTTGACTGTATAATTGTGGAAATTAATTATAGAAATCGATTGCAAATTATCAAAATTTTCCTAATTGATTAAGTATGCTATATACAAATTTATCAATCGATTAATAACTTTTGTTAATTTACGAGTAACTTTAGAATTAGTAAATCAACCAATTAGTTTCCTCTAACTAAATGAGGCAATTAATTTCCTTTAATTAATTATTTTGTTGAAAATTAAGGAAAATCAATTCATTTTCAAAATTATACTTTCACTAAAATTAAATATAAATTTCGTGCGAAAATTATTAGAAAACTCCTTAATTGACTATGCAATATGCTAATAAATCAATTGATTAGTATCATTTTTAAACTTATTTATTGATTATGCAATTAATTGACTTTTACCATGTAATCAGTTTTTTTAAATTATGAATGCTTGTGCGTGTATAGTAAGCATAATATGTATATAGCCCTAATCACTTATTTTATCGATATAATCATTCCAACATGTTATTACTTTGTTTCACTTTCTATAAAGTTATTTTACATATAAGGTCTTATTTCAATATCTCGCAATTAATTATATATCTTTCGCTACTCTTAAAACCTAAAACACGGAAAGAAAACCCAAGTCTCAATAGATCAATGGGGAATTAAGGTAAAATTTCCATCAAATCTTAATATAGGAGATGAAAGTTGTGCATACTCTCCTAGATATTTTGTAACAAATAGTATCTAATTCTAGTCTTCAATATAGATTATAGTGCAATGAAAATTAAAATCTAAATAAACTATACAAATGACCAAAAAGTTTACCAAATGATTGTATCGTTGCTACTATGCAATAGCGTCAGCCATGCTAGATTACTCATTGTCAAAAGATTTTGGAGTTTGTGTAACAACCCGCATATTTATCGATTTAATATTTAAATATTTTATTTAAATATTTTGTCGTTAATCGGATATTGGTCCGAAAAGCTACTTTTTGCAAACGGTCAAATTAGGACTCGAGACCACTTCCATTGAGTTCGAAATGCCGTTTACAACTTTTTTAAGTATAAACTTCGATAGGTTTGGAGTTAGTGAAATTTCACTAACTTTTCCCGCTTTGGACTTTGGGTTAGTTTAGCCTATTAAGCCCAAGTTCCAACCCTCTTCTCCTCACTCTTCATAAATTTCCTAACTAACTCAAGCTTGGGCATTAATGGTGAAGAGAATGGGAAATTAAAACTCCAAGCACAAATTCAATTGCAAATCAACATTCAACTCCAAATTCAAGTAGAAGATATTGGATTCAAGCTTTGGATTGCTTCTCCTTGCTTCTCCTTGCTTTCAAGCTTCATCTTCATAAATTTTAGTGCAAAGGTGTGATTTTTATCTCACAATTCTAGCCTATAACCATATTGGACTGTTGGGAATGATTCCCTATCATGTTTGCACGCACATTTGCATTTGGTTTGGATTGGATTGGCGAAAAACTCCACTTTTTAGTGTTTTTGGTGAAAAACTGCCCCTAGGTCGTTCTGCCTTTGTTAGGTCGTTTTGTGTGAAAAGTCGCACTGAAGTTAGGTCGTTTCCGACCATAAAATGGCCTATACCTTTAGGTCGCTCGGAGTTATCTCATTAGGTCGTAGGTCGTATGGACCTTAGGTCGTAGGTCGTTCTGGCATTTTCTAACATCTTCGGAGTTAGGTCGTATGACCTTAGGTCGTAGGTCGTATGGACCTTAGGTCGTAGGTCGTTCTGGCCATTTTCTAACGTCTTCGGAGTTAGGTCGTATGGACCTTAGGTCGTAGGTCGTTCTGGCCATTTTCTAACGTCTTCGGAGTTAGGTCGTATGGACCTTAGGTCATAGGTCGTTCTGGCCATTTCTAACGTCTTCGGAGTTAGGTCGTATGACCTTAGGTCGTAGGTCGTATGGACCTTAGGTCGTAGGTCGTTCTGGCCATTTTCTAACCTCTTCGGAGTTAGGTCGTATGAACTTAGGTCGTAGGTCGTATGACCTTAGGTCACTAGGTCGCATGACCTTTATATTTTTAGGTCGCGCCTCTTTTAGGTCGCGCCTAATTTAGGTCGCATCTCCTTTAGGTCGCGCCTCTTTTAGGTCGCGTCTCCTTTAGGTCGTTGCACCGTTAGGTCGCTCAACCGTTTATATCGTTAGGTCGCAAACCCACTTAGGTCGCTTAACCTTGTTTTCCCTCTAGGTCGCGTGGCCTTTAGACCCTTAGGTCGCGAGCATTTAGGTCGTTAGACCTAGGTTGCCTTTTCCCCTTAGGTCGTTGGACCGATAGGTCGCTTTACCTGTGCTCACGTTAGGTCGTTCGACCTATTCATCTTTAGGTCGTTCCACTTGCCTATCTCGTAGGTCGCTCACGAGTTAGGCCTATAACCCGTTAAGTCGCGAATACTTTTAGGTCGTTAGACCCTTGAGTCGTTAGGTCGTTAGACCTCATTTTGTCTTCACTAGGTCGTACCGTTTTGAACGGGGCGCTGCCCCGCACCCCGCCGGGGGCGCTGCCCCCGGACCCCCGCGACCTGACCGGGCAGGTCGAACCCCGTAAGCGGTGGCGTTGCCCCCGCACCCCCACCTAGGGGGGTTGCCACCCCCCCTGGACCCCCCCTCCGTTGGGGATCTTATCTGAAAAACATTGAGCTGATTTCCTTGGATTTTATTCGCATCCCCGTATGCGATCTTTGTAACTGATTGTTTCTACACTTGCTTATGTGTTTTGTCACTTTATAATATAAAGGTTTCAATACTAGTAGTAAATATCAAAACTCTTTTAACAAACAATTTCAACTCTATTTTTAATAACAAAGCTCTTTTCTTAAACCGTTTTCCAATCTATTAGTATATACAAGCCTTTACCTCACTCGGATGAGAAATCTAATTAAACGACTTAGTAAAACAAGTGGTATGAAACGTTTGCGTTCACTTCGTCGGTTAATTCTTGGACTTGTTCGATTGAACCTCTTGTGACAATTTTATTAGTGAAGATTTACAGTTTGTTCGTAAATATTTAAGTTAAGCAAGTGGTTATGGGACATGAAGCTAAACTTCTATATTTACTAGCTTAGTGTAATTGACACTTCTCGTTGATCTTGATGATCGCTTTATGAATTAGACTAGCAATTGCGCGATGTCTCTTTCATTGCAAGGTTAGACTAGACACCACTTGTGTGATTCCATTCACACATACCTTTCTGCTTTTTGGTTAGTCTTGACCTCAATCTGTGTGATTCCATTCACACATGCGGGGTAGCTCCCTATGGTCTTCGGACCGTCATGTGATAGGCCTCTTTCCCTTTTTATGATTTCTGGATTTCTCGTGTTGATTTCTGGAATTTATGTCATTGACTTGTTATGAGTACAAGCTTAGGGTATGATGCCCTCTTCGAATCTTTGAGAAGATTCTTGTGATATTGATTATCTCTTATTGATTGATCTTCTGTTGATCATTATTTACATACTTATAGTGGTATGTCATTATGGATGTTTATGTTTATGCCATATCTTTTATGTTATATCATGTCATATGATATTTATAGCTAGACTGATCCATTTATTATTTTCTTAAATAATACTCGGGTCAGACCGAGATGTTACAGGTGCTTCTGCTTGACTTCTTCCCAGGGATTCATCACTCTGACTTTTGGCTAACTGTTTAGATTAGCAGTTTTTGTTGTATACACTTGAGATATAGACTCATAGTTGTATTCTTTTGTATAGCACGTGTTGCTATTCTTTTGTATTATCGTGGATTTATTGACCACTACTCTGATGTACACTTTCATGTGTTAGTTATATATTCATATCTTCTTCCACCTTTGTGATATGGATATCTGTGACTGATTTGTGATATGATTATTTTTATGTTTGTTTCCGAAGATTATTTATAGCCACCGTGTGATAAGCAATTACATGGATGGTCGCTCCTCAACAGCCTTATTCTCCGTGCTAGTTGACAGCACTACTCCGGAGTGTTCTTGGCTAGCGTGGGTATAGAGGTGGGGCGTCACAGTTTGTATATTATTGAATTGGGTACAAGATTATATTCCAAATTTTGGTTAATTTCAAATTTCATTGATTGGTCAACAATAAATGCTTTCCATTTATAAATAAAAAATATCTTGTTCAAAATAATAGATTTCAAATGGTTTTTGTTATGAAATTGGTTGCACGGGACTCTGAAATTGGGAAATATAATTCTTCACACTACTGCAAAATCAGGTTGTCACTTTTTTTTTCTTTTTTGCTACCCAGTTCAATCTTTCTCACTTGATAACAGCTTAAAGTTTAAAGCTGCTTACATAGAAATATGTAGAGAAAGCGTAGGATTATTTTCAAAATTTTATAGTTATATGGAACTATATATTCGTATATCATTTTCAGTCCTTTTTATTCATTGTTTGACCATTTCGTAAGTAAACTTTGATTCTTCATCTAATTTATTGCATGTTTTTAATACAAATATATATATATATATATATATATATATTATAATGATGATGTTAAGACATATTGCGGAAGATCTCACTATTTGATATTTACCTGTATTATTTGTACTTTTCCTAGTTATAATATTTCCTATTACATTATTACTTTGGCTTCAAGTAACTAAGATATAAATATAAATCATGTATTTTTGTATATCAATTAAGCCATTAGTAAAAGTATTAACTTTTAATGATTGTTAATTTTTTTCTCTCCCCCTCTTCTTCTTTTATATTTTATTTTATTAAATAATTTCAACAAATGATAAATGCCAAAAATTTCACATATTTGTTTGGTTTAATTTATCTTAAATAATTGAGTGCGTATTAAAAGTGAAAGAAATATTGGAGTTTAGAAATTATCACTACAACAAAATTGCCCTAATATAGCTATATTTTTTGCAATGGTCATAATCTACCAGTTGTAATTAAGGTTTTTACAATGTTTTGTTTCAGAAAGTTGTAATAAACTTACTTTCAACAACTTTTTTTTTGTTAGTTGTTTCATATGGATATTATAACTATTTTTCTTTTGCCAATTGTAATAGATGTTAATTTTCACCAACTCTTTGGTTGTGCTAGTTATAATAGATACCTATTAGTTCGTTTTGGTCGCCTATTGTAATAAATAGTTAATATGTAATAAGTAACAATTAATAATTACAATTAAATTGAAATAATTAACAATTAATAAAAATTTAATAGTAAATAATAATAAAATAAATGATACTTAAATAATAATAAAAATTAGATATTAATGTCAAACATGTTTGGTTTCAGTTGGTTGGTATTTCATACTAGGAGAATACAGGTCACGGGTTCGATCTTAGAGATGTACCTTGTTGAAATTAATGGAGCATGCTAAATAATAATAATAATTAATTATTTATGTATAATAATTAAAAACTGCTATTAAATAATAATAATTAATTATTAACTTGAAATATGAAATAACCATATTAATAATTAATTATTAATTTATATTTAATAATTAATCAATAATAAATTAATTAACAATCAACAGTCAGTCAACAAATAATAAATAATAAATATTTAATTATACTTAATAATTATTACTAAAAAATAGTAATTAATAATAAGTAATATAAAAATTATAATAATTAGTTAAACAAAAGTTAAACAGTAATAACTAAAAGCTAAAATTTAATATCAAATAATAATAATAATTAACTATTTTAAATAGATAATAATAATTATAGATTATTTTGAAATATGAAATCATTACTATTAATATTCAGTAATCCACCTAAGTGAAATATACTTTCTTAATGAATTTAGAAATTCGTATAATATTTAAATATAAATTGTCACTTATGGTTCTATCTTCAACAAGCGAGGAGAGCATTTGAGCGGTCCATCCATATGTTGCATGTATGATAATTTTTCCTATTTTACTTATAAAAATTAAAATAAATAATATTTTTGTATAAAATATTTTCCCTATTAAATAATAGATAATTAATTAATAACTTTTACTAATTAAGATTAAATATATTAAAATTAATAATAATTATTGTTAATTAGTAATATAAACATATTAACTAACATTTAATAATTTATATTCAATTATAATTATGGGTTTTATATAATAATTGCTAGCAGTAATTATTAATTACTATTGAATATACAAAAGTAGGTAATTAATAATCGTAATTGTTGTATAATAAAATATAGATGATAATTAACATTATTAATATATAGTTATAATTAAGAAGTAATAATTAATAATTAAGAAGTAATAATTAATAATTACTATTCAGTATCTAATAATTAATAATTAAGACTAATATTTAATATTTAACATTTAATAAGTAATATTTTGAAATTTTGTCTAAAATAAATTTAAAAATATTCAAATATCGTAAAATTTGAAAATACCATTTTGAAATTTTCATAAAATTTAATTAAAATATTTAAAATTTTGAATTTATTTAAAATAAAGAAAAAAGTATTTACTAAGTTTAAAGTCCATAAATTTTAAATACAATATGGAAATATTCATAAAAAAATTAAAATTCAAAAAAGTTAAAAAAAATTATAAATTCGAATAATAATATTAGGTTAGTAATTATTATTTTCATATGCATGTGGATGTTCACTTTTGTAATTAGTGGAATTTTTGTTCGTGCATCCAAATATTGGACCCAAATTCCAAAACTAAGTTTGGCTCCGACTTATTTTTCGTTCCCCTATCTCAAATCCGTGGCTCTCTCGTTCTCATTGATCACTACTATTTTCTTCAATCCCTCTTGCTTTTTATTCCTTATCGTTTGTTCTCTAACTGGCTTGCCACCATTGCCATCAACTACCTCACATACGACTGAGCCAACTTGCCTTTACCCACTACGACCCATTCTTGCGCCAAATTAGAAAGCTTGAAGCGAAGTCGATATCTGTCTGGAAAGCATAGGCAAAGGCTCTTCCATGCCCTCGCCACCTGATTTTCCACATGGATCTCCTCATTTCGTCCGACGATCAAGAAAAGATTTTAATGCCGTTGGCTCTAGAAGCAACTATTAGGCAACCATGCACATTTCCTTTATGTGTTTATCCATCATGTGTATCTATTAGGCGACCATGCTATTTTAAGTATTAGCACCTGCATTAGTTTAAAATAACATACAATTAAAACCATACAGACTTTATTCATGAGAAAGTTTAGTAATATAATATATCACATTTGCGTTCTCGTTTCATTGTTGTGAGCATAGTAGTAGTTCTTTCTACCTTCTAACGTGTAAAGGAGTACAAAATAGCATACAAGATCTTAGCATTGTGCCTCAAATTGTTTTTGCAAAAACAAACTATTTTCCTTCTATAGTTTTGCAACTAATTTCGATTACATTGGCCAAAGCATACAAGACAAAAGGCATGTTTAAAATAGTATTAGGTTGTCCTGTGACGTAGGTAAAGAATTTTCGCTCTTGGTTAACAATTATTAAAAATTTAGCAATTTACAATAACGTATATATATCTTTTACTTAATTAGCATTATTGTTTGCTAATTAGAATCATTTTAGGCCATAATATTTAGGACTATTTTCTGTAGCCTATAAGTTATGTATTTCCCTAACTTTTGAATTATCTACTAACTAACATTCTGATTCACACTGATCAATATTCTTTTTTACAGATTTCGTTACCTCCATCAATGTCTCTTTTGTTAGCCAATTTTAAGTGAATTTTTTATGTTTTAATCATAAAGCGTTGCTGCTTTCAATGGGAACCTCAATATCGTATGATTTGTAGATATTTTTCTTCTGTAGATATTGTAATTTTGGAATATTATGGGTTAAGCAATTAAGCTTGATGACAGGTTAGCTATTACTGTAACAACCCGCATATTTATCGATTGTGTATTTAAACATTTTATTTAAATATTTCATCGTTAGTCGGATTTTAGTCCGAAAAGCAACTTTTTGCAAACTGTCGAATTAGGACTCGGGACTACTGCCATCGAGTTCAAAACGCCGTTTGCGACCTTTTTGAGTATAAACTTCAATATGTTTGGAGCTAGCTAAAAATTTGACCTTTTCACTTAGGGTTTGAGTTTGGGTTCAGCCCACTAGCCATCATAATACCCCAAACTGAATCATCCCTCCCCATTCACTCTCACTTCCTCCTCTTTTCAGTTCTAAAGAAAAAATGGTGGAAGAAAATGGGAAATAGAAATCCAAAACCCTAGTTGTTTTGAAAAATCCAAGATCTAGCTCCAAATTCTAAGAGAACCCATTGGTAAGCATCCTCTTCATCTTCTCCAACTCTTTCTCCATTCCATTTCAGAAATTCTTAAACCTAACATAGGAAATATTTTACTTGTAAGCTTAGATTGAAGCTTCTTGAGTTGTTATTGAAGAGGAATTGATCTTAGCTTGTTTTAAAAGCTTCTCCTTCAATTGTTTGGGTTCAAAGGTGAGATTTTTATCTCACAACTTTGTCTTTAATTATCTTCGATTGTTAGGCATGAATTCCTAACACTTATTCTTGTGCAATTGATTTTGGTTTGGATTGATTTGGTGTATATTCCAATTTTTGGTATTTTGAAATCAAAACCTATTGAAATCCTTTTATGGATATTTGGACATTGATATTTGAGGCATATCGAAGAGCCGTTAAGGCTGGGTTGTTGCTTGGCGTAAATCCTTAGTCGTTGTCGCTCGATCGATTGCTTCGGTATCCGTTTGGCCATTTTTGGCCTGGGTTCAGGGAATGCCCTGAACCCTTGATTCAGACGTCTGAAACGTAGTATTTAGACGTCTGAATATTATACTAGGAATTTTTATTCACTATTCAGACATCTGAATCTATATTTCAGACGTCTGAATTGGTTCCTTTGGAACCAGAAAGGAAATAGGCTAAAATGCGCCTATTTCAGACATCTGAACTCAAAGATTCAGACGTCTGAGTTCTGTTTTGGAAAATATTTTATTTTCCAGATTCAGACGTCTGAATCCTTGATTTCAGACGTCTGAATATGCACTCTTTTGCCTATTTGCCTATTTGCTTGAATTCCCACTTTAATCGATTAGTGTGGATTCCCTTTTGTTATCATCACTTATTACCGACTTTGATGACACTTTCTTCGTTATTTTTGGGAATATCCATTTTGATGGATTCAGTATCGATTTCTTTGGTTTTTATTCACGTCTTCGAATGTGAATTTTGATGATTGATTGTTTCTACAAGCACTTCTATGATTTGTCACTTTAAAATACAAAGGTTTTCTATACTAGTAGTAAATACCAAAACTCTTTCTTCAAATGATTTTAACACTATTTTATAACAAAGCTCGTTTTCTCAAACCGATGTCCAATCTATTAGTATATACAAACCTTTACCTCCCTCGTATGAGAAATCTAATTAAACGGCTTAGTAAAACAAGCGATATGAAACGCTTGCGTTTACTTCGTCGGTTAATTCTTGGACTTGTTCGATTGAAACTCTTGTGACAATTTTCTAGTGGAGATCAACAATTTGTTCGTAAATATTTAAGTTAAGCTAGTGGTTATGGGACATGAAGCTAAGCTCATATATTTACTAGCTTATTGTAATTGACACTTCTTGATGATCGATGATGATCATTTTATGGTTTAGACTAGCAATGTGTGATGTCTCTTTGTCCATGTGGAGGACTATACTTCATTTTATTGAGCTTCGTCTCATTCCTCGCATGGGTCGTACCTATCTAGGTGCGTCGATGTTTATTTACACATGGGTCGTATCTATTTAGATGCGTCGGTTTTTTTATTTCGTGGAGCAATCGGCTCAATAAGTCGGGGCATGGGCCGTATCTTTCTAGGTGCGTCGATGTTCGTCTATGCATGGGACGTATCTTCCTAGGTTCGTCGATATTCTACTTTGCATGGGGTGATCTTTCTACGTGCATCGACGTTAGATATTACATGGGGCGTATCTTTCTAGGTACGTCGATGCTTATTTATGCATGGGGTGTATCTTTCTAGGTGCATCGATGCTAGACATTACATGGGGCATATCTATTTAGGTGCGTCGATGTTTGTCTTTGCATGTGTCATACCTTTCTAGGTGCGTCAATGTTTGATTGTACATGGTGCGTCTCTATTTAGGTGCGTCGATGCCCGGTTTATGGAATAGCGTTACGTTTGGGATTGGCCATCCTTTTCTTGTGATTTATGGATTTCTAATTGATGATTTCTAGAATTTGTGTTTCACCAATTTTATGATTGGCATTTATATGTTGTCAATATTTGTGGCTTGTGAATGAAATTAGGGGTATGACATTCCTTTTGATCTTTGAGTAGATTTTTTGTGATATTGATTAATCTCTTGTTGATTTTTCAATTGCTTATTTATCACAGCTTGGCATTGTGATTATTATTACGTTTAGTCATATCTCTTATTCTATGTCATTTCATTTGATATTTATAGCTAGACTGATCCGTTTATTATTTTCTTATAAATAATACTCGGGTCAGACCGAGATGTTACAGGTGCTTCTGCTTGACTTCTCTTCTGGGGTTATCATCCCGACTTTTGGTTAACTACTTAGATTAGTAGTTTTTGTTGTATACATTTGAGATATAGACTCATAGTTGTGTACTTATTCTTTTGTATAGCATATGTTGCTATTCTTTTGTGTCATTGTGGATCTTTTAGACCACTACTCTAATGAACACTTTTATGTGTTATATTTATTCATGTCTATTTCCGCCTTTGTGATATGAATTATATGTGATTGATTTGTGTTATGTTTATTTCTATATTTGTTTCCGAAGACATTATAGCCACTGTGTAGTAGCTTTGAGTTTGTGTCGGTATGTCGTACTTCCTCTTGAAAAGAATGCAAGTTATATTTTATCTGGCATATCGGTACTCGCACAAAGCAATTATACAGATGGTCGCTCCTCAACAGCCTTATTCTCCATGCTAGTTGACGGCATTACACCATAGTGTCCTTGGCTAGCATGGGTATAGAGGTGGGGCGTCACAACTTGGTATCAGAGCCAAACTTCGGAACAATGTAGAATAATTTAACAAGGATCATCGTCCCAAGTCTTTCTTAGGAGTCGTGCTTTAGGATTTTATTCGAGTCTTCGTATCGATTCATCCTATTTTCTTTATGATTCCTTGTTTTATCTACCAACATTGCTTGATATTTATTTTGAGAATAACTTTTTTCTCTTCTTTCTTTCTTAAAGAAGAGAAATGGTTAGACCAGGCCGTCCCAGCGTCGGTCAATCTAGTGCTACTCCTCAAGATGGAGTATTTATGTCTGCCCAACGGCTTCTTGATCTAGTAAAGAACACTCAAGCTGCAGGACCCATTCAAGAGCCTACTCATCCTAGATCTGGTTTTGCACGCTTGTGCAGAGACTATACCGATTTGGGTGGAAGGCCATTCAAAGGATCCGAGAGTGTTATAGAAATTCAGGCTTGGCTCAAATCATGCGATCACATCTTTTCTCGCATGAACCTTATTGATCTACATCGAGTCCAAGTGGCTTCTAGCATGCTCCAAGAAAGAGCATTAGATTGGTATGAGCTTTTAATTTCTGAAATCTTTGAAGTGGATCTCACTTGGGAGCAATTTCGAGAAAGATTCGAATTGAAATTCGTGCCGGAGACTGAAAAAGTAACTTTAGCACGGCATTTTATTGACCTTGTTCGAGGAGAATCTTCTATGACAGACTATGTCGCATCTTTCGAATCTCTGTCCAAATATGGGGTTGAGTACATTAATACCCCATTGAAGAAAAATCAGAGATTTGTCTATGGCTTGAATAAGAATCTTAAGAAGCCATTACTTTTGAAACTAGAAGTTTCTTTTGATCAGCTTATTGATATCGCTCTTCGTCTTGAAGAGGCCGATAAAGAGTGTGATGTTGAAATGGTGGGTCCCAAACCAAACTTCAACAACAAGAAGAGGCCAAACAAATTCAAAGGCCCCTTTCCAACAAGAAAGGGAGGCAAGAAACCCCGGTAGCAAAAGTTCCTACCTCTAGTCGTGGGCAATGCTACAATTGTGGTTCCACGGACCACTATGCAAGGGAGTGTCCGAAACCTCTTTATTGTCGCTATTGCAAAAATTCGGGTCACCATATAACTGCATGTCCCATACTTCAAAGTAGGAAGGGGGGAAAGCTCAATGTAGTGCAAGCTCTTGGTAACACTTCTCGTGGTCAAGGTATTTCTCATTTAAACCTTGATTACATTTGTTTTGTGATCATCCTTTCGAGTTCTTGCTGATATGGGTTCATCTCATTATTTTTATATCAAAAAGAACTAGTTGATTCCTTTTCTTTAAACATTTTGGGGTTGATGACTTCTTTGAGAATTGCGAATCCGGTTGGTGGATCCACAACACTCAATTTGCATTTTATTGACGTTGAAATTATTTTATGTGATTTTTCTTTCCGAGCCGATTTTCTTACTTAGGCTTTGGAATTGATATTTGTAAGGATTGGCTTAATCATTGTGAAGCCCATATCCTATTTTCCATGTGGACTA
The DNA here is from genome assembly GCA_030765085.1 of Allium cepa. Classification (NCBI taxonomy): domain Eukaryota; kingdom Viridiplantae; phylum Streptophyta; class Magnoliopsida; order Asparagales; family Amaryllidaceae; genus Allium; species Allium cepa. The sequence goes on from CM060938.1 coordinate 236,799,891, forward strand.
TTCGTCTTCGACATTTTCTATCTGTTAAGCAGATTTCTATTTTTTTCTTGAGATTCCGATTTCAAATTTTTGAAGGCATAATTTTATTCTTTAAGCCCTCAAGATGAGAAAAGTGTTATTTCTCTTATCAAAATAAGTTGTGAAACTTTTTCGGTATTTTTGAGTTTGTCTTAGGATTATCACCTAAGAAATCTTTTGAGTGGTGTTAAGGCCTTTTTAGCTCGACCTTGACACCGATTTTCACTTGTTGCGAGTTACGGGAGTTAGCATTCCACTTACCGCATTCCGCACTCGTTACGATTCTTGTGAATGACTTATTATGTCATTCAGTTTGCCCATCTTGTTTCATCCATTTTATGAATCGAGTTTTCTACGATCTCGATGACTCCATTCTTGTGTTTATTGATTTTGGATAAAATTAGCAATTTAAAATCTTTGCAAATCTTTTTCATAAGATTTATTTATAAGTATAGTTGGATTTTGTTCTTAAACGAGCAAAGAATATTCTTAAAACTTTTTAATAGATATTTTTATCATATAGAAGATGATTTTGTGATTGTATTGCCCGTTGAGTGCTTTAAGAATTCTGGTCGATGCGCCTGATCAACGTTATCGATAGGAGTTTCCTAAACGCTTAGATGTGACAATCAGACACAATAAATTGACTTATGTAAATTTTTCTAGAAATATTATTACATAAAGATAAATGTAATTTTGAAAGTTTTAACTTTTCAGGAAAGAAGATTATTTAAAAGAAATTCTTTCTTTTCGATACACTTATTCTTGTGATTCCCGAAGGGAACCAAGATTTTATCTTTTGTACCAATGCTTATCGTATTGGTTTGGATGCCGTTCTCCTGCAAAAGATAACGTACTATCACTTGTGCTTCTAAATCATTAAAATCCGATTGAAACTAGGTATGCCACTCATGATCTAGTGCTCGCGGCTATTGTTTTCGCTTTTCGAGTTTGGCATCATCATTTTTGGGGGAGAAATTTGCTCTCCACCTCGATCATAAATCTTTAGAATATTTATTTTCTCATAAGGAACTTCATGTTGACTCGAGTTGCTGGCATCTTATGATCTTGATAATCTTTTTATTCCCGAAAGGGAAATCGTGTTGCCAAATGCGCTTAGTCGTAAGCAACAAGTGGTTGATTCTTTGATGTTGTCTGAATGGAATTATCTTTTTATCAAGTTCATCGGACGTTTTGATATACTTCGTTTTATTGAGCTTTATCTCATTTTTTTATGGACTAGCGTCCGATGTTCTTTTATGGTGTTCGGTTCATCGGATGTACTGTTATTCTACTACATCGATGTTCTGTCTTATCTGGATCAATGGATGTACCATTATTATACTACATCGTTGTTTCGGTTTATCGGTTCATTGGACGTATCATTTTTGTACTACGTCGATGTTCCAAATTATTCGAGTTTTTAGTTTCTCGGGCGTACCGTTTCTATACTACGCCGTTGCACTGGCTCAATTTTCTACTATTCTTGACGTTTTCTGCGTCTTTTAACTATTGAAATGCTTTTAGGTTTCCTATTTTTATTCTTGAGCCCGGTGGTATTGAGGAAATTGAAGTTTCACCAGGTTTGACTTGTGAGCAACATTCCATTCGCATCATTGCTTTAGAGGTTGAGCGCCTTCGGAATAAAGATGTTCTTCTTGTGAAAGTTCAATGGTTCTCGGATCCTAAGGATTGCTCTTGGGAATCCTGGGAATTCATCGAGCGATCCCGTTCTGGCTTACTCTTTCATGCTCTTTATGATGAACTTCCTATTTCAAATTTATTTTGTGTTGATATGCTTTTATGGTTGTTACTCTTTATGTTCTTCTTAAGTATTGCGAGGACGCAATTTCTTTAAGGAGGGGAGTCTATAACAACCCGCATATTTATCGATTGTGTATTTAAATATTTCATCGTTAGTCGGATTTTAGTCCGAAAAGCAACTTTTTGCAAACTGTCGAATTAGGACTCGGGACTACTGCCATCGAGTTCAAAACGCCGTTTGCGACCTTTTTGAGTATAAACTTCAATATGTTTGGAGCTAGTTAAAAATTTGACCTTTTCACTTAGGGTTTGGGTTTTTGTTCAGCCCACTAGCCATCATAATACCCCAAACTGAATCATCCCTCCCCATTCACTCTCACTTCCTCCTCTTTTCAGTTCTAAAGCAAAAATGGTGGAAGAGAATGGGAAATAGAAATCCAAAACCCTAGTTGTTTTGCAAAATCCAAGATCTAGCTCCAAATTCTAAGAGAACCCATTGGTAAGCATCCTCTTCATCTTCTCCAACTCTTTCTCCATTCCATTTCAGAAATTCCTAAACCTAACATAGGAAATATTTTACTTGTAAGCTTAGATTGAAGCTTCTTGAGTTGTTATTGAAGAGGAATTGATCTTAGCTTGTTTTAAGAGCTTCTCCTTCAATTGTTTGGGTTCAAAGGTGAGATTTTTATCTCACATCTTTGTCTATAATTATCTTCGATTGTTAGGCATGAATTCCTAACACTTATTCTTGTGCAATTGATTTTGGTTTGGATTGATTTGGTGTATATTCCAATTTTTGGTGTTTTGAAATCAAAACCTATGAAAATCCTTTTATGGATATTTGGACATTGATATTTGAGGCATATCGAAGAGCCATTAAGGCTGGGTTGTCGCTTGGCGTAAATCCTTAGTCGTTGTCGCTCGATCGATTGCTTTGGTATCCATTTGGCCATTTTTGGCCTAGGTTCAGGGAATGCCCTGAACCCTTGATTCAGACGTCTGAAACGTAAGATTCAGACGTCTGAAACGTAAGATTCAGACGTCTGAATATTATACTGCGAATTTTTATTCCTCGGTATTCAGATGTCTGAATTTATATTTCAGACGTCTGAATTGGTTCCTTTGGAACCAGAAAGGAAATAGGCTAAAATGTGCCTATTTCAGACGTCTGAATCAAAGATTCAGACGTCTGAATTTTGTTTTGGAAAATATTTTATTTTCCAGATTCAAACGTCTGAATATGCACTCTTTTGCCTATTTGCCTATTTGCTTGAGAATTCCAACTTTAATCGACTAGTGTGGATTCCCTTTTGTTATTATCACTTATTATCGACTTTGATGGCATTTTCTTCGTGATTTTTGGGAATATCCATTTTGATGGATTCGGTATCGATTTCTTTGGATTTTATTCACGTCTTCGAATATGAATTTTGATGATTGATTGTTTCTACAATCACTTCTATTATTTGTCACTTTAAAATACAAAGGTTTTCTATACTAGTAGTAAATATCAAAACTCTTTCTTCAAATGATTTTAACACTATTTAATAACAAAGCTCGTTTTCTCAAACCGATTTCCAATCTATTAGTATATACAAACCTTTACCTCACTCGTATGAGAAATCTAATTAAACGGCTTAGTAAAACAAGTGGTATGAAACGCTTGCGTTTACTTCGTCGGTTAATTCATGGACTTGTTCGATTGAAACTCTTGTGACAATTTTCTAGTGGAGATCAACAATTTGTTCGTAAATATTTAAGTTAAGCTAGTGGTTATGGGACATAAAGCTAAGCTCATATATTTACAAGCTTATTGTAATTGACACTTCTTGATGATCGATGATGATCATTTTATGGTTTAGACTAGCAATGTGCGATGTCTCTTTGTCCATGTGGAGGACTATACTTCATTTTATTGAGCTTCGTCTCATTCCTCGCATGGGACGTACCTATCTAGGTGCGTCGATGTTTATTTACACATGGGTCGTATCTATTTAGATGCGTCGGTGTTTTTTTTATTTCGTGGAGCAATCGGCTCAATAAGTCGGGGCACGAGCCGTATATTTCTAGGTGCGTCGATGTTCGTCTATGCATGGGACGTATCTTCCTAGGTCGTCGATATTCGACTTTGCATGGGGTGATCTTTCTAGGTGCATCGATGTTAGACATTACATGGGGCGTATCTTTCTAGGTACGTCGATGCTTATTTATGCATGGGGTGTATCTTTCTAGGTGCATCGATGCTAGACATTACATGGGGCGTACCTATTTAGGTGCGTCGATGTTTGTCTTTGCATGGGTCGTACCCTTCTAGGTGCGTCAATGTTTGATTGTACATGGGGCGTCTCTATTTAGGTGCGTCGATGCCCGGTTTATGGAATAGCATTCCGTTTGGGATTGGCCATCCTTTTCTTGTGATTTCTGGATTTCTAACTGATGATTTCTAGAATTTGTGTTTCACCGATTTTATGATTGGCCTTTATATGTTGTCAATATTTGTGGCTTGGTGAACGAAATTAGGGGTATGGCATTCCTTTTGATCTTTGAGTAGATTTTTTGTGATATTGATTAATCTCTTGTTGATTTTTCAATTACTTATGTATCACAGCTTGGCATTGTGATTATTATTACGTTTAGTCATATCTCTTATTCTATATCATTTGATCTGCTATTTATAGCTAGACTGATCCGTTTATTATTTTCTTATAAATAATACTCGAGTCAGACCGAGATGTTACAGGTGCTTCTGCTTGACTTCTCTTCTGGGGTTATCATCCCGACTTTTGGTTAACTACTTAGATTTGTAGTTTTTGTTGTATACATTTGAGATATAGACTCATAGTTGTGTACTTATTCTTTTGTATAGCACATGTTGCTATTCTTTTGTGTCATTGTGGATCTTTTAGACCACTACTCTGATGAACACTTTTGTGCGTTATATTTATTCATGTCTATTTCCGTCTTTGTGATATGAGTTATCTGTGACTGATTTGTGTTTTGTTTATTTCTATATTTGTTTCCGAAGACATTATAGCCACTATGTAGTAGCTTTGAGTTTGTGTCGGTATGTCGGACTTCCTCTTGAAAAGAATGCAAGTTATATTTTATCTGGCATATCGGTACTCGCACAAAGCAATTATACAGATGGTCGCTCCTCAACAGCCTTATTCTCCGTGCTAGTTGACGGCATTACACCGTAGTGTCCTTGGCTTGCATGTGTATAGAGGTGGGGCGTCATAATTACCCAGAACATTGTTGGGCTATGAATAAATGGGTTTGGTCGTCTTGCAATGTAGCGAATTAAAACAGTTTCATTAGAGTTATATGGTTGATTTTATAACTTGAAGTGGTTGTTAAAATTACATGTAATATTCACTGTCCATATATTAGAGCCTTTGAACTATGATTGTAGATTGTGTAGTGCAATGATTGACCCTTTCTTAAATGCAAGGTTTATTTAACTTTGAATTTAGAATAAACTAATTTTTGGAAGTCCCTTCATTAGTTTATATAGTTTGTTTTATAATGTAGGCATATGAGACAGCTTAAGCTAGTTAATATGCTTGGTATCTTATAAAACGGCACACAATTTATTGGTGGTTTCCATTAAACAAACATAACACAACAATAAGTTAGATGTAGATTCTTTTCTATCAAAGATGACATGGGGATGGCGAAGTTAATAATTTTCACAGCTATCATACCTGAACCGAATAGTCACATGTAAAAAAATAATTGGTGCCTGTTTTCATCGCCATTATCGCTTAGAACATTGGTATCAATATTCTAAAATTATGCTATTTTAATCCCATTTAAAACCAAATATCTTCACCTATTTTAGTCACAAACAATATAATTCATTTACACGATGCTTGAAAGTTATACCAAATTTGAATTTACATTTCAATATTCTAAAATTATCGCTTAGAACTTTTTATTCTTATTTATTTCAGAGGTTCATACTTCAGCTAACTATACTGCATAGTGTTTAGATATGTAATTCACACATCAATAGTTTGGAAACCAAGAACAATCGTCCATTTTGTTCAAATGTACATCACTCGTTAAATAACATGTTTATTGTAAATGTAAATCAATCGTTAAATAATATGTTAGCTTTGATTTGGCCTCTATTCATGATAGATTGCTTGATGGAGGCATTGACTCTATGTTTGAAAATTGATTGCTAGGCTACCAGTTATAGTTTATATCAATCTTAAAGCATAATTTTATCATTTTGCAGGGTTGTCCGAGAACTTGCTACTTCTATTTAATTATTATGGTTTCAAGAGAATTAAATGGAAGTCTTTCAATATATGTGGAATAATTACTCAAAACTACTTATGTCAACTTAATAAAACTTAATGTCATATCTTTACTAAAGCAAAATACATTGCGTATAATTCTATCACCCTTTTTTTTTCCTTTTTTATTTTTTAAATTTGTGTATGAATTTGTAAATATAATCAATTTTATTTATATTGTTAATAAAATATATTTGTATTGTCAAGTAACTATTTTTGTGCATCCACGTACCATTAGGAGCCGATGCTTGAAAGGTTTGGGTCGATTCGGTGGTGGATCCTGAAGCCGTTCTATATAGACTTACCGTAAACATCTATAGTTTTGGAAAGGCGGCTGGGATGATTTTTTACTTTACACAAGGACATTATCTCTTATGATCAATATGTATCGGTCCTCCTATTAACATACGTTATGGATTTGGGTATGTTTTTAATAGAGTTATGAATTCACAAATGGTGTAAAGTTGAACTTGTTTTGGATTTTTTTTGAACGTAAATGATTCATGTTGTTTTAGGTAATGTGAATGATAACCGTTATTATTAGTGAAATATTGGTTTTAATAATAATGTTCTGAAATTTTTGGTAAATAACAGTTGTGGAAAGAAAAATTATAACCTTTGGCAGATAGTGGAAATAGATTTATTACAATGGTATTTTTGAATACAAATTTAAGATTTGTAGGAAATTCTTAGGTCAGCCAAATATGAGATAGTGGAACTAGGCTACCATAGATAATCTTCCAAAAGACGGTTCATTCTCATATATTTTAAAGGTTTTATACATATGAAATACTCAACCACTATTACAAATATTTTCAGCAATTCCCAAATAATATGGAGCTTTCGTAGTATTTGGTAAGAAGGATTATAAAATTCAATTAGAAAATGAAAAATATTCTTCTAAAACATACAATAGATTTGATATATTAATAAACAACACAAATTAAGTGTCGTAACTCCAAAGCACCTTGCACATCTCAAATAAGATAACTCAAATAAAAAGAGCTATAACATCAATGTTCCATAATAAATTTACATAAATGGATGTACACACAAATATCAAACACTCCATGGCTAAAAATGTATATTTACATAAAATAGCAAACCTACATCTTATCTGGCCGTCTGCCATTTAAACGCAACAGCAACGTGGACCAAGTTTAGTAAGTCGATTGATCCATTTTGGAATTGATTTTCCAGTTAATTTGAAGCAAACATCATTGTTAAAATGGTTACAGTTCTTTGTAAATATATTGTAGGAATCACCACTGTAGTTGCGAGAAAGAACATCCATGAATAAGCGTAACTGGAGTGGATTGTAGGAAGTTGTTCCAACCACAATTGATTTCCTGAATTTGTAGTTCGGACATTTTTTGGGTTCTACTTCAAATACACCACATGATAGAAAATCAGCTGCCCCAAACGAATACTCTACTCCTTGAATTGTGAGGAAATCCTCGATAAGACACTAATGTATTGAATGTCACTCAATTAAATGAATTTTCCTTGATTTTTTTTTCAAATAGGAAAACCAATGCATTTTAAAGGAAAGTACTTCTTCCCTTAAGTTTTTCTTTTTATGTAAGCATTGGTATTCGATGTAATCATGACATGAACCAATTGACCAATCGGATGTACTACTAAAACTATGCGAACAACTATTGTAATAATACACATAAACCAATGTTAATAACACTTTTGTAGGAAACTTATGTGGTATGTTGGATATGTAACAATATTAATTTCAAATGATCGTAGAAAGAATTTACACTTTAAAACAAATTTCTACAAGAACAGAGATACAAACATTAAGAATACGACTTAAAATAATAACAATTTTTTTACAATATTTTATTAGGTAACAATTAAAAATTCATATTAACCATGATTAAATATCATCTCTTTACTTGGTTGATAAATCATCTTAAGTTCACTTTGATAAAATGTAGCAGTTTTATTAAGGTAAATATCTAGTAAATTCTATGCTAAATAAATAACTATTTTTAACTTGTCAACAACAATATTCTATTCACATTTCATATATGAAAAATTATATATGCAAAACCAATAATTCTATATAATAAAATAAGAAGCCCCATAACTACATCAACTAGTTCCTATATAATGGAAATATGAACTAGGCTTAGTTAGGTGCAACAATAAATGAAAATAAAAACAAACAAAAATGTGCAAAATTACCTTCCACTCTAGAATGAAATGCACCAAGGTGTGCCTAGTAACATAAACGATTAGTTGAGGTTAAGTCATAAACGTTAAGAGTAACTGGTGTCTCTGTTGGCCTTCTCTCACGTCTTTCCATTGTCATGCACTCTAAGCATGCAGAAATCATTACCAAATATTCTTTCAAGTTCTTTGCATATCCATTAGACTGATCAACATGTATTCCCGCATCTTCTGTCGCGGAACGTAAAGAACCTAGTTGTGCAATAACATCGACTATTTTTTAGCAAAACATAACACATTCCATGGGCTAGCTGATTATACAACAAAAGAATATGAATGTAAATTTCAATGTTTATAGATTGTTGATAGTGACATAAATATACTTTGTGTACAAAATGAAAAATTATTCCCTAGGGAGGAAATAGGAAATGAAATGAGAGTAAATATGTGGAAAGAATACCAAAGGTCATACATTGAACTTTTTATGTATTAGAACACAAGGTATAAGATGTATCTAGAGTATGGCATTAAATAGAATGAAAACGTGGTTCATAATATTGAAATACCTGAAGCTTAACAAGTAGATATTCTCTTTCTGCCTTCTATATATCATCCTCGAAAGGCGTCTTGTGAGATCTCAAAGGTTGAAGAGGAAGCAACAATGAATACGATTCTAATGGTTGAACCAATAATGGTATCATAGGCGAGGTTGAAAATTGCTAGGAAATTAGTGAACAGGAGGAGAGAGAAGATTGCAGTTGTGTATGAAAAGCATGAAATGATGAATGTGACTTTTAGGCAAAGATGTAATTTACGCAGATCTAGGTTTTTGAGTGTTAGAGACATAATGGTATGTATAATATGTTTTTGGTTATTAAAATACTATAGCACTGAAAAATGAAATATTATGATAAATATTATAGATTTTACTTAGAGAGGTATCGATTGAAGAATGGAAATGGGTTTATATAGAGAATGACAAATTTTCTCTAGACATCACCTTTAATTATTATTACCTTCATCTCGTATTTATTTGGCATTAAAAGAATTCATTGACTCTTTAATCTATTTTAAATTCAAATGAAATGCTTTTTTTGACTGTATAATTGTGGAAATTAATTATAGAAATTGATTGCAAATTATCAAAATTTCCTAATTGATTAAGTATGCTATATATAAATTTATCAATCGATTAATAACTTTTGTTAATTTACCGAGTGACTTCAGAATTAGCAAAATCAACCAATTAGTTTCCTCTAACTAAATGAGGCAATTAATTTCCTTTAATTAATTATTTTGTTGAAATCAAGGAAAATCAATTCATTTCAAAATTATACTTTCACTAAAATTAAATATAGATTTCGTGCGAAAATTATTAGAAAACTCCTTAATTGACTATGCAATATGCTAATAAATCAATTGATTAGTATCGTTTTTAAACCTATTTATTGATTATGCAATTAAATGACTTTTACCATGTAATCAGTTTTTTTAAATTATGAATGCTTGTGCGTGTATAGTAAGCATAATATGTATATAGCCCTAATCACTAATTTTATCGATATAATCATTCCAACATGTTATTACTTTGTTTCACTTTCTATAAAGTTATTTTACATATAAGGTCTTATTTCATATCTCGCAATTAATTATATATCTTTCGCTACTCTTAGAACCTAAAACATGGAAAGAAAACCCAAGTCTCAATAGAACAACGGGGAATTCAGGTAAAATTTCCATCTAATCTTAATATAGGAGATGAAAGTTGTGCATACTCTCCTAGACATTTTGTAACAAATAGTATCAAATTCTAGTCTTCAATATAGATTATAGTGCAATGAAAACTAAAATCTAACTAAACTATACAAATGACCGAAAAGTTTACCAAATGATTGTATCGTTGCTACTATGCAATAGCGTCAGCCATGCTAGATTACTCATTGTCAAAAGATTTTGGAGTTTGTATATTATTGAATTGGGTACAAGATTATATTCCAAATTTTGGTTAATTTCAAATTTCATTGATTGGTCAACAATAAATGCTTTCCATTTATAAATAAAAAATATCTTGTTCAAAATAATAGATTTCAAATGGTTTTTGTTATGAAATTGGTTGCACGGGACTCTAGAATTAGGAAATATAATTCTTCACACTACTGCAAAATCAGGTTGCCACTTTTTTTTTCTTTTTTGCTACCCAGTTCAATCTTTCTGACTTGATAACAACTTAAAGTTTAAAGCTGCTTAAATAGAAATATGTAGAGAAAGCGTAGGATTATTTTCAAAATTTTATAGTTATATGGAACTATATTCGTATATCATTTTCAGTCCTTTTTATTCATTGTTTGACTAGTTCGTAAGTAAGCTTTGATTCTTCATCTAATTTATTGCATGTTTTTAATACAAATATATATATATATATATATATATATATATATATATATATATATATATATTATAATGATGATGTTAAGACATATTGCAGAAGATCTCACTATTTGATATTTACCTGTATTATTTGTACTTTTCCTAGTTATAATATTTCCTATTACATTATTACTTTGGCTTCAAGTAACTAAGATATAAATATAAATCATGTATTTTTGTATATCAATTAAGCCATTAGTAAAAGTATTGACTTTTAATGATTGTTAATTTTTTTCTCTCCTCCTTCTTCTTTTATATTTTATTTTATTAAATAATTTCAACAAATGATAAATGCCAAAAATTTCACATATTTGTTTTAATTTATCTTGAATAATTGAGTGCATTTTAAAAGTGAAAGAAAGATTGGAGTTTAGAAATTATCACTACAACAAAATTGCCCTAATATAGCTATATTTTTTGCAATGGTCATAATCTACCAGTTGTAATTAAGGTTTTTACAACGTTTTGTTTCAGAAAGTTGTAATAAACTTACTTTCAACAACTTTTTTTTTGTTAGTTGTTTCATATGGATATTATAACTATTTTTCTTTTTCCAATTGCAATAGATGTTAATTTTCACCAACTCTTTGGTTATGCTAGTTATAATAGATACCTATTAGTTCCTTTTTGTGGCCTATTGTAATAAATAATTGACTAGTGTGTTGCCCGTGCGTTGCACACGGTATTTTGTAGAAAAATAATATTTTAACTATTTTTGAAGAATATAATTTATCATGCAACATCTCATGAATTTGTTAAGATAAATGAATTATAAAATGAAATTACAATATTATAAATGTGTATTTTTTATGAGATTCATATATTTTTATATTTGAATAAAAATTAAATTATCATTTTTGTTGATAAAAATGAGTTATATATTAATTTATTATTTTTTTAGGATTAATTATTTATTAATCAAATAAACAAAAATAAGTATTCTTCATAAATTTTAAAATTAATATTTTTATAAAATTTCATAAATAAATATTCATATACATATATTCAGAATTTGACATTTAGCTTTTGATACACTTGGCTAAAAGATAAATGATATATACATTAAATATCAAACATTGTTTGAGAGAATGTCGACTATTACCTAAAAATAGAAGTGTAATACCAAAGATTCAATATATTTGTATGCATTTAAAGTTCCTACAGCACATGTTTATAAAAAAAATTATTTAACCATTAAAAGAAACATTAAGTGAAAATAAGAACTAAAACGTTACAAATCACATTGTTTCAACCCTTATTATTTTTATTTTATAGTAAAAATTTTCAAAGAATATTTAACATTTATGTAAAAATAATAGTAAAATATGAAAGAAAAATATTTCTAATCAAAATATGGTATAATTTTTGCCCATTGATCAACTCATATTACGATATAAATAATCAAGCTATAACTTTTTGTACAAAAACATACTAATTGGAAATATTTATTCTTTCTTCAATAATACAAAATACAAACATTCATCAATTATCATTAATTGTAATGTTATTCTTCATAAAATATAATTTAATGATGATAAAGTGTCCATTTGATTTACCAATTTTAGGAAGAAAAAACATTATATATGTTTGTAATGATGTATCAATTTTGAAAGAATTTTTTTGTGTATATTTGTGTGTAATGAAATAACAACTTTAGAAAGAAAAAATTATGTATATATTTCTTTGTATTAAATAACTAATTTTAGAAAGAAAGAAATTTATGAACTTAAATGTAGAAAAATGTAAAAGTATTAAAGATAAATTTGTATATAATTATGAAAATATTATATTATACGGACTTGAGTGAAAAAATAGTTTTACCATTTATATCAGTACAAATGCGGTATACACATTGAATTATCACTTTTTATGATTTATTAAATCAATTAAGAAATGTTTGTTAATTGGATTCAGTTAAAAAGTTTAAATTCAAGATCAATTAATAAATTCAAAATGTGGAGTTGGATGTAAAATAATATAAGAAAACTTAGGAGAGATCCGTAAATAATTGTAAAAAGTATTTAATGTTGGCATTTAAATGCAAATGATAGGAGGGAATATTAGTAGAACATTTTATAATTTGTATATAGTTGTGGAAAATTAAAACTATATAGACTTGAATAAAAAATTAGTTTTATTATTTTTGTCAATATGAATGCAGTACGCATATTGAATTGTTATTTTTCAAAATTTATTAGATCAACCAATGAATATTCGTTAATTGTTTATTTAAAAAGCTTAAATTTAAGACCATTTAACTAAATTTAACACACACACACACATATATATATACATACATATATATATATGGGCTTAAATGTAAAAATAACAACAAAACTTGAAAGAAATACGTAAATAATTGTAAAACTTAGTATTAAATTTTAATAGTAGAAAAGAGAACCAATAAAAACATTGTAATTATGATAATAATAATAATAAATTGTGAGATAGAAAAAAATAAAATATCTGGAGAGAATTACGGAGAGGGGAGAGGAGGAAATAGCTAGAATTAATAAGAGAGCTTTGAATTCTTCTTTGCTATTATTTAATAGATTCACACACACACACACACACACACACGGGATTAAATGTAAAAATAACAAAAAAACTTTAAAGAAATATGTAAATAATTGTAAAACTTAGTATTAAATTTTAATAGTAGAAAAGAGAACCAATAAAAACATTATAATTATGATAATAATAATAAATTGTGAGATTGAAAAAATAAAATATCTTGAGAGAATAAGGAGAGTGGAGAAAATTGCTAGAATTAATAAGAGAGCTTTAAATTCTTCTGCTTTACTATTATTTAATAGATACGTAATGAGTAACAATTAATAATTACAATTAAATTGAAATAATTAACAATTAATAAAAATTTAATAATAAATAATAATAAAATAAATGATACTTAAATAATAATAAAAGTTAGATATTAATGTCAAACATGTTTGGTTTCAGTTGGTTGGTATTTCATACTAGGAGAATACAGGTCACGGGTTCGATCTTAGAGATGTACCTTGTTGAAATTAATGGAGCATGCTAAATAATAATAATAATTAATTATTAATGTATAATAATTAAAAACTACTATTAAATACTAATAATTAATTATTAACTTGAAATATTAAATAACCATGTTAATAATTAATTATTAATTTATATTTAATAATTAATCAATAATAAATTAATTAACAATAAACAGTCAGCCAACAAATAATAAATAATAAATATTTAATTATACTTAATAATTATTATTAAAAAATAGTAATTAATAATAAGTAATATAAAAATTATAATAATTAGTTAAACAAAAGTTAAACAGTAATAACTAAAAGCTAAAATTTAATATCAAATAATAATAATAATTAACAATTTTAATTAGATAATAATAATTATAGATTATTTTGAAATATGAAACCATTACTATTAATATTCAGTAATCCATCTAAGTGAAATATACTTTCTTAATGAATTTAGAAATTCGTATAATATTTAAATATAAATTGTCACTTATGGTTCTATCTTCAGCAAGCGAGCAGAGCATTTAAGCGGTCCAACCATATATTGCATGTATGATAATTTTTCCTATTTTACTTATAAAAATTAAAATAAATAATATATTTGTATAAAATATTTGCCCTATTAAATAATAGATAATTAGTTAATAACTTTTACTAATTAAGATTACATATATTAAAATTAATAATAATTATTATTAATTAGTAATATAAACATATTAACTAACATTAAATAATTTATATTCAATTATAATTATGGGTTTTATATAATAATTGCTAGCAGTAATTATTAATTACTATTGAATATACAAAAGTAGGTAATTAATAATCGTAATTGTTGTATAATAAAATATAGATAATAATTAACATTATTAATATACAATTATAATTAAGAAGTAATAATTAATAATTACTATTCATTATCCAATAATTAATAATTAAGACTAATATTTAATATTTAACATTTAGCAAGTAATATTTTGAAATTTTGTCTAAAATAAATTTTAAAATATTCAAATAGCTTAGAAAACTTTCGTAAAAGTTGAAAATACCATTTTGAAATTTTCATAAAATTTAATTAAAATATTTAAAATTTTGAATTTATTTAAAATAAAGAAAAAAGTATTTACTAAGTTTAAAGTCCATAAAATTTAAATACAATATGGAAATATTCATAAAAAAATTAAAATTCAAAAAAGTTAAAAAAATTGTTAATTCGAATAATAATATTATGTTAGTAATTATTATTTTCATATGCATGTGGATGTTCACTTTTGTAATTAGTGGAATTTTTGTTTGTGCATCCAAATATTGGACCCAAATTCCAAAACTAAGTTTGGCTCCGACTTACATTTCATTCCCCTATCTCAAATCCGTGGCTCTCTCGTTCTCATTAATCACTACTATTTTCTTCAATCCCTCTTGCTTTTTATTCCTTATCGTTTGTTCTCTAACTGGCTTGCAACCATTGCCATCAACTACCTCACATACGACTGGTCCAACTTTCCTTTCCCACTAAGACCCATTATTGCACCAAATTAGAAAGCTTGAAGCGAAGTCGATCTCTGCCTGGAAAGCATAGGCAAAGGCTCTTCCATGCCCTCGCCACCCGATTTTCCACGTCGATCTCCTCATTTCGTCCGTCGATCAGCAAAGATCTTAATGACGTTGGCTTCAGAAGCAACTATTAGGTAACCATGCACATTTGCTTTATGTGTTTATCCATCATGTGCATCTATTAGGTGACCATGCTATTTTAAGTATTAGCACTTGCAATAGTTTAAAATAACATACAATTAAAACCATACAGACTTTATTCATAAAAAAGTTTAGTAATATAATATATCATATTTGAGTTCTCGTTTCAATGTTGTGAGCATAGTAGTAGTTCTTTCTAGCTTCTAACGTGTAAAGGAGTACAAAATAGCATACAAGATCTTAGCATTGTGCCTCAAATTGTTTTTGCAAAAACAAACTATTTTCCTTCTATAGTTTTGCAACTAATTTCGATTGCATTGGCCAAAGCATACAAGACAAAAGGCATGTTTAAAATAGTATTAGGTTGTCCTATGACCTAGGTAAAGAATTTTCGCTCTTTCTTAACAATTATTAAAAATTTAGCAATTTACAATAATGTATAAATTTCTTTTACTTGATTAGCATTATTGTTTGCTAATTAGAATCATTTTAGGCCATAATATTTAGGACTATTTTCTGTAGCCTATAAAGTATGTATTTTCCTAACTTTTGAATTATCTACTAACTAACTGTAACGACCCGTATTTTACGTGTCGATATATCGTAGAATTTACAGGTCGTTAGTGTTATATTATCCCTAGCCTAAGTCGTATGGGAGGTTAACTCGGGTGTTGTTTGGGTTGTAAGGAAGATATCTCGTGTAGGCAACTTAAGCTTAGGTCGTGTGAGAGCAGGTCGAGTGGAGCGACCTATAGGTTTGGACGAGTTAGCGTGTTAGTGCTAACGAGTTAAGGCTTAAGGAATTACGAGCTAACGTGTTAAGTGTTGAGTCGTGTTCGAGTTAATAGGGTTTTAAGTCGTTAACGAGTTATAAGAGTTAGTGAGTTAGTGTGCTACGACTTAGTGGTTTGGGATGAGTTAAGGGCTAGCGACTTAAGGTTTTGACCGACTTAGGGGCTAGCGAGTTAGTGTGTGAGCGAGTTAGGTGGAGCAGCGGCTTACGAGTTAAGTCGTTGGCAACTTAAGGTGTTAGGTCGTTAAGAAGTTAAGTCGCGGCATCGTGGATCTGCACTCATTTTAAGTCGCGCAGCTTTAGGACCGTTAGATCGTGTGTGCGACTTAGTAGCTCGCTGTGTCGTAAGTCGTAACTCGTTTACGAGTTAGCGGATCTGCGTTCTTTTTAGGTCATAGGGATTGTGAGCCGTTGGATCTTATAGGTTGTAGAGGGGCTTTGGAGTTAGGTCGTTAACGACCTAGTTAACCCGAGTTTTGGTTGAGTCATTGGTACGAGTTAAGGCCTTAGGTCGCCTAAGAGTTAGGTCGGCACATGCTAAGTCGTTAGCGACTTAATGATAGGTCGTAACTCGTGTTGCCTGTTAGGTCGTGAGCCTATTAGCGTTAGGTCGTGACATTTATAAGTCGTTTCACAGTTGAGTCGTCAGGTCGTGAGTCGTGGGAATTTTGGGTCATGAGTCGTAACATGTTAGGTCGGCAACGACCTAAGACCGAGCGCGAGTTATGGACTGAGCGACCTAAGGGGGGGGGGGGGGGGGGCGATTCAGTCTATAAATACGTGACCACTTGTGCACTTTTTGGCACCGGATTTTGAAGCAACGAAGTGCTGCCATTTTGAGAGCTCGACTACAACATTTCTTCATCTCCTTTTCTCCATTCCAATCTAGTTCTAACATCCATCCAAGATCGAAGATTCAAGGGCCAAAGTTGAAGATCTTCATCCGTTCGAGTGAGATTTCATCGATTGAAGCGAGATTTTGCCGGATCAAGCTTGGGTATTTGCTGTCCAGATCTGAAGTGGGTTTCTTTTGAAGTGTTTGGGTGATTCGGTGAGTGGTAGTTATCTCTCACGCGGACCCGAAGGAGTATATTGGATTGGTGGCTTGTTTGAGTGTTAAAGTTAGAGATTTCATGCATCTTTCTTAGTTCCAAGACTAGATTCATTACTTTTGAAGATGTTTATCTATGCAAGTTCAATTAACAAGTTATAGAGACAAAACCCATGTTTTATATTTGATAGATCTATGCTAAAATCTATGATTTCATATATGTTAGACTTATGCTCATTTATTTACAAAATTGCCATTATAGTTGATATTGCTTGATTAGATCTTGTTTGGATGCTTGATTGTTTGGATGTATGATTGATTTGATTGTCTCGAGTTAGCTTGTAGTTGATTTGGGACAAGATGGTTGAAGATGATTCAAAAGCTAAGTGGAAAGGCTCTTGAATGGTGAAAGCTGCTGTGGCATATGAAGCGGATGATGAAGCTCATATGGATGGGTTCGAGGACTTTGCTATAGTTAGAGGAAGCAAAGTATGATGACGAAATGGAATTTGCCTTGATATGTTAAGGCGAAGTATGATGATGAGATGGACTTTGCTAAGATGCGTTGGAGCAAAGCATGATGTGAAAGCCTTGGTTTAATCCAGACGGGATCATCCCAAGCATGTTGATTACTCGATGATGCGGTTCGAGTTGGTGGATAATGGTGGCTCGAGAGGTGCTTGAGCTATAATGGGAATAGTCGTCGAGGAGGATGACTAGAAGGCTGAGATCTTTTCGTTATTGAAGGTTCTAGCAAGCTCAAAGCAAGAGTACGTTGGGTAGATCCGTTATACCCAGGCGCGGGTCATGATGACGTGCTAGTACTCTGGGTAGATTCGTTATGCCTAGGCACGGGTCACGAGGACGTGCGGAGTTATGTCTAGAACCGGGGTTGCCATTAGCCCTTGACGGATGTTTGAAAGATGAGTTGGTCATTCAATTAACGATAAAATCAAGGCAATGATAACAGTGATAGCCGGAGTCATGGATGTTTGGTTGTATCATCATTCGGTCTCAAGAGCGGTGTTTTTTAGGTGCTTATCTGATCTTGGTTTAGGCCTTGGGGGTTTGTATTTGGAAAACATCGACCTTGACTCGAGTGATTATTGCTTTATTTTAATTATCTGCTTTGCTATGCTTGCTTCTCCTTAGTGTGTGTCTGGGGGCTATCACTGTAGAAAGAGGTGGAGTGGGATGATTTGGGTTCCTATTCCTTTTATCTCTTATGCTCTTTTGGTATGTTTGATAGTTGATTTACTGCTCACTAAGACTCTGTCTGACTCAAGGTTTTATGTCTCCTCTTATTACCTTGGGCTGTTCATCCATGTTTGGGATGGGCAGACTAGGTGACAGGTGACAGGTGCTGATCTTAGTGGCTCACGCTAATGATGACGAAGACGAGCAGGAGGCTTTGCATATTATTTTCATATTCTATGTACTGGATATTCCGCTATTTGTTGATTACTCTGAGTGCTATGTAGTGAGGCTTCTTGTATTCATGATTCAGACCATGTATAAAGCTATTATGATTAAATGATGATATTCTGTTCTATGGGAGCTTCACTATATTATATTTCTCTATTGTATTTTATCCATGCGCTGTGAGTTTTACGATAGAGTCTGCGATGTTTATTCTATCCTTGACTATCGTCCATGGCTGCCTGGCACACTTTCAGCACATTATTTCCTTGTTTTGGTGCGGGTGTCACGGGCGGTCGTCACATTTGGTATCAGAGCCTTGGTTAATCGATTTTAGCCAACGCTCGCTGACGTGACTACGTATGAGAGGCGTAATTGTATTTTGATGAATGATTACTATATATAATATAGTAGTTTAGAAGGATTTGAACTCCTTATGCAGTTGTTTCTCAAGGTGTTCTAAGTCATTCCTTTTTGTAGATATTAAGGATGAGTCGAAGAGGGAGACCAGCTGCAAGGGAAGGCCGTGCCGCTGAAGGAGTTGCTAATTATGGAGCTATGTTTGAAGCTATGATGACTTCTATCATGAGAAGGATACCAGCTCCAGGGCCATCTGTAGATGTTGGAGTTCAAGTTCAAGCTCCAAGATCGGTGGATTTTGCTAAGTTGTGTAAGGACTATACTGCTCTTGGAGGAAAGGTTTTCTTAGGGACGAAATCGACCATTGAAGTGCAGAGATGGATGGATGCTTGTAAGAGGATCTTTGGAGATTTAGGAAATGAGGATGCAACTAAGAGGAAGCTTGCATCGAGACAGCTTCAAGGGAGAGCTGCTGATTGGTGGAATTCTATCACCATAGACACTCCAGAAGAAGAGATTACTTAGGAGCAATTCCAAGTTAGATTTGAAGCCAAGTTTATCTCTACAGCTCAGAAGTCTGTTTTGTTTAAAAAGTTTGTTGAGCTCAAGCAAGGTGGGAGATCGGTTCTTGAGTACGTTTCTGAGTTTGAGGCCTTGTCCAAGTATGCTCGGTCGTATATAGAATCTTCTTATCAGAAGAATGAGAAGTTTGTGACAGGCTTGGACAGTTATCTTGGAAGGCAGTTGGTGGATCATCTGGACGATCCATTTGAGAAGCTGGTGGAGAAAGCTCTCAGGCACGAGAGTTTGTTTCCTAAGGAAGTATCTGTTGTTGCTGTGACCAAGGAGGAGTCTAAACCACAGCAGGGTGGAAACAAGAAGAGGAAGCAGCAACAGCAGAAGGGTAAGGATGGTCAGAAGAAGCTGAAGGGGGAAAAGACCTGCTATAATTGTCGGCAGAAGGGCCATCTCTCCAAGGATTGCAAGAATCCGAAGGTGTTGTTGAAGTGCTACAACTGTGATAAGCCGGGGCACATTAAGAAGAACTGTCCGGAACCGATAAAGGACAGGCAGGTTGTGCAAGCTTATGCTTTGGGGGCTGTTCCGTCATCCTCAAAAGCTCCTACTGCTGAAGAGAAGGGGAAGAGTGTGGTGGTTCAAGGTACTCTTTCTATTTGTGGTGTTCCAGTTAGAGTGTTGTTTGATACTGGAGCGTCGCATTCTTTTGTTTGTGATGATTTGGTAGGCCGGTTAGGTTTGAAACCGGATATTGTTGATAGGCCATTAGTAGTGACAAATCCAGTTGGGGGTTCGTCATGTCTGTGTATGATGTGCCATGGTCTAGTTGTGTCGAGTCATGATTGCTCGTTTGTTTGTGATTGCTTTGTTCTGAACTTTGCGGGGTTCGGAATTATTTTGGGTATGGACTGGCTTAGGAAGTATGCGGCAAGGATTGATTGTGAGAGGCTGGAGGTGACAGTCGGGAATGTGGAAGGGCGAAAGGTTGTGATACGATGTAAGCATGAGGAAGGCGTCTTCATGAGCTTCATGTATTCGCTGGTTGTTCCACGGGATGGACTGTCATCGGTGCCAATCGTGAATGGATTCGAGGATGTCTTTGACGAGGTCAAAGGGCTACCACCGCATAGAGAGATCGAGTTTCGTACTGATCTAGTTGAGGGAGCCAGACCCGTTGTGATGCCTCTTAGGCGGATGGCGCCTAGGGAATAGCAAAAGTTGAAGGTGCAAGTAGATGACCTTTTACGGAAAGGATTCATTCGGCGTAGTGTGTCCGAATGGGGTGCACCAGTTGTGTTCGCAACCAAAGCGGATGGATCGTTGAGGTTGTGTGTTGATTATCGTGAGATGAATAAGGTGACTAAGAAGAACAAGTATCCATTGCCGAGAATAGATGACTTGTTTGATCAGCTTCACGAGGCTAAGGTGTTTTCTCAGATGGATTTGGCAACGGGATTTCACCAGTTAAGGGTGGCGAAGGATAGTGTGCCGAAGACTGCTTTCAGGACACCATCCGGTTTTTATGAGTGGCTGGTAATGCCGTTTGGATTGACTAACGCACCAGCATATTTTGTGGATCTTATGAATAGAGTGTTCAGAGATCAGTTGAATAAGTTCGTGCTTGTGTTCGTGGATGATATTCTGATTTACTCCAGAACTGAAGAAGAGCACAAGACGCACTTGAGGATTGTTTTGGAAATCTTGCGGAAACATCAGCTGAAGGCTAAGTTTTCGAAGTGTCACTTCTGGAAGAGTGAAGTGAGATTCTTAGGCCATGTTATCTCTGGAAATGGGATAGCGGTTGATCCCGCTAAGGTGGCAGCAATCCAGGATTGGGTTGGACCTAAGAATGCATCTGATGTGAGAAGTTTTCTTGGATTAGCAGGATATTATCGTCGGTTTATCAAAGACTTTTCCAAGATAGTTGCACCATTGACAGGATTGACGAAGAAGAACCAAGTATTCAGTTGGGACGCTAAGTGTGAACAAGATTTCGTAATCCTGAAAAAGCGACTGACAAGTGCTCCTGTTTTGACCATTCCTAGTGGGAATGATGAGATGGTGGTTTACACCGATGCATGTGGTACTGGACTTGGAGCAGTGCTAATGCAGAAAGATAAAGTTGTTGCGTATGCTAGCCGACAACTGAAGCCGCATGAAAGGAATTATCCGACACATGATTTGGAGTTAGCGGCGATTGTATTTGCTTTGAAGATGTGGAGACATTATCTTTTGGGAGTTCGATTCGAGTTGTTTACGGATCATAAGTCGTTGAAGTATCTGTTTTCCCAAAAGGATTTGAATCTTCGGCAGCAACGGTGGCTAGAGTTCTTAGCATCGTATGATTTTGGTATAGCTTATACTCCGGGAAAAGGGAACGTAGTAGCTGATGCGTTGAGTCGAAGACATGCAGGATTGGGAGCCATGTTTTCGGAATGGAAGAGTCTCGAGTATTTGGCTGGATTTGACTTCAGGCCTAGATGTGAATTGGAACCTGAAATGTTGGCAAACTTATCGATAAGACCTACTCTTGTGGAAAGGATTGGCGAGAGCCAAAAGCGAGACGATAAGCTTGTCAAGATTATCCGTGACTTGGAATTTGGATTGGAACTAGGGAAGGATAAAGGATTCGAAGTCGATCGAGAGGGTTGGCTTCGGAAGCAAGGACGACTAGTTGTTCCCGATGTAGATGGATTGAGAGATGAAGTTCTTAGAGAAAGTCATCACTCGAAGTTGACAATTCATCCAGGTGGAAATAAGATGTATCGGGATATGAAGAGAACCTATTATTGGGAAGGCATGAAGAAGGATGTTGGAAATTTTATTTCCAAGTGTATGAACTGGCAGTTGGTGAAAGCTGAGCAGAAAAAGCCCAGTGGATTACTTCAGCCATTAGAAGTTCCTACATGGAAGTGGGAGCAGATATCGATGGATTTTATCGATGGACTACCTAGAACCAGAGCAGGGAATGAGGGGATTTGGGTCATAGTAGATCGTTTGACCAAGAGTGCAAGATTCATTCCTGTTCGATCGACTAGGACTGCATCGAAGTTGGCTGAGTTGTATGTTAAGTGGATAGTTCGATTCCATGGTGTTCCGAAGAATATAGTGAGCGACCGAGATCCTTTGCTCACTAGTGGATTTTGGAAGAGCTTCCAGGAAGTTTTGGGAACTAAGTTGTGTTTGAGTACAGCTTATCATCCCCAAACAGATGGTCAGACTGAGAGAGTCAACCGAGTTTTGGAAGATCTTCTCAGAGCTTGTGTTTTGGATTTCGAAGGATCGTGGGAAGATCATCTTCATTTGGTGGAGTTTGCGTACAATAACAGTTACCAGTCAAGCATTGGTATGGCACCGTATGAAGCGCTGTATGGAAGACCGTGTAACTCTCCGACATGTTGGTTGGAAACTGGAGAAAAGCTGATACTTGGGCCAGAGATGATTCGACAGACTTCAGATTGTATAGGGATCATTCGGCAACGAATGAAGGCAGCCCAAGATCGTCAGAAAAGTTATGCCGATAAGCGTCATAAAGATTTGGAGTTCGACGTAGGTGATATGGTTTTTGTGAAGATTTCTCCTCTGAAGAATGTTATTCGATTCGGGAAGAAAGGAATGTTGACCCCAAGGTTTGTTGGACCATTCCAGATCATCGAACGAATTGGAAAGCTCGCTTATAGATTGGAGTTACCGGAAAAGATGTCGGGTGTGCACAATGTTTTTCATGTATCATATCTACGAAAGTATGTGCACGACTCGAATACAGTGGTTTCTGCTGATAGCTGTGAAGATTTGGAGGTTGATCCAGTGGTTACGAGACCTCGTAAGCCGCTCCGTGTTGTTGAAACCGATACGAAACAGCTTAGGAGGAAGACGATTACGTTGCTCAAGATACAATGGAGTGATGATGTTAACGACTGTACGTGGGAGGAGGAAGAGAGGATGAAGGCAGCTCATCCTGAACTCTTCAAGGTATGGCCCTAAGGTGTCGTGACATCTCATGAATTTGTAACTTGATTCTGATCTTAGAATTCTGCATGCTAGGTTATAAATTGGATGCATGATTTGTTGATTGCTATGGATGGTAGGCATGCAGAATAGCTTTGATTGCTGTTGTTTGTTTGGAATTTCGGGGGCGAAATTCCTAAGGGGGAGAGAATGTAACGACCCGTATTTTACGTATCGATATATCGTAGAATTTACAGGTCGTTAGTGTTATGTTATCCCTAGCCTAAATCGTATGGGAGGTTAACTCGGGTGTTGTTTGGGTTGTAAGGAAGATATCTCGTGTAGGCAACTTAAGCTTAGGTCGTGTGAGAGCAGGTCGAGTGGAGCGACCAATAGGTTTGGACGAGTTAGCGTGTTAGTGCTAACGAGTTAAGGCTTAAGGAATTACGAGCTAACGTGTTAAGTGTTGAGTCGTGTTCGAGTTAATAGGGTTTTAAGTCGTTAACGAGTTATAAGAGTTAGTGAGTTAGTGTGCTACGACTTAGTGGTTTGGGATGAGTTAAGGGCTAGCGACTTAAGGTTTTGACCGACTTAGGGGCTAGCGAGTTAGTGTGTGAGCGAGTTAGGTGGAGCAGCGGCTTACGAGTTAAGTCGTTGGCAACTTAAGGTGTTAGGTCGTTAAGAAGTTAAGTCGCGGCATCGTGGATCTGCATTCATTTTAAGTCGCGCAGCTTTAGGACCGTTAGATCGTGTGTGCGACTTAGTAGCTCGCTGTGTCGTAAGTCGTAACTCGTTTACGAGTTAGCGGATCTGCGTTCTTTTTAGGTCATAGGGATTGTGAGCCGTTGGATCTTATAGGTTGTAGAGGGGCTTTGGAGTTAGGTCGTTAACGACCTAGTTAACCCGAGTTTTTGTTGAGTCGTTGGTACGAGTTAAGGCCTTAGGTCGCCTAAGAGTTAGGTCGGCACATGCTAAGTCGTTAGCGACTTAATGATAGGTCGTAACTCGTGTTGCCTGTTAGGTCGTGAGCCTATTAGCGTTAGGTCGTGACATTTATAAGTCGTTTCCCAGTTGAGTCGTTAGGTCGTGAGTCGTGGGAATTTTGGGTCATGAGTCGTAACATGTTAGGTCGGCAACGACCTAAGACCGAGCGCGAGTTATGGACTGAGCGACCTAAGGGGGGGCGATTCAGCCTATAAATACATGACCACTTGTGCACTTTTTGGCACCGAATTTTGAAGCAACAAAGTGCTGCCATTTTGAGAGCTCGACTACAACATTTCTTCATCTCCTTTTCTCCATTCCAATCTAGTTCTAACATCCATCCAAGATCGAAGATTCAAGGGCCAAAGTTGAAGATCTTCATCCGTTCGAGTGAGATTTCATCGATTGAAGCGAGATTTTGCCGGATCAAGCTTGGGTATTTGCTGTCCAGATCTGAAGTGGGTTTCTTTTGAAGTGTTTGGGTGATTCGGTGAGTGGTAGTTATCTCTCACGCGGACCCGAAGGAGTATATTGGATTGGTGGCTTGTTTGAGTGTTAAAGTTAGAGATTTCATGCATCTTTCTTAGTTCCAAGACTAGATTCATTACTTTTGAAGATGTTTATCTATGCAAGTTCAATTAACAAGTTATAGAGACAAAACCCATGTTTTATATTTGATAGATCTATGCTAAAATCTATGATTTCATATATGTTAGACTTATGCCCATTTATTTACGAAATAGCCATTATAGTTGATATTCTTGATTAGATCTTGTTTGGATGCTTGATTGTTTGGATGTATGATTGATTTGATTGTCTCGAGTTAGCTTGTAGTTGATTTGGGACAAGATGGTTGAAGATGATTCAAAAGCTAAGTGGAAAGGCTCTTGAATGGTGAAAGCTGCTGTGGCATATGAAGCGGATGATGAAGCTCATATGGATGGTTTCGAGGACTTTGCTATAGTTAGAGGAAGCAAAGTATGATGACGAAATGGACTTTGCCTTGATATGTTAAGGCGAAGTATGATGATGAGATGGACTTTTCTAAGATGCGTTGGAGCAAAGCATGATGTGGAAGCCTTGGTTTATTCCAGACGGGATCATCCCAAGCATGTTGATTACTCGATGATGCGGTTCGAGTTGGTGGATAATGGTGGCTCGAGAGGTGCTTGAGCTATAATGGGAATAGTCGTCGAGGAGGATGACTAGAAGGCTGAGATCTTATCGTTATTGAAGGTTCTAGCAAGCTCAAAGCAAGAGTACGTTGGGTAGATCCGTTATACCCAGGCGCGGGTCATGATGACGTGCTAGTACTCTGGGTAGATTCGTTATGCCTAGGCACGGGTCACGAGGACGTGCGGAGTTATGTCTAGAACCGGGGTTGCCATTAGCCCTTGACGGATGTTTGAAAGATGAGTTGGTCATTCAATTAACGATAAAATCAAGGCAATGATAACAGTGATAGCCGGAGTCATGGATGTTTGGTTGTATCATCATTCGGTCTCAAGAGCGGTGTTTTCTAGGTGCTTATCTGATCTTGGTTTAGGCCTTGGGGGTTTGTATTTGGAAAACATCGACCTTGACTCGAGTGATTATTGCTTTACTTTAATTATCTGCTTTGCTATGCTTGCTTCTCCTTAGTGTGTGTCTGGGGGCTATCACTGTAGAAAGAGGTGGAGTGGGATGATTTGGGTTCCTATTCCTTTTATCCCTTATGCTCTTTTGGTATGTTTGATAGTTGATTTACTGCTCACTAAGACTCTGTCTGACTCAAGGTTTTATGTCTCCTCTTATTACCTTGGGCTGTTCATCCATGTTTGGGATGGGCAGACTAGGTGACAGGTGACAGGTGCTGATTTTAGTGGCTCACGCTAATGATGACGAAGACGAGAAGGAGGCTTTGCATATTATTTTCATATTCTATGTACTGGATATTCCGCTATTTGTTGATTACTCTGAGTGCTATGTAGTGAGGCTTCTTGTATTCATGATTCAGACCATGTATAAAGCTATTATGATTAGATGATGATATTCTGTTCTATGGGAGCTTCACTATATTATATTTCTCTATTGTATTTTATCCATGCGCTGTGAGTTTTACGATAGAGTCTGCGATGTTTATTCTACCCTTGACTATCGTCCATGGCTGCCTGGCACACTTTCAGCGCGTTATTTCCTTGTTTTGGTGCGGGAGTCACGGGCGGTCGTCACACTAACATTCTGATTCACACTTATCAATATTATTTTTTACTAATTTCGTTACCTCCGTCAGTGTCTCTTTTGTTGGCCAATTTTAAGTGAATTATTTATGTTTTAATCATAAAGCGTTGCTGCTTTCAATGGGAACCTCAATATCGTATGATTTGTAGATATTTTTCTTCTGTAGATATTGTAATTTTGGAATTTTATGGGTTAAGCAATTAAGCTTGATGACAGGTTAGCTATTGCCCATAACATTGTTGGGCTTTGAATAAATGGGTTTGGTCATCTTGCAATGTAGCGAATTAAAACGGTTTCATTGGAGTTAATATGGTTGATTTTATAACTTGAAGTGGTTGTTAAAATTACATGTAATATTCACTGTCCATATATTAGAGCCTTTGAACTATGATTGTAGATTGTGTAGTGCAATGATTGACCTTTTCTTAAATGCAAGGTTTATTTAACTTTGAATTTAGAATACACTAATTTTTGGAAGTCCCTTCATTAGTTTATATAGTTTGTTTTATAATGTAGGCATATGAGGCAGCTTAAGCTAGTTAATATGCTTGGTATCTTATAAAACGACACACAATTTATTGGTGGTTTCCATTAAACAAACATAACACAACAATAAGTTAGATGTAGATTCTTTTCTACCAAAGATGACTTGGGGATGGCGAAGTTAATAATTTTCACAACTATCATACCTGAACCGAATAGTCACATGTAAAAAAACAAATGGTGCCTGTTTTCATCGCCATTATCGCTTAGAACATTGTTATCAATATTCTAAAATTATGCTATTTTAATCCCATTTAAAACTAAATATCTTCACCTATTTTAGTCACAATCAAAATAATTCATTTACACGATGCTTGAAAGTTATACCAAATTTGAATCTACATTCCAACAAGTTAGAAAATTAAATCAGACAACAGTTGGATGAACTTTTTATTCTTATTTATTTCAGAGTTTCATACTTCAGCTAACTATACTGCATAGTGTTTAGATATGTAATTCACACATCAATAGTTTGGAAACCAAGAACAATCGTCCATTTTGTTCAAATGTACATCACTCGTTAAATAACATGTTTATTATAAATGTAAATCAATGGTTAAATAATATGTTAGCTTTGATTTGGCCTCTATTTATGATAGATTGCTTGATGGAGGCATTGACTTTATGTTTGAAAATTGTTTGCTAGGCTACCAGTTATAGTTTATATCAATCTTAAAGCATAATTTTATCATTTTGCAGGGTTGTCCGAGAACTTGCTACTTCTATTTAATTATTATGGTGTCAAGAGATTAAATGGAAGTCTTTCAATATATGTGAAATAATTACTCAAAACTACTTATGTCAACTTAATAAAACTTAATGGCATATCTTTACTAAAGCAAAATACATTGCGTATGATTCTATCACCCTTTTTTTTTTTCCTTTTTTATTTTTTAAATTTGTGTATGAATTTCTAAATATAACCAATTTTATTTATATTGTTAATAAAAATATATTTGTATTGTTAAGTAACTATTTTAGTGTACCCACGTACCATTAGGAGCCGATGCTTGAAAGTTTTGGGTCGATTCGGTGGTGGATCCTGAAGCCGTTCTATATAGACTTTTCGTAGACATCTATAGTTTTGGACAGGCGGCTGGTATGATTTTTGCTTGACACAAGGACTTTATCTCTTATGATCAATACGTATCGGTCCTCCTATTAACATACGTTATGGATTTGGGTATGTTTTTAATAGAGTTATGAATTCACAAATGGTGTAAAGTTGAACTTGTTTTGGATTTTTTTTGAGCGTAAATGATTCATGTTGTTTTAGGTAATGTGAATGATAACCGTTATTATTAGTGAAATATTGATTTTAATAATAATGTTTTGAAATTTTTGGTTAATAATAGTTGTGGAAAGAAAAATTATAACCTTTGGCAGATAGTGGAAATAGATTTATTACAACGGTATTTTTGAATACAAATTTAAGATTTGTAGGAAATTCTTAGGTCAGCCAAATATGAGATAGTGGCACTAGGCTACCATAGATAATCTTCCAAAAGACGGTTCATTCTCATATATTTTAAAGGTTCTATACATATGAAATACTCAATAACTATTACAAATAGTTTCGACAATTCCCAAATAATATGGAGCTTTCGTAGTATTTGGTAAGAAGGATTATAAAATTCAATTAGAAAATGAAAAATATTCTTGTAAAACATACAATAGATCTGATATATTAATAAAAAACACAAATTAAGTGCCGTAACTCCAAAGCACCATGCACATCTCAAATAAGATAACTCAAATAAAAAGTGCTATAACATCAACGTTCCATAATAAATTTACATAAATGGATGTGCACACAAATATCAAACACTCCATAGCTAAAAATGTATATTTACATAAAATAGCAAACCCATATCTTATCTGGCCGTCTGCCATTTAAATGCAACAACAACGTGGACCAAGTTTAGCAAGTCGATGGATCCATTTTGGAATTGATTTTCCAGTTAATTTGAAGCAAACATCATTGTTAAAATGGTTACAGTTCTTTGTAAATAGATTGTAGGAATCACCACTGTAGTTGCGAGAAAGAACATCCATGAATAAGCGTAACTGGAGTGGATCGTAGGAAGTTGTTCCAACCATAATTGATTTCCTGAATTTGTAGTTCGGACGTTTATTGGGTTCTACTTCAAATACACCACATGATGGAAAATCAGCTGCCCCAAACGAATACTCTACTCCTTGAACTGTGAGGAAATCCTCTATAAGACATTAATGTATTGAATGTCACTCAAATAAATGAAATTTCCGTGAATTTTTTTTCAAATAGGAAAACCAATGCATTTTAAAGGAAAGTACTTCTTCCCTTAAATTTTTCTTTTTATGTAAGCATTGGTATTCGATGTAATCATGAAATGAACCAATTGACCAATCAAATGTACTACTAAATACTATGCGAACAACTATTGTACTAATACACATAAACCAATGTTAATAACACTTTTGTAGGAAACTTATGTGGTATGTTGGATCTGTAAGAATATTAATTTCGAATGATCATAGAAAGAATTTACACTTTAAAACAAATTTCTACCAGAACAGAGATACAAACATCAACTTAAAATGATAACAATTTTTTTACAATATTTTATTAGGTAATAATAAAAATTCATATTAACCATGATTAAATATCATCTCTTTACTTGGTTGATAAATCATCTTAAGTTCACATTGATAAAATGTAGCATTTTTATTAAGGTAAATATCTAGTAAATTCTATGCTAAATAAATGACTATTTTTAACTTGTCAACAACAATATTCTATTCACATTTCATATATAAAAAATTATATATGCAAAACCAATAATTCTATATAATAAAATAAGAAGCCCCATAATTACATCAACTAGTTCCTATATAATGGAAATGTGAACTAGGCTTAGTTAGGTGCAACAATAAATGAAAATAAAAACAAACAAAAACGTTCGAAATTACCTTCCACTCCAGAATGAAATGCACCAAGGCCTGCCCAGTAACATAAACGATTAGTTGAGGTCATAAACGTTAAGAGTAACTGGTGTTTCTGTTGGCCTTCTCTCACGTCTTTCCATTGTCATGCACTCTAAGCGTGCGGTAATCATTACCAAATATTCATTCAAGTTCTTTGGATATCCATTAGACTGATCAACATGTATTCCTGCATCTTCTGTCGCGGAACGTAAAGAAGCTAGTTGTGCAATAAAATCAACTATTTTTTGGCGCAATTCCTTTGTTTCAAGCACCATAGAATAAATGGTTGGACTTGAGATTATATCATAGGAGAACATGTCAAATGTTTTAGATTTTAATGTATACTTTATTTTATGTTGGATTTGACATGTTTTTTTTTGGATATACCTATTAACATTTGACATGAAAAATTAACGCGTAATAGGAACGTTGTAGTTATTATAATTAATATTTGACATACACAATTCATTGGAATTTAAATTGTAGTCAAAACAATTAATATACTTAATTTTATAATTAATAATGCACCTACAGAAGAAAGGGCTCGTGGAGTTGAGATTTATTAAGAAATAATCATGGTGATAAATTTTATATTTAACATACATATATCAAAGAGGAAGCTTTAACGATACATAAATTATTTGAATATATAAAACCTAATAAAGCAAACCAAAACACATAATACACTAAAATAAATGGCCAATTCTATTAACGCACCACTTTCTTCCTATACGGTGTTTTATTGAAAAACGCACACCATTTTTTTCTTTCTTACTCCATTTTATTTTGAAATTACCCTTGTTTCTTTTATCCCAGTTATTCTTATTTTCCACTCTTCTCATGGAAATAATAAAAGATTCTCATCTCACAACATTTTAAATATTCTTAACGATCATGGACAATTTGATCTTCTTTTCTTACCCAATAATGCAATCTAAAAGAGAGAAAAACATGCTACAGCTTAATAAAGTATAAAAATGATAGGAAGCTTATGTAATATATTTCATGCATACTAGGTTTATTATTATTCCACATGGACTATGCACTATCTTAGCAGCAATTCAATTATTAAATAGGTTTGGTTGCTATCATATCCTAGTTAGTATATATGAACCATAGAAAACATACATAGTTATCTTCTAGTAATAAGATATCTTCTTTAAAAATTCTATCCTTATATTTATGCGAGCATACCAACAAAAGAGAAGGAGATGGAAAATATGAGGACATGAAAAGAACTAAAACATCTCAGTCAAAATAATTACAAGCGTAAAACGGCCGTTTATTTAAAAAAAAATTTGAATTGGCAAAAATGATAGGAAGCTTAATTAATTTCAAGAAAAATAGGAAAGAAATAAATGGATATATTGTTTAGCAAAAAATAATATATTCCATGGGCTAGCTGATTATACAATAAAAGAATATGAACGTAAATTGCAATGTTTATAGATTGTTGATAGAGATATAAATATACTTTGTGTGCAAAATGAAAAATTAGTCTCTAGGGAGGGAATAGGAAATGAAATGAGAGTAAATATGTGAAAAGAATAACAAAGGTCATACATTGAACTTTTTATGTATTAGAATACAAGGTATAAGATGTGCACAGAGTATGGCATTAAATGGAATGAAAATGTGGTTCGTAATATTGAAATACCTAAAGCTTGGCAAGAAGATATTCTCTTTTTGTTTTTTGTATATCATCCACTAAAGGCCTATATGTAGAAGGATTAAATTCTACTTCAACATTTGGTGAGATCTCAAAGGTTGAAGAGGAAGAACAACGAATGCGGTTCTAATGGTGGAACCAATAATGGTATCATAGGCGAGGCTGCAAATTGCTAGGAAATTAATGAAACGATAGAGAGAGAAGATTGCAGTTGTGTATGAAAAGCATGAAATGATGAATGTGAGTTTTAGGCAAAGAAATAGTATACGCAGATCTAGGTTTTTGAGTGTTAGAGACATAATGGTATGTACAATATGTTTTTGGTTAGCAAAATACTATAGCACTGAAAAATGAAATTTTATGATAAATATTATAGATTTTACTTAGAGAGGTATAGAGTGCAGAATGGAAATGGGTTTATATAAAGAATGACAAATTCTCTCTAGACTTCTCCTTTAATTATTATTACCTTCATCTCGTACTTATTTGGCATTAAAAGAATTTATTGACTCTTTAATCTATTTTAAATTCAAATGAAATGCTTTTTTGACTATATAATTGTGGAAATTAATTATAGAAATTGATTGCAAATTATCAAAATTTTCCTAATTGATTAAGTATGCTATATATAAATTTATCAATCGATTAACAGCTTTTGTTAATTTACCGAGTAACATCAGAATTAGTAAATCAACCAATTAGTTTCCTCTAACTAAATGAGGCACTTAATTTCTTTTAATTAATTATTTTATTGAAATTAAGGAAAATCAATTCATTTTCAAAATTATATTCTCACTAAAATTAAATATAAATTTCGTGTGAAAATTATTAGAAAACTTCTTAATTGACTATGCAATATGCTAATAAATCAATTGATTAGTATCGTTTATAAACCTATTTATTAATTATGCAATTAGATGACTTTTACCATGTAATCAATTTTTTAAAATTATGAATGCTTGTGCGTGTATAGTAAGCATAATATGTATATAGTCCTAATCACTTATTTTATCGATATTATCTTATTAGTCATTCCAACATGTTATTACTTTGTTTTCAATTTCTATAATGTTACTTTACATCTATGGTCTTATTTCAATATCCCGCAATTAATTTTATATCTTTCGCTACTCTTAGAACCTAAAAAATGGAAAGAAAACCCAAGTCTCAATCCAACAACGGGGAATTAAGGTAAAATTTCCATCGAATCTTAATATAGGAGATGAAAGTTGTGCATACTCTTCTAGACATTTTGTAACAAATAGTTTCTAATTCTTGTCATGAATATAGAATATTGTGCAATGAAAATTAAAATCTAACTTAACTTTATAAACGACCTAAAAGTTTACTAAATGATTGTATAGTTGCTACTATGCAATAGCGTCAGCCATGCTAGATTACTCATTGTCAAAAGATTTTGGAGTTTGTATATTATTGAATTGGGTACAAGATTATATTCCAAATTTCAGTTAATTTCAAATTTCATTGATTGGTCAAAAATAAATGCTTTCCATTAATAATTAAAAAATATCTTGTTCAAAATAATAGATTTCAAATGGTTTTTGTTATGAAATTGGTTGCACGGGACTCTGAAATCGGGAAATATAATTCTTCGCACTACTGCAAAATTAGGTTGTTACGTTTTTTCTTTTTTCCTACCCAGTTCAATCTTTCTGACTTGATAACAGATTGAAATTTAAAGCTGCTTACATAGAAATATGTAGAGAAAGCGTAGGATTATTTTCAAAATTTTATAGTTATATGAAACTATATATTCGTATATCGTTTTCAGTCCTTTTTATTCATTGTTTGACCAGTTTGTAAGTAAGCTTTGATTCTTCATCTAATTTATTGCCCGTTTTTACTACAAATATATATATATATATATATATATATATATATATATATATATATATATAATAATGATAATGTTAAGGCATATTGCAGAAGATCTCACTATTTGATATTTACCTATATTATTTGCACTTTTCCTAGTTAGAATATTTCCTACTATATTGTTACTTAGGCTTCAAGTAACTAAGATATAAATATAAATCATGTATTTTTGTATATCAATTAAGCCATTAATAAAAGTATCGACTTTTAATGATTGTTAATTTTTTTCCTCTCCCCCTCTTCTTCTTTTATATTGCATTTTATTAAATAATTACAACAAATGAGAAATGCCAAAAATTTCACATATTTGATTGGTTTAATTTATCTTGAATAATTGAGTGCATGTTAAAAGTGAAAGAAAGATCGGAGTTTAGAAATTATCACTACAACAAAACTGCCCTAATGTAGCTATATTTTTTGCAATGGTCATAATCTACTAGTTGTAATTAAGGTTTTCACAACGTTTTATTTCAGAAAGTTGTAATAAACTTTCTTTCAACAAATTTTTTTTGTTAGTTGTTGCATATGGATATTACAACTATTTTTCTTTTGCCAATTGTAATAGATGTTAATTTTCATCAACTCTTTTGTTATGCTAGTTATAATAGATACCTATTAGCTCCTTTTGGTCGCCTATTGTAATAAATAATTAATATGTAATAAGTAATAATTAATAATTAAATTAAAACAATTAACAATTAATAAGAATTTAATAACAAATAATAATAAATAGATGACACTTAAATAATAATAAAATTAGATATTAATGGCAAACATGTTCGGTTTCAGTTGGTTGGTATTTCATACTATGAGATTATTGGTCACGGGTTCGATCCTAGAGATGTACCTTGTTGAAATTAATGGAGCTTGCTGAATAATAATAATAATTAATTATTCATGTATAATAATTAAAAACTGCTATTAAATACTAGTAATTAATTATTAACTTAAAATATGAAATAACCATATTAATAATTAATTACTAATTAATATTTAATAATTAATCAATAATAAATTAATTAACAATCAATATTCAGTCAACAAATCATAAGTAATAAATATTAAATTATAATTAATAATTACTACTAAATAATAGTAATTAATAATTGGTAATATAAAAATTATAATAATTAGTTAAATAAAAGTAAAACAGTAATAATTAAAAGCTAAGATTTAATATCAAATAATAATAATAATTAACAATTTTAATTAGATAATAATAATTAAAGATTATTTTGAAATATGAAATAATTACTATTAATATTCAGTAATCCACCTAAGTGAAATATACTTTCCTAATGAATTTAGAAATTCGTATAATATTTAAATATAAAGTGTCACTTATGGTTCTATCTTCAACAAGCGAGCAGAACATTTGAGCGGTCCAACCATATGCTGCATGTATGATAATTTTTCCTATTTTACGTATAAAAATTAAAACAAATAATATTTTTTTATAAAATATTTTCCCTATTAAATAATAGATAATTAATAAATAACTTTTACTAATTAAGATTAAATAAATTAAAATTATTAATAATTAGTATTAATTAGTAATATATACATATTAAATAACATTTAATAATTTATATTCGATTATAATTATGGTTTTATATAATAATTGCTAGCAGTAATTATTAAATACTATTGAATATATAAAAGTTGGTAATTAATAATCGTAATTGTTGTATAATAAAATATAATGTAATAATCCGCTTTTCCGTACCCCTTGAAGTGGCACTAATCTCCATAGATTAACTCAGGATGAACGGAAATACGAACCATTAGGGTTTTAAGAAGGAAGAAAGAGGTAGAAGAAGAGAGAAAAGAAGATAGAACATAGAACAAAACGAAATAACAGAACAATATCAGAATCTCACAATTCGCAGAGGAACAACATATAATAGATAAATGAATAATCTTTGAACAAAGAACTATATCAGTTATTTCATTACATTTCATTACATCATATCATCAGAGTGTACGACAACAAACAAACAGCGGAAAAAGAAATACTATATACTAGTGAATACGCCATGCCATCCATCTTGCCTCCAGCAACTCCTGAATTCCAGAATATCCTGATAAACCTTTACTCTTGACTGCCCGTGTGGAAATTGGTGGGCACCCAGAGTTTAGGAAGGAAAACAATAAACTCCGAGTCAGTCATGTGACTGGTGTGCGAACTCAAAACAGTTTATTTTTCTTTAAAATCAAAATAGAGGAATATTTTTAAAGTCAATTCGCATTGCTTTTAAAAATGAGACTACCATAAGACCTCCCGCCACACACACAATGCAAAAGCAGACTTGGAGGAGATTTCTTCTTATGTTAGTCAAAGATGCTTGATACGCATTAAAAAGAAACATTTGATATTATTACTGGTGCATAGTGTAGAAAATCATTTCGAAAGTAAAGATATAAATCTTAGCCAGCATAGACATTTCGAACTATGCCTACTATAGCTACCATTCAAACAGTGGGGCGCCACCATAAGTAGATGGCAGGTAATACAACTAATACCGTACAAGGCTCGTATTTGAAGAATGGATTTTCCAACAAATGGTCAGGCCAAGGAACTTCCCATTGCCACATGGAAACGCCTCTGGAAGGACGCCCCGAGAACCCAACTGGATCTCTGCCAAACAAGGCCGGGAATCCCTTTTCCCAAGGGATATTACAAACCCTCAGATATGCGACCCCCGGTCCTTTGGGACCTTTAAACGAGAGCTCTCTAACCAACATCACACCATAATAATAAGTGTTTCAACATGAGTAAGTATCTGGGCTCCATACCATGATACTACCCTTTTCCAGAAGGAATGGTCATACCCTAGGGACGCTATCCCTGAAAACCTTGCCGCACAATTCCTGTTTCGACCATTACCGGTTTGTGAGGCTCGACGAAGTCTCGTCCACAAAAACACGCTTTATACAAAGTCATGCTTTGGGTCAACAAATGATCATAGAAATGATCACCAAGATAGACGATCAAACAAATGATCCTATCACAAATAATCAACACAATGATCATTTCACAGCAACACTCAGCATGTCACATTACCAAAATTGGGAATATATCGCTGATAACCTTCAATTACATAACCTCTGAGCTCGTACGTCTCAGAGAAGGGTGTTAAGCTAAGAGAATAAATTCTCTGCCACCAACAGAAATATATTTGAAAGAAATCGGCTTTATATCTCAATTTGTAATGTCAGGCATACTATCCATACAAGTCTGTTCCGGGCTCGAACAGAACTGAAGGCACTTACAAAGAAGTCCTTGCAATCCGGATAACCTCTAATCACGTCCGAATTTCCCATCACATATGGAGATCTCTATACCGGGGATCAGCCAGTGCAGAGACAATCAACAAGAAACCCTTACGTTTTCAAAAATATTCGGTCTTCAACACCGGTCTTCGAATGCAATTCATAACGACGTATCACATATTCGGAATGGGTTATACGACCCCAAGGTCCTTTCCCGGTTAACCCGAATAGTGAGCGCTTATTTTTTTTAAAAATAAGTGTGGCATCCAATTTCAAGCAAATCACAACAAATACCTATTCAAAGGTAAATATTGATAGTCGGTTATTGAACTATCAATAGATATGCACAACATCACCAGATTCCAAATAATTTTCCAAATTATTTATTTTCCAAAAATATCTTTATAAGATATATATTTTCCATTCTTTAAAAATAAATCAATATTTATTTTTAAACTCATTTTCCAAATTCCATTTATAAATTCCATATTGAATTTATATTTCCAAAAATATTCATGAATATACGTTTTCCATTCGATTTCTAATATTCATTCTCAATTTATCTTCAAAAGGATAAATTCAAAATATTCACTTAATATTGGAAAAACATTTCCATACTTATTTATTTATAAGTAATTCACAAGTCTTTTTATTTTCTATACTTGGAAAATATTCAATATACTCTAATCGAAATTAAGTATATATTTCATTCTTTAAAGAAATCATTCTCTTAAACATATTTATTTGGGCCAAAACGAATGTTGCGTCAAACATCGTTACGACAACCCAAAATCACTAGTATAGGGATTCGAAATTAAAATAGATATATAAATCCCAATACTATACAAAACATTTCCTTTCGGAAATCATCTATTATAACAACAGTGTTATAATCTACCATTTCCTTCTATTTCTCGAAAACGTCTATTTTAACAATGAATGTTGAAATCTATGGTTTTGATAGTTAATACTTTTTAAAACATCTTTAGATCGTTTTAATTTTATTTAAAACATCCCATTCAAAACATTTCTGTAACATATTATTCACTATTCAAAAACGTGAATATACTTGTTAACCAATTTCATCATTTCTATTCCTTTTATTTTAAAGGATTATTCATTGTCTAAAACGTGAATATAACTCCATAAATAAATTACAACAATTTTACTTGTCAAAATAAGTCATTGCGGATTTATAAAATAATATTTATAAATTCCATTTCTATTTATTTTATAATACTTCCTCTTATAAATTTCCTTTATTAACTTATTCGATTTATAACTCAATTATATACCGAAAGTCCATATTATAAGTTAAATGCTTATAATTTATTTGTTTACAAAATTGTTCTTTTAACTTCATAATTATAAATCTTATAACTTATAAGATTTATTTATTTATCCAAAATCTATTCTCTAAATAACTTTATAAATTTTATAAACCTATTGTTTATAAAATTCCATTTATAACTTCACAGTTAAAATCCTATAAATTTCATTTCTTTATGAAATGCATTCACAATTCATTCTATCGCTTATAAAAGCTCGTTTTACAATTCCAATATTTTTAATTTATAAATATCAATTTAGAAATCTTTTATATGGATCAATTTATATTATTATTTTAAAACGTCTTTAAACTCCTTTATAATTTCACCATTTTGATTTATAAAATAATCAAATTCCATAAATCCTATTTTTAAACTTTTATAATAAATTCAGAAATCCCAGTTTAAACTATTTTATAAAATCATTAATCTCATATTTCAAAAATCAAATTTTAACTGTATTTCTCAAAAATCATAATTTTTATAATATTAAAATTATAACGTTTATTTATTTTAAGATGGATCAATTCCAAAACAAATTTTTTTTTTAAACGTATACTTTCAAAAAATTACTTTAGAAATCCCTTAAAAATCAAAATCGTTATTTTTAAACTTCAAAATTGGATCCGATGATGCAACACATCAAATAGTCAATCACGACTTTTAAATATCATATATCGATATGATAAACAATCAAATATCACAATATCTGAATCAAATAAATATTTGTGAGGAATCCAGTTGGATCCCTCCAACCTGTTTCCCTGCATCCACAGACATTAGCACAATACCAATTCCACTTCGAGGTGGAATACCGTGGTATATGGGTTTAATAAATAACCTCCGCTTACTAACGGCGTATAGGGTCTATTCACATCCAATATATATATAACAATCATCATACAAGCATTCAATCAACACAACTAAACAATTTTAAATCTAACTATTTAAAATTTAAATAAATCTTTTAGAGTGAGAAGTTCTCACCTTTGCTTTTATTAGCAATCCATTTTCCATCTTGACTCGATTTTCTTGATTTATACCTTGTATAAATATTTACACAATTTATTAATATTCGAACAGATCGAATAATAATTTTCATTTGAAAATTTTGATTCATCGGTGATTTCAGTTTAATAGTTAAATTAACTGATGGTTTTATTTAAACCAATAATTCTTCTTTATAAATTCCAATTTCAACTCGTTTCCTTTCAAATTTTGACCTTCTAAAATATTAGATTATTAAATTAATATTCAAAATAAATCGAAAAATCAATTATCATTTAATAAACCTATTTAAAGCTATTTATTTATTTTTCTCAAAAACACATATATCTACTTGTAAAAAAATAATTTGTATAGGTTTAAACTCTATTTTTTTTATAATCTTTTAGTAACTACACTGATTTCCTTTAATAAATCTAATTGTCTAACCATTTGACAAATTTAATTTACTAACAATTTAATTTTGAACAAATGATTCCATTTTCAAACCAATTTCTTTCAAACAAATTTGTTTAACTAAATATTGAATTAAAACTAAACTTCCTTTTTAATAAATTAATAAAATATATATATATATATATATATATATATATATATATATATATATCTAAACTCTGGGATTTTTCCTTTTCTGGTAAAATCATTTATTTTTATTTTTTATATATATATACTTCCAACTATTTCAAAATTCCTACATTTCATATATATACATATATTCACTGTATTTTTCTTCGAAGATAATATATATAGATTTTAAAATTTATAAATAATAATTTTTCTTTTCCAAACTTTATTTATGTAAAATATTTTCTGTAAAAAATAACAGTAACTCATTTTACTGTCAATATACCAACATTTAAACTATTTTTTTTTTTAAATTTAAATCGAATAAATAAATCAATTTCCTTTCTAATTTTCCTGCATATACATTTTACTATATATTTCTTTTTTGTATAGATCCATACTCACATAATTTTATAAATTAAAAAAAAATACCTTATTGATAATTGAAGAACCCAGCTAAATTCCCCAATTCCCACTGAAACGCGACCCCCAATCGAGCACGCAATCGATCGCACCCCCCAACCATCGTCGCCTGCACCCTGCTCTTCCTTCGAACTGTGACTTCCCACTCCTCGCAAAACTCGCCGTTGTCGCTACCACACGGCATCGCTCGCAACGGCCTCGAGCGCGCTCTCGAGAAGAACGACAGCCCACACCCAGAATTCGAAGTCGAAGTGGATTGTGGCTTCATGCTCGCGAGCCCTAACCTTCACGGAATCGAGATCCAAATCGCCGATGAATCGAAATCGCGATCTGGGTCGCGAATTACTGCACGCGGTTTTTTTTCTTTTTTCTGAGCTTTAAAAACTGATTTGGGGATGCGCTAAAGGGGAGGAAGAAGTCATGTAGAACGCGCCTAATTCCTCTTGTTCGAATTTTTTTTTTCTGAGTTGAAGATGAGTGTCGGCCATTTTTATTCCCTCTGTGAATTGATTTTGAAGGTGAGGGAGGGGGTTATTTAAAATTGGAGGAACATGGGTTGCACGATTTCTTCCCATGATTCCCTGCGTGATTTTAGTAAAGGAACGTGGCTGATGTTTGACTAATTATAATTTAAATTTAATTTGAATTCAATTTGATCTTGGCGCGTTTATATGTCGTATGCTCACATATAAACTCCAAAAAATACGAAATTTGAAATCCGAGAATAATTCAATATTACGGACCCAATGGAACTGGTTTCGTCGAATTCCGAGACTGTGCCTCGGACGGCTATTTTAAATATCGATTCAAACGATAAAATTTTCAAATTAAATAAATCACTTTCAAATTCAATTCTGAAGCTTCTATTATTTTCAGTATTATCAATATGAATTTTACAAGCCTTTGAAATATTTTTATTTGGCTTAAAATTGGAGATTCAAATTATTATTCAACTTTCAATAGATTAAATTCTATAATTTTAATCGCTAAATTCATTCTGATAATTTGAAATTCAATTCAAACCAACATTCAGATATTTAAAATTAATTAAATATTTTTTTTTCAAATGTTCAAAAATTCTGGGTCGTTACAATCTTCCCCACTTAAAAGAATTTCGTCCCGAAATTACAAGTTAAGCAGAATGCCCTTATCCCGTCTATTATTTTTCACAATCCAAATAGTTTTATCAACTTTCTAAAACAAATCTTTTTACTAGAGATTCATTATCATTTCAACTAGCTTTCCAACTTCAATTATAAGTTTCAAACAACATTGTTTTCCTAACCATTCAAATTTAAATTCAAATTCAAATTTCATACTTTCAAAATTTCTCAAAATTATTATAACACCCTAAATTTTCGAAAAATTTCGCCAGCGTCTCCTTTGCGCGGCTAGCTCGGTACGACTACAAAATGGCACCACGGCCCCTCAGAATCAAAAAGAAAAGAAAAAGCCAAGTGGCTGGAGAAGAAAATCATCAAATTTCATACTGAAATTGAAATACGTACCTTTTTGTCGAGCAATTCAATTTTATCTTTGAAATCAAAATCCCAATTCTTTTATACACCTGTATATCATGTTATCCATAATATCCAATTCCAACATTCAAACCATTTTGCCAATTCCATTACAAAATTTCAATATATATGCTTCTTATACATTTTTACTTCACTATTGAAGTTACATATCCATTCTTATTCAATTTAACATTTCAATTCAATTCACAATTTCAATTCTGTTTGAATTCAATTCATAATTTAAATTTCATTCGAATTCAATTCTCAATTAAATATTGAATTCTAACGATTAACTTTCATTTACTAATTCATATTACTACTTTAAATTAGTTTCATCCACTAATTCATTTCAATTTTCAATTTCCATATTCAATTCATCTCGAATTTACTTAATTACTAACAAAGAAAATTTCAATTTATTTCTTTTACATACTTGAATTTATACACAATTTCAAATTTATCTTCAAATTTAGCTCACAACTAAACTTTAGTTTAACTAATTCAAATTCCAATTCATTAGTCCATGATGAATTAATAATTTATCAAGTTAGTTTACTTGAATTCAATCCATTTTATTTCTTATTTAATTCCATATACTAATGATAATAATTTAATATTATTACTTCCTAACAACCATGCAACCATATACTATAATAATAGAAAATCATTTATTTTCTATACAAAAATAGTTTTGGGCAAAATTATCTTATTTACCCGATTCAAATTTTTTTTTTATATTCACTAACAAATACGCGCTCATATCTATTATTACACTCAAATTCATTCTAGAGTACTGCTGACTCTATCTCTAATGA
Source organism: Allium cepa (assembly GCA_030765085.1). Taxonomy (NCBI): domain Eukaryota; kingdom Viridiplantae; phylum Streptophyta; class Magnoliopsida; order Asparagales; family Amaryllidaceae; genus Allium; species Allium cepa. The sequence goes on from CM060938.1 coordinate 236,842,600, forward strand.
GTAACACCCAACAGAACCATGGTTGTCACTTAACCATAAGCTCTGATACCAAATGTAATAATCCACTTTTCCGTACCCCTTGAAGTGGCACTAATCTCCATAGATTAACTCAAGATGAACGGAAATACGAACCATTAAGGTTTTAAGAAAGAAGAAAGAGGTAGAAGAAGAGATAAAAGAAGATAGAACATAGAACAAAAAGAAATAACAGAACAATATCAGAATCTCACAATTCGCAGCGGAACAACATATAATAGATAAATGAATAATCTTTGAACAAAGAACTATATCAGTTATTTCATTACATTTCATTACATCATATCATCAGAGTGTACGACAACAAACAAACAGCGGAAAAAGAAATACGATATACTAGTGAATACGCCATGCCATCCATCTTGCCTCCAGCAACTCCTGAATTCCAGAATATCCTGATAAACCTTTACTCTTGACTGCCCGTGTGGAAATTGGTGGGCACCCAGAGTTTAGGAAGGAAAACAATAAACTCCGAGTCAGTCATGTGACTGGTGTAGGAACTCAAAACAGTTTACTTTTCTTTAAAATCAAAATAGAGGAATATTTTTAAAGTCAATTCGCAATGCTTTTAAAAATGAGACTACCATAAGACCTCCCGCCACACACACAATGCAAACGCAGACTTGGAGGAGATTTCTTCTTATGTTAGTCAAAGATGCTTGATACGCATTAAAAAGAAACATTTGATATTATTACCAGTGCATAGTGTAGAAAATCATTTCGAAAGTAAAGATATAAATCTTAGCCAGCATAGACATTTCAAACTATGCCTACTATAGCTACCATACAAACAGTGGGGCGCCACCATAAGTAGATGGCAGGTAATACAACTAATACCGTACAAGGCTCGTATTTGAAGAATGGATTTTCCAACAAATGGTCAGGCCAAGGAACTTCCCATTGCCACATGGAAATGCCTCTGGAAGGACGCCCCGAGAACCCAACTGGATCTCTGCCAGACAAGGCCGGGAATCCCTTTTCCCAAGGGATATTACAAACCCTCAGATATGCCACCCTCGGTCCTTTGGGACCTTTAAACGAGAGCTCTCTAACCAACATCACACCATAATAATAAGTGTTTCAACATGAGTAAGTATCTGGGCTCCATACCATGATACTACCCTTTTCCAGAAGGAATGGTCATACCCTAGGGACGCTATCCCTGAAAACCTTGCCGCACAATTCCTGTTTCGACCATTACCGATTTGTGAGGCTCGACGAAGTCTCGTCCACAAAAACACGCTTTATACAAAGTCATGCTTTGGGTCAACAAATGATCATAGAAATGATCACCAAGATAGACGATCAAACAAATGATCCTATCACAAATAATCAACACAATGATCATTTCACAGCAACACTCAGCATGTCACATTACCAAAATTGGGAATATATCGCTGATAACCTTCAATTACATAACCTCTGAGCTCGTACGTCTCAGAGAAGGGTGTTAAGCTAAGAGAATAAATTCTCCGCCACCAACAGAAATATATTTGAAAGAAATCGGCTTTATATCTCAATTTGTAACGTCAGGCATACTATCCATACAAGTCTGTTCTGGACACAATGGAATAGGTTTCGGAAGCTAATTCGGTCATCTGTGCGAGTTATGGCAATAGACGTTCAATTTGAATTAAACAGATTTAAACGATTTTCTAGGCGTTTTAGCTTGCACCGGACAAACAGTAAATCCGATTGACTTGAAATTTGAAACCATACAACAATATCACATTACGGATCCGATGAAACTGGTTTCATCAAAATCCGAGACTTTTTGAAAAATGGCTATTTTAACTCGCCAATTTAATATTAAAAACAATTTCGATGCATTTCGAGCTGCCACGATCAAACCAAAACTCCGATTGCTACGAAAATTGAAATCCGATAATAACAAACTATTACGGATCGAATGGAACTAGTTTCGTCCAATTCTGAGACTGTTCAAAAATTGGCTAATTTCACTAGTCGATTAAATATTAAAATATTCAATTTTCACAAATTAACTTTTAATTCGATTTTAAAAGTTCTAAAATATCGTTCTAACTTCAGTATGATATAATAAAATTTTACAAATCATTTTCAATCATATTTAACCCAATTTTTAATTATTTACGTATTTTCACTATTAAATTATCGATTTAATTATCCAATTAAATCCAATTATTCGAAATAAAATTTATTCAACTTATAAATTTCACTTATTAATATTTAAAATTAATTAAATATTCAAATTTTAATTAATTAAAATTCTGGGTCTTTACATACTTCCCCCTTAAAAGAATTTCGTCCTCGAAATTAGTAAGTAAGAAAAGTTACAGAATCTATTAACTTCCCCAAAATCCATAGTTAAACTTCTTATAAATCTTACTAAGTTTCCAAATCATACTTAGTTATCTTTTCAAAAACAATTACTATTGTTTAACTTTTAATTCCAAATTCAAAGTTAATGTTTTCAAAACTTTCCAATTTTCTCAAAAAAAAATTCTAACGCCTTAAATTTTCGAAAAAATTCGCCATAGTCTCCTTTGCGCGGCTCGATCCGAAAAAAAAATGACAGTATATATATCACAAATATACATCTCATCAAGTAATGAGGCATCCCGCAGGGAAAAAAGTATAAAAGTACGGTATGTAATCCGAGATATGTACCTTATATTTAATTAGCGAGCATATACGGCTAATATAGCACGAAAGCGAGCTCCAAATGCGAAGCAAACGCGATCCGCACCTACTAAACACTCAACAAACAGATGAGAAACATGTACATAGACAATAGTATCGATATACAACATATAGCAACATAATAACTATATATGCCAACATAGCAAATGCAACAAAAGCAATATATTCAACCATTAACCAACTATCATTCAACTAATTCATAACCAATAAATATTCATTCATATTCTCATTAATATTCAATGAATTGGGTTTTCATTTAATCACATTTGATTCATCAACAGTGGATGTCTTTACCAACATTCATTTTCAATTAGTTTATATTCACTAATTCATATTCAAGTTGGTTTACATCCAAATCAAATTCACTTCTATTTAAGATTCACTTAACTTCCAATTGAATTCCAATTACTTTAGCTTCCAATTTCATTAACTCTTAATGAATTATATACAATCAACTAACAACCAATGTATATTAATTTCAACCAAATTCCTTTGCTTATATTTATTTAATTTGGTTTAACACCATCACTTTCAATTGGTTCAATCAAATTGATTTTCATTCAACTTCCAATAACATTAGATTTTTAATGAATTTACACTTATATTCATTATTCCATATCAACTTAATTTACATTTAATTGATAAACATTCAATTCATTAATCCAATTCAATTACAATTCATTTAACCATTTCAAGTTGAATTTCATTTACATAACTCAAATTCATATCTATCACTTAACTTTATTAATTTACTTTGATAACAAAATCAACTTCATTCAACATCTCTTAAGTTATACTTCATTTTATAAACATCACTTGTTTTTACATAACTTAAATTCCCACTTATAAATCAATTCAGATTCCAATTCTAAAGTAAATTTCCATTTAACTTTAAATTCATTAATATATTCATATAGTTTCACTTCTTATATATATAACTTTATTTCACAATTGTAAATCACTTTAATTATAATTCAATTCTTATAATTCATTTGCTTATACAATTATTCTTTTACTTAGATTATTCAGACAACTACACTATCAACTTATATATACTTTAATAATTTTGAAAAATCATTCCTTCATATACAAAATATAATCAAGGTAAAATTATTTCATTTACCCAATTTAAAACAATATCATGTCGAATTGTTCTATTCAAGTGTTTATAAACCCCTTCGGCATAGTTGTCCAGACCGTGCTGACGAAGGTTCGTATGCCACTTAATAAACCAATCATCACAATATAAAACAATTTTATATTCACTAACAAATACACTCTCATAGCTATTATTACACTCAACTCATTCTAGAGCACTACTGACTCCATCTCTAATGAGTAATACCCAACAGAGCCATGGTTGTCGCTTAACCTTATGCTCTGATACCACCTGTGAAGACCCGCAAATCCGTACCCCTTTAATATACACTAATCTCCATAGATTAACTCAAGATGAACAGAAATACGAATTCTCAATGTTTAAGAAAAAGAAAAAGACAGAAGAAGAGAGAAAAAGATAGAAAATAGAGAGAAAATAAAATAGAACGGAACAGAACAGAAAACAATAGAACAACATCAGAATCTCACAATTCGCAGCGGAACAACATATAATAATAAATGAATAATCTTTAAACAAAGAACTATATCAGTTATTACATTTTACTCATTACATTACATCATCATCAGAGTGTACAACAATAACAACAACAAACAGCGGAAAAGAAATACTATATACTAGTAATACGCCATGCCATCCAGCTTGCCTCCAGCAACTCCTGAATTCCAGAATATCCTGATAAACCTTAACTCTTGACTGCCCGTGTGGAAATTGGTGGGCACCCAGAGTTTAGGAAGGAAAACAATAAACTCCGAGTCAGTCATGTGATTGGTGTGAGAACTCAAAACAGTTTATTTATCTTTAAAATCAAAATAGAGGAATATTTTTAAAATCAATTCGCAATGCTTTTAAAAATGAGACTACCATAAAGCCTCCCGCACACACACACAATGCAAACGCAGAATCGGAGGGGATTTCTCCTTATGATAGTCAAAGATGCTTGATGCACATTAAAAAGAAACATTTGATATTATTACTAGTGCATAGTATAGAGAAAATCATTTCGAAAGTAGAATATATATCTTAGCCAACATACGACCATTATCGTATGCCTACTATAGCTACTATGTTCAATAGCAGGTTACCGCCACATTCCATAGCAGGTTCTACAACTAAAACCGTACAAGGATCGTATTGTTTCTTTGGATTTCCAACGAATGGTCAGGCCAAGGAACTTCCCATTGCCACATGAGAACGCCTCTGGAAGGACGTCCCCGAGAACCAAACCGGATCTATGCCAACACAAGGACGGGTTACCCCTAACTGGGTAACCACTGACACGAGTATGCCATCCCCCGGTCCTTTGGGATCTTTAACCGAGCGCTCGTAATCAACATCACACAATCATAAATAAAGTGTTTCAACATGAGTAAGTATCTGGGCTCCATACCATGATACCACCCTTTTCCAGAAGGAAATGCACACACCCTAAAGGGAGCTACCCCTCATAACCTTACCGCATCTTTCCTGTTTTGACCATTCCGAGGTGTGAGGCTCGACGAAGTCTCGTCCACAAAGCCATGCCTTATACAAAGTCACGCTTTGGGTCAATAAATGATCATAGAAATGGTCAAAAAGATAAACGATCAAACAAATGATCTTATCACAAATGATCAACACAGTGATCATTTCACAGCAACACTCAGCATGTCACATTACCAAATTGGGAATTTATCGCTAATAACCTTCAACTACATAACCTCTGAGCTCGTACGTCTCAGAGAAGGGTGTTAAGTAAAGAATAAATTCTTCGCCACCAACAGAAATATATTTGAAAGAAATCTGCTTTATATCTCAATTTGTAATGTCAGACATACAATCTATACAAGTCTGTTCCGGGCTCGAACAGAACCGAAGGCACTTACAAAGAAGTCCTTGCAATCCGGATAATCTCTAATCATGTCCGGACTTCCCATCACATAGGGAGTCTCTATACCGTAGCTACTCGGTGCAAATACAATCGACGAGTTGTCCTTTCACTTTCAAAAATATCCGGTCTTCAACACCGGTCATCAATGTTATCCATTACGTCGTATCACTATTCGGAATGGGTAATCCGAATAACGAGCGCAATAATTTAAAAATAAGTGTGGCATTCAAATTTAAGCAAATCACAACAAATACCCATTCAAAGGTAAATATTGATAGTCGGTTATTGAACTATCAATGGATATGCACACATCACCAGATTCCAAATAATTTTCCAAATTATTTATTTCCCAAAGACATCTTTACAAGATATATAATTTTCACACTTCAAAAATAAATCAATATTTATTTTTAAACAATTCTCCTTTTCATTTATAAATTCCATAATGAATTTATATTCCAAAATATCTATGAATATACGATATCAATTATTCATTTTCAATTTATCTTCAAAAAGATAAATTATCTAAACGTTTCATTTCACATTGGAAAAACATTTCCATACTTATTAAATAAGTAATTCACAATCTTTTTATTTTCTACACTTGGAAAATATTCAATATACTTAAATTGAAATTAAGTATATATTTCATTCTTTAAGGAAATCATTCTCTTAAACATATTTATTTGGGCCAAAACGAATGTTACGTAAAAAATCGTTACAACGTCCCAAAATCACTAGTATAGGGATTCGAAATTAAGATAGATATATAAATCCCAATACTAAATAAAACATTTCCTTTCGGAAATCATTTACTATAACAACTGTGTTATAGTCCACCATTTCCTTTTATTTCTCGAAAACGTCTATTTCAACAATAAATGTTGAAATTTATGGTTTCGAATCTCAACACATTTTAAAACATCGTTAGATCGTTTTAATTCTATTAAAAACATCACATTCAAAACAATTTGTTTAACATATTATTCACTATTCAAAAACGTGAATATACCTTGTTAACCAATTTCATCATTTCTATTCATTTTACTTTAAAGGATTATTCACTATATAAAACGTGAATATAACTCCATTAATAAGTTATACAATTTACTTATCAAAATAAGTTGTTTGCGAATTTATAAAACAACGTTTATAAATTCCATTTCTATTTATTTTATAACTGCTTCCTTTATAAATCTCCTTTATTAACCTGTTCAATTCATAAATCAATTTATAAACCAAAAGTCTATATTATAAGTTAAATGCTTATAATTTATTTGGTTACAAAAATCGTTCTTTTAAACATCCCAAATTATAAATCTTATAACTTATAAGATTCACTTATTTAACCAAATCAATTCTTCAAATAACTTTACAAATTTTATAAACCTACTGCTTATAAAATTCCATTTATAACTTCACCGTTTATAATTCTATAAATTTCATTCATTTGTGAAATTTATTCACAATTCATTCTAACACTTATAAAAACTCGTTTTATAATTCAAATGCTTTAATTTATAAATATCAATCTTATAAATTTCTTATATAAATCAATTTATACTATTATTCTTTTAAAACATCATTAATCCCCTTCATAATTTCACCATTTTGATTTATAAAATAATCAAATTTTATAAATCCTATATTTTCGACTTTTTATAATAAATTCAAAGATCCCGATTAAATAATTTATAAAATCATTAGCCTCATATTTTCAAAAATCAACCTTTAACTATATTTCTCAAAAACCATAATTTTTATAACATTAAAATTACATCGTTTATTTATTTAAAATGAATCAATTCCAAAAATATAGTATATTTTCAAAAATCACTTTGAAAACCTTTTAAAATTCCAAAATTTGGCCCAATGATGCTACACGCCAAATAGTCAATTACGACAACAACGATATCATATATCGATATGATAATCAACGAATATCAAAATATTCATAATCAAATAAATACTGTTGAGGAATCCAGTTGGATCCCTCCAACCTATTTTCCTGCATCCACAAACATTAACACAATACCAATTCCGCTCCAGTACGGAATTATCGCGGTATATGGGATTTAAATATTATCTGCTTAATAGACGGCGCAATAGGGTCTCATCCGCTATACAATGCGGGAAATCAATAACTGCAATATATACATATGCAAATATATATATATATATATATATATTGCTATTATATATAATACCAATTTCACAGTTTATGAAATATTCGCGGTATATGTTTTTAATAAATAACATCCGCTTACTAACGGCGCATAATGTCTATTTTAACAATCAATAGATAACAATCATCCTTCAAACATGCATTCAAGTATTTTAAATATAACTATTTAAAATAAAAATCGAAACTAATTCGATTGAGTGAGAAGTTCTCACCTTGATTTCAATTTCGTTTTAGCAATTTATTTCGAATAAAATTAAACGGACGTTTAATTTTACCCGAAATTCTCACTAACTCCAAACGACTCCAATCCATTACCATAGCGTAGTGCTCGTCCATACGATTCCAACGCAACTGGTTTCGCGCGATTTTGACCTCGTATGAAAAAGTTATGAATTTTCAAAGATTACACGATTTATATAAACTATAAATTTACAACATTTATTATAAAATTTTAAACCTAGCTTAATCTAAGCCGTAGGATCCATCACCCTTGCATCTGAACCGTGCTTCCTCTCCCCCCTTTCTTCTTCGTTCCTACAGGTTACAACATGAACCTATCATACATAAACTAGGGTTAATTATCGCGCCAAATACGATGACATCTACCACGATCAACTACTGCCATTAGCAAGCTCGACTCCTGCTCCCCACGGCCACAAACCCCTGCAACTCGGCTTCCATATGAGCCTTGAAAATCGTGCGCAACTGTAGCCGAACGCAGCCCCTATCCTCCGCCATCGTCGCGCCATACCCCATCATATCCGTATGGATTCGAAGCTTCCATCGTTATCTACAACTTTGTAGTTGGCACTTTCCTCTAATTGTTAGTGAATTTGAAGAGATTAAGGAAGAAATGAGATCAAATTCTGGCCGTTCAGAACAATAGTGGCGGCTAGGGTTTTTAAAACCTTTTTTTTTATTATGTGAAGAGGATGGTCTATTTATAGGAGTTTGAACGACACTATTCATTCCGGAATTTCCAAACTCCGATTTACGCGCGGTGACAAGCGTTTCTAGGGTTCATCCCGCGTTCCGGACACAATGGAATAGGTTTCAGAAGCTAATTCGATCATCTGTGCGAGTTATGGCAATAAACGTTCAATTTGAATTAAACCGATTTAAACGATTTTCTAGGCGTTTTAGCTTGCACCGGACAACGATAAATCCGATTGACTTGAAATTTGAAACCATACAATAATATCACATTACGGATCCGATGAAACTAGTTTCGTAGAAATCCGAGATTTTTGAAAAATGGCTATTTTAACTCGCCAATTTAATATTAAAAACAATTTCGATGCGTTTCGAGCTGCCACGATCAAACGAAAACTCCAATTGCTACGAAAATTGAAATCCAATAATAACAAACTATTACGGATCCAATGGAACTAGTTTCGTCCAATTCTGAGACTGTTCAAAAATTGGCTAATTTCACTAGTCGATTAAATATTAAAATATTCAATTTGCACAAATTAACTTTTAATTCGATTTTAAAAGTTCTAAAATATCGTTCTAACTTCAATATGATATAATAAAATTTTATAAATCATTTTCAATCATATTTAACCCAATTTTTAATTATTTACGTATTGTCACTATTAAATTATCGATTTAATTATCCAATTAAATCCAATTATTCGAAATAAAAATTATTCAACTTATAAATTTAACTTATTAATATTTAAAATTAATTAAATATTCAAATTTTAATTGATTAAAATTCTGGGTCGTTACAGGCGAGGCTGCAAATTGCTAGGAAATTAGTGAACAGGAGGAGAGAGAAGATTGCAGTTGTGTATGAAAAGTATGAAATGATGAATATGAGCTTTAGGCAAAGAAATAGTGTACGCAGATCTAGATTTTTGCGTGTTAGAGACATAATGGTATGTATAATATGTTTTTGGTTACCAAAATGCTATAGCACTGAAAAATGAAATATTATGATAAATATTATAGATTTTACTTAGAGAGGTATAGCGTGAAGAATGGAAATGGGTTTATATAGAGAATGACAAATTCTCTCTAGACTTCTCCTTTAATTATTATTACCTTCATCTCGTATTTATTTGGCATTAAAAGAATTCATTGACTCTTTAATCTATTTTAAATTCAAATGAAATGCTTTTTTTGACTGTATAATTATGGAAATTGATTATAGAAATTGATTGCAAATTATCAAAATTTTCCTAATTGATTAAGTATGCTATATATAAATTTATCAATCGATTAATAACTTTTGTTAATTTACCGAGTAACTTCAGAATTAGTAAATCAACCAATTAGTTTCCTCTAACTAAATGAGGCAATTAATTTCCTTTAGTTAACAATTTTGTTGAAATTAAGGAAAACCAATTCATTTTCAAAATTATACTTTCACTAAAATTAAATATAACTTTCGTGTGAAAATTATTAGAAAACTCCTTAATTGACTATGTAATATGCTAATAAATCAATTGATTAGTATCGTTTTTAAACCTATTTATTGATTATGCAATTAAATGACTATTACGATGTAATCAATTTTTTTAAATTATGAATGCTTGTGCGTGTATAGTAAGCATAATATGTATATAGTCCTAATCACTTATTTTATCGATATAATCATTCCAACATGTTATTACTTTGTTTCACTTTCTATAAAGTTAATTTACATATAAGGTCTTATTTCAATATCTCGCAATTAATTTTATATCTTTCGCTACTCTTAGTTACTAAAACATGGAAAGAAAACCCAAGTCTCAATAGAACAACGGGGAATTAAGGTAAAATTTCCATCAAATCTTAATATAGGATATGAATGTTGTGCATACTCTCCTAGACATTTTGTAACAAATAGTATCTAATTCTAGTCTTCAATATAGATTATAGTGCAATGAAAATTAAAATCTAACTAAACTATACAAATGACCGAAAAGTCTACCAAATGATTGTATCATTGCTACTATGCAATAGCGTCATCCATGCTAGATTACTCATTGTCAAAAGATTTTGGAGTTTGTATATTATTGAATTGGGTACAAGATTATATTCAAAATTTTGGTTAATTTCAAATTTCGTTGATTGGTCAACAATAAATGCTTTCCATTTATAATTAAAAAATATCTTGTTCAAAATAATAGATTTCAAATGGTTTTTGTTATGAAATTGGCTGCACGGGACTCTGAAATTGGGAAATATAATTCTTCACACTACTACAAAATCAGGTTGTCACTTTTTTTTCTTTTTTTTTGCTACCCAGTTCAATCTTTCTGACTTGATAACAGCTTAAAATTTAAAGCTGCTTACATAGAAATATGTAAAGAAAGCGTAGGATTATTTTCTAAATTTTATAGTTATATGGAACTATATATTCGTATATCGTTTTCAGTCCTTTTTATTCATTGTTTGACCAGTTCGTAAGTAAGCTTTGATTCTTCATCTAATTTATTGCATGTTTTAGTACAAATATATATATATATATATATATATATATATATATATATTATAATGATGATGTTAAGACATATTGGAGAAGATCTCACTATTTGATATTTACCTGTATTAGTTGTACTTTTCCTAGTTATAATATTTCCTATTACATTATTACTTTGGCTTCAAGTAACTAAGATATAAATATAAATCATGTATTTTTGTATATCAATTAAGCCATTAGTAAAAGTATTGACTTTTAATGATTGTTAATTTTTTTCTCTCCCCCTCTTCTTCTTTTATATTTTATTTTATTAAATAATTTCAACAAATGATAAATGCCAAAAATTTCACATATTTGTTTGGTTTAATTTATCTTGAATAATTTAGTGCATGTTAAAAGTGAATAATTTCAACAAAAGGATTTTCGCTCTTGGTTAACAATTATTAAAAATTCAGCAATTTACAATAATGTATAAATATCTTTTACTTAATTAGCATTATTATTTGCTAATTAGAATCATTTTAGGCCATAATATTTAGGACTATTTTCTGTAGCCTATAAAATTTGTATTTTCCTAACTTTTGAATTATCTACTAACTAACATTCTGATTCACACTGATCAATATTCTTTTTTACAGATTTCGTTACCTCCATCAATGTCTCTTTTGTTGGCCAATTTTAAGTGAAATTTTTATGTTTTAATCATAAAGCGTTGCTGCTTTCAATGGGAACCTCAATATCGTATGATTTATAGATATTTTTCTTCTGTAGATATTGTAATTTTGGAATTTTCACTACAACCTAACAGTCTTTTTACAACGGGCAATGCCCGTTGTAATATGGTTTTCACAACGGGCATGTCCGTTGTAATAGGCGTCGTTGTAATAGATCCACCACATTTTACAACGGGCAAAGCACGTTGTAAAAACCATTGCAGTATACCTTTTTACAACGGGTATTGACCGTTGTAAAATACCTATTTAACAACATGTATTGACCATTGTAAAATACCTATTTAACAACGTGTTTTGACCGTTGTAAAATTTTTATATAACAACGTGAAGTGACCGTTATAAGAAGCTCATATAACAACGCACATTGCCCGTTGCAGAAAAAAACAGAGCATTGGTGCAACATGTATACAGATTATACTCACAATTGGTAAAAAAACCAAAACAAATTATATATTCATATCCTTTTAACTCATTAAAAATAACATTCAAAATCATCTTGTAGCTAGTTGTTAATACAAATTTCAATACACATTCAATAACAAAGATCTGTCACCAATTCGTTAACCAGATCACTAACTATCCCATTCTCAATCTATACAATGGACTCTAACGTTTCGACCTCAAACTCCCACCATAGTTTATATGGATCTTTGGTATATTTTTTAACAGTGGCATGCATTGATTCACAGACCATGTCTCAACCTAACTGCTATCTGTAACCCTGCAGCTACTTGTAACCCTTCTGCTACCTATACTCAGTCACCAGCATTCAATTCCACCAACCATCTACATCCAAACAACATTCACCAAAATTGTGCAACATTCCCTCCTTTCCAACATTCAACACGGTTCCACATACATCAAACAATCCACCGCTTCAAACAACTCCACCAATTGCCTTCCTTTATCAAATCAACACATACAGTGACTGTGTGCATAACCCCTACCCTTCAACTTCTTCCACCTGCACCAGACTCTGCTACCACACCCTTCCCTGCCTCCTCACCACAACCCTAAAATATTTCAATCTTGCTTCTGATCAACCATTCACCCTCCCTTCACACTTGCCTGAACAACCCCCTTCCCCGTTATAACTCTCTGTCATTATCACATACACACCCTCAAATTCCCATATAAGCAACAACACACACCCATCACAATCAACAACAACCTTCATACACCATACCACCTTCTACCACATACAACAATACTGCTCGCAACTATTCCCATTGCCCTGGCCCTCCTCAACTCCACACACCCCATACAAGCAACTGAAAAGCAGCCACTCCTCATCGGCAATTCACTGCCACAACAAGCAAATCACCATTCGCTGTTGCACCATCAAATACCGTATGAACCAACAGCTCAACAAAAAAATTACATCAACATTTTAATCCATTTAACATTAAGTTATTCCTTAATTTTCCAAAATAATTGTAATGCCATTCTTACATACTCAAACATCACCACCGACATTACATGGTTTTAGAGGAAAAATAAAATAGTTTTTTCACAGCTTAATATGACAACTAACCTGATGTGAAGTTAACGCACTTCTTTCTTCAAGATAACCCAGCAATATCAACAACTGCTTCCCCCGATACATACTCATCTTCAACCAAAGGTATAGTCTTCCAAACTTTAAACTTCAATGGTTTACATTCACTAACTGCAAAATATGGATACAAAAATAAGTACTCAAAAAATAAGTGGCATAAGAAGGAACTTGGTATATTTATTGCTACCTCCAACGTCTTTGTTACTTTCTATACATAAAGCAGCAAAGTGAGAGCTTTCCAATTCAAAAAGTGCAAAGGCCCAATTTGAAGTTAAGCTTTCAGAAGCACTAGAGACATTTACAACTATTCTTGAAGCCTGAGATACAAGAACTTGCGATATAAGGTGAACTGCTGGAATAAGAAGACTAAACAAATGTAATTACATCAATATTTACTCACATATCCAAAGTTGTGAAACTGCTTGCTTTCACTTCTTTGATATTGTATACTAAAATCTCTAAAAGGTGCCTTTGAAAATCCTCTACCTAGAGCTTTGACATATGCCTCCTTAAAATTCGGAGGAAAGCTAATATTATATGCTAATAATAATGCACACTGATTACATACTCAAAATTGTATGTTAGAGTGCAAACAACAAACCCCAAAGATATTTTATATATGTTTAGTATTATACGAGTATATATGCTACACCATCTAAAAAACATTTACCCAAAACTTCATGTTGTCTTTAACCAATATACATTATTCTAACAACAACAACGGCAAAAAAGGTCTACCAATCACAAGGAACATGAATGCCTTCTAATGTGAATGGGAATGGTGGAAAATAGTAGGGATGCTAAAGCTGGTTAGATTAAAAAGTGACAGGTAATCTGGGATGTCACTAAACTGAGTACCACATGCAATCAAAGATGGTGTATGTGAAATATTGAACTATAGCGACTGTAGTGAACAGTTACCGTTTTCCCACATTACCTGTGCATAATTTTTTTTGCAGATTACAGATTTTTGAGTTAAGAGATAAGCCAAATGAACATGTAGTTGATTTGATGCAATTCCACGCTACATTTAAAATCAAAATTAATTACCTTAGGCTTTCCAAAAGGATTTTTTACGAACTTCAATGTATTTGGACTTGATTCCAAAAGGTTAATTTTTCTATATGATACAAGGTTCCGCTTTCTTGACTCAATTAAAAGTTTATAAAGGCATTTTGTGTCTGATTTTCTTTTAATAATTTGCAGTGAATTCGCTGACATATTCGATGTGAACTGGTTCATAAATTTTCTATCAAAAGATGTACCTATTGTTAAAAGAATTCCAGACAAAGTAATGAGAAATATGGAAAAATTTCCTTACACAATGCGTCCATCAAGAAAATCTACTCCAGAATATTATCTTGATGTTGCACTACCAATACTTCGACGAAGACGTTAAGTAAATTTTCATTGCCCCTTATTTTGTTGAGCTCAAATTGTTTTCCATCACCAGATTTTTTGATTACCCATTCTCTTTTTAGTTAGTTTCGATGTTTGTGCATATAGATGTGAACTACCATATTTGTATTAGCAATTTCTATTTTATTGCTTTGCTTCTGCACAAGCCTAATCCATTTCAGAGGTAATTTCCTTGCTTCACTTGGAGGAGCAAATTTTTTCCCTTAAGTCTTACAATTTATCGCATGAATATTTTTACTATCCATGTTTGCGGATAAACCTGTCAATTAATTTAATACACGAACTGTGTGTGGACCATAAAAATGACCTATGGAAAAATTGAAGGAACAAAAATGGCATTTTCAGTCATGTTGGAATGAACCAACTCAACCAACGTTTTGATTAGAACAGTCATGACCACTTCTTGTATTGTTGCACTATCTTAAAAACCAATGTTATACTACACCATGGGTTACGAGACTATATGAAAGCTCGAGCGGACGGCCCATCCCGAAGTTATATAAAAATATTACTTAAATTTTCATGTGTTATAACTTTTGTCAGATGAATTTAATCCACGGAAGATTTACCTAGTACAACTCAAATGAGAATATATTGTGTGTGAGATTAATTACTATACTTCAAGATGATAATTAGCCTAAGGAAAAAGTCTCAATGAATAGCACAAACATAAAGTGTTTTTAATTATCATATAACATTTATTTTCTTAATTTTATTAATGATCA
Organism: Allium cepa; assembly: GCA_030765085.1. Taxonomy (NCBI): domain Eukaryota; kingdom Viridiplantae; phylum Streptophyta; class Magnoliopsida; order Asparagales; family Amaryllidaceae; genus Allium; species Allium cepa. The sequence goes on from CM060938.1 coordinate 236,858,338, forward strand.
TTGTATACTCATGCACATGATAAATTTATTATTGTTGCAGCTGATCCTGGTTTTGCTTAACTGGTACCTTGCGAACGAAAATTTCAGTCTATATGCATGCATTTAAATGGCAATGCAAATTTATACAGCACTGTCACTAAATATGATTGAAGTGCTATATTGCTATGCGACTTTGATTTCCAAAAAATATCATAGAATGCAACTTCAATGGAAAATCTACCTATATTTTTTGTCTACCAGAACAAAAATTATTAATATCATTACTGTATATTATAGTCATAATTTAGTAGATTACACATGCTTACCATATGCTCTATGCATCACATGGGTTGCCATACAGACCATCTACTGATTTCTATATAATAAATTAAATGCACTAATGAATTTAACCGGTTCTAAACTGTTCCAGTTCTAGATATAATTACATATCAAGAGCAAGTCCACACTACCAACATTAAATCCAAGTAATCACCATGCTTATATAGTTACTGACTATTAATGACCAATATACAAATCGCATCTACTTAAAAACCACTAATTCGATTTAGCTAATCCACTCAAATCGGTTCAATATGCTCAAATAACGCATAAAACTAGAAAAGTCAAATAAAAATTGAATGTGAAACACCTGATCTACCATCAAATTCTCATCGAATGAGTTCTGAGAAAGCCGCGACTGAGAAAACGCCATCCCTTGGGGAAAGGACTGTTGTGACTGAGATCTGACCTGTGCCGCCCGACTCATCAAGTTCGATCTCCTTCGAATCACAAAATAAAATAACATTACGAGGGTTACAGAAACATTAAAATCAAAGGTGGATTGGGAATAGATCTATGCCTGGAAAGAGGAGGAAGGACTGTGATTGAGTTGAGATCGCACGCTCTGTTGATTTTTAATTTCGATTGGCCATTGAAATGAGACAAGATTAGATAGCAGGTGGGGAGAAAAGGAACGGGCTGAAGAGGCCAAACTTTCAAGATTGGAGCCAAAATTTCAGGGTCGGAGCCAAAATTAAAACAACGGAGCGAAAAACCGTTGTAATATGACTATAATACAACGGGCCGAAAATCGTTGTAACGGAACTATATTACAACGGGCCGAAAACATTGTAATAAAGCTGAAAACTGATATCTATTACAATGGGCATTTTTAGCCCATTGTAAAGTTGACGCCTATTACAACAGGCATGAATGGACCGTTGTAATAGCATTCTATTACAACGGACAGTCATTGCCCGTTGTGAAAAGTGCATTGTATAGGCATCTATTACAACGGTCCTAAATGGACCGTTGTAATATTCCTCTATTACAACGGGTAACTAGTGCCCGTTGTAAAATAGACGTTGTAATATGCTATTTATTTTGTAGTGTTTATGGGTTAAGCAAATAAGCTTGATTACAGGTTAGCTATTAGCCATAACATTGTTAGGCTATGAATAAATGGGTTTGGTCGTCTTGCAATGTAGCGAATTAAAACGGTTTCATTAGAGTTATATGGTTGATTTTATAACTTGAAGTGGTTGTTAAAATTACATATAATATTCACTGTCCATATATTAGAGCCTTTGAACTATGATTGTAGATTGTGTAGTGCAATGATTGACCCTTTCTTAAATGCAAGGTTTATTTAACTTTGAATTTAGAATACACTAATTTTTGGAAGTCCCTTCATTTTACTGGATATAGTATATATAGTTTGTTTTATAATGTAGGCATATGAGACAACTTAAGCTAGTTAATATGCTTGGTATCTTATAAAACCGCACATAATTTATTGGTGGTTTCTACAATAAGTTAGATGTAGATTCTTTTCTATCAAAGATGACTTGGGGATGGCGAAGTTAATAATTTTCACAACTATCGCACCCGAAACGAATATTCACATGTAAAAAAACAAATGGTGCCTGTTTTGATTGCCATTATCGCTTAGAACATTGTTATCAATATTCTAAAATTATGCTGTTTTAATCCCATTTAAAACCAAATATATTCACCTATTTTAGTCACAATCAAAATAATTCATTTACATGATGCTTAAAAGTTATACCAAATTTGAATCTACATTTTAACAAGTTGGAAAATTAAATCAGACAATGGTTGGATGTACTTTTTATTCTTATTTATTTCAGAGGTTCGTACTTCAGCTAACTATACTACATAGTATTTAGATATGTAATTCACGCATCAATAGTTTGGAAACCAATAACAATCTTCCATTTTGTTCAAATGTACATCACTCGTTAAATAACATGTTTATTGTAAATGTAAATCAATCGTTAAATAATAGGTTAGCTTTGATTTGGCCTCTATTCATGATAGATTGCTCGATGGAGGCATTGACTCTATGTTTGAAAATTGATTGCTAGGCTACTAGTTATAGTTTATATCAATCTTAAAGCATAAATTTGTCATTTTGCACGGTTGTCAGAGAACTTGCTACTTCTATTTAATTATTATGGTTTCAAGAGAATTAAATGGAAGTCTTTCAATATATGTGGAATAATTACTCAAAACTACTTATGTCAACTTAATAAAACTTAATGGCATATCTTTACTAAAGCAAAATACATTACGTATGATTCTATCACCCTTTTTTCGTTTTTTCTTTTTTAAATTTGTGTATGAATTTGTAAATATAACCAATTATATTTATATTGTTAATAAAATATATTTGTATTGTTAAGTAATTATTTTAGTGCACCAATGTACCATTAGGAGTCGATGCTTGAAAGGTTTGGGTCGATTCGGTAGTGGATCCTGAAGCCGTTCTATATAGACTTACTATAGACATCTATAGTTTTGGACAGGCGGTTGGGATGATTTTTGCTTGACACAAGGACTTTATCTCTTATGATCAATATGTATCGGTCCTCCTATTAACATACGTTATGGATTTGGGTATGTTTTTAATGGAGTTATGAATTCACAAATGGTGTAAAGTTGAACTTGTTTTCGATTTTTTTGAACGTAAATGATTCGTGTTGTTTCAGGTAATGTGAATGATAACAGTTATTGTTAGCGAAATATTGGTTTTAAAAATAATGTTCTGAAATTTTTGGTTAATAACTGTTGTGGAAAGAAAAAGTATGACCTTTGGCAGATGGTGTAAATAGATTTATTACAACGGTATTTTCGAATACAAATTTAAGATTTGTAGGAAATTCTTAGATCAGCCAAATATGAGATAGTGGCACTAGGCTACTATAGATAATCTTCCAAAAGACTTAGTTCATTCTCATATATTTTAAAGGTTCTATACATCTGAAATACTCAATAACTATTACAAATAGTTTTGACAATTCACTAACACTATGGAGCTTTCGTAGGATCTGGTAAGAAGGATTATAGAATTCAATTAGAAAATGAAAAAAATTCTTCTAAAACATACAATAGATTTGATATGTCAATAAACAACAGAAATTAAGTATCATAACTCCAAAGCACCATGCACATCTTAAATAAGATAACTCAAATAAAAAGTGCTATAACATCAATGTTCCGTAACAAATTTACATAAATGGATGTACGCACAAACATTAATCATTCCATGGCTAAAAATGTATATTTACATAAAATAGCAAACCTACATCTTATCTGGCCGTCTGCCATTTAAACGCAACAACAACGTGGGCCAAGTTTAGCAAGTCAATTGATCCATTTTGGAATTGATTCTCCAGTTAATTTGAAGCAAACATCATTGTCACAATGGTTACAGTTCTTTGTAAATAGATTGTAGGAATCACCACTATAGTTGCGAGAAAGAACATCCATGAATAAGCGTAACTGGAGTGGATCATAGGAAGTTATTCCAACCACAATTGATTTCCTGAATTTGTAGTTCGGACATTTTTTGGGTTCTACTTAAAATACACCACATGATGGAAAATCAGCTACCCCAAACGAATACTCTACTCCTTGAACTGTGAGGAAATCCTCTATAAGACACTAATGTATTGAATGTCACTCAAATAAATGAAATTTCCTCGATTTTTTTTTCAAATAGGAAAACCAAAGCATTTTAAAGGAATGTACTTCTTCCCTTAAGTTTTTCTTTTTAAGTAAGCATTGGTATTTGATGTAATCATGACATGAACCAACTGACTAATTGAATGTACTACTAAAGACTATTTGAACAACTATTGTAATGATACACATAAACTAATGTTAATAACACTTTTGTAGGAAACTTATGTGGTATGTTGGATCTGTAACAATATTAATTTCGAATGATCTAGATAGAATTTACACTTTAAAACAAGTTTCTACAAGAACAGCGATACAAACATTAAGTATACAACTTAAAATAATAACAATTTTTTTACAATATTTTATTAGGTAACAATAAAAATTTCATGTTAACCATGATTAAATATCATCTCTTTACTTGGTTGATAAATCATCTTAAGTCCACATTGATAAAATGTAGCAGTTTTATTAAGGTAAATATCTTGTAAATTCTACGCTAAATAAATGACTATTTTTAACTTGTCAACACCAATATTCTATTCACATTTCATATATAAAAAACTATATATGCAAAACCAATAATTCTATATAATAAAATTAGAAGCCCCATAACTACATCAACTAGTTCCTATATAATGGAAATGTGAACTAGGCTTAGTTAGGTGCAACAATAAATGAAAATAAAAACAAATAAAATGTGCAAAATTACCTTCCACTCCAAAATGAAATGCACCAAGGCCTTCCCAGTAACATAAACGATTAGTTGAGGTTAAGTCATAAATGTTAAGGGTAACTAGTGTCTCTGTTGGCCTTCTCCCACGTCTTTCCATTGTCATGTGCTCTAAGCGTGCGGTAATCATTACCAAATATTCTTTCAAGTTCTTTGGATATCCATTAGACTGATCAACATGTATTCCCGCATCTTCTGCCGTGGAACGTAAAGAAGCTAGTTGCGCAATAAAATCAACTATTTTTTGGCGCAATTCCTTTGTTTCAAGCACTATAATGGGTTGGACTTGAGATTATATCATAAGAGAACATTTCAAATGTTTTAGATTTTAATGTATACTTTATTTATGATGGATTTGAGATGTTCTTTTTCTGGATATACCTATTAACATTTGACATGAAAAATTAACGCCTAATAGGAACGTTGTAGTTATTGTAATTAATATTTGACATACACAATTCATTGGAATTTAAATTGTAGTCAAAACAATTAATATACTTAATTTTCTAATTAATAATGCACCTACAGAAGAAAGGGCTCGTGGAGTTGATATTTATTAAAAAATAATCATGGAGATAAATTTTATATTTAACATACATATATCAAAGAGGAAGCTTTAACGATACATAAATTATTTGAATATATAAAACCTAATAAAGCAAACCAAAGCACATAATACACTAAAATAAATGGCCAATTCTATTAACGCACCACTTTCTTCCTATACGGTGTTTTATTAAAAAACACACACCATTTTTTTCTTTCTTACACCATTTTATTTTGAAATTACCCTTGTTTCTTGTATTCCAGTTATTCTTATTTTCCACTCTTCTCATGGCAATAATAAAAGATTCTCATCTCACAGCATTTTTAATATTCTTAACGATCATGGAAAATTTGATCTTCTTTTCTTATCCAATAATTCAATCTAAAAGAGAGATAAAAATGCTACAGCTTAATAAAGTATAAAAATGATAGGAAGCTTATGTAATATATTTCATGCATACTAGGTTTATTATTATTCCATATGGACTATGCACTATCTTAGCAGCAATTCAATTATTAAATAGGCTTGGTTGCTATCATATCCTAGTTACTACATATGAACCTTAGAAAACATACATAGTTATCTTCTAGTAATAAGATATCTTCTTTAAAAATTCTATCCTTATATTTATGCAAGTAAACCGACAAAAGAGAAGGAGATGGAAAATATGAGGACATGAAAAGAACTATAACATCTTAGTAAAAATAATTACAAGCATAAAACAGTCGTTTATTTTCAAAAAAATTAAATTGGCAAAAATGATAGGAAGCTTAATTAATTTCAAGAAAAATAGGAAAGAAATAAATGGATATATTTTTTAGCAAAAAATAACATATTCCATGGGCTAGCTGATTATACAATAAAAGAATATGAATGTAAATTGCAATGCTTATAGATTGTGGATAGAGATAAAAATATACTTTGTGTGCAAAATGAAAAATTATTCCCTAGGGAGGGAATAGGAAATGAAATGAGAGTAAATATGTGGAAAGAATAACAAAGGTCATACACTGAACTTTTTATGTATTAGAATACAAGGTATAAGATGTGTCTAGAGTATGGCATTAAATGGAATGAAAATGTGGTTCGTAATAATGAAATACCTGAAGCTTGGCAAGAAGATATTCTCTTTCTGTTTTTTGTATATCATCAACTAAAGGCCTATATGTGGAAGGATTAAATTCTTCTTCAACGTCTGGTGAGATCTCAAAGGTTGAAGAGGAAGCAACAACGAATGCGGTTCTAATGGTGGAACCAATAATGGTATCATAGGCGAGGCTGCAAATTGCTAGGTAATTAGTGAAAAGGTGGAGAGAGAAGATTGCAGTTGTGTATGAAAAGCATGAAATGATGAATGTGAGTTTTAGGCAAAGAAATAGTATACGCAGATCTAGGTTTCTGAGTGTTAGAGACAGTGGTATGTACAATATGTTTTTGGTTAGCAAAATATTATAGCACTGAAAAATGAAATTTTATGATAAATATTTTATATTTTACATAGAGTGGTATAGAGTGAAGAATAGAAATGGGTTTATATAAAGAACGACAAATTCTCTCTAGACTTCTCCTTTAATTATTATTACCTTCATCTCGTACTTATTTGGCATTAAAAGAATTTATTGACTCTTTAATCTATTTTAAATTCAAATGAAATGCTTTATTGACTATATAATTGTGGAAATTAATTATAGAAATTGATTGCAAATTATCAAAATTTTCCTAATTGATTAAGTATGCTATATATAAATTTATCAATTGATTAATAACTTTTGTTAATTTACCAAGTAACATCAGTATTAGTAAATCAACCAATTAGTTTCCTCTAACTAAATGAGGCAATTAATTTCCTTTAATTAATTATTTTGTTGAAATTAAGGAAAATCAATTCATTTTCAAAATTATGCTCTCACTAAAATTAAATATAAATTTCGTGTGAAAATTATTAGAAAACTTCTTAATTGACTATGCAATATGCTAATAAATCAATTGATTAGTATCGTTTATAAACCTATTTATTAATTATGCAATTAGATGACTTTTACCATGTAATCAATTTTTTAAAATTATGAATGCTTGTGCGTGTATAGTAAGCATAATATGTATATAGTCCTAATCACTTATTTTATCGATATTATCTTATTAATCATTCCAACATGTTATTACTTCGTTTTCAATTTCTATATTGTTACTTTACATATAAGGTCTTATTTCAATATCCCGCAATTAATTTTATATCTTTCGCTACTCTTAGAACCTAAAAAATGGAAAGAAAACCCAAGTCTCAATAGAACAACAGGGAATTAAGGTAAAATTTCCATCAAATCTTAATATAGGAGATGAAAGTTGTGCATACTCTCCTAGACATTTTGTAACAAATAGTTTCTAATTATAGTCATGAATATAGATTGTAGTGCAATGAAAATTAAAATCTAATTAAACTATATAAATGACTTAAAAGTTTACCAAATGATTGTATAGTTGCTACTATGCAATAGCGTCAGCCATGCTAGATTGCTCATTGTCAAAAGATTTTGGAGTTCGTATATTATTAAATTGGGTACAAGATTATATTCGAAATTTCTGTTAATTTCAAATTTCATTGATTGGTCAACAATAAATGCTGTCCATTTATAATTAAAAAATATCTTGTTCAAAATAACAGATTTCAAATGGTTTTTGTTATGAAATTGGTTGCACGGGACTCTGAAATTGGGAAATATAATTCTTCGCCCTACTACAAAATTAGGTTGTTACGTTTTTTTCTTTTTTCATACCCAGTTCAATCTTTCTGACTTATTAACAGCTTGAAATTTAAAGCTGCTTACATAGAAATATGTAGAGAAAGCGTAGGATTATTTTCAAAATTTTATAGTTATATGGAACTATATATTCGTATATCGTCCTTTTTATTCATTGTTTAACCAGTTTGTAAGTAAGCTTTGATCTTCATCTAATTATTGCCTGTTTTTACTACATACATATATACATATACATATATATATATATATATATATATATATATATAGTAATGATGATGTTAAGGCATATTGCAGAAGATCTCACTATTTGATATTTACCTATATTATTTGCACTTTTCCTAGTTAGAATATTTCCTATTATATTATTACTTAGGCTTCAAGTAACTATGATATAAATATAAATCATGTATTTTTGTATATCAATTAAGCAATGAATAAAAGTATCGACTTTTAGTGATTATTAATTTGTTTCCTCTTCCCCTCTTCTTCTTTTATATTTCATTTTATTAAATAATTTCAACAAATGATAAATGCCAAAAAAATTACGTATTTGTTTGGTTTAATTTATCTTGAATAATTAAGTGCATGTTAAAAGTGAAAGAAAGATTGGAAATTAGAAATTATCACTACAACTAAACTGCCCTAATATAGCTATATTTTTTGCAATGGTCATAATCTACTAGTTGTAATTAAGGTTTTTACAACGTTTTATTTCAGAAAGTTGTAATAAACTTACTTTCAACAACTTTTTTTTGTTAGTTGTTGCATATGGATATTACTACTATTTTTCTTTTGCCAAATGTAATAGATGTTAATTTTCATCAAATCTTTTGTTATGCTAGTTATAATAGATACCTATTAGCTCCTTTTGGTCCCCTATTGGAATAAATAATTAATATGTAATAATAAATAATTAATAATTAAAATTAAATTAAAATAATTAATAATTAATAAGAATTTAATAACAAATGATAATTAAATAAATGATACTTAAATAATAATAAAATTAGATATTAATGGCAAACATGTTTGGTTTCAGTTGGTTGGTATTTCATACTGTGAGATTACAGGTCACGGGTTCGATCCTAGAGATGTACCTTGTCGAAATTAATGGAGCATGCTAAATAATAATAATAACTAATTATTAATGTATAATAATTAAAAACTGCTATTAAATACTAATAATCAATTATTAACTTGAAATATGAAATAACCATATTAATAATTAATTATTAATTAATATTTAATAATTAATCAATAATAAATTAATTAACAATCAACATTCAGTCAACAAATAATAAATATTTAATTATAATTAATAATTACTACTAAATAATAGTAATTAATAATTAGTAATATAAAAATTATAATAATTAGTTAAATAAAAGTAAAACAGTAATAATTAAAAGCTAAAATTTAATATCAAATAATAATAATAATTAAAGAATTTAATTAGATAATAATAATTATAGATTATTTTGAAATATGAAATAATTACTATTAATATTTAGTAATCCACCTAAGTGAAATATACTTTCTTAATGAATTTAGAAATTCATATAATATTTAAATATACATTGTCACTTATGGTTCTATCTTCAGCAAGCGAGCAGAGAATTTGAGCGGTCCAACCATATGTTGCATGTATGATAATTTTCCTATTTTACTTATAAAAATTAAAGTAAATAATATTTTTGTATAAAATATTTGCCCTATTAAATAATAGATAATTATTAAATAACTTTTACTAATTAAGATTAAATATATTAAAATTAATAATAAATATTATTAATTGTAATATATACATATTAACTAACATTTAATAATTTATATTCAATTATAATCATGGGTTTTATGTAATAACTGCTAGCAGTAATTATTAATTACTATTGAATATACAAAAGTTGGTAATTAATAATCGTAATTGTTGTATAATAATATATAGATAATAATTAACATTATTAATATTCAGTTATAATTAAGAAGTAATAATTAATAATTAAGATGCAATAATTAATAATTACTATTCATTGTCTAATAATTAATAATTAAGACTAATATTTAATATTTAATAAGTAATATATTGAAATTTTGTCTAAAATAAATTTAAAAATATTCATAAAACTTAGAAAACTTTCGTAAAATTTAAAAATACCATTTTTGAAATTTCCATAAAATTTAATTAAAATATTTAAAATTTTGAATTTATTTAAAATAAAGAAAAAAGTATTTATTAAGTTTAAAGTCCATAAAATTTAAATACAATATGAAAATATTCAAAATTTTATAAAATTCAAAAAAGTTAAAAAAATAATGCATTCGAATAATACAAATATTATGTTAGTAATTATTATTTTCATATGCATGTGGATGTTCACTTTTGTAATCATTTGAATTTTTGTTCGTGCATCCAAATATTGGACCCAAATTCCAAAACTAAGTTTGGCTCCGACTTACTTTTCGTTCCCCTTTCTCAAATCCGTGGCTCTCTCGTTCTCATCGATCACTACTATTTTCTTCAATCCCTCTTGCTTTTTATTCCTTATCATTTGTTTTCTAAGTGGCTTGCCACCATCGCCATCAACTACCTCACATACGACTGGGCCAACTTGCCTTTACCCACTACGACCCATTATTGCACCAAATTAGAAAGCTTGAAGCGAAGTCGATCGCTGCCTGCAAAGCATAGGCAAAGGCTCTTCCATGCCCTTGCCACCCGATTCTCCACGTCGATCTCCTCATTTCGTCCATCGATCAAGCAAAGATCTTAATGCCGCTGGCTCCAGAAGCAGCTATTAGGTGACCAAGCACATTTCCTTTATGTTTTTATCCATCATGTGCATTTATTAGGTGACCATGCTATTTTAAGTATTAGCACTAGCATTAGTTTAAAATAACATACAATTAAAACCATACAAACTTTATTCATGAGAAAGTTTAGTAATATAATATATCATATTTGAGTTCTCGTTTCATTGTTGTGACCATATTATTAGTTCTTTCTAGCTTCTAACGTGCAAAGGAGTACAAAATAGCATACAACATTTTAGCACTAGTGCCTCAAATTGTTTTTCCAAAAACAAATTATTTTCCTTCTATAGTTTTGCAACTAATTTCGATTGCATTGGCCAAAGCATACAAGACAAAAGGCTTGTTTAAAATAGTATTAGGTTGTCCTGTGACCTAGGTAATGAATTTTCGCTCTTGCTTAACAATTATTAAAAATTTAGCAATTTACAATAATGTATAAATGTCTTTTACTTAATTAGCATTATTGTTTGCTAATTAGAATCATTTTAGGCCATAATATCTGGGACTATTTTCTGTAGCCTATAAAGTATGTATTTTCCTAACTTTTGAATTATCTACTAACTAACATTCTGATTCACACTGATCAATATTATTTTTTACATATTTCGTTACCTTCATCAATGACTCTTTTATTGACCAATTTTAAGTGAATTTTTTATGTTTTAATCATAAAGCGTTGCTGCTTTCGATGGGAACCTCAATATCATGTGATTTGTAGATATTTTTCTTCTGTAGATATTGTAATTTTGGAATTTTATGGGTGAAGCAATTAAGCTTGATGACAGGTCACCTATTACACATAACATTGTTGGGCTATGAATAAATGGGTTTGCTCGTCTTGCAATGTAGCGAATTCAAATGATTTTATATGGTTGATTTTATAACTTGAAGTGGTTGTTAAAATTACATGTAATATTCGATGTCCATATACTGGACGCCTTTGAACTATGATTGTAGATTGTGTTGTGCAATGATTGACCCTTTCTTAAATTCAAAGTTAATTTAACTTTGAATTTAGAATACACTTGTTTTGGAATCCCTTCATTTTACTGGATCCAGTTTATGTAGTTTGTTTTATAATGTAGGCATATGAGACAACTTAAGCTAGTTAATATGCTTAGTATCTTATAAAACGGCACACAATTTATTGGTGGTTTCTATTAAACAAACATAACAGAACAATAAGTTAGATGTAGATTCTTTTCTGTCAAAGATGACTTGGGGATGGAGAAGTTAATAATTTTCACCGCTATCGTACCTGAACCGAATAGTCACATGTAAAAAAAATGGTGCCTGTTTTCGTCCCCATTATCGCTTAGAACATTGTTATTAATATTCTAAAATTGCGCTATTTTAATCCCATTTAAAACCAAATATCTTCACCTATTTTAGTCACAATCAAAATTACTCATTTACACGATGCTTGAAAGTTATAAGAAATTTCAATCTACATTTCAACAAGTTGGAAAATTAAGTCAGACAACAGTTGGATGAACTTTTTATTCTTACTTATTTTAGAGGTTCATTCTTCAGCTAACTACACTGCATAGTGTTTAGATATGTAATTCACGCATCAATAGTTTGGAAACCAAGAACAATTTTCCATTTTGTTCAAATGTACATCACTCATTAAATAACATGTTTATTGTAAATCAAAATCAATCGTTAAATAATATGTTATCTTTGATTTGGCCTCTTTTCATGATAGATTGCTTGATGGAGGCATTGACTCTATGTTTGAAAATTGATTGCTAGGCTACCATTTATAGGTTATGTCAATCTTAAAGCATAATTGTTTCACTTTGCAGGGTTGTCAAAGAACTTGCTACTCTATTTAATTACTATGGTTTAAAGAGAATTAAATGGAAGTCTTTCAATATATGTGGAATAATGACTCAAAACTACTTATGTCAACTTAATAAAACTTAATGGCATATCTTTACTAAAGCAAAATGCATTACGTATGATTCTATCACCCTTTTTTTCCTATTTTCTTTTTTAAATTTGTGTACGAATTTGTAAATATAACCAATTATATTTATATTGTTAATAAAATATATTTGTATTGTTAAGTAACTATTTTAGTGCACCCTTGTACCATTAGGAGCCGATGCTTGAAAGGTTTGGGTCGACTCGGTGGTGGATCCTCAAGCCGTTCTATATAGACTTACCGTAAACATCTATAGTTTTGGACAGGCGGTCGGGATGATTTTTGCTTGACACAAGGACTTTGTCTCTTATGTTCAATATGTATCGGTCCTCCTGTTAACATACGTTATGGATTTGGGTATGTTTTTAATAGAGTTATGAATTCACAAATGGTGTAAAGTTGAACTTGTTTTGGATTTTTTTTGAATGTAAATGATTCATGTTGCTTCAGGTAATGTGAATGATAACCATTATTATTAGTGAAATATTGGTTTTAATAACAATGTTCTGAAATTTTTGGTTAATAACAGTTGTGGAAAGAAAAATTATAACCTTTGGCAGATAGTGTAGATAGATTTATTACAATGGTATTTTTGAATACAAATTTAAGATTTGTAGGAAATTCTTAGGTCAGCCAAATACGAGATAGTGGCACTAGGCTACTATAGATAATCTTCCAAAAGAAGGTTCATTCTTATATATTTTAAAGGTTCTATACATATGAAATACTCAATAACTATTACAAATAGTTTTGACAATTCCCAAATAATACAGAGCGTTCGTAGTATTTGGTAAGAAGGATTATAAAATTCAATTAGAAAATGAAAAATATTCTTGTAAAACATACAATAGAATTGATAAATTAATAAACAACAAAAATTAAGTATCGTAACTCCAAAGCACCATGCACATCTCAAATAAGATAACTCAAATAAAATGAGCTATAACATCAATGTTTCATAATAAATTTACATGAACGGATGTACACACAAATATCAAACACTCCATGGCTAAAATTGTATATTTACATAAAATAGCAAACCTACATCTTATCTGGCCGTCTGCCATTTAAATGCAACAACAACGTGGACCAAGTTTAGCAAGTCGATCGATCCAATTTGGAATTGATTTTCCAGTTTTGAAGCAAACATCATTGTTAAAATGGTTACAGTTCTTTGTAAATAGACTGTAGGAATCACCACTGTAGTTGCGAGAAAGAACATCCATGAATAAGCGTAACTGAAGTGGATCATAGGAAGTTGTTCCAACCACAATTGATTTCCTGAATTTGTAGTTCGGACATTTTTTGGGTTCTACTTCAAATACACCACAAGATGGAAAATCAACTGCCCCAACGAATACTCTACTCCTTGAACTATGAGGAAATCATCTATAAGACACTAATGTATTGAACGTCACTCAAATAAATGAAATTTCCTTGATTTTTTTTTCAGATAGGAAAACCAAAGCACTTTATAGGAAAGTACTTCTTCCCTTAAGTTTTTCTTTTTATGTAAGCATTGGTATTCGATGTAATTATGACATGAATCAATTGACCAATCGAATGTACTACTAAAGACTATGCGAACAACTATTGTAATAATACACTTAAACCAATGTTAGTAACACTTTTAAAGGAAACTTATGTGGTATGTTGGATCTGTAACAATGTAACGGCCCTGAATTTTAAACAATTTAAATTGAAAATATTAAATTAATTTTAAATATTTGAATGATGGTTTGACTTGAATTTCAAATTATCGGAATGAATTTGGCAATTAAATTTAAAAATTTAATCTATTGAAAGTTGAATAAAAATTTGAATCTTCAATTTTAAGCTGATTAAAAATAATTTAAAGGCTTAGAAAATTCACGTTCATTATACTAAAAATAATAGAAGCTTCAGAATTGAATTTGAAAGTGATTTGATCAGTTTTGAAATTTTATCGTTTAAATTGAGTTTAAAAATAGCCTTCCGAGGCACAATCTCGGATTTCGACGAAACCAGTTCCATTGGTCCGGAATATTGAATTATTACCGAATTTCTAATTTTGTATTCATCGGTGTTGTTTGGTGAGCATACGACACCTAAATGCATTGAAATTTGTGTTGAAAAACAAATTGAATTTAAAATTAAAAAAATAAAAAAAATAATATGCTTTATTCTTTTCAGCTTCGCCTAAGATCACGCCTTAACTCAAGCCTGGAATCACGCTTTTTCCCCTTCCTCATAAAATACCCGATATCCCAACCCATTCATTTGCATTCGTTCGAAAACCCTAGTGTAACAACCCGGTATTTCGTACCGATTAATTATCGTCTTTGGACGATTACTTTTCCTAGCTAATTGCTGTTTGGGATTTTTAATTCAAGTTGAAATTCCTTTGATAAAATAAATTGGTTAAAGGTTAGTGGGCTTTAAAATCGTATTGGCCCATGTTTTCTCTGTTGATGCCATGACTATTAACAAAGGCAACTGACTATTCGCCTCTTCATTTCTTTTGGCTAACTCGTTCCCCTCTCTCTCTCGATTCATTTTCATTTTTAAAACCCTACATTATAATCGAACGGAGAAAAATAAAAGGCGGCCCCATTTTTCATTTTCGTTCGAAACCTAAAACCAATCGAAAAGAAATAATGGCCGCTCCTTCAATTTGAACACGGTTACTTCAATTCTCGCAAATTTGGGCTCCTTCGATCGTTTGCTTCTGGAAATCGAAGGCGCCAACTTCAACGACTTCGCCCTGGCTTCTTCGATGTTAGTCGTGCTCGAGGGGACTTCGGCTGTTTCATTCGTGGCAAAGGTGAGTAATTTATATTACTCACATCTAATTCGAATTTGTCCGACCTTGTCTGCTTATTTTGTTTTCGTTGTCTCTGCTTCGACTTGATTTTATAGATGTTGATTTGTTTCACTTTGGCACTGACTTGTTTGATATTGGTCTTGGCCTTTTTGTTCCATCACTGCATCTTCATCACGGTTGTTGTTTAATATCATTTGCCATGTGCTTCGAATATACGAATAGTTTCACTTTGAGTAGTAACTGTCTCGGCCATTTGAACTTAGTTGATGTTTGATTTTTGTGGTTTCTTTGGTCATTCTTTGGTCTCGTAGGATTGTTGCACTGTCTTTGTCATTATACTGGTTGTTACTGCATTTTTCATTGTGGCATTCACTCTCTACTACTCTGATTATGTTGCAGTGTTCATATATGGTTATTTAAAGCCTTTTCATTGTGGAGGCGGTGTCACTGATTTGGCTTGCCTTATTCATTTCTTAGTCGCACTCTAGTTCATTTTACTTTGTCAATACCCATGTAATTTGCAGTTGCATTTTTGGTTTGCACTGCCTTGGGCTCGAGACTAGTACTGCTTGATGTATGCTATCGTTTTGGAACTGCTACATGACGCATTGCATTTGACATTGAACTATGGCTGTGCTGAGTCATTGACTTGACCTTCTTGCACTGTGTTGTGGTTGTACTGTGCAGTCATGTACATAAATGTCACTTGTTGTTGCACTTTCTTGACCCAGTTTCATTCTTCTTTGAGTCTGTTGTGCTTTGCATTGCATTGACTTATACACTCCTGGTTTCACTGTGTTAACGTAAAAATCAGACGCTAACACCCCGGTGTATGTAGAGTAAATGTGAAAGCACCACCCGTTGACACGGGAATCAGAAATAAGCGGGAAAATCTCAGAAAGACAATAAAAGGCACTGTTTTGTATAGTGGTTCGGCTTATAGTCAAGCCTACGTCCACTTTCAATCTCTTTATTGCTAACTTTGGTACAACTAATGCAACTTTCTTCAATTACAACACACTTTAGACTAGTAGATCAAACTTTGATGTAGAATAATCTTTCGAATTCATGTTGAATGATGTAGATTTTCTCTTGAAGTTTGTCGTAGTGTCCTTGGTGTTTGGAGTGCTTGAAGTGCTGTTCGAGTTGAGAAAATGGCAGAGTATCGGTGCTTCGAGAATGGGCCCAAAGATCCCCCGAACGTTGAAGCTCACGCTGCATTTATAGGAGTTTCTGGTCATAAGTCGTAGGTCGGAAGCTGCGACTTAAAGTAAGTCATGGGACGAAGGTCGCGACCTAAAGTAGGTCGTAGGTCGGGGATAACAACTTAAGGTAGCTCATAGACCACATGTGAGCGACCTAGCAGAGGGAAGCTTCGACCCTTCCTGGTAACACTGGTCTCTTCTGGATGAAGTACTAGGTCGAGGACGACTTTGGGGAAAGGTTGATGACCTTATAGCACTAAGATATCCGATGTAGCGACCTAAGCTGACTTGTTAACCCACTATGTCGCATAGTGCATTAGGTCATTAGGTCGCTTGTGATTTTAGGTCATTAGGTCGCGGTCCTCTTAAGTCGGTAGGTCGCTGCCTCTTAGGTCGCTAACTTGCCCCTTACTTTAGGTCGCTAAGCCGCCAGGTCTTTTAGGTCACTGAGTCATGACTTCCTGTAAGCAGTTATGTCATCCACCTCTTGAGTCGTTAGGTCGTCCACTTCTCTAAGTCGGTAAGTCGCTGCCTGTTAGGTCCTTGCTTCACATTTTAGATTGCCGTGCTCATGTAAGTCGCTGGGTCGCTCCAACTTGTTAACCTCTTTAGATCGCTTCGGTTTTTGAGTCGCTAAGTCGCATAAGAAAGGATTTAACATTTGCCCCTCGAATTACATGCCTAGGTTGTAGGTCGTGTGCTTCGACTTAGTTCCTTAGGTTGTGAGCGACTCAAACGGTTTGCTAGGTCGCGTGACGGTATGCCTTCCTTTCATATAAATTGCTTAACCCGCTCCTTCTTCACTTTACCTGCTCCATCACTCTAAGCTGCCATTAACAAACATTTGAGCTTCCACAGGCGAATTTGGTCTTGCCAGTTGTCGATTCATTCTCACCATTGCATTGTGTAAGTAAACTCGACCTTTATCCTATCCACTATCACCACCAAATCATGAATTCCAATCTTCTGATTCCTTACCAATTTCGTACATTGCGCTTCATTCTCGAATTATGCTGATCGCCATTAGCCATGTTGCCATTGCGATCCATGAGACCATAGCATGGTACTGTGTTTATGATAGATCTGAGATGATTCAGATCAGTGTTTGGGTGATTTGGTGGTATGGATAGACGATGGGTTTCATTGAGAAGATGGTGGATCTTCGAGGCTGATGAGTTATTGGGTTAGGATGTAGGAGTTGATGGATAGAGAGGAAGGAAGCGAGCTAGGAAAAAAAATCATAGTGGTGCCAACAGGAGATGGTCCAAGGCTGCCAAGTTTCATCAGAGGCGACCTAACAGATCCGAACGACTTAAGAGACTTTGCGACTTAATGTGCTGAAACGACCTTAGTGCCCGCGACTTAAATTGCGCACGACTTAACTCACTTGCGACTTATCATATCTATGGCTTAGGATTTAGGTCGCGGCTGAGCTAGGACTTGGATGATTTTGCACTGCCGAGAATCTTATTGCGGCTTATACCTATCTCGCTTACTTGTTAGGTCACGTACGACTTAGGACTTGAGCGAATCCTCACTGCCTTGACTTGAAGCCTTTTAATTTAAACTTTGAACTGTCAAGATAACTCGCATGACTTTGCTATGCTTGCTGAACAGATTATACCAAATTTGACGCTAATAACCTGTTAAATACAACATTTGCAGAAAACTAGGGCCAATATACTGTCATTAACCATCCACATCGAATGACAGATTAGTCGATAAAAGATAATTAACTCAACTTAAGGAAATTGTATGAAATGTTGTGAGTCAACAAATTCAATTGAAATAGTAAAGCAATGTTAATCAACTAAAGCTGATTTGTTTGCATTAATACTGCGCTTGTACTTGAACTTAGAGCGACAAGTCTCGAAATTTAACAATTGACACATGTTCATTAATTTAATTTCAGTTATATTTACTTATCGCTTTATTAGTTTTACACAACACTTCACACATTTAGGAAACGTGCACCTTCATATTTGAACATCCAGTTCCTTGTGTAGAATGTTTTCTCGTCAAGAGGAAGAAGTAGTACAAACCAGAGAGGCCCTCCCGATGGCTGGTCCACTGGTCAACCCACCAGAAAGAACTCCAACTACCCTGAGTTACCGGGTGTTCAATCAGTTACGCGCCCAATTTGGGATTGTAGAAGCAGATGCTATTCTCCCTGGGCCAAATGATTTTGCTTATAATCCTCCCTTCGGCTTTGTTGCCCTTAACCGCCAAATGTGCCTTTGTGGTGCCATTCTTCCTTTCAACAATTTTCTCCAACAACTCTTTCGTCGATTGGCTATTTCTCCTTTTCAATTGCACCCCAACGACTACGCCATTTTGATGGAATTATGCGTTCTCTTCAGAAGGATGCTTGACCGCCTCCCAAGCTTTGATGAAATCTGCTATTTATGCACATTTACGAGAAGTAAAGACCATCCTTCCATTATATATGTGAGAAGCGCCAGAAATCGCAAGCTTATCACTGATCTCTCTGATAGCGCTCATTGTTTCCTAAACCAGTTCTTCTTTGTCCGTTGCCTCCAGGGATTTTACGCTATCTGGAGAGTGGGGGGTAGGCTTACTTATCCCTATCCTTTCCTTTTCTGAGCTTTGCGAGATCCAAATGTTAACTTCACTTTCTACTTTTCCAGTACTTCCTCCTCCTTGTAGAGATCCAAGCCACAAGCAGATTTTTGAAAGACTGAACGTTGTGGCTGCTGAGGAGAGAAGTATAAAATTTCTGCTGTAGGATGAATTCCTACATCATTTTGGACTTTTACACCCTTCCCGCTCTACTCAGTCTTATGAAGTTCCCGATTCTCCGTCCGAGGCACCGGATGTCCCAGTTTCTGCTGAGGAGCCTACACTGAAAGAAAATGCTCCTGAGGCTTCTCTGGTGAAGTGCTCTACTTCTACTGATGTTACGGGGTCATCTGGAAAATTTGCACTTGCCCCGGTCATTGAAGAGGAAGATCCTCGAGAATCTCCCCATCATTCAGGGAAGTTTGGTGATGAAGGAGCGGGGAAAACAAGTCCTGTCAAGCAGAGTGGGGATGACACTTTTGAAGGGTTGAGCGACCTGTTTATCACCTCACAGGAGCTCTTTAAAGATGACCCTGTTACCACTAGGGTTTCCTCTTCAGTAGTTGAAGCAACTTCTATCTTGCAACAGATTCCGTCGACTCAAGAGTTCACGTCAGCTACTACACCCATCATTTCTCCGCAACCAAGGAGTGGTTCGTAGTTTGACGCGCGTAGTCTGCACGTTACACGCATTTAGGATTTTCCAGCACTTGTATGTACTCTCATGCACTTTACTTCCAAGATTTTCAAGTTTTCCCTCTTTCTCATTTTCAGGTTCTCCAATGGGGCGTAGCGGTTCCTATTATGACGACTTTCAACAGTACGGAAGGCGTCGTCAGGATGATTATAGGCGCTATCTTCCCACCCACAGGGAAACCGACGAAGAGAGAGCTGTTCGAAAGGCTCAAGAAAGAAGAGGGTATGAAGAAAGGTACGGAAGAAGGGATGAGCAACATGACTCTTCTCGCAGAGGTGTTGACTCTCATAAAAGAAAAACTTATGACGATAGAGGAAAGAGTCATGACATCGGAGACCCAAGCAAGCGGGCCAGGCTTGATGAAAAGACCGCATCTGCAACTTTAGAAAAAGCCGCTGCTCTCACTTCTCTTAAAATTCCTTCAAAGTCTCCTGCCCTTGAAGGAGCCGACATTCAAACACTTCTCGGCAGACCCTCATACCAAGTTGAGAGAGGTCCGCCAACCCTTCAAAGTCGGTTCCCGCATTGGTGCTTAAAGGGAGTCTGTTTCGACCTTGACTTGGTTCCCATCGACAAAGAGGCCATGCTACGAAATCTTGACATTGTTAAACTTGATATTGAGAGAATGTCAGGGTGACAAAAGCTCGTCGATGAGCTTCAGAGGGTGAACCGGTCCAACCTTGAAGCTATGCCGACGATGGAGAACGACAAGTCTGAATGGCAGAAAATTCTTGATCAGCACAACACCGAGATGAAAAACATTGCTGAGTACAACGAAAAGCTTGAGGCAGAGGTCGATAAACTTAAGCATGAGCTCGCCACTTCTTCCACCTCTTATACTCAAAAGGAAGAAGTGCTTCAGAAGCAAGTTCGAGATGCTCTTGCCGCTCAACGGTATGTCGAAACCCGACTTGAAGCTACACCGAAGACGGTGGAAAAATATCGTGCTGACTTTGTAGAGTTACGGGAGAAAGCTAACTCCCAGGACTTAGAAATCATGAGGCTGAAAGCTCAATTATTAAAGACTGAGAAAGAACGTGATGAGGCCATGGCTGGAAAGAAAGCCGCTGAACAATCTCATGAAGAGACAAAAGCCAACATCAGCTCTACTCTGTTTGATTTTTACGTCCAAAGCGTCTTGCGGCATGGAAGCCTTGCATTTTTGGGGCCTAAATATGAAATCACTTTAGCTGAAGTGCGGGAGGCTGTACTGGATATGCTCAGAGGTGCCGGTTATTCCGAAGATGAACTTGAGGCGCATTACTTTGATGACGAAACTCGTGCCGCTCTTGCCAGAGGAAAGGAGCAGCTTGCAAAAGTACGAGATGAAACGATGGGAGGGGAGAATCCAGAGAAAGAAGCACCTTTAACTGCCCCTGTCCCTCCTTCGACTTCGACCGACATTGATATCATGGGCTACTGTTCCCATTTTCCGCCCACGGCTAAAGTCAGAGCTGAAATTACAAGCGCACAGGGTGGAGATGAAGGCAAATAAAGCATAGAAGCACAAGCTTATGAAATTGACGTTAGAAAGCCAACTTCTCCAGGTAACTTTAATGCTGATCTTGCTCAAGTAGACTGCTCATTTGCTTCTCATGAGTTTGTTGAGCTTCTTGATTATTCCTAAATCTCAACGAGCCTTTATCTCCTCTCTTTACTGATTTTAACTTCTTTTCTTCTGTAGCAAAAGTACTGAGCATTGTTCAGACTTCCCCTCCTTCAGATATTCCTCCCCCGTCTCTTCAGGTCACTCCTCCTTCTGCCTCTCAACCGGGGTCACAAGAGGAGCAAATAGAAGCTTTCCAGGACTTGGACGATCCCATTGCTTCACAAGAACATAGGAGAGAAGAAACTGAAGAGGGCGAAAAGACTTCGGAACTAACTGGTTCTGACGATACGCCGTTAGCCACACTTTTTACTCCAGGAAGCGGGTCTTCTCCTATGAAAAGAGGAAAACGTGGAGTCTCAAAGAAGAAAGAAGCTTCAGCTGGCGAGCAAAAAGCAGAGACAAGTCCGATTGTTCCCCTTTCTCCTTCTTCCCCTACTCTTTCAAGCCGGCGCAGGAAGTTGGTCATCCGGCCAGGTGCAGGTTCAAAAGGTGGAGGGAAGAAGAAATGATGGCGTTGGTCCTTTGCTTTTTATCTCGCTCTTTGCTTTTTTGCTTGTATATACGCTTTTGTTGACTGGAGATTGTGCGGGTACCAGTCCCCGCTTTCTTTTACTTTGAAACCTGCATATGTATAAAATTCTCATAGTATGGAATAAAATGGTTCTTTTACCTATACAAATTTCTGTCTGTATTTGAGAACGCTTTTATTTTCTGTTTTCATGCAAGTTTCTTTATCCTCTTTATGTGAGGTTGCAGTAAACCTATGGTATGTTTCTTGAGCATTGTTTTCATTTTTGTGATGACTTTATTGTATTGCCCCCGTACCATGGTTTATTGCAGTCTCTTTCACATTGGCAAAGTTTCGGAGAACAACTCTTCTATTTCGAGAAGACTTGTATTCTTCCTTTAGAGAACAACTCTTCCATTTGAAGGAAGTTTGCATTTGTACTTTATAGGACAATATTTCCGTTCCAAGAAAATATTTTTCTAATTTAGTAGAATGCACTTCATATTGGAGGAGTCTTCTCTTTTTTTTGTTGCGAAGTTTTTTACACTTCATTTTTGGAAAAAGTCACTTTTTCTTTGGCAAGTGAATTTTACTTCATAGTACAGTGGGCTTCCGAAAAAGAGCTTCAACCTGCTTATGCCTCCGAAGAGGGTTTTTGTTTGATTGTGCCTCTGGGAAGTGGTCTTTTTGCTTGGTTGCGCCTCTGGGAAGAGGTCTTTTTGTTTGGTTGCGCCTCTGGAAAGAGGTTTTTTTTGTTTTTGCCTCTTGGGAGAGGCTTTTATCTTTTCCCTGTTTGCTGGGAAGCGGACCTCCGAAGGGGGCTTTTCACATTTCAACTCGTGTGAAGTTTTATTTCAGATCACGGTGAAATGTGTGCCTCTGAGTAGGGCTTTTGCCTGGAAGTTTGGAGTTTCCTTCCCTTAGTTGGATGGATTCACGGGGCGGACACGAGTGTCCTGTGCCACCGATCAGTCCGCAACTTTCTGTCGAGAAAGAACTCTCTTTTTCTGGCGAGGCCCGCTAGAGGTCTTTTGGCATCTCAACGTTGGTGAAATGGGCCTCCGAAGAGGGCTTTTCACATTCCAGCATTTGTGAAGTTTTATTTCAAATCTCGGTGGAATGCATGCCTCCGAGTATGCCTGGAAGTTTCTTCCTCATGGTTCGCTAGATTCACGGGACGGACGCAAGTTACTTGGACATTTTATTTACGCAGATTGTCTCAGCTAGTGAACAAGCGCCTTGCCTTCCACTTGGGAAGGTGCCTCCGACCATCGTATGGATTCACGGGGCGGACGCAAGTTACTTGGACGCTTGTCTGCGCAAACTGTCTCAGCTAATAAACAAGTGCCTTGCCATCCGGTTGGGAAGGTGCTCCCGGTCATTCCATACCAATCTTTTTTGTTGAGAAAGTCTTCTGGCATGCCTCGTTCGAGGTCTTTATCCTCCGAAGAGTTGTTCCTCCGAAGAGGGCTTGTGCCTCCGAAGAGGTCTTTGGCTTTTTAATGCTTGCTCGCCCATGTCTCTTTGCCATCTATTCATATCGGCGATCCCCGTTATCTTTTCCAAATACACTTCTCTTTTAATTGCCAACAATTTCCTTTATTCAAAGAAGTATAAATCGTAATTAAACAAGTTGGTGGGGGCAGACACAGGCTATTTAACTGGATGCTCGTTTGTATAAACATCCATAATCAGTTAGCAAGGGCCCACTTCCAGCAGAATCACTAACTTTTTGCTTGAAGCACTTCTTTCGTAGGATTGAATATGGAAATTTTGAACGGCTTAGCGTTTGCTTGTAGGGTGATGTCAGGGATTGCTTGGTCTTGTGATGGGTAAGTCTTGTTTTTATGGCCTGCATTATTAAATCGACATTTTAGTGATACAATTGATGTATTTTATATATCGAAATAAAACAAATCAGTTTATAATAGTAAAGAACACAAGATTTATAGTGGTTCGGCCAAGAACTGGGCCTACATCCACTTTATAGTTCTTATTATTCACTTGCACCGGCTTTACAATGGCTTTTAATACAAGAATCATACATTCATCATTCTTTAGCAGTATTTCATTAAAGCTTTTAAGTAAAATATGGGCGCAAATGATTGCTGTTCCAGTCTCTTGGAATTAGATCTCCTTCGACAGTTATTAGTTTGAAAGTGCCATCGAGAAGTTTTTTGCCTATGACATATGGCCCTTCCCAGTTCGGCCCAAACACGCCTGTAGGTGTCATCATTTTTTTTAAGATTAGATCCCCAACTTCAAAGCTGCATTGGCGAACTTTGGAATTGAAGTGCCTGGCTATTCTTTGCTGATGAGCCGCAATTCTGAGCTCAGCTTCTTCTCTTTTTTCATCAATGAAGTCAAGGGCTTCAAGTGGCAGCTTTTCATTTTCGGCTTGATTGAAATGGATTCTTTTATGTGAAGGGACCTCTATTTCTACCGGAATGATTGCCTCTTATCCATATGCCAATGAAAATTGAGTGTGCCCCGTCGCAGTTTTATGTGTAGTTCTATATGCCCATAGTGCTAGTGGAAGTTTATCGAGCCAACCACCTTTCGCTTTTTCCAGCTGTTTTTTGATGGTTGATTTGATAATTTTGTTTACTGCTTCCACTTGCCCGTTTGCCTGCGGATGAGCTACTACTGAGAAGCTTTTCTGGATCTTGAATTTCTTGCAAAAATCTTGGAACTCTTCACTTTCGAATTGGGTTCCATTATCTGTGATTATCTTTTGAGGCACACCATAGCTGATTTCGGATTTGCAGTTGGCAAAGGCCCGATGAGATCTATTCCCCAAATAGCAAATGGCCACGGACTGACCATCTGTGTTATCTCAGTGGAAGGTGCTCTTGGGATTTTTGCAAATCTCTGGCATCGATCACATTTTCAGGCGTAACTTGCGGCATCACGATTAATATCTGGCCAAAAATACCCATAACGGAGAATTTGCTTTGCTAATGTTTGACCACCTGAATGATCTCCACACTCTCCTCCGTGTACCTCAGTTAGAATTGTCTCAGCTTCTTCCTTGGTCACACATCGGAGTAATGGCATTGAAAATCCCCGCCTATACAATCGGCCATCTTGAATTATCTACCTGGATGCTTTTTTAAACAACTTCCGCCGTTCTTTTGAGTTTTCTGGTAGAGAACCGTCGCACAGATATTCAAATATCTGAGTCATCCATGATTCTTGCTCTTGTGATATAGTCATGATCCAGTCAATATCCATCTCATCAATGCTTGGAGTTGACAGGACTTCCACATGAACTAATCCCAGTAATTGAGCTTCACCGGTGCTTGCATACTTTGCGAGAGAATTTGCCTTCATGTTCTCTTCCCGGGGTATATGATTTATCGTATAATGGTCAAGGTCCTCGAGAAGCTCCCAGGCTCTTGACAAATAAGCAGGCAGATTTCCCCCTTTAGTCTGAAACTCTTTCTTGACTTGACATACAATAAGTTGTGAATCACTGAAGATCTGCAACATTTTGACATTCAATTCTTTAGCAATTCTCAAACCGGCAATGAGAGCTTCATATTCTGCCTCATTATTAGTCGAAGGAAATTCTAATCTCAATGCATAACACGGTGACCGTCCTTCAGGGGTTTCAAGCACAACCCCAGCCCCAGAACAGTAATCGTTTCTTGCGCAATCAACATACAATTTCCATCGAATTGGGGAATTACCAGTTACTATTTCCTCACTATCACCTTTGTCTGTACATTCTGCGATGAAATCTTCCAAAGCTTGTCCATTGATTGCTCTCCGAGGATGATAAGTGATGTCATATTGACTGACTTCAATATTCCACTTCAGAAGGCGACCCGAAGTCTCAGGGCGAAAGAGGACTTGCTTCAGAGGCTGATCAGTGAGGACTTTGATTGGATGAGCTTGAAAATATGGCCTCAATTTTCTTGATGCAATCAGTAGACAATAGGCAAGCTTTTCCAACTTTGAATAGTTCAATTATGCCCTAGTGAATCTCTTTCTGATGTAGTAGACCGGGCGCTGAATTTTGGCGTCTTCTCGCACCAGTGCCGCACTAAGAGCATGAGCTGAGATCGCCAAGTATACAAAGAGATCTTCACCATCGTCAGGTTTAGAAAGTATCGGAGGCGTTTCCATATGACGAATTAACTCATCGAAAGCTTTCTGGCATTCTAGAGTCCAGTCAAAGTTTTTCCTTCCTTTCTTCAGAGCATCAAAGAATGCATTTATCAGTAGCTATAGAAATGAATCAACTTAAGGCAGCGACTTTTCCATTGAGACTTTGCAGTTCCTTCTTCGTTCTAGGAGCTTTGAATTCTCTTAAGGCAGTGATCTGAGCAGGATTCTCAATGCCCCTAGCGCTCACAATGAAACCCAAGAACTTTCCGGACTCCACCCCAAATGAACACTTCAAAGGATTAAGCTTCATTCCATACTTTCGTAGGACGGTGAACATTTCCGCTAAGTGGTCCATATGGTGTACTGCTTTCTTTGATTTAACCAACATATCGTCAACATAAACTTCCATGGTCTTTCCAATCTGTAGCTTAAACATCGCATTATCAAGCCTTTGATAAGTTGTCCCTGCATTCTTCAGTCCGAAGGGCATGACTCTGTAGCAGTAGAGACCGACATTGGTAATAAAGCTCGTGTCCTCCTGATCTGGCTCATGCATCATGATCTGGTTATATCCGGAGTAGGCATCCATAAAAGATAACAATTCATGCCCCGCCATTCCATCCACCAACTGGTCAATCCTGGGTAACGGGAAGCAGTCTTTGGGGCAGGCTTTGTTTAGATTTGAAAAGTCAATGCACACTCTCAACTTCACATTAGCTTTTTTAACTAGTACAGGATTTGAGACCCAATTCGGATAAGTAGATTCCCTGATAAAACCATTCTCCATGAGCCGGTCAACCTCTTCTTTCAATGCTGCTGACCTTTCAGGACCTTGAGTTCTTCTTTTCTTCTTTACCAGTGTAAACTTTGGATCAATATTCAAGGTATGCACTACAATTTCTGGGGATATTCCAAACATATCAGCATGAGTCCAAGCAAACACATCCAGATTTGCTTTCAAAAATGATATCAAAACATTTTGAACCGTTGCATTAAGCTGTGAACCCACATTCAACACTTTGTTCGGGTCTTTAGGGTCAACAGGTACTGGCACTGTTACTTCAACTGGCACCACTCGATTCTCCCTTGCACTGGCTTTTCTGGGATCCATCTTTCTTCGTGCTTCTCTACATTCGCCAGTACAGGGTCCGCCCTGTAATTGCTTCAAGGTTGATTCTTTGATGCGGACTAGGGCTACCGCAACTTTCCCATCTCTCTCTTTCTTGCTTCACGTAGTTCTATCAGATAACATTCCCGCCCCGCATTCTGATCCCCTTCTATAACACCAACTCCATTATCTGTGGGGAATTTCATGGTAAGGCACCATGAGGCAAGGATTGCTTTAAAGGCTGCAAGAGTTGGACGGCCTAGGAAGGCGTTGTAAGCAGAAAATTCATCAACAATTACAAAAGTTTGCCTTCGAACGACCTTCTTCTGCCCTTCGCCAAGTTCCACGAACAGGTCAATAGTCCCAACCGGCTTCCTGGGTTCCCCAGTAAACCTAACAATCTTTTGCGATGAAGCTTGAACATCAGTCATTGGGATCTTCATCTGATCAAAAGTCTTCTTGAAAAGAATATTGCAAGAAGCACCACAATCAACAAGTACTCTTCTTACAATAGTTGGCCCAATACCAGCAGAAATAACCAAGGGATCTATGGTAGGGGCTTCAATACCCATAGAATCCCTGACTCTGAAGATAATGTCATCATTAAAAGTTTTATGCTACTTCAGGGGTGCAGCATCCTCTAACACAAAAATATTTTCATCTGTCGGTGCATACTTCAAAGCACGGGCGTATCTTTCCATCTCCCCCAACTCCTGCCAGCTGGATGAGGACCTCCTGTAATCACATTTATAACAGGCCTCTCTGATTCATAAGCTGCCGCCTTTTCACTTGAGCTAGGATGATGAATAGGAACCTGTTGTCCTTGAGTTGACGAAGTTGGGACATTCCTGTTCCTCCTTACATATTGCTGGAGCTTGTTTTCCTTCAATAGTTCCTCAATTAACTCCTTCAAGTGACGGCACTCGTTAGTATCATGTCTGGGTTGGTTGTGGAACCGGCAAAACCTTCCATTCTTCTCAGCTTTCTTATTAACTCTTTGCTTAGATTGTGCGGGGAATTCGATCGTGTCTTTGTTTGCAAAATAGATGTTCTCCGGGGCATCAGTTAGAGGGGTGAAGTTGAAGAGACGACTTTTCTTTGCATCTCCTTGTTTCTTCTGACCATCGTCCCCCCTCTTCTGATTGCCAGATTCCTTCTTATTCGGAACAGTATTACTATTTCCAGCCCCTGTCGATACCACCTTAGCCGGTGCTTGGAGGCTTTCCAGGCGCATGAATTCATCGGCTTTCTTATAAAACTTGTCAAGTGAATTCGGTTCTTTCATTTTCAACCACCTCCCGAACTCACTTGTCTTATCAATAGCCTTCATTAGGTACGTCAAAATCATTCTCAGCTCTGCGTTGTCTACTTCAGCCAGAGCTATATTGAAGCGATTCAAGAAAGTTCTAATGGATTCTCCAGGATTCTGCTCCAAGCTGGATAACGACATTATATCTTTTGCCTTCGAAGCGTACAATCTGAACTGTTCCTTAAACTTTCGAGTCAAATCAGAAAATTGGTCTATTGACCGGACCGGCAGTTTTGTGAACTAGAGTAAAGCAACTCCCTCCAGATATACCGGAAAATACCGGCATTTGATTTCATCAGAAGCTCTGGCACCTGTCATGTGCCAATCATACTTGTACAGAAATTCATTAGGGTCACTTGTCACCTTATAAGCCGGTATGGTAGGAGGAACAAACTTGCTAGGTAATTCTGCTATCAAAATCCTTTCAGTGAATGGAGTCTTGCTCGGAGCGAACCCCCATTCTTTTTCGTCTTCCTCTCTTTGAATACTTTCCTTCATGATTTTTCGGACCATCCCTGAGAAATATTCCTCATCATTAAGGGGTTCAGCAGGACAGGCATCGGCCATTTTTTCAGAAGTCTGCCTTGACGGGCGCTCACGGAAAGTTGGTTGTTGTCCCGATCCTCCAACTTGGAGAGGTGTCTTTGGCTGGGCCAGCTTCCCTTTGAGGAACATCTCTTTCTTCCACATCATGAGCATTATCAGCAAAGTTTGGTTCGTTATTCACTGGTTGACGGTTAGCCCCAAGCAAAGCGTTCAACCTTTCCAACATCAGATTGTTTTGGGCTTCCATCTGCTGATATAGCCCAGAAACCGCGGCATCCAATTCTGCTCGCGTTACTCCAACAGTTGGAGTTGTTTGACTTAAAGGAGGAGAAGTGGCAGTAGTCTCACGAACATCGTCGGATCTAACAGACTTGCGCTTTCTTCCAGGAGCCATTATTTCTGACAAACTTCTGGTTTTTTGAGAGATCCTTTCCACAAATTTCTGCGAAGCTATGATGACAGTACCTTGAGTTGGGTTCTCAGTGAAAGCATCAAAAATGTTAATGTGAAAATCAGACGCTAACACCTCGGCGTATGTAGAGTAAATGTGAAAGCACCACCCGTTGACACGGGAATCAGAAATAAGCGGGAAAATCTCAGAAAGACAATAAAAGGCACTGTTTTTATAGTGGTTCGGCTTATAGTCAAGCCTACGTCCACTTTCAATCTCTTTATTGCTGACTTTGGTACAACTAATACAACTTTCTTCAATTACAACACACTTTAGACTAGTAGATCAAACTTTGATGTAGAATAATATTTCGAATTCATGTTGAATGATGTAGATTTTCTCTTGAAGTTTGTCGTAGTGTCCTTGGTGTTTGGAGTGCTTGAAGTGCTGTTCGAGTTGAGAAAATGGCAGAGTATCGGTGGTTCAAGAATGAGCCCAAAGATCCCCCGAACGTTGGAGCTCACGCTGCATTTATAGGAGTTTCCTGGTCATAAGTCGTAGGTCGGAAGCTGCGACTTAAAGTAAGTCATGGGCTGAAGGTCGCGACCTAAAGTAGGTCGTAGGTCGGGGATGACGACTTAAGGTAGGTCATAGACCACATGTGAGCGACCTAGTAGAGGGAAGCTTCGACCCTTCCTGGTAACACTGGTCTCTTCTGGATGAAGTACGAGGTCATGGACGACTTAGGGGAAAGGTTGACGACCTTATAGCAATAAGATATCCGATGTAGCGACCTAAGCTGACCTGTTAGCCCACTATGTCGCATAGTCCATTAGGTCATTAGATCGCTTGTGATTTTAGGTCATTAGGTCGCGGTCCTCTTAAGTCAGTAGGTCGTTGCCTGTTAGGTCGCTAACTTGCCTCTTACTTTAGGTCGCTAAGCCGCCAGGTCTTTTAGGTCGCTGAGTCGTGACTTCCTGTAAGCAGTTAGGTCATCCACCTCTTGAGTCGTTACGTCGTCCACTTCTCTAAGTCGGTAGGTCGCTTCCTGTTAGGTCGCTAACTCGCTTCACATTTTAGATTGCCGTGCTTATGTAAGTCACTAGGTCGCTCCAACTTGTTAACCTCTTTAGATCGCTTCGGTTGTTGAGTCGCTAAGTCTCATAAGAAAGGATTTAACACACTGATATATATAGGTTCGTGTGCTGTGGTGCCATTCCTCTGGTGCCCTCACCCTCCTTTTATTTTTGTAGTTATACCAATGCTTTATGCTTTGGTGCTGCAGTTGAAATTAAGTCACTGACTTGACCTTTTGCATTTTGTTTATGGCTTGGTGACTTTTGTACTATCCACTGTCTTTGTTTTCGAAACTGATACATTCATTTATGCATTGTATTCATTTGCATTTGGTCACTGTATTTCACTTTGACATTATTTCAAATTGAAGCTGCTTTATGTCTTTTCTGTTGTGTGATGTGGTGCCATATCATTGGTGCTCTCACCTTCATTCGGTTATGTCTTCATGTTGTACACCGCCTTGTGCACTTGCTCATTTGAGTTGTTCTGCTTCTCGTTGCACCTCTGATTCATTTTGCCATGTGCAGTTTGTTATGTACATTCATTTGTGCACATATTTTACATTCATTTGGTGGAATTTTTAAACTGCTGCCACTTGCTTAGTGGATTAGTTTGCACTGTGAATTCTTGTGTATTGGCCTTTGTGCCTTGTTGCTATTTCTGTATATGCTGTTGTGGCGAGGCGGCGTATGCGTGCATGCACTGCAGCCACACAGTATCGACATTTTGAATTGATATTTGAACCTTCATTGATTTTGGTTTGTTGATTTTTTGAGTACATCATCACTGTAGTGGCAGGGCAGTGCACGCAAGCGTGAACTGCAGCCACACGGTATTGATTTTATTGGTGTTTTTTCTGCTTTTGATGCGTTGATCTTTTGTGTAATGCATGTTGGTGGCAAGGCCGTACACGCTTGCGTGTACTGCAGCCCTACCCAAGTTGATATTTCAATTGATATTTCAATTGGTTGAACTATTTCGTTTATTCAATTCAATATGATTTAAATTGTATTTTGATTGGTTTAATTTGATGATTTTGTTGATTAATTGCCGATTTGGCAATTTTGACGTTTTTCAAATTATCTTCATTGATATTCTTTTCACTTATCTTTGTTGATGATTTGAATCTGCTGATTTATTGTTTAACACTATTACGTGTTATATTCGTCGTTATCCGATTTCTTTATTTAAGGATCGGATAAACGAGATTTATTGGGACTGCCGTCTATTTGTTACTTAATTATTATTGCTTCTGTGCACTAATAACTGAGTTTGAATTAGACTGACCCATGTATTATTTTCTTTTGAATTTAATACTCGGGTCAGACCGAGTTATTACAGGTTGTAGATATCCTGCTTTGGGTTGCTGCTAGAGCTATGAAGTCTTTCCATACTTTTTGGAGTAGTCGTTGTCTTAGTATAGGATGTTGTATACTCATGTATATTATTCATGATAATGTACTTGTATATGTAGCTTCCAGAGTCGACAGATGTAGTTGTATCATATGAATTGTATCACATGTATTGTAACTGACATCAGTTATCGTATATATGAGACTTTCCGTTTTATCTGTGTTCCGCATTTATATTATCTGTGTTATTATTATATCTACTGTCCTAAACTATTATGAACCATCGTAGTTCATTTTATACCGGAATTGGGGTATGTCGATGGGAGTAAATAAATCGGAGATGAAAAATGAAAGAATATATATACCACTCCTATCGAGATAACCAATACTAGTGTAAGGCCTAACTACGGATGGCCGCTCCTCAACAACCTTATTCTACGCGCTAGTTGACAACATTACATCGTAGTGTTCTTGGCTAGCATGGGTATAGAGGTGGGGCGTCACAGCTTGGTATCAGAGCCTAGGGTTTAGGACAAATATAAAACATAACTCAGATGGGACATGTGTTATAACTATTTGTCGATGTTTTATCTCTCATCTTTGCCTATGATTATCTTTGATTGTTAGGTATGAAATCCTAACGCTTATTCATATGCATTTGCTTTTGATTTCGTGAAAGTAATTTGGCTTCGGTCTCCGTTTGTTTTGCGAACTCAAGTTGAGTTTTTGATGATGAGGATTTTGTTCTTGTGTTTTCGGCTTTGAATTGATTTAGCCGATGTTGATTTTGTTCGAATCTCAGCAATTTTGAACTTGATATTTTCTGTTTTCCTCGGCTTGATTTCTATTCGACTTCGGTCACTTTGTTTTTGTGAAATTGCTCTTGATTTCCAAGACTCTGACTTTGTTTGCCGTTGAATTCTTTGATGATGATGTTGATTCGTTTTGTACTTGGCTATGGCCATTACTTGTTAACTTCGACATTGACTTGATTTTTACTTTTGTTGAAGTCATTTATGCATTCATGCTCGTTTTGCTTTGTTTTTCCAATTGTTAATCGATTCTTCTTTTCCGATTAGTTGTTATAACTTCTATTTTTGGAATTTTTGGGTATTTCTACTTTGATGGATTTAGAATCGAATTCTTTGGCTTTTATTCACGTCTTCGAATGTGAATTTTAGTGAATTGATTTGGTTTCCAATTTAATTGATTCGTGTTAATTCCCCGATTTGTTGCTATCATTTATTAGCGACTTCAGTGACATTTTCTTCAGGATTTTCGTGAACATACCTTTTGAAGGATTTGATATCGATTTCTTTGGATTCTATTCACATCTTCGTATGTGAATTCTTGTGATTGATTGTTTCTACAATCACTTTTATGCTTTGTCACTTTAAAGATATAAAGGTTTTCTATACTAGTAGTAAATATCAAAACCCTTTTCTCCAAACAATTTCAAAACTATTTTATTACAAAGCTCTTTACTTAAACCATTTTCCAATCTACTAGTATATACAAGCCTTTACTTCACTCGGATGAGAAATCGAATTAAACGGCTTAGTAAAACAAGTGGTATAAACGCTTGCGTTTGCTTCGTCGGTTAACTCTCGGACTTGTTCGATTGAAAACTCTTGTGACAATTTTCTAGTGAAGATCTACAGTTTGTTCGTAAATATTTAAGTTAAGCTAGTGGTCATGGGACATGAAGCTAAACTTTTATATTTACTAACTTAGTGTAATTGACACTTCTTGATGATCATGACGATCGTTTTTGTGATTTAGACTAGCAGCTGTGCAATGTCTCTTTGTTTGCGAGGGAGACTAGACCCCGCTCTTGTGATGTTTCGCCGTCTCATTTGTGTGATGTTTCGCCATCACATATGTGGGGTAGTTCCCCACGGTCTTCGGACCATTCGTATGTCAAAATTTAATGGTTGGCCACCATGAGATAGCGTCTCGTTTTGTGATACCGGTTGGTGAGTTTTCATGCTCCTATTTTGTGATAGGCCTTCCCCTTTTTATGATTTAGACTAGCAATTGTGCGACGTCTCTTTGTTTGCGAGGTTAGGCTAGACTCCATTTGTGTGATTCCACTCACACATACCTTTTTGCTTTTTGGTTAGCCTAGAAACCATTTGTGTGATTCCACTCACACATACTTTCTTTTTGTTTGCGAGGTTAGGCTAAACACCATTTGTGTGATTCCACTCACACATACCTTTTTTCTTTTTGGTTAGCCTATGCCTCATCTAGGTGATTCCGACTCACCCATATAGGGTAGCTCCCCATGGTCTTCGGACCGTCATGTGATAGGCCTCTTTCCCTCTTTGTGTTTTCTGGATTTTTTGTGTAGATTTCTAGAATTTGTGTTTTCTGGATTTCTTGTGTAGATTTTTAGAATTTTTCTGGATTTCTTGTGATGATTTTTAGAACTGGTGCTTCACCAATTTTCGTGATTTCTATTGATAAGTTTTATTAATTTTTGTGCATTGGTGAATTAGTATGTCATTGACTTGTTATGAATACAAGTTTAGGGTATGATATCCCTTTCTATCTTTGAGAAGATTCTTGTGACATTTTTGATGAATGAAAATTCATTGGTATTATAGTTTGATTCCAATTATTTTGATGAGATTTTGACGTATTAACTTCAGTAACCGTCAATATCAAAATGGATTTTCAAGCGGTTATCACGCGATGCTTATTTTGTTGTCCGTTTTTACGGTATTTTGAGAAGTGCAATTTCCTTGTCGAAGTTGCTACTGATGTTGCTGTTTTAATCACGTGTTTTAAAAAAAATTGTTATTTTTAAAAATTGTTTCAAAATATAAATCAAAATTGTTTTCAAAATTTTTAAAGTTTACGCTTTCAAAAGAATGAGGAAGCGATTTAAACGTTTCAGAAAAACCGAGGACTATGACCCCTTTCTTTTACTGATTCGCTTAATTCCGGACTTGTCCGTTTGAGAATGTGAAATGTTATTTTTAGAATACACAATTTTGCACTTTCAAGGAAACGATGAAGTGAATTAAACGATTTAGTAAAACTCGTGGTTATGGGACATGTGTGTTTGCTATTTCGGTTAATTCCAGACTTGTTAATTGAATATTTGTGATCTCAGATTATCGTTTTTGATAATCGGATATTTGCGATTTCTGATTATCGTTTTTGATAATCGGATATTTGTGATTTCTGATTTGTCGTTTTGATAATCAGATATTTGTTGTTTCTGATTATCGCTTGTGATAATTAGATATTTGAGGTTTAATTAACGTTTTTGATAATTAAATATTTGTGATTTGAGATTTGATTATCAATTGTGATAATTAAATATTTAATGATTTGAGATTTCTGATTATCGTTTTGATAATTAGGTAATTGCTAATTTTGCTGGTTATAAGATTTTCTAGTCTCTAATTGGTTCTAGATTATACTGATTATATTGAATTCCTGTTTTCTGTCTATCTCTGTTGATAGTTAGAGTTTACTGATTATAAAGTTCGTGTTTTCTATTTATCTATTGGATAACTAGATATTTGCAGTTTTGCGATTTGTGAATTTTTTTTTCTAATTATCTATGTTGATAATTAGGTTTTGCTGTTTTCTTATTATCGTATAGATAATTAGATATTGCTGATTTGTGAATTCTAATTATCTAATTGATAATTGAATATTGCTGATAATTGCATTTATTCAGTTTTGTTGTTTTCTGATTATCTATTTGATAATTAAATTTTGTAGAGAATTTGTGAATTTCTTTTATGCAATTAAAAGATATCTTTGGTGTTTATACTGTACTACGCAATTGTTCCAAATTATTCGAGTTTTTAGTTTCTCGGGTGTACCATTATTGTACTACGCCATTGTGCCGGCCCGATTTTCTGCTATTCATGACCTTTTCCACGTCTTCCAATTATGGAAATGCCTTAGGATTTCCGATTTTTATTCTTGAGCCCAGTGTTATTGAAGAAATGGAAGTTTTGCCTATTTGACTTTTGAGCAACCTTCTATTCACATCATTGCTTCGGGGGTGTAGCACCTTCGAAATAAAGATGTTTTTCTTGTGGAAGTTCAATGGATCTCAAATCCTAAGGATTGCACCTAGGAATCCAGAGAATTCATCAAGCAAACATGTTCACGCTTATTCTTTCATGCTCTATATGGTGAACTTCCTATTTCAAATTTTTTCATCTTGTGATGATATGCTTTTATGGTTGTTACCGTTTGTCCCTTTATTCTTTATGATTGCGAGGACACAATTCCTTTAAGGAGGGGAGTCTGTAACAACCTGGTATTTCGTACCGATTAATTATCGTCTTTGGACGATTACTTTTCCTAGCTAATTGTTGTTTGGGATTTTTAATTCAAGTTGAAATTCTTTTGATAAAATAAATTGGTTAAAGGTTAGTGGGCTTTAAAATCGTATTGGCCATGTTTTCTCTGTTGATGCCGTGACTATTAACAAAGGCATGTGACCGTTCCCCTCTTCGTTTCTTTTGGCTAACCCGTTACCCTCTCTCTCTCTCGATTCATTTTCAATTTTAAAACCCTACATTATAATCGAACGGAGAAAATTAAATGGCGGCCCCCTTTTTCATTTCGTTCGAAACCTAAAAACGATCGAAAAGAAATAATGGCTGCTCCTTCAATTTGAACACGGTTACTTCAATTCTCGCGTTCGTTCGTTCCTCAAATTTGGGCTTCTTCGATCGTTTGCTTCTTGAAATCGAAGGCGCCAACTTCAACGACTTCGCCCTGCCTGCTTCGATGTTAGTCGTGCTCGAGGGGACTTCGGCTGTTTCATTCGTGGCAAAGGTGAGTAATTTATATTACTCACATCTAATTCGAATTTGTCCGACCTTGTCTGCTTATTTTGTTTTCGTTGTCTCGGCTTCGACTTGATTTTATAGATGTTGATTTGTTTCACTTTGGCACTGACTTGTTTGATATTGGTCTTGGCCTTTTTGTTCCATCACTGCATCTTCATCACGGTTGTTGTTTAATAGCATTTGCCCTGTGCCTCGAATATACGAGCAGTTTCACTTTGAGTTGTAACTGTGTTGGCCATTTGAACTTAGTTGATGTTTGATTTTTGTGGTTTCTTTGGCCATTCTTTGGTCTTGTAGGATTGTTGCACTGTCTTTGTCATTATACCGGTTGTTACTGCATTTTTCATTGTGGCATTCTGTGATGTCCCGGAATTTTGGCAATACTTATTTAATAATTTCCATTTATAATTTATTTTAAAATATGATTATGTTGATCTAAGATCTAAATTAACCAAATATTATATATTCAAAACTAATAATTAATTTAATTTAACAAATGTTTTCTTTTCAAAATTCAATGATAATTTAATTTGAATGTTTATTCTTTTCAAATTATAATAATAATATATCTGTGTAATTAACAATAATTGATCTTATAAAGTTAATAAAATTATTCCATTTGTAATATATATGTATACTTTGTAATAGGGAAACTGGTTCAATTTAAATTTAATGAAAACATTTCAAATTATAATATATATGTTTATATATTGTGATTTGAAGTTCTGTTTTAAAATTCAAATAATTTCTGAAGCTAATATTTAAGATGTTCTATTTACAATGAATATTTATATTTGTATAAAATTATTTTGAATAGAAAATGATGAATTAAACTTAAATAGAAAATATGATTTCAAAATTTTAGTATACATAAGTTTTTATAGTAATTTGGAAAGTTTTGATTTGATTTAATAAGGTGCTTTTCAAAAGCTATTTAAAATTAATTTTTATTTATAAACACTTAAAGGGAAATTTATTTTTATTAAATGAATAATAACTTGAAATTAGTACATTATTATAAATAATTGTTTTCCTTTAAATTGATTTTTGAAAACAAATTTAGATTCTTAATATAATATTAATGTTAGTTATAGAAATTTATGTTTAAACTTTTAAAAATAAAATTTAAACAAATGTTACTTCCTTTTAAAACATATCTTTAGGAAAGTGAGTTTTAAATAATTATAAAATAAATCACAAAGTTATAAATATATCGCATTTCATAGTTATACATATATAACATGAGTATTAGATTAATATAGTAACTAAGGTTTATTTATTTATAAACAAATGATTAATGTAATCTTAAAACTCATGGCATCATAAGAATTTATGAAAATACACTTGTATTCATAATATTAAAGGGTTGGACATTTGTTAATACATGAAGTTATGCATTTAACAAGTGGCATCTTTATGTTTAAAAGAAAAGTTTGTTTTAATTTAAAGTTCAAAAGAAAATAAAAAGTCAAGAGAAAAGATCTGTTGTTTATTTTCTTCATCTAAAACCTCTTTAATTGTCTTCAACGAAAATAAAATAAAATAAAATTAAAGAAACCAAGTGAAAACTTCAAACTAAAAAGAAAAGGAAAAAAGAATTCAAATTTGTAACTAATGGAAGAAAAAGAAAATCTGAAGCTATACAACTTCAACCTGGAAAACATGCAAATTCATCAAGAAGATTTCAGGGAAATTTTTTCAATGTTTCAACAGCAAGTTAAGAAGCAAAAGCAAAATAAAATTCCAGGAAAATCCAAATGCAGTGATACAGAGTGTTCTCTGCTCCTAAATTCTGTGAGTAAATTTCTTTTTATAAAAACAGTTTTAATCCTTCATTTGATGATCTGTGAAATGTTTAAATGTGTATCTATGTTTGCATGTTGAATCTGATGAGGTTAAATCATGTTGTTGCTTAGAATTTCCATCTTAAATTTGGTTTGGGCTGTACAAACTTGAGCACATACCAGTATATGAATAATTTGGTGTTCCTTGTAAAATCTGTATCAAGATCAACTAAAATGACTCAAATTTTTCTGTATAATCAAAAATTAACCTTGGTTTCTGGAGTAAAGATGTTAATAACATGATTTTCTTGTTTTTAAAATTTATTACATGTAAGTATATTTGCATATTACTCAGTAAATTATGAAAATACAGTAGACTTTCAAAAGTGAGAAAAATTCATGTTAGATGAATTTTGAATTCACTTAGATAATCTGATTCATATTATCAAAATATGATTTTTAACGTAAAATTTGTAATTTTTATGATGGTGGTTGAAATGAATTTGGGGGTTTTTGACATTTGGGAATTTGATCGATTCTGGTTGATAGATGTGGAGTAGGATGGCGAGATTTGGCACGGAGAAGCGCACAGTGATGGGTGATGAGAGAAAAATGATGGTTGATTTTTATGGCGAGTGTGGTGGCCGTGGAAGGGATTAGTAGGGTTTAAGGGCTGTTTTCTGTTGGGGTCGGGATCGTGGAGTTTGCGTCATCGTTGCTGGGTTTTGGTGAATCGCGTGAGGGGGAGAAGATATAGTGGAAAGAGGCGCATGCGTGGGTGAGATGGTAGGACCTCCGGTGATGGGATGCGTCGACGGTGATGTTTTGTAACAACCCGCATATTTATCAATTGTATATTTAAATATTTTATTTAAATATTTCATCATTCGTCGGATTTTGGTCCGAAACGATACTTTTTGCATACAGTCGAATTAGGACCCGGGACCACCCCCATTGAGTTCAAAATGTCGTTTGCAACCTTTTTGAGTATAAGCTTCGATATGTTTGGAGTAAGTTGATTTTTGCCACTTTTTAACTTAGGGCTTTGGTTTGGACTGAACCCATTAATCACTTACTAACTCAGCCCCAACCTACTCCAACTCTTCATTACTTCATTTCATATTCCTAACACTCAAGCTTAAGCAAAAATGGTGGAAGAGAATGGGAATTAGAAACTCCAAGCCCTAGTTCCTCTTGCTAGCTCAAGTTCTTGCTCCAAAATCAAAGAGAACCCATTTGTAAGCATCTCCTTCTTCTTCTCCAACTCATCCTCCTTCCAATTTCAGAAATTTCCTAAACCTAATTTGAGAAATATTTCTCTTTTAAGCTTAGAATCAAGCTTCTTGAGTTGGGATTGAAGAGTGGTTGATCCTCCTTTGTTTTCAAGCTTCTTCTTCATTGATTTGGGTTCAAAGGTGAGATTTTTATCTCACATCTTAGTCTATATTTATCTTCGATTGTTAGGTATGAATTCCTAACACTTATTCATGTGCATTTGATTTTGATTTGGATTGCTTTTGTGAATATTCCAATTTTTGGTGTTTTGGGTTCAATTCTTTAAAAATCATAACTTTGATGTTTTGATCATGTTTTTGGTGATGAACCAAAGAGCTTCTATGGCCGGGTAGTCGATTGGCGTAAACCCTTAGTGTCGTTGCTTGACGGTTTGCAAATTGAGGGAGTTTGTACGTCTTTTGAAATTGGGTAGGAAGTGCAAGCATACAGGTTCGGCCGACCGAGCTCAGGGTCCGGTCGACCGACCTGCCACACAGGCACTTCCTGCCT
Source organism: Allium cepa (assembly GCA_030765085.1). NCBI lineage: Eukaryota > Viridiplantae > Streptophyta > Magnoliopsida > Asparagales > Amaryllidaceae > Allium > Allium cepa. The sequence goes on from CM060938.1 coordinate 236,898,777, forward strand.
CTGTTTTGGAAGTGCTGGTTACAGGCTTCGGCCGACCGAGCCCCTGGGCCGGTCGACCGACCTAGTGCCCGAGCACTTCCAACCACTAGTTCGGTCAACCGACTCAGGGAGTCTGGTTGACCGACCTGCTCCTATCTGCCAACTATGTCTGTTTGTTTAGTTGTCTGAATTTCCAACTTTGATCGATTCGTGTTGTTTCCCTTTTGTTGTTATCATTTATTATCGACTTTGATGACTTATTTTCTTCGGGAATTCTTGGAATATCCATTTTGATGGATTCGGTATCGATTTCTTTGGATTCTATTCATGTCTTCGAATATGAATTTTAGTGATTGACTGTTCCTACAATCTTCTTTGTGATTTGTCACTTTCAAAATATAAAGGTTTTCTATACTAGTAGTATATATCAAAACTCTTTCTTCAAATGATTTCAACACTATTTTGTTACGAAGCTCGTTTTCTTAAACCGTTTTCCAATCTATTAGTATATACAAGCCTTTACCTCACTCGTATGAGAAATCTAATTAAACGACTTAGTAAAACAAGTGGTATGAAACGTTTGCGTTTACTTCGCCAGTTAATTCTTGGACTTGTTCGATTGAAACTCTTGTGACAATTTTTTAGTGGAGATCTACAATTTGTTCGTAAATATTTAAGTTAAGCTGGTGGTTATGGGAGATGAAGCTAAGCTCATATATTTACTAGCTTACTGTAATTAACACTTCTCCGTGATCATGACGATCATTTTTATGTTTTAGACTAGCATTGTGCGATGTCTTTTTGATTTGGTTCATCGGATGCCACGCTGAACGACGTCGATGCTCCGAATTATTTGATACATTGGATGTACCGTTTGCACTACATCAATGTCTTTGCTTTTGATACATTGGATGTACCGTTTGCACTACATCAATGTCTTTACTTTATCATTGGATGTACCGTTTGCACTGCATCAATGTCTTTGCTTTTGATACATTGGATGTACCGTTTGCACTACATCAATGTCTTTGCTTTCGATACATTGGATGTACCGTTTGCACTACATCAATGTCTTTGCTTTTGATTCATTGGATGTACCGTTTGCACTACATCAATATCTTTTCTTTTGATACAATGGATGTACCGTTTGCACTACATCAATGTCTTTGCTTTTGATACATTGAATGTACCTTTTGCACTACATCAATGTCTTTGCTTTTGATACATTGGATGTACCGTTTGCACTACATCAATGTCTTAGCTTTTGATTCATTGGATGTACCGTTTGCACTACATCAATGTCTTTGCTTTTGATACATTGGATGTACCGTTTGCAGTACATCAATGTCTTTGCTTTTGATTCATTGGACGTACCGTTTGCACTACATCAATGTCTTTCCTTTTGATACATTGGATGTACCGTTTGCACCACATCAATGTCTTTGCTTTTGATTCATTGGATGTGCCGTTTGCACTACATCAATATCTTTGCTTTTGATACATTGGATGTACGGTCTGCACTACATCAATGTCTTTGCTTTTGATTCATTGGATGTACTGTTTGCACTACATCAGTGTCTTGGCCATCCTTTGCTTGTGATTTCTGGATTTCGTGTGTTGAATTCTGGAATTTATGTTTCACCAACTTTTACGATTGACATTGATATATATGTCATTTATTGTGGCCTGGTGAATGAAATTAGGAGTATGGCATTCCTTTTTATCTTTGAGAAGATCTTTGCGATATTGATTAATCTCTTATAGATTTTTCAATTATTTATTTATCACAGCTTGGTATTGTGATTATTATACGTTTAGTCATGTCTCTTATTCTATATCATTTCATCTGATATTTATAGCTAGACTGATCCGTTTATTATTTTCTTCTTATAAATAATACTCGGGTTAGACTGAGATTCTACAGGTGCTTCCTCTTGACTTCCTATCTGGAACTATCATCTGACTTTTGGCTTACTACTTAGATTAGTAGTTTTTGTTGTATACATTTGAGATATAGACTCTATGATGTATACTTATTCTTTTATCTAGCACTTGTATCTATTCTTTTTGATATTGTGGATCTTGTTAGACCACTACTCTGATGAACACTTTTATGTGTTATATATATTCATATCTATTTCCGCCTTTGTGATATGAATTATCTGTGACTGATTTGTGTTATGTTTATTTCTATATTTGTTTCCGAAGACCTTTATAGCCACTGTGTAGTAGCTTTGAGTTTGTGTCGGTATGCCGGATTTCCTCTGTTATATTTTTATCTGGCATATCGGTAGTCGCACAAAGCAATTATACAGATGGTCGCTCCTCAACAGCCTTATTCTCCGTGCTAGTCGACAGCATTACTCCGTAGTGTTCTTGGCTAGCTGGGCATAGAGGTGGGGCGTCACAGCTTGGTATCAGAGCCAAACTTCGGAACAATGTAGAATAATCTAGCAAGGATCTTGTCCTAAGTCTTTCTTAGGAGTCGTGCTTTAGGATTTAATTCGAGTCTTCGTACCCATTCATCCTATTTTCTTTATGATTCCTTGTTTTATCTATCAAGATTTCTTGATATTTATTTTGAGAATAACTTTTTCCTCTTCTTTCTTTCTTTCTTAAAGAAGAGACATGGTTAGACCTAGCCGTTCCAGCGCCAGTCAATCTAGTGCTACTCCCCTGGATGGAGTATTCATGTCTGCTCAACAACTTTTGGATCTTGTAAAGAATCAAGAGTTTATCTATGCTTTGAGTAAGAACCCCGAAATGGTTCTACCTTTGAAACTTGAAGTTTCTTTCAATCAGCTTGTGGATGTTACTCTTCTTCATGGAGAGGTTGGTGAAGGAAGTGTTTGTGATATTGGGACTTCCAAGAAGAGGCATATTAAGTTCAAGAGCCTTAATCCCAATAAGAGAGTGAAGCAAACTACTTTTGTAGCAAAGACTCCAATCCCTAATCGTGGAGGATGCTACAATTGTAATTCTAAGGAACACTATGCGAATATGTGTCCAAAACCCCGTTCTTGTCGCTATTGCAAGAATCCGGGTCATCTTTTATTTGCATGTCCCAAACTTTTGAACAAGGACATGAGGAAGCTAAATATTGTGCAAGCCCCTAGAAACTCTTCTCTTGGTCAAGGTATTTTTCACTCAATCCTTGATGGCATTGTTTTATTTCATGATCTTCTTATTCGAGTTCCTTTTGATATGGGTTCCATCTCACTATTTTATATCAAAAGAACTTGTTGATTCTTCTTCTTTAAACATTTATGAGCTTGATGACTTCTTTGAGGATTGCGAATCCGGATTAGTGGATCCGCAACACTCAATTTGCTTTTTATTGAGGTCGAAATTATTTTATGTGATTTTTCTTTCCGAGCCGGTTTTTTTACTTAGGCTTCGGAATTGATTTTTGTAAGGACTGGCATAATCGTTGTGAAGCTCATATCCTATTTTCCGTGTGGACTATTCATCTTCGACATTTTCTATCCGTTAAGCAGATTTCTATTTTTGTTGAGATTCCGATTTCAAATTTTTGAAGGCATCGTTTTATTCTTTAAACCCTCAAGATGAGAAAAGTGTTATTTCTCTTATCTAAATAATTTGTGAAACTTTTCCGGTATTTTTGATTTTGTCTTAGGATTATCACCTAAGAAATCTTTTGTGTGGTGTTAAGGTGTTTCCAGTTCGACCTTGCCACCGATTTTCATTTGGCTACGAGTCGCGGGAGTTAGCATTCCACTTACCGCATTCCGCACTCGTTACGATTCTTATGAATGGCTTATTATGTCATTCAGTTTGCCCATCTTGTTTCATCCATTTTATAAATCGAGTATTTTACGAATATCTCGATGACTCCATTCTAGTATTTATTGATTTTTGGATGAACTTAGAAATTTAAAATTTTTGCAAATCTTTTTCATAAGATTTATTTTTAAGTATAAATAGGATTTTCTATTTTTAGAACGAACAAATAGAATTTTCAAAAGTTTTTAGAAACATGTTTATCCTATAAAAGATGATTTTGTGATTGTATTGTCCGTTGAGTGCATTAAGAATTCTGGTCGATGCGCTTGATCAACGTTATCGATAGGAATTTCCTAAACGCTTAGATGTGACAGTCAAACATAATAAATTGACTTGTAAAGATGTAAATTTTTCTAGAAAGACTATTACATAAAGGTGATTGTAATTTTGAAAGTTTTAGCTTTTCGGAAAAGAAGATTATTTAAAAGAACTCTTTTCCGATACTCTTATTCTTGTGATTCCCGAGGAGAACCAAGACTTTATCTTTTGTACCAATGCTAACCGTATTGGTTTGGATGCCATTCTCTTGCAAAAGATAGTGTGTTATCAGTTGTGCTTCTAAATCATTAAAAGCCGATTGAGACTAGGTATTCCACTCATGATCTAGTGCTCGCGGCTATTGTTTTCGCTTTTAGAGTTTGGCATCATCATTTTTTGGGGAGAAATTTGTTATCCACCTCGATCACAAATCTTTGGAATATGTATTCTCTCATAAGGAACTTCATGTCAACTCGAGTTCCTGGCATCTTATGATCTTGATATTCTTTTTATTCCCGGAAGGGAAATCGTGTTGCCAATGCGCTTTGTCGTAAGCAACAAGTGGTAGATTCTTTGATGTTGTCTGAATGGAATTATATTTTTACCAAGTTCATCAGGCGTTTTGACGTACTTCGTTTTACTGAGTTTCATCTCATCTCTTTTATGGACTAGCGTCCGATGTTCTTTTATGGTGTTCGGTTCATTGGATGCATTGTTATTATACTACATCGATGTTCCATCTTATCTGGATCAATGGATGTACCATTATTTTACTACATCGTTGTTCCGGTTTATTGGTTCATTGGACGTACCGTTTTTGTACTACGTCGGTGTTCCGAAATTATTCGGGCTTTGGATCATTGGACGTACCATTTTTGTACTACGTCGGTGTTCCGAAATTATTCGGGCTTTGGTTCATTGGGCGTACCGTTTTTGTACTACGCTGATATTCCAAATTATTTGAGTTTCTAGTTTCTCGGGCATACTGTTATTATACTACGTCGTTGCACAAGCTCAATTTTCTGCTATTCTTGACGTTCTCCACGTCTTTTATCTACGGAAATGCCTTAGGGATTCCGGTTTTTATTCTTGAGCCCGGTGATATTGTAGAAATTGAAGTTTCACCAGATTTGATTTATGAGCAACATCCCATTCGCATCATTGCTTCGGGGGTTGAGCGCCTTCGGAATAAAGATGTTCTTCTTGTGAGAGTTCAATGGTTCTCAAATCCTAGGGATTGCTCTTGGGAATCCAGAGAATTCATCGAGCGATCCCGTTCAGGCTTACTCTTTCATGCTCCTTATGGTGAACTTCCTATTTCAAATTTTCTTTTGTGTTGATATGCTTCTATGGTTGTTACTTCTTATTTTCTTCTTAAGTATTGCGAGGACGCAATTTCTTTAAGGAGGGGAATCTGTAACAACCTGCATATTTATCAATTGTATATTTAAATATTTTATTTAAATATTTCATCATTCGTCGAATTTTGGTCCGAAAAGCTACTTTTTGCATACGGTCGAATTAGGACTCGGGACCACCCCCATTGAGTTCAAAATGCCGTTTGCAACCTTTTTGAGTATAAGCTTCGATATGTTTGGAGTAAGTTGATTTTTGCCACTTTTTCACTTAGGGGTTTGGTTTGGGCTGAACCCATTAATCACTTACTAACTCAGCCCCAACCAACTCCAACTCTTCATTACTTCATTTCATATCCTAACACTCAAGCGTAAGCAAAAATGGTGGAAGAGAATGGGAATTAGAAACTCCAAGCCCTAGTTCCTCTTGCTAGCTCAAGTTCTTGCTCCAAAATCAAAGAGAACCCATTTGTAAGCATCTCCTTCTTCTTCTCCAACTCATCCTCCTTCCAATTTCAGAAATTTCCTAAACCTAATTTGGGAAATATTTCTCTTTTAAGCTTAGAATCAAGCTTCTTGAGTTGGGATTGAAGAGTGGTTGATCCTCCTTTGTTTTCAAGCTTCTTCTTCATTGATTTGGGTTCAAAGGTGAGATTTTTATCTCACATCTTAGTCTATATTTATCTTCGATTGTTAGGTACGAATTCCTAACACTTATTCATGTGCATTTGATTTTGATTTGGATTGCTTTTGTGAATATTCCAATTTTTGGTGTTTTGGGTTCAATTCTTTAAAAATCATAACTTTGATGTTTTGATCATGTTTTTGGTGATGAACCAAAGAGCTTCTATGGCCGGGTAGTCGATTGGCGTAAACCCTTAGTGCCGTTGCTCGACAGTTTGCAAATTGAGGGAGTTTGTACCTCTTTTGAAATAGGGTAGGAAGTGCAAGCATACAGGTTCGGCCGACCGAGCTCAGGGTCCGGTCGACCGACCTGCTACCCAGGCACTTCCTGCCTCTGTTTTGGAAGTGCTGGTTACAGGCTTCGGCCGACCGAGCCCCTGGGCCGGTCGACCGACCTGGTGCCCGAGCACTTCCAACCTCTGGTTCGGTCAACTGACTCAGGGAGTCCGGTTGACCGACCTGCTCCTATCTGCCAACTATGCCTTTTTGCCTAGTTGTCTGAATTTCCAACTTTAATCGATTCGTGTTGTTTCCCTTTTGTTGTTATCATTTATTATCGACTTTGATGACTTATTTTCTTCGGGAATTCTTGGAATATCCATTTCGATGGATTCGGTATCGATTTCTTTGGATTCTATTCACGTCTTCGAATATGAATTTTAGTGATTGATTGTTCCTACAATCTTCTTTGTGATTTGTCACTTTCAAAATATAAAGGTTTTCTATACTATTAGTAAATATCAAAACTCTTTCTTCAAATGATTTCAACACTATTTTATTACAAAGCTCGTTTTCTTAAACCGTTTTCCAGTCTATTAGTATATACAAGCCTTTACCTCACTCGTATGAGAAATCTAATTAAACGACTTAGCAAAACAAGTGGTATGAAACGCTTGCGTTTACTTCGCCGGTTAATTCTTGGACTTGTTCGATTGAAACTCTTGTGACAATTTTCTAGTGGAGATCTACAATTTGTTCATAAATATTTAAGTTAAGCTAGTGGTTATGGGACATGAAGCTAGGCTCATATATTTACTAGCTTACTGTAATTGACACTTCTCTGTGATCATGACGATCATTTTTATGTTTTAGACTAGCATTATGCGATGTCCTTTTGATTTGGTTCATCGGATGTCACACTGAACGACGTCGATGCTCCGAATTATTTGATACATTGGACGTACCGTTTGCACTACATCAATGTCTTTGCTTTTGATACATTGGACGTACCGTTTGCACTACATCAATATCTTACCTTTTGATACATTGGACGTACCGTTTGCACTACATCAATGTCTTTGCTTTTGATACATCGGATGTACCGTTTGCACTACATCAATGTATTTGCTTTTGATTCATTGGATGTACCGTTTGCACTACATCAATGTCTTTGCTTTTGATACATTGGATGTACCGTTTGCACTACATCAATGTCTTTCCTTTTGATACATTGGATGTACCGTTTGCACTACATCAATGTCTTTGCTTTTGATACATTGGATGCACCGTTTGCACGACATCAATGTCTTTGCTTTTGATTCATTGGATGTACCATTTGCAGCACATCAATGTCTTTGCTTTTGATACTTTGGATGTATAGTTTGCACTACATCAATGTCTTTACTTTTGATTCATTGGATGTCCCGTTTGCACTACATCAATGTCTTTGCTTTTGATACATTGGATGTACCGTTTGCACTACATCAATGTCTTTGCTTTTGATTCATTGGATGTAACGTTTGCACTACATCAATATCTTTTCTTTTGATACATTGGATGTACCGTTTGCACTACATCAATGTCTTTGCTTTTGATTCATTGGATGTACCATTTGCACTGCATCAATGTCTTAGCCATCCTTTTCTTGTGATTTCTGGATTTCGTGTGTTGAATTCTGCAATTTATGTTTCACCAACTTTTACGATTGGCATTGATATATATGTCATTTATTGTGGCTTGGTGAATGAAATTAGGAGTATGACATTCCTTTTTATCTTTGAGAAGATCTTTGCGATATTGATTAATCTCTTATTGATTTTTCAATTATTTATTTATCACAGCTTGGTATTGTGATTATTATACGTTTAGTCATATCTCTTATTCTATATCATTTCATCTGATATTTATAGCTAGACTGATCCGTTTATTATTTTCTTCTTATAAATAATACTCTGGTCAGACTGAGATTCTACAGGTGCTTCCTCTTGACTTCCTATCTGGAACTATCATCTGACTTTTGGCTTACTACTTAGATTAGTAGTTTTTGTCGTATACATTTGAGATATAGACTCTATGATGTATACTTATTCTTTTGTCTAGCTCTTGTATCTATTCTTTTTGATATTGTGGATCTTGTTAGACCATTACTCTGATGAACACTTTTATGTGTTATATATATTCATATCTATTTCAGCCCTTGTCATATGAATTATCTGTGACTGATTTGTGTTATGTTTATTTCTATATTTGTTTTCGAAGACCTTTATAGCCACTGTGTAGTAGTTTTGAGTTTGTGTCGGTATATCGGATTTCCTCTGTTATATTTTTATCTAGCATATCGGTACTCGCACAAAGCAATTATACAGATGGTCGCTCCTCAACAGCCTTATTCTCCGTGCTAGTCGACAGCATTACTCCGTAGTGTTCTTGGCTAGCGTGGGCATAGAGGTGGGGCGTCACATGTTTCTTCGGTCGTGTTCTTTCCTGTTGAAGCGCTGAAGCAACTCATTTTTGGTACAGTGATGGGTTCATTGATCCAGGGGGACGAATGGTCAGAGGGGGTTAAGGATGACTTGAGGGAATTATCGGCGTTGATCGCCGCAGACCTGGGTCAACGTGCACGTGCACGAGCCATTTTTGTGCAGCAGTTTTGGTTTGGGAAGTTTTAGTTGGGGTTTTCGTGGTTTTGCTCGAGCCTGATCTCGTGTTGATGTCGCGTGGGACTCGAAGTTGTAGGAGGAGGGTTGAGTGAGATTTGGGTTACAGGATTTATATCCTGTTCGTTTGTTTTAAAAATGCAAAATTTAATTTTCTGAAATTCAATACAAACTGAGTTCTAAACCATAGTTTTAAATTGTTTTAAATATGTTTTGAAATGTATTAATTGAAAATCTTTGTGTTTTAACAAGTTATGATAAATTGGTTTTAAATAAAAAAAATAGTTTGTTGTTTAAAACCAGGTTTGAACTTTATAAAAATGAAGTTTCAAAAGTTAAAACAAATTTGTTGTTTAAAACAAAGTGTTTAAATTAGTATTATTAAGAATGAAATGTTGACTTTAAAGAAATTTTAGTTTTAAAGTTTGGATTTTTATAAGTTAAACTTTTGTTTTAAAAATAGTTTGGTTTCAATTTTGTTTGTTTAATGGTATAATTATGTTTTCAAATAAAATTTGTATTAGAAGTAATTTAAAAGTGATCATTAAGGTGGGGTATTTAATATTGTTAAATTAAATGATGATGTTTTAGTATAAACCAATTAAGAGTTCTGAATTTAAAAAAAAATTAATTTTTAAATTGATTGATAAAAGTTAATGAAAAATGGTTTATATTATTCAAGTTTGATAATAAAGGTAATTAAAGTAAACTATTTAATTTACTTGAATGATTAATATAAGTGATTAAATTAAGGTAAATTAGATTGTGTAATTAATTAAGTGTAATTAATTACTTAATTAGAAATTAATTTAATCAAGTTTAATTAATTAAGAAATAATTATTTAATAAGTAATTAAGAAGTAATTTACTTAATCTTTTTTAAGAATTATAAAAATATAATTACTTAATGAAGTAATTAAGGTAATTAATTACACAGTGTAATTAATTAAGTTAAGTATAGTTAATTTTTTTAGTTAATTAATTAAGTTTAATTAATTAAAAAGAATTACTTAATGATGGAATTTAGTATAATTACTTAAAGTAATTAAAGATGTGTAATTACTTAGTGAAGTAATTAATAAATAATTACTAATTGTAATTATTTAAGAGATTACTTGATGGATAATAATTAAAGAAGTATAATTACTTAAGGGAAGTAATTCAGGATAATTACTCAGTGTAATTAAAGAATTGATTAATGAAATTAATCAAGGTATTGTTTAATTGATGTAGTAATTAAGGAAGTTAATTACTAATTGTGATTAATCAGGTTTGATTAATAATTGTAATTAAGTTTATAATTAATACTTAAATGTAATTATTGAAATTAGAGGGTCATTAATTAGTGTAATTAATGAATAATTAATTGTTTAGTTAATTAATAAATGTGATTAATTATAAGATTATTAATCAATGAAGTGAGAAATAATTATTAATTAATGTAATTAATTAAAAATTTAGGTAACTAATTATTGTTAATTAATTAACTAGAATTAATTAAGATTAATGATTAAAGATAAAGTAATCTGTGTAATTAATTTAAGGGTTAATTACATAGTGTAATTAAAGAATAATTAATCTAGGTGATTAATTAAGAATATGATTGAAGATAATTAATCTGAAATTGAATGTTAATTGATTGGATTATGAAGGTGATTAAAGAGTGATTAATTAATTAACTGTAATTAATTAATGATTGTTTAAGCAGGGTTAGTTGTTTAATTCTCAAGTAATTAATTTGATTTAAGATGATTAAATTAATTATAAAGGAATTAATAATGCCTATTTGTGTATGATTGTTGTGGAATATCTGAATTGGTTGATATCTATTGAATGATTGATACTGGATGATTTGGATGTCTATGAGATATTTGAAATGCTGCTTTGTGAGATGAATGTTTGATATGAATTATCTGTTGTGATAATGTGATTCATCTATCTGTTTATGTCATCCTGAATATAAGTTAATTGTTTAAACCCTTAAGTACAACTTGGACATTAAAATGGCGTTTGGTTTTGATGAGACCGGGATCGGGTTTCCATATTTGGATATCTGAAAACCACATCGATTCCAATTAAACGTTAGGTCGTGAATCCAAGTGGAGCAAGTGAAGACTCGAGGTGTAAGGGCTATACGTCAGTATAACTCTGTGGGTGATTCCGTAATGAGTTTGACGGAATAGTGCTTATAGGTTCGAGATGGTGATTCAGATTGCAAGGGCTATGGTCGTTGACTCTGAGGGTGGTTCCAAAATGAGTGTAACGAGATAGTGCCTTCGGTTTCGTTCGAACCCGGAACGAACTTGTATGGATTGAATGCTTTCAGTACATCGTCAGGCAGACGATGAGCATTCTAAGTGATATGTCCTATAAAGGTAATCGCAGCCTCAAGACTCATCAACCGAGAATGGCTAAAACAGGGGAGGTGCAGCAAGGCTTCGTGGGTAGCTCCCACTGGAGAGCAAGATTGACCCCTGTCTAAAGGTCCCTTTTTATTTCGGCTGTGTGGGGCAGTTGATCATGACAACTGCAGGGGTGGTCTTGTTCGGGACTGTTAAGTAAGGAATGGCCCCGGCCTTGTGTTGCAGAGGAGCGGACGTACTCCTCGGCACGGTGATCTAGGGCACGTACTGTGACGGGCGGTACCCCTGTAGCCCTGCCATTGAAGGAAACCCAATTTCCCTACGAGACCCTACGGTTTTGTTTGTATTACCCACCTTTGTGGCTAGTAGCTGGAATTTAATAGATGTAACAATTTCGGCTATTTCATATTTACTTGAAAACCCTAGACACTATTATAATATCACAGGATTTTCCTATCAAATGTTTTGGTTAGCGTAAGGTAAAAACTTTTCCATGTTTATGTGTAGGAAGTCTTACGTGATACCTTTTCTTTTCAAAGGATTTTCTAAAGTTAAGCAACTTTTAACCGTTTACTCACACCAGACCCCTGTCTGACCCGAGTGTTTATTTTCTGTTTTATTAAACTCTTGGGTACTCATATTATGTATGAGTAGTCAAGTGTTTTAGGTTCGCTTTGACGAGATCTGGAGGAGATATGGAGCAGGTGGCTTCAGCATGTAGATATATATATATATATATGTATGTATGTATGTATATAGCAGTTCCGCTGTGTTTGAGTCATTTATGTATTTGTGATGTACTTGAGTTGTAGTATCTAGACAAGTGTTATAACTGTCTAGTTTTGTGTAGTTTGAGATGTATAACTCTGATGTATATGATACTATGTAACATTTTATTTGATTAATATAATTTATTCGTTCCGCTATGAGATTCTTATGTTGTTTGGTTCTTCTTTCCTTTCTTTTCTCTTTTCTATCCCTTTCTTTTCTTCTTAATGATGCATCTTTCTGGTGATAGGAAGGCGGGTCGTTACAATGTGGTATCAGAGCGCTAGGTTGAGCGAGTACCTAGGCTCTGGAATGGTGTCTTCCTTGAGATAGCGTATTTGTAATTTTGAATATATATATATATATATATATTTATTTATTCCTACCAATTTTGTTGGGTTACCTGTTCGGGTTTTCCAATATAAGTTATAAAGGTAGATAAGGTAGTGTTGTGTGCAACACGACTACTACCGTTGGTTGGAAGTGTATTTGTCGAGACTGTAGACCTAATACCGTCTCAAGTGAGCTTTTCAGCTTGGTGTATGGATCTCACCGATCTCTGAAGGAAATCTTTTAAAGGTTGAGAGTTTATTTTTGGAGTATAAGTTTGGATTGCACTCATGCGAGCGAATTCTCTAGAGTTTGGATAAGTTGGGAGAGCTGAAGCAAGTAATGGTATTTGGCAACCATAGGAAGGAGTCTTATCTGTTTTGGAGTGGAGACTCAGTTCATCTATGTGTTTCTGCTTGGTCTGAAGCCCGAGTTTCTTGAGAGGTTTCTGTCTATCTTGAAGACTCTTTTTGTGGAGTTGGTTGATGTAGCTTTGGGATTCAAGGAGTTTTGGATAGGAGGTCTGTAGTAGCAAGGGCAGCTCAGGTGTTGAATGTGCTGTCGGGAAGATCTTTTAGATCAGCAGTTGTGTGCTCCGTTTCTTCGATGGTTCAAAAGTCTTTTAAGATTCTTCTCTCAATAGATCGAGCAAATAGTGAAGGCTTGTTCCTTTTTCTTCTGGAAGATCAGTTATGTAAGATGTTGTGGTTGAGGTGGACCATTAGTTTCTTCTTTTGAAGGGCTTAAGCTGTTTGGTTATGTAAGAAAGAATAGTTTCTTTGGAATCTGAACTAGGTGTTATCGCAAAAGTGACTTGCGACGGTTCGTAAGTTCTTTAGTAATCTTTGCTTTAGTTTGGGACATCTCTAAAGATGTTGGAGCTATCGAAGCGGTATGAGACTTTCTGAATATCTTCAGGGTAGTCAAAGGAATTTGTCCACATCGGGAGATGGAGTTCGGTTATGATTTGGTTCTTGGATTTTCTGGTGATTTGACCTAGTAGAGAGAAGAATCCAGGAGAGAGGATTTTGCGAGCATTCGGGGTTGATTGGATCTAGTTTTCTGAATGGATTGCTGCTGTAGTATTTGTGACCAAGTCAGGTAGGTCATTAAGCTTTTATGGGATTTGATGGACAATGTTTCTGGATGAGTTAATCAATTTTGTGCTTATGTTCATCAGAAGCATTCTCATCTTCTTCGGGTCAGAGTTGCAGCAGAAGCATGGTGGCAGCTATTCCAAGATAGAAGCAACTCGGATTCATCAAAGGATTTATGTTTTCTTGGATTTAAGATTTTCTTTAGGAAGTTCTTTCGGGATCTGAAGGCTTGGATGTCAGGAGTATCTGTTTTGTTTTCCGAATAGGAGAAGCAAGTTTGAAGTTCTTGATGTTGTATGGTAGATAGGTGTTTGGATTTCGATAGATTTTTGGGAGAATCATCTTGTTGAGTAGAATGAAGAGGTCATCTCATTCTTGATTCAGCTTTGATTTGAGATGCATCTGTGAAGTTGGATTATCAGGAAGATTGAGGGCAGTCCAGGATCAGCAGAGGTTGTGGTCAAGAGACGAATAGATCCGGAATTTGAAGCCGGAGATTTAATTTTTGGATAAGTTTTCTCCGATCATAAGAGCAATGAGATTGGATAAGATGGGAAGCTAGCTCAAGAGTGTATGGGAATCTTTGAATATTCTCTTAAGGATAAGTGTTTGATCTATCACTGGATTAGAACCAGCAGATCATGGAGATTTGGAAGTTGATTGGACTTTCTGTAATCCGGTAACCTGTTTAGATTATAGATCTGCATTTATAGGAGTTCTAGATCTGAGTAGAGCAGTTAGATTAGATTTTGTAGGGAGAGTAACCCGATGTTTGTACCTGGGAAACTCGAGGAAATTCTGTCCAAATTTTGTTTCGATGGTTAGAATTGATTGTTTGAATTGGATGGTTGATAGCATATATTGCTATTTTAAAATTTAAATCTGTATGAGATTATTAAATTACTTTGCTTTTAATTTCGGGGACGAAATTCTTTTAAGGGGGAAGGAATGTGATGTCCCAGAATTTTGGGAAATACTTATTTAATAATTTCCATTTATAATTTATTTTAAAATATGATTATGTTGATATAAGATCTAAATTTACCAAATATTATATATTCGAAACTAATAATTAATTTAATTTAACAAATGTTTTCTTTTCAAAATTCAATGATAATTTAATTTGAATGTTTATTCTTTTCAAATTATAATAATAATATATGTGTGTAATTAACAATAATCGATCTTATAAAGTTAACAAAAATATTCCATTTGTAATATATATGTATACTTTGTAATAAGGAGATTGGTTCAATTTAAATTTAATGAAAACATTTCAAATTATAATATATATGTTTATATATTGTGATTTGAAGTTCTGTTTTAAAATTCAAATAATTTCTGAAGCTAATATTTAAGATGTTCTATTTACAATGAATATTTATATTTGTATAAAATTATTGTGAATAGAAAATGATGAATTAAACTTAAATAGAAAATATGATTTCAAATTTTAATATACATAAGTTTTTATAGTAATTTGGAAAGTTTTGATTTGATTTAATAAGGTGCTTTTCAAAAGCTATTTAAAATTAATTTTTATTTATAAACACTTAAAGGAAAGTTTATTTTATTAAATGAATACTAACTGGAAATTAGTACATTATTATAAAAGTTTAAATTGTTTTCCTTTAAATTGATTTTTGAAAACAAATTTAGATTCTTAATATAATATTAATGTTAGTTATAGAAATTTATGTTTAAACTTTTAAAAATAAAATTTAAACAAATCTCACTTTCTTTTAAAACTTATCTTTAGGAAAGTGAGTTTTAAATAATTATAAACTAAAACACAAAGTTATAAATATATTGCATTTCATAGTTATACATATATAACATGAGTATTAGATTAATATAGTAACTAAGGTTTATTTATTTATAAACAAATGATTAATGTAATCTTAAAACTCGTCGCATCATAAGAATTTATGAAAATACACTTGTATTCATAATATTAAAAGGTTGGACATTTGTTAATACATGAAGTTATGCATTTAACAAGTGGCACCTTTATGTTTAAAAGAAAAGTTTGTTTTAATTAAAAGTTCAAAAGAAAATAAAAATTCAAGAGAAAAGATCTGTTCTTTATTTTCTTCAGCTAAAACCTCTTTAATTGTCTTCAACCAAAATAAAAAAACAAAATAAAAGAAACAAAGTGAAAACTTCAAACTGAAAAGAAAAGGAAAACAGAATTCAAATCTGTAACTGATGGAAGAAAAAGAAAATCTGAAGCTATACAACTTCAACCTGGAAAACATGCAAATTCATCAAGAAGATTTCAGGGAAAATTTTTCAATGTTTCAACAGCAAGTTAAGAAGCAAAAGCAAAATCAAATTCCAGGAAAATCCAAATGCAGTGATACAGAGTGTTCTCTGCTCCTAAATTCTGTGAGTAAATTTCCTTTTATAAAAACAGTTTTAATCCTTCATTTGATGATCTGTGAAATGTTTAAATGTGTATCTATGTTTTCATGTTGAATCTGATGAGGTTAAATCATGTTGTTGCTTAGAATTTCCATCATAAATTTTGTTTGAGCTGTACAAACTTGGGCACATACCAGTATATGAATAATATGGTGTTCCCTGTAAAATCTATATCAAGATCAACTAAAATGACTCAAATTTTTCTGTGTAATCAAAATTTAACCTTGGTTTCTGGAGTAAAGACGTTAATAACATGATTTTCTTGTTTTTAAAATTTATTACAATTAAGTATATTTGCACATTACTCAGTAAATTATGAAAATACATTAGACTTTCAAAATTGAGAAATATTCATGTTAGATGAATTTTGAATTCACTTAGATAATTTGATTCATATTATCAAATTATGATTTTTAATGTTAAATTTGTAATTTTATGATGGTGTTTGAAATGAATTTGGGGGGTTTTGACATTTGGGAATTTGATCGATTCTGGTTGATGGAAGTGGAGTTGGACGGCGAGATTTGGCATGGAGGAGGGCACAGTGATGGGTGATGAGAGAAAAATGGTGGTTGATTTTTATGGAGAGTGTGGTGGTCGTGGAAGGGATTAGTAGGGTTTAATGGCTGTTTTCTATTGGGGTCGGGATCGTGGAGTTTGCGTCATCGTTGCTGGGTTTTGGTGAATTGCGTGAGAGGGAGAAGATAGAGTGGATCGAGGCGCATGCGTGGGTGGGATGGTAGGACCGCCGGTGATGGGATGCGTCGACGGTAATGTTTCTTCGGTCGTGTTCTTTCCTGTTGAAGCACTGAAGCAACTCATTTTCGGTACAGTGATGGGTTCGTTGATGCAGGGGGACAAATGGTCAGAGGGGGTTAAGGATGACTTGGGGGAATCATCGGCGTTGATCGCCGCCGACCTGGGTCAACGTGCACGTGCACGAGCCATTTTTGTGCAGCAGTTTTGGTTTGGGAAGTTTTAGCTGGGGTTTTCGTGGTTTTGCTCGAGCCTGATCTCGTGTTGATGTCGCGTGGGACTCAAAGTTGTAGGAGGAGGGTTGAGTGAGATTTGGGTTACAGGATTTATATCCTGTTCGTTTTTTTTTTAAAACTGCAAAATTTAATTTTCTGAAATTCAATACAAACTGAGTTCTAAACCATAGTTTTAAATTGTTTTAAATATGTTTTGAAATGTATTAATTTAAAATCTTTGTGTTTTAACAAGTTATGATAAATTGGTTTTAAATAAAAAAAATAGTTTGTTGTTTAAAACCAGGTTTGAACTTCATAAAAATGAAGTTTCAAAAGTTAAAACAAAATTGTTGTTTAAAACAAAGTGTTTAAATTAGTATTATTAAGAATGAAATGTTGACTTTAAAGAAATTTTAGTTTTAAAGTTTGGATTTTTATAAGTTAAACTTTTGTTTTAAAAATAGTTTGGTTTCAATTTTGTTTGTTTAATGGTATAATTATGTTTTCAAATAAAATTTGTATTAGAAGTAATTTAAAAGTGATCATTAAGGTGGGGTATTTAATATTGTTAAATTAAATGATGATGTTTTAGTATAAACCAATTAAGAGTTCTGAATTTAAAAAAAAATTAATTTTTAAATCGATTGATAAAAGTTAATGAAAAATGGTTTATATTATTCAAGTCTGATTATAAAGGTAATTAAAGTAAACTATTTAATTTACTTAAATGATTAATATAAGTGATTAAATTAAGGTAAATTAGATTACGTAATTAATTAAGTGTAATTAATTACTTAATTAGAAATTAATTAATCAAGTTTAATTAATTAAGAAATAATTATTTAATAAGTAATTAAGAAGTTAATTACTTAATCTTTTTTAAGAATTATAAAAATATAATTACTTAATGAAGTAATTAAGGTAATTAATTACACAGTGTAATTAATTAAGTTAAGTATAGTTAATTTTTTTAGTTAATTAATTAAGTTTAATTAATTAAAAAGAATTACTTAATGATGGAATTTAGTATAATTACTTAAAGTAATTAAAGATGTGTAATTACCTAGTGAAGTAATTAATAAATAATTACTAATTGTAATTATTTAAGAGATTACTTGATGGATAATAATTAAAGAAGTATAATTACTTAAGGGAAGTAATTCAGGATAATTACTCAGCGTAATTAAAGAATTGATTAATGAAATTAATCAAGGTATTGTTTAATTGATGTAGTAATTAAGGAAGTTAATTACTAATTGTGATTAATCAGGTTTGATTAATAATTGTAATTAAGTTTATAATTAATACTTAAATGTAATTATTGAAATTAGAGGGTCATTAATTAGTGTAATTAATGAATAATTAATTGTTTAGTTAATTAATAAATTTGATTAATTATAAGATTATTAATCAATGAAGTGAGAAATAATTATTAATTAATGTAATTAATTAAAAATTTAGGTAACTAATTATTGTTAATTAATTAACTAGAATTAATTAAGATTAAAGATAAAGTAATCTGTGTAATTAATTTAAGGGTTAATTACATAGTGTAATTAAAGAATAATTAATCTAGGTGATTAATTAAGAATATGATTGAAGATAATTAATCTGAAATTGAAGGCTAATTGATTGGATTATGAAGGTGATTAAAGAGTGATTAATTAATTAACTGTAATTAATTAATGATTGTTTAAGCAGGGTTAGTTGTTTAATTCTCAAGTAATTAATTTGATTTAAGATGATTAAATTAATTATAAAGGAATTAATAATGCCTATTTGTGTATGATTGTTGTGGAATATCTGAATTGGTTGATATCAATTGAATGATTGATAATAGATGATTTGGATGTCTATGATATATGTGATATGCTGCTTTGTGAGATGAATGTTTGATATGAATTATCTGTTGTGATAATGTGATTCATCTATCCGTTTATGTCATCCTGAATATAAGTTAATTGTTTAAATCCTTAAGTACAACTTGGACATTAAAATGGCGTTTGGTTTTGATGAGACCGGGATCGGGTTCCATATTTGGATATCCGAAAACCACATCGATTCCAATTAAACGTTAGGTCGTGAATCCAAGTGGAGCAAGTGAAGACTCGAGGTATAAGGGCTATACGTCAGTATAACTTTATGGGTGATTCTGTAATGGGTTTGACGGAATAGTGCTGATAGGTTCGAGATGGTGATTCGGAGTGCAAGGTCGTTGACTCTGTGGGTGATTCCAAAATGAGTGCAACGAGATAGTGCCTTCGGTTTCATTCGAACCCGGAATGAACTTGTATGGATTGAATGCTTTCAGCACATCGTCAGGCAGACGATGAGTATTCTAAGTGATATGTCCTATAAAGGTAATCGCAACCTCAGTACTCATCAACCGGGAATGGCTAAAACAGGGGAGGTGCAGCAAGGCTTCGTGGGTAGCTCCCACTGGAGAGTAAGATTGACCCCTGTCTAGAGGTCCCTTTTTATTTCGGCTGTGTGGGGCGGTTGATCATGACAACTGCCGGGGTGGTCTTGTTTGGGACTGTTCAGTAAGGAATGGTCCCGGCCTTGTGTTGCAGGGGAGCGGGCGTACTCCTTGGTACGGTGATCTAGGCCACGTACTGTGACGGGCGGTTCCCCAGTAGCCCTGCCATTGAAGGAAACCCATTTTCCCTAGGAGACCCTACGGTTTTGTTCGTATTACCCACCTTTGTAGCTAGTAGCTGGAATTTAATAGATGTAACAATTTCGGCTATTTCATATTTACTTGAAAACCCTAGAAACTATTATAATATCACTGTATTTTCCTATCAAATGTTTTGGTTAGCGTAAGGTAAAAACTTTTCCATGTTTATGTGTGGGAAGTCTTACGTGATACCTTTTCTTTTCAAAGGATTTTCTAAAGTTAAGCAACTTTTAACCATTTACTCACACCAGACCCCTGTCTGACCCGAGTGTTTATTTTTTGTTTTATTAAACTCTTGGGTACTCATATTATGTATGAGTAGTCAAGTGTTTTAGGTTCGCTTTGACGAGATCCGGAGGATATATGGAGCAGGTGTCTTCAGCGTGTGTATATATATATATATATATATATATATATAGCAGTTCCGCTGTGTTTGAGTCATTTCTTTATCTGTGATGTACTTGAGTTATAATATCTAGACAGGTGTTATAACTGTCTAGTTTTGTGTAGTTTGAGATGTATAACTCTGATGTATATGATACTATGTAACATTTTATTTGATTAATATAATTTATTCGTTCCGCTGTGAGATTCTGATGTTGTTTGGTTCTTCTTTTCTTTCTTTTCTCTTTTCTATCCCTTTCTTTTCTTCTTAATGATGCGTCTTTCTGGAGATAGGAAGGCGGGTCGTTACACATTCACTCTCTACTACTCTGATTATGTTGCAGTGTTCATATATGGTTATTAAAGCCTTTTCATTGTTGAGGCGGTGTCACTGATGTTGGCTTGGCTTATTCATTTCTTAGTCGCACTCTAGTTCATTTTACTTTGTCACCCCCCATGTAATTTGCAGTTGCATTTTTGGTTTGCACTGCCTTAGGGTCGAGACTAGTACTGCCTGATGTACGCTATCGTTTTGGAACTGCTACATGATGCATTGCATTTGACATTGAACTGTGGCTGTGTTTAGTCATTGACTTGACCTTCTTGCATTGTGTGGTGGTTGTACTGTGCAGTCATGTACATTTGTGTCACTTGTTGTTGCACTTGCTTGACCCAGTTTCATTCTTCTTTGAGTCTGTTGTGCTTTGCATTGCATTGACTTATACACTCCTGGTTTCACTGATATATATAGGTTCGTGTGTTGTGGTGCCATTCCTCTAGTGCCTTCACCCTCCTTTTATTTTTGTAGTTATACCACTGCTTTGTGCTTTGTGTTGAGTCAAGATTTTTATAGAGTTTTGATTTCTGACAAAGGAATAAGCCGTGATCGACAAAAAGAAGTTATTCATTGAAGAAACACAAAGAGCTCCATATATTAGAGGTTGATTATTTGGTATGTTAGTAATTTATGTTAAAAATCTATCCTCAAATAATCATATAACTTCAATCTTTCAATATATATACATATGCACATTAACTGTGCAAATTGGACTAAACCGGTCGACCGGTTGAAAATAAGGTGGTCGACCGTTTTTGCCCAGAATGCACAGATAACATGCACACATGCACATAACGTATATATATTTGAATTCCTGTCTACCGGTCCATTTTTGACCTGTCGACCGTTTTTAAACAGAAAGCAACTTTTCCAAAAGACACTTCTCTTCTCCAAAGGTTGCATCTCCTATCTTTCATCAATGATCATAACTCTTAATGGCAACTGTTCACAAAGAGTTACAACTATTTTTCTCTATATATACTCATCTAAATCATTGATTCAAACACAAGTTTTTACACGATCATATATGCTCTCTAATCTAATCTCTAACACTCCTGCATTCTAAAAATTAATTTAGCTTATTGAATCATTGAAATTATTTCATATCTTTTGATTCAATAAGTAAATACCTTCTTTAATCTTTACAAAACATCATTCATATTCTTTGAGGATAAGATTATAGGAAGGGTGTACTACTAGTGACAAATCCGTGTTTTCAAGAACACAATTTGTCAACAACAATTGTATTTGTTTTTGTTGAAGTCCTCGTGTTGTAAGAGGCAAGTGTTGAAGTCCTCGGTGTTGTAAGAGGCAAGTGTTGAAGTCCTCAGTGTATTAGAGGCGTGAAATCCCGTTCGGCTGTTCGGGTATTGTAAACCTGTTCCTCCGGGTGAAGCGAGGTAGTTAATAGTGAAAATCCAGATAGAAGTCTGGGACTGGACGTAGGACGGTGCTCCGAACCAGTATAAAAATCTCTGGTGTGATTTTTCTATTTTCTATTTACAATACTATTATCATCTATTTCCGCATTTATATTATAGTCCATATTACACGATCCGTGTGTACTATATTAGCACATATAATTGTATACACACCGCACTTTCATTTGGTATCAGAGCACGGTCATCATATAACCGTAACACAGTTATTTGATATATTCTTGTAATATGGCAAATAACGCAAGTACTAGCACTCAAAACACCACTTACACAGAAGGGCAATCGACACAAAGACCTCCATTTTTCAATGGTCTTAACTATATTTATTGGGCAACACGTATGTCATTCTTTATGCAATCAAGTAGCTATGATGCTTGGAATGCTACTCAAAGAGAAATAGTGAATCCAACAACTGATTATTCAGAATGGACTGTGGCTGAGAAAACGGCAGCAGCCGTAAATGCAAGAGCAATAAATATGTTGTTCTGTGCATTAGACCAAAATGAATATAACCGTGTTAGTATCTGCACTACTGCATATCAAATTTGGCAAACGCTAAAAATCACTCATGAAGGTACTAACAAGGTTAAACAAGCCAAAATCGCCATGCTGAAAAGTCAATTTCAAAATTTCAAAATGAAACCAAATGAAACAATCAATGACATGTATTCACGGTTTCAAACTATACACCATGCACTTATTGGGTTAGGACAAAAGTATTCTGATTTTGATGTTGTTTCAACAGTCCTACATTCTCTGACTAATGAATGGGAAGGAAAAGTATTAGCAATTGAAGAAGCTAATGACCTTTCCGTCATGAAGCCAGATGAATTGATAGGAAATTTAATGTCCTATGAAGCAAATTTGCAGGCTAGAAAAGAACAGAAAGAAGAAAAGAAAAATGTAGCATTTCATGTTGAGAAAGCTGAAAATGAATCAGATTCTGAAGATGAAGATTTGGCGTTCATTGCTAACGGTTTCAAAAAATTCCTAAAATATCGAAAAGCAAGTCGCTACAATAAAAGGAAACCTGGATCAAATAAACCATCTTCATCTGCTATAGAATGTTTCAATTGCCATAAAAAGGGACACATGCAGAAGGATTGTCCAGAACAAAAGAAAAAGTCAGAAAATGACAAATTCAAATATAAGAAGGACAAATCAAAGAAACGAGCCTTCTCAGTAACATGGGATGATTCAGAGTCATCTTCATCAGAAAGTGAAAGTGATTCGGAGAATGAACAAGCTAATGTTTGTTTTATGGCAACAGAAGATGAGGTACAAATTCCTACATTTGATGAATTACTTGATATTAATGCTGAATTGATAGTCAAATATAAAGACATAAAACGTCAATTAAAAGTAGTCAAAGCAGATTTAAGTAGAGCAGAGTTTGAACGAGATATGTTAAAAGATGAGAAGAAAATATTAGAAGAAGAACTTGAAAATATTCAAGAATCATCATCTAATGTTGACTCTCAAATATCTCTTTTGAGTCAAGAAATAGAAACTCAAAAAGAGAAAAATAATGCTCTCACTACTGAAAATCATGAGCTTAAAGCAAAAGTCAAAATTCTAGATCTAGAAAAAGCTAGCTTACAAACAAAGTTTGATGACATTACTCAAAATGTTTCTAACTTTAACAAAGGTCGAGAAAACTTGACAAAAATCATTGAAAGTTCACAATCTATTTCAGACAAACAAGGATTGGGATATAACAAACAAGAAACCAAGAAACATCTTGGAAATAAAAGGAAAAAGAAAGTACAAAAAACTGAAGCTAAGAAAAATCTTAGTTTATTATATTCCAAACCAAAACCAGTTGTGAAATTTCAAAAGAAGACTATCAAAATATGGGTTCCTAAAACAAATAACAATTTGATTAGGAACAAATATATTCAGAATTTTATGAATACTGTGCATCATAATACTAATTATGTATATAAAGGGGATACCAGACCCGTATGGGTTTGGACTCCTAAGACCTAACTCTTAGGACCCTATAAAAAGTGGGTACCATGGACTTAATTCTATTTTTTGCAGGACCTACTAAAGAAAAGAGGAAAATGGATATTCTGGTTGATATACTCCTATATTATTCCATTATCTATTATTCCTTTTTGTCGATGACAAAGGGGGAGAAAGTGCTAACAATTATTTGCAGGAATATATATATATATAGACAAAATATCAGGGGGAGATCACATATTTAGGGGGAGATTCAGAACTTCAGATATATGTTGTCATCAATCAAAAAGGGGGAGAATGTTGAGTCAAGATTTTTGTCATCAATCAAAAAGGGGGAGAATGTTGAGTCAAGATTTTTATAGATTTTTGATTTCTGACAAAGGAATAAGCCGTGATCGACAAAAAGAAGTTATTCATTGAAGAAACACAAAGAGCTCCATATATTAGAGGTTGATTATTTGGTATGTTAGTAATTTATGTTAAAAATCTATCCTCAAATAATCATATAACTTCAATCTTTCAATATATATACATATGCACATTAACTGTGCAAATTGGACTAAACCGGTCGACCGGTTGAAAATAAGGTGGTCGACCGTTTTTGCCCAGAATGCACAGATAACATGCACACATGCACATAACGTATATATATTTGAATTCCTGTCTACCGGTCCATTTTTGACCTGTCGACCGTTTTTAAACAGAAAGCAACTTTTCCAAAAGACACTTCTCTTCTCCAAAGGTTGCATCTCCTATCTTTCATCAATGATCATAACTCTTAATGGCAACTGTTCACAAAGAGTTACAACTATTTTTCTCTATATATACTCATCTAAATCATTGATTCAAACACAAGTTTTTACACGATCATATATGCTCTCTAATCTAATCTCTAACACTCCTGCATTCTAAAAATTAATTTAGCTTATTGAATCATTGAAATTATTTCATATCTTTTGATTCAATAAGTAAATACCTTCTTTAATCTTTACAAAACATCATTCATATTCTTTGAGGATAAGATTATAGGAAGGGTGTACTACTAGTGACAAATCCGTGTTTTCAAGAACACAAGTTGTCAACAACAATTGTATTTGTTTTTGTTGAAGTCCTTGTGTTGTAAGAGGCAAGTGTTGAAGTCCTCGGTGTTGTAAGAGGCAAGTGTTGAAGTCCTCAGTGTATTAGAGGCGTGAAATCCCGTTCGGCTGTTCGGGTATTGTAAACCTGTTCCTCCGGGTGAAGCGAGGTAGTTAATAGTGAAAATCCAGATAGAAGTCTGGGACTGGACGTAGGACGGTGCTCCGAACCAGTATAAAAATCTCTGGTGTGATTTTTCTATTTTCTATTTACAATACTATTATCATCTATTTCCGCATTTATATTATAGTCCATATTACACGATCCGTGTGTACTATATTAGCACATATAATTGTATACACACCGCACTTTCACTTTGGTGCTGCAGTTGAAATTAAGTCACTGACTTGACCTTTTGCATTTGGTTTATGGCTTGGTGACTTTTGTACTGTCCACTGTCTTTGTTTTCGAAACTGATACATACATTGATGCACTGTATTCATTTGCATTTGGTCACTGTATTTCACTTTGACATTATTTCAAATTAAAGCTGCTCTGTGCCTTTTTTGTTGTGTGCTGTGGTGCCATATCATTGGTGCTCTCACCTTCATTCGATTATGTCTTCATGTTGTACACTGCCTTGTGCACTTGCTCATTTGAGTTGTTCTGCTTCTCGTTGCACCTCTGATTCATTTTGCCATGTGCAGTTTGTTATGCACATTCATTTGTGTACATATTTTACATTCATTTGGTGGATGTTTTAAACTGCTGCCACTTGCTTAGTGTATTAGTTTGCACTGTGAATTCTTGTGTATTGGCCTTTGTGCCTTGTTGCTATTTCTGTACATGCTGTTGTGGCGAGGTAGTGTACGTGTGCATGCACTGCAGCCACACAGTATCGACATTTTGAATTGATATTTGAACCTTCATTGATTTTGGTTCGTTGATTTTTTTGAGTACATCATCACTATAGTGGCAGGGCAGTGCACGCAAGCGTGAACTGCAGCCACACGGTATTGATTTTATTGGTGTTTCTTTTGCTTTTGATCCGTTGATCTTTTGTGTAATGCATGTTGTAGTGGCAAGGCAGTACACGCTTGCGTGTACTGCAGCCCTACCCAAGTTGATATTTTAATTGATATTTCAATTGGTTGAACTGTTTCGTTTATTCAATTCAATGTGATTTAAATTGTATTTTGATTAGTTTAATTTGATGATTTTGTTGATTAATTGCCGATTTGGCAATTTTGATGTTTTCCAAATTATCTTCATTGATATTCTTTTCACTTATCTTTGTTGATGATTTGAATCTGGTGATTTATTGTTTAACACTGTTACGTGTTATATTCATCGTTATCCGATTTCTTTATTTAAGGATCGGGTAGACGAGATTTATTGGGACTGCCGTCTATTTGTTACTTAATCATTATTGCTTCTGTGCACTTATAACTGAGTTTGAATTCGACTGGCCCATGTATTATTTTCTTTTGAATTTAATACCCGGGTCAGACCGAGTTATTACAGGGTGTAGATATCCTGCTTTGGGTTGCTGCTAGAGCTATGAAGTCTTTCCATACTTATTGGAGTAGTCGGTGTCTTAGTATAGGATGTTGTATATTCATGTATATTATTCACGATAATGTACTTGTATATGTAACTTCCAGAGTCGGCAAATTTAGTTGTATCATATGAATTGTATCACATGTATTGTAACTGACATCAGTTATCGTATATATGAGACTTTCCGTTTTATCTGTGTTTCGCATTTATATTATCTGTGTTATTATTATATCTACTGTCGTAAACTATTATGAACCATCGTAGTTCATTTTATTCTGGAATTGGGGTATGTCGATGGGAGTAAATAAATTGGAGATGAAAAATGAAAGAATATATATACCACTCCTATCGAGATAGCCAATACTAGTGTAAGGTCTAACTACGGATGGCCGCTCCTCAACAGCCTTATTCTCCACGCTAGTTGACAGCATTACATCGTAGTGTTCTTGGCTAGCGTGGGTATAGAGGTGTGGCGTCACACCTAGCATAAGAAAAAAAAGAAATAATGGCGGCTTGATAAATTTTCGTTCATTCCTCATTTCCAAATTAGGGTCGTTCCTCTTTTATTTGCTCTGTTCCTTTGAGATAATGGCGGCTTTGTCCTTCGAACCATATTAAGGCTCATTCAATTCGAAGGCTCCGACTTCAATAGCTCACGGCTCCTTCTATTTGCGATTCGTTAAACAAGTGAGTGATTTAATTTTCACTCACATCTAGTTCTAAGTTTTCGTGATTTTTGAAAGTGTGCTTCCGTGTTTTTCCTCGGCAATCGATTTTGTTTTGAAGCTGGTGATTTATTCTGGCTATTTGATTTTTGTTTTTGCTTTTTTTTGTTTGGATGCTAGAGATTTATTTTGATTTTATCAATTTCGTATACCTATGATTCTTGGATGACCATGGCTTTGAATTCGAACTATTTGATTCTTGATAACTACAGCTCGTTGATGTTGGTCCCTGTGACTACGTCCATGGCTTATAGTTTCATATGATTTTCGAATTTAAACTTTTGATAAAAAAAATTTGACTTTTGCCTGGATTGCTTTGAAAACCAGTGTTACTTGATAATTAAGTTGCTTATTTGAGTTTTTGACTTAGTTTGATGTTGATTTCGTGACCATGTTACTTTCTCGGTTTGGCACCAGCTGATATTTTTTTTTGTAATTGTTGCATTTTGTGGTATTTGCAGTTGTATCATTTAATATTCATTCCTGAACATTTTTTGTTGCATTTACATATATTCATATGGTCACTGTTCGTGTGCATTTTTTTTGTAACTTCGAGTCTGCACTGTGTATGTACATTTATTTTTAATTGTGCTGGCACTGTCCAGTTTCAATTAGTGATTCATTGTTGCTAGTTGGATTCACCTGTTTGTTATTTGAACTTGATGTTGTTTCTCGACATTGCATCATTGTCTGGTTCATCTTGCATCATCACTTTAACTCCCAACTAAACTTGGTTGTGCTTCATGATGTACTCGACAAATGCACTTCCTTTATTTTACTCAGGTCTGATTATATTGCCTTGATCTAATGCTTGTAGTTTTGGTTTCACACTGCTTCATTCTGCACACTGCTACTTGACTGTAGCCTTGGTTGAGTCTTGTGTTCTGTGTAGACTGATACTCCTTTCTGATTTTGCTTTAATCATGTCACCGTTGAGTTTTGATCAATTTCCATATCATGTATTTGTGCTTTAGTTTAGCATTGTTCCATGTATTTGTGCTTTAGTCTGATGCCTGCACTGCATTTGGACTTGAGCATGTGTGTCTGGTCATGTTTTAATTTTCATCTTGCTTTGTATCATTCTCGAGCTCGAGTTGCTCCATTATGACCTGAACCTTGTCACACACCTGTAGTTGTATTCATGTATACTGGTCGGGGTTTTGAAGTCTGTCATTTATTGATTTTTTTTTTCTGCATTCCACTGTAGATTCTTTTGAGTCGTGTTGTGTCTTCACTAACGACTGTTGTATCGAGTCAGTGATGGTTACATATACTTATGTTTACTCAGTGCATATTTATGACTTTGTGTCTGCATACATATGGTCTTGCATCACTTTATGGCATTTGATTTTGTATAAAGGTGCATTGATCCATTTTTATATTACATGGTTTGTTCAATTGAACTTCATTTGCATTGTTGTTTCACTGCTTTCAGTTGAATCTGAGTCATGGTAGCAATGACACGACTTTTGCATTTTTTATTTGTGGTCTGGTTCCTTCATGTTGTTTGATATGCATTTACTTGATGCATGCTTGTGAGGTGTTGTCCCTGCTGCCACTCTAATCTGGTCTGCAATACTTGAAGTGGTCACCGACCTGAGTCTTGTTGCATTGGTTATCTCACTTGATTATGTTTGAGCTTGTACACTTTTGCTGCACCTGTGTTGAATCCAGTTTTATACTCGGGTTTGACCTTATGCTCGGGTGAGAACTTTCATTGTGCATTTCCTGATCTTTTGCATGTTTCACATGCTGTAGTGGCGAGGCAGTACACGCGTGCGTGTACTGCAGCCCTACCAGAATCGGAGTTTAAAGTGATATTTCAATTTCTGGATTTGTTTTATGTTGCCAATTCAATATATTTTGAATCGCATTTCGATTTGGTTTAATTTGATGATTTATTGTTTAACACTGTTAAGCGTTATATTTAACGTTATCCGATTTCTTTGTTAAAAGGGTCGGATAGACGAAAATTTATTGTGACTGTCGTCTAATTATTATTTGATTATTATTGCCTCTATGCACTAATAACTGAGTTTGAATTAGACTGACCCGTGTATTATTTTCTTTTGAATGTAATACTCGGGTCAGACCGAGTATTTTGCATCTTGAAGATTTTCGGGCAGCGAAGTTAGAGAGAGAGGGGGAAAACGCTTACTTTAGCTTTTCCGGGATTTTGTACTTAGAGAAATATTCCGCTGTATAAATTTAATACATTGTATAAACTATGATATATGTAAAAAAAATCATTTTAGGAAATATTATTATTCTGTGTTTCTGTGGCTGATTCTGTTTAAACTCTATAAACTAAATAATAACCCGTCATTTTGAACGTTTCAAGTTGGTTTAATTACCGACTAGTGGCAGTCAGCAGGGCGGGTCGTTACAAAAGTGGTATCAGAGCATTGGTTTATAGAAAGCTAAGTTTATGATGTTTAATATGAATAGTTACTAGAATCACTTTAATGAAAATGTTTTTCAAGTTTAAAGAAGTATAAAATTGTTTTTTTTTTAAATAAAAGGTATTTTGAAAATTCAAAGCCTTTTCGGAAATTCCCCTGTCTAAATTTAGGTTTACGATAGTTTCTCTTCGGTAAGGTTTCCTTAGATTTGAGTCCCGATCATTTAAAAAACCATTATTGAGTTGTTGAGATTTATGAAAAATAAAATATAAGTTAAGTGAATTAATGAATTGTTTTAAATCAAATATTTTGGATATCTCCAAAGTAATAATTGTGAAATAAAATGACATGTCAATTTAGTTATAGCCAAGGGGATCATTGAACTATAACTTGGGAATTTGATTCTGAATTCTTTTGAAATTGATTTCAAATGTTTTGAAGAACAATACTAGTAGTATATACAGGAAGAAAAATTTTCAAGTAATTTTTCAAAATATTTTCGAAAATAATAAAATGAAATAAAATAATTTTTTTTTATGTTTCAAGCAAAGTTAAATACGCAAGTATGTATATATATGTATATTTCGAATGTTTGAAATAAAATCCGGAGTGAATCTCAAGTTTGGTTGAATAATAATCCTATATATCAGGATAATGTAAATTTGCAAATTGTCTTGGGGAAATGATTGAATAATCCAACCTTTGCTAATAGAGATTGCAAATTTTAATACGAAACTTCGGAAATATCTTGTTAATTAAAATGGCGAAAACCGAAGCACAAAAAGCAACACGCCGTGAACAAAGAGCAATTGCCCGTAGAGAAGCAGCAGTGGCACGTGCAGAAATCGAAAGGAAAATAAATGAAAGGCAAGGACCTGGTCCCTATGATGATGTTATCTGTTATCGATGTCATAAAAAGGGACATTATGTCGTTATGTGCCGAGAGAAGAGAAAGAAAAGGAATGTGGATGACCGATTCGCTCGTCCTGAGATTGTGTGTTTTAAATGTCAAGGGGAACGACATTTTCTTAGTCATTGCCCTGAAGTAAAAAGGAAGAAGCGTGCACTTGATTTACCAGTCGACAGATTTACAATCTTCTACCATTGTCGCCAGACTGGACATATAGCCAGAAACTGCACCGAAAGGCAACATGGAAAGCAAGCTATAGCCCGATCAGCTAGAGCGAAAAGTGTAAGGATGATAGATAAGGATGGAAACATCTCATATTTTTGCGGAAACTGTAGGAATTGGGGACATGTAGATTTTGAATGTGTTAATCCTCCTTTAATACAACTTGAAATAGTGTAAACCAAAGAGGGAAGTTTGGCAAAGATGCGTACTACTAGACAGGAAGTCGATAGTCCTCAATAATTCTTAATCTTAAACCAATCAGTATATTTGAAGCAATCAATATATTTTGTAATACTAGCTTTTGTAATCCAGAATCTTCTATGTACGTATTTTAAAAAGTATTAAGCTATGGATAGTTTGTACAGAAGGAAATATTTTAATAAAATAGCACCTTGGGAAGGAAATTTATTTGTTGACTTAACTGTATGAATCAAATTAGTTTTGATGTAAAGCTTATATTTCAAGTTTAAACTAATGCCTAAAATAGTTAATGTGGAGATATAAATCTAATGGAACCAAGTCGATGAAGGATTGACTAAAGAATTAATTGATTATTTTTGGAAATAGAAAGCAAATGCAAAGTACAAATGGAATTTAGATTTCAAATTTGAAGTTGTCAACATGATAATCCATAATAGGTTTAATAGATTCAGTGACGAATTTGAATTTGAACATCAGAGAATTAAGTTCAGTGAAAAACTTAATATTGAAAAGTTTGAAGTCGGTTTAAAACCAATATTGTGAAAAGAATACGGAATTCAAACTATGAAATAAGTCCAAGTGTTGAATTTGGTAAACGATGTATATCCACGATTTTGGACAGTGGATAAATCTTTTGATAAAAGTGTAGAAATACTGAATTGGGTAAATAAGGTATATTCACGATTTTGGACAGTGAATATATTATTGAATAAACGGCTATGATTTGGAGAAGTGAAATTTAAAGAATGAAGTTACTTGTTTTAAAAGATGTTTTAAAATGTATTAACTATCGAATACATAGATTTCAACATTCATTGTTGAATTAGATGTTTTCGAGAAATAGAAGGAAATGGTGGACTATAACACTGTTGTTATAGTAAATGGGTTCCGAAAGGAAATGTTTTATATAGTATTGGGATTTATATATCTATCTTAAATTCGAATCCCTATACTAGTGATTTTGAGTTGTCGTAACAATGTTTTACGCAACATTCGTTTTGACTCAAATAAATGTGTTTAAAATAACGCTTTCCTAAAAGAATGGAATATATACTTGATTATGATTTAAGTATATTGAATATTTTCCAAGTGTTGAAAATAAATGGATTGGTGTATTACTTATTATTAAATAAGTTCGGAAATATTTTCCAATATGAAATGAAAGGTTTGACATTCTATCTTTTAAAGATAAATTGAAAAGTGAATATTTGAAATTTGTTTCAAATAGTTAAGTGTGGAAAATTATATATATCTTGTAAAGATATTTATGGGAAATTTGAACAATTAGTCCAACTTGAAATTTTTCAAAAAGATTGAATCTTGAGTTAAATTGAGTTTAACTTCGACACCAAAACAATCTAAGTTGAGCTTTGAATTTCGGATAGTCGGTTGGGATTGTATGTTTAACATGGTGAATTGATGACATAGCAACTGATCTCTATTAAATATATATCTGTAGTGGCGGTGAATTTATTCTTTTAGCTATATACACCCTTCTCTGAGACGTACGAGCTCAGAGGTTATATATCGGTAGAGATCAATTATGTGTTGAGAATTGACGACGTAACGTGAAATCCAAATCGAATGTGAAGTCGATAATAAATTGGATTATGAATGTGAATTGGGTTTGAGATAACCTTAAATTTCCAAATCGATTTAGAGAAAATTTTTAAATCGGCAACGAGATGGAAAATTTAGAAATCCTCTATTTGTTATGGGTATGAGATATTGTGGTTTTCAGAACTCATATATGAGATATGCAGTAAATTCGAAAACCATCAGTTTTGAAAGTCATTATTATGGAAATCCTATGTAAGTTTACATAGGTATGATATGTACGAAATGTGAAATGATGTACTATATGTATATGACATTATGTTTTCTAAACCGAGGATATGGAAAAGTGCCTTCTATTTAAAATTTGTGAAGGTGTTGGAACTCGGTATGAGTGTCCATTTGAAATTTGTAGCTACGTAGAATTTCCATATGGTGGAGTGTCCATTTGGATTAGAATCCCTCATGATGGATCATCGTGATGGGATCATGTGAATTGATGATGATGTATGCTAGCATAATTTGAGGGGCGTGATGCCTACAATTACAAGCGATTCCACTGGGATGGTGGCGCAACCGCCGTGTAAACTGCGATCTAGATGCCACAGCAAAATTCGAGGGGCGAGATGCCTACGGTCACAAGCGGTTCTACTGGGATAGTAGCGTAACCGCCGTGTGAACCGCGATCTATGGCAACAACCATGGCGAAATTCAAGAGATGTCAAATCTACAGATTACAAGCGATTCTACGGGGACAGTAGCGTAACCGCCGGGTAAACTGTGATCCATGGGGGAACGGGCTTTCCATATCCATTTTTAAAAGATTTTTAAGTATTTTCACTGGGAGTTGAAGCTAGTATATTTAGTACTTGGAGATTTTTAGCCCCGCGCCTAGCCAGCGTATGCCTAATGTCTGTAGGAACGACAATAGACTTGTTAAACTTCGAGTTAGCAAGTATTTTCAAAACTTGCGATAGCAAATCAATAGTCTGAAATTAAAATTACATAATTCCACCATAATGAACTAAGGAAGAAGATCTTTAAAATGTCTTGAAGGTCCATAGCTTTGGAAAAGATATAATATGCAAATCTCTAACATGAAGAATTTCAAGTTTAAATCTGAGTTTTGTAAGTCGAAAATTTTGGTAGAAGACTTTTGCGTCTTGATTGTAGAAATCAATGAACAAAGAAGATAATGAACAAAGATAGTGAGATAAAATAAATGGAATGAATCCTATATTTAGTTTTAATAAGTTTCGAACTTGGTAAAATTGTGTAGGGTATAAATATCGGTGAGATTTTAACAATCATTTTTCCTAACTTATAATTTCGGGACGAAATTCTTTTAAGGGGGGAAGATTGTAACGACCCTGAATTTTAAACAATTTACATTGAAAATATTTAATTAATTTTAAATATTTGAATGATGGTTTGAGTTGAATTTCAAATTATCAGAATGAATTTGGCGATTAAATTTAAAAATTTAATCTATTGAAAGTTGAATAAAAATTTGAATCTTCAATTTTAAGCTGATTGAAAAAAATTTAAAGGCTTAGAAAATTCACGTTGATTATACTGAAAATAATAGAAGCTTCAGAATTGAATTTGAAAGTGAATTGATCAGTTTTGAAATTTTATCGTTTAAATTGAATTTAAAAATAGCCTTCCGAGGCACAGTCTCGGAATTCGACGAAACCAATTCCATTGGGTCCGGAATATTGAATTATTATCAGATTTCAAATTTCGTATTAATCGGTGTTGTTTTGTGAGCATAAGACACCTAAACGCGTTGAAATTTGTGTTGAAAAACAAATTGAATTTAAAATAAAAATAAGAAAAAAAAAAAATATGCTTTATTCTTTTCAGCTTCGGCTAAGATCACGCCTTAACTCAAGCCTGGAATCACGCTTTTTCCCCTTCCTCATAAAATACCCGATACCCCCACCCCTTTCATTTGCATTCGTTCGAAAACCCTAGCATAAGAAAAAAAAGAAATAATGGCGGCTTGATAAATTTTCGTTCGTTCCTCATTTCCAAATTAGGGTCGTTCCTCTTTTATTTGCTCCGTTCCTTTGAGATAATGGCGGCTTCGTCCTTCGATTCATATTAGGGCTCGTTCAATTCGAAGGCTTCGACTTCAGTAGCTCGCGGCTCCTTCTATTTGCGATTCGTTAAACAAGTGAGTGATTTAATTTTCACTCACATCTAGATCTAAGTTTTCGTGATTTTTGAAAGTGCGATTCCGTGTTTTTCCTTGGCAATCGATTTTGTTTTGAAGCTGGTGATTTATTCTAGCTATTTGATTTTTGTTTTTGTTTTTTTTTGTTTGGATGCTAGAGATTTATTGTAATTTTATCAATTTCGTATACCTATGATTCTTGGATGACCATGGCTTTGAATTCTAACTGTTTGATTCTTGATAACTATAGCTCGTTGATGTTGGTCCCTGTGACTACGTCCATGGCTTATAGTTTCATGTGATTTTCGAATTTAATTTTTTGATAAAAAAAATTTTGATTTTTGCCTGGATTGCTTTGAAAACCACTGTTACCTGATAATTAAGTTGCTTATTTGAGTTTTTGACTTAGTTTGATGTTGATTTCGTGACCATGTTACTTTCTCGGTTTGGCATCAGCAGATATTTTTTTTGTAATTGTTGCATTTTGTGGTATTTGCAGTTGTATCATTTGATATTCATTCCTGAACATTTTTTGTTGCACTTACATATATTCATATGGTCACTGTTCGTGTGCATTTGTTTTGTAACTTCGAGTCTGCACTGTGTATGTACATTTATTTTTAATTGTGCCGGCACTGTCCAGTTTCAATTAGTGATTCATTGTTGCTAGGATTCACCTGTTTTTTATTTGAACTTGATGTTGTTTCTCGACATTGCATCATTGTCTGGTTCATCTTGCATCATCACTTTAACTTCCAACTGAACTTGGTTGTGCTTCATGATGTACTCGACAAATGCACTTCCTTTGTTTTACTCAGGGCTGCAATATATTGCCTTGATCTAATGCTTGTAGTTTTGGTTTCACACTACTTGATTTTGCACACTCCTACTTGACTGTAGGCTTGGTTGAGTCTTGTGTTTTGTGTAGACTGATACTCCTTTCTGATTTTGCTTTGATCATGTCACTGTTGAGTTTTGATTAATTTCCATATCATGTATTTGTGCTTTAGTTTGGCATTGTTCCATGTATTTGTGCTTTAGTTTGATGCCTGCACTGCATTTGGATTTGAGCATGTGTGTCTGGTCATGTTTTAATTTTCATCTTGCTTTGTATCATTCTCGAGCTCGAGTTGCTCCATTATGACCTGAACCTTGTTGCACACCTGTAGTTGTATTCATGTACATTGGTCGGGGTTTTGAAGTCTGTCATTTATTGATTTTGTTGTCTGCATTCCACTGTAGATTCTTTTGAGTCGTGTTGTGTCTTCACTAACGACTGTTGTATCGAGTCAGTGATGGTTACATATACTTATGTTTACTCAGTGCATATTTATGATTTTGTGTCTGCATACATATGGTCTTGCATCACTTTATGGCATTTGATTTTGTAGACAGGTGCATTGCTCCATTTTTATATTACATGGTCTGTTCAATTGAACTTCATTTGCATTGTTGTTTCACTGCTTTCAGTTGAATCTGAGTCATGGTAGCAATGACAGGACTTTTGCATTTTTTATTTGTGGTCTGGTTCCTTCATGTTGTTCGATATGCATTTACTTGATGCATGCTTGTGAAGTGTTGTCCCTGTTGCCACTCTGATCTGGTCTGCAGTACTTGAAGTTGTCACTGACCTGAGTCTTGTTGCATTGGTTATCTCACTTGATTTTGTTTGAGCTTGTACACTTTTACTGCACCTGTGTTGAATCCAGTTTTATACTCGGGTTTGACCTTGTGCCCGGGTGAAAACTTTCATTGTGCATTTCCTGATCTTTTGCATGTTTCACATGCTGTAGTGGCGAGGCAGTACACGGATGCGTGTACTGCTGCCCCACCAGAATCGGAGTTTAAAGTGATATTTCAATTTCTGTATTTGTTTTATGTTGGCAAATCAATATATTTTGAATCGCATTTCGTTTGGTTTAATTTGATGATTTTTTGTTTAACACTGTTAAGTGTTATATTTAACGTTATCCGATTTCTTTGTTAAAAGGGTCGGATAGACGAAAATTTATTGTGACTGTCGTCAAATTGTTATTTGATTATTATTGCCTCTATGCACTAATAACTGAGTTTGAATTAGACTGACCCGTGTATTATTTTCTTTTGAATGTAATACTCGGGTCAGACCGAGTATTTTGCAGCTTGAAGATTTTCGGGCAGCGAAGTTCGAGAGAGAGAGGGGGAAAACGCTTACTTTAGCTTTTCAGGGATTTTGTACTTAGAGAAATATTCCGCTGTATAAATTTAATGCATTGTATAAACTCTGATATATGTAAAAAAAATCATTTTAGTGAAATATTATTATTCTGTGTTTCTGTGACTGATTCTGTTTAAATTCTATAAACTAAATAACAACCCGTCATTTTGAACGTTTCAAGTTGGTTTAATTACCGACTAGGGGCTGTCAGAAGGGCGGGTCGTTACAAACAATATTAATTTCGAATGATCATAGAAAGAATTTACACTTTAAAACAAGTTTCTACAAGAATAGAGATACAAACATTAAGAATACAACTTAAAATAATAACAATTTTTTTACAATATTTTATTAGGTAATAATAAAAAATTCATATTAACCATTATTAAATATCATCTCTTTACTTGGTTGATAAATCATCTTAAGTTCACATTGATAAAATGTAGTAGTTTTATTAAGGTAAATATCTAGTAAATTCTATGCTAAATAAATGACTTTTTTTAACTTGTCAACAATAATATTCTATTCACATTTCATATATAAAAAATTATATATTGAAAACCAATAATTCTATATAATAAAATAAGATGCCCCATAACTACATCAACTAGTTCCTATATAATGGAAATGTGAACTAGGCTTAGTTAGGTGCAACAATAAATGAAAATAAAAACAAACAAAAATGTTCAAAATTACCTTCCACTCCAGAATGAAATGCACCAAGGCCTACCCAGTAACATAAACGATTAGTTGAGGTTAAGTCATAAACTTTAAGAGTAACTGGTGTCTTTGTTGGCCTTCTCTCACGTCTTTTCGTGCGCTCTAAGCGTGCGGTAATCATTACCAAATATTCATTCAATTTCTTTCGATATCCATTAGACTGATAACCATGTATTCCCGCATCTTCTGTCGCGGAACGTAAAGAAGCTAGTTGCGCAGTAAAATCCACTATTTTTTAGCGCAATTCCTTTGTTTCAAGCACTATAGAATCTTTCGTAAAGAAGCTAGTTGCGCAATAAAATCGACTATTTTTAAGTAACTATTTTATATCTTTCGCTACTCTTAGAATGTGAAGACCCGTAAATCCGTACTCCTTGAATATACACTAATTTCCATAGATTAACTCAAGATGAACAGAAATACGAATTCTCAATGTTTAAGAAATAGAAAAAGGCAGAAGAAGAGAGAGAAGGATAGAAAATAGGGAGAAGAAAATAGAAGATAGAACGGAATAGAAAAACAACAGAACAACATCAGAATCTCACAATTCGCAGCAGAACAACATATAATAGATAAATGAATAATCTTTAAACAAAGAACTATATCAGTTATTACATTACATCACATTACATCATATCATCAGAGTGTACAACAACAACAACATCAAACAACGGAAAAGAAATACTATATACAAATAATACGCCATGCCATCCAGCTTGCCTCCAGCAACTCCAGAATATCCTGATAAACCTAACTCTTGACTGCCCGTGTGGAAATTGGTGGGCACCCAGAGTTTAGGAAGGAAAACAATAAACTCCGAGTCAGTCATGTGACTGGTGTGGGAACTCAAAACAGTTTATTTGTCTTTAAAATCAAAATAGAGGAATATTTTTAAAGTCAATTTGCAATGCTTTTAAAATTGAGACTACCATAAGACCTCCCGCCACACACACAATGCAAACGCAGACTTGGAGGAGATTTCTTCTTATGTTAGTCAAAGATGCTTGATACGCATTAAAAAGAACATTTGATATTATTACTAGTTCATAGTGCAGGACAAATCATTTCGAAAGTAGAATATAAATCTTAGCCAGCATAGGTACCATTATATTATGCCTACTATAGCTACCTCCTGAGGAAGCAGGTTCTACAACTAAAACCGTACAAGATCGTATTGTTTCTTTGGATTTCCAACGAATGATCAGGCCAAGGAACTTCCCATTGCCACATGAGAATGCCTCTGGGGGCCAAGGAACTTCCCATTGCCACATGAGAATGCCTCTGGAAGGACATCCCCGAGAACCAAACCGGATCTCTACCAACACAAGCCCGGGTTACCCCTAACTGAGTAACAACTGACCGAATATGCCATCCCCTGGTCCTTTGGGACCTTTCACCGAGCGCTCGCAATCAATTCACACAATCATAAAGTGTTTTCAACATGAATAAGTATCTGGGCTCCATACCATGATACCACCCTTTTTCAGAAGGAAATGCACATACCCTAAAGGGCGCTACCCCTCATAACCTTGCTGCATCTTTCCTGTTTTGACCATTCCCGTGGTGTGAGGCTCGACGAAGTCACGTCCACAAAAACACACTTTATACAAAAGCCATGCTTTGGGTCAACAAATGATCATAGAAATGATCACCAAGATAGACGATCAAATAAATGATCCTATCATAAATGATCAACACAATGATCATTTCACAGCAACACTCAGCATGTCACATTACCAAATTGGGAATATATCGCTGATAACATTCAACTACATAACCTCTGAGCTAGTACGTCTCAGAGAAGGGTGTTAAGCTAAAAGAATGAATTCTTCGCCACCAACAGAAATATATTTGAAAGAAATCTGCTTTATATCTCAATTTGTAATGTCAGACATACAATCCATACAAGTCTGTTACGGGCTCGAACAGAACCGAAGGCACTTACAAAGAAGTCCTTGCAATCCGGATATCCACAATCCTGATCGGATTTCCCATCACATATGGAGAACTCAATACCGTAGCTACTCGGTGCAGAGTCAATCGACAGGTCATCCTATCGCTCTCGCAAATACCGGGTCTTCAACACCGATCTTCAATGCTATACATTACGTCGTATCACTATTCGGAATGGGTTATACGACCCCATGGTCCTTTCCCGGTTAACCCGAATAGTGAGCGCTTATTCAAAAATAAGTGTAACATTCAAATTCAACAAATCACAACAAATACCTTTCAAAGGTAAATATTGATAGTCGGTTATTGAACTATCAATGGATATGCACACATCACCAGATTCCAAATAATTTTCCAAATTATTTATTTCCCAAAAATATCTTTACTAGATATATAATTTTCACACTTCAAAAATAAATCAATATTTATCTTTAAACGAATTCCCTTTTCTTTTATAAATTCCATAGTGAATTTATATTTCACAATACCTATGAATATACGATTTCAATTATTCATTTTCAATTTATCTTCAAAAAGATAAATTCTCAAAATATTCACTTTATATTGGAAAAACATTTCCATACTTACTTATTAAGTAATTCTCAATCCATTTATTTTCAACACTTGGAAAATATTCAATATACTTAAATCGAGATTAAGTATATATTTCATTCTTTAAGGAAATCATTCTCTTAAACATATTTATTTGGGCCAAAACGAATGTTGCGTAAAACATCGTTACGACAACCCAAAATCACTAGTATAGGGATTCGAAATTAAAATAGATATATATAAATCCCAATACTATACAAAACATTTCCTTTCGGAAATCATTTACTATAACAACAGTGTTTTAGTCCACCATTTCCTTTTATTTCTCGAAAACGTCTATTTCAACAATGAATGTTGAAATCTATGGTTTCGAATCTCAACACATTTAAAACATCGTTAGATCGTTTTAAATCTGTTTAAAACATCACATCTAAAACATTTTCTTTAACATGTTATTCACTATTCAAAAACGTGAATATACTTTGTTAACAAATTTCATCCTTTTATTCATTTTATTTCAAAGGATTATTCACAGTCAAAACGTGAATATAACTCCATTAATAGGTTTCAACAATTTACTTATCAAAATAAGTCGTTTGCGAATTTATAAAACAACGTTTATAAATTCCTTTATTAACCTATTCAATTCATAATTCAATTATAAACCAAAGGTCTATATTTTAAGTTAAACACTTAAAATTTATTTGTTTACTAAATCGTTCCTTTAAACTTCATAATTATAAATCTTATAACTTATAAGATTCGTTTATTTACCCAAATATATTCTTTAATAACTTCACGAAATTTATAAATCTTATTATTTATAAATTTCACTTATAACTTTACCATTTATAATTTTATAAATTCCATTCACTTATGCAATCCATTTTCACTTCATTCAAACACTTATAAAAACTCGTTTTATAATTCAAATATTTTCATTTATAAATTATCAATTTATAAATCTTTTTATATAAATCAATTTATATTATTCTTTTAAAACATCTTTAATCTCCTTTATAAATTTTATCATTTTGATTTATAAAATAATTAAGTTTTATAAATCCTATATTTTCCACTTTTTATAATAAATTCAGAAATCTCGATTAACTATTTTTATAAAATCATCAACCCATATTTTCTCAAAAATCAAACTTTAACTGTATTTCTAAAAAATCATAATTTTTATAACATGAAAATTATATCGTTTATTTATTTAAAATGGATCAATTCCAAAAATATTTTATAAACGTATACTTTCAAAAATCACTTTGAAATCCTTTTAAAATTCCAAAATTTGGTCCAATGATGCTACATACCAAATAGTCAATCACGACAACAACGATATCATATATCGATATGATAATCCATCAAATATCAAAATATCTGAAATCAAATAAATACTGTTGAGGAATCCAGTTGGATCCCTCCAACCTGTTTTCCTGCATCCACAAACATTAGCACAATACCAATTCCGCTCCAGTACGGAATTATTGCGGTATATGGGATTTAAAATATTATCCGCTTAATAGACGGCGCAATAGGGTCTCATCCACTATACAAATGCGGGAAATCAATAACTCCAATATATACATATGCCAATATATATATATATATATATATATATATTGCTATTATATATAATACCAATTTCACTGTTTATGAAATATTCGCGGTATATGTTTTTAATAAATAACCTCCGCTTACTAACGGCGCATAATGTCTATTTTAACAATCAATAGATAACAATCATCATTCAAACATGCATTCAAATATTTTAAATCTAACTATTTAAAATAAAATCGAAACTGATTCGATTGAGTGAGAAGTTCTCACCTTGATTTCAATTTCGTTTTAGCGATTTATTTCGAATAAAATTAAACGGACGTTTAACTTTACCCGAAATTCTCACTAAGTCCAAACGACTCCAATCCAATTCCATCGCGTAGTGCTCGTCCATACGATTCCAACGCTTCCTGTTTCGCGCGTTTTCGACCTGGTATGAAAAAGATATGATTTTTCAAAGTTTTACACGATTTTATATTTTAATTTACAACATAACTATTTATATTTTTACTAACTATTATCATCACCGTGCATTTTGAAGTCACGCATCTGGGCCGCACGTTCCTTCCCTCCTTCTTCCTCTCACGCACGTTACTTACAGGACCAAACTTGAACCCATTAGGCGAAACTAGGTTTTCAAATTCGAGCTTCCTCTCTACACGAAACTTCATCAAACCACCTCCATTCGAACGCCGACGCCAAAAGCTACCCACGGCCAGAGGCCGCACCCCCCTAGCTCCTCGATTTATACGAAAAACGTAACCAAAGCCGGCCACTTCCAGCTCAATTTGCCGCTAATCCGCTTCGAGTTAAACAATCATAACCGTTGGATCTCGAGATCTCAGAGTGCTCTACGAGATTGTAGTTGGGAGTTTACTACGATTGTTGATGGATTGAGAGATCGGAGGGGAAGAAGGTGAACAATTTTCGGCCTTAGGTTTAGGGGTGGTGGCTGCATATAGAATTAGGGTTTTGTTTATTTATTTTTATTTTTTTAAAGAGAGAAGGGGCTATTTATAGAGAATCGAACGAAACACTATTCATTCTGGAAATTCCAAACTCCGATTCACGCGCCGTAACCAGCGTTTCTAGGGTTTACACCGCGTTCCGGACACAATGGAACATGTTTCGGAAGTTAATTCGGATATCTGTGCGAGTTATGGCTATAAACATTCAATTTAAATTAAACCGATTTAAACGATTTTCTAGGCGTTTTAATTTGTACCGGACAAACGGTAAATCTAATTGACATGAAATTTGAAACCATACAATAATATCACATTACGGATCCGATGAAACTGGTTTCGTCGAAATCCGAGACTTTTTGAAAAATGGCTATTTTAACTCGCTAAATTAATATTAAAAATAATTCGATGCGTTTCGAGCTGCCACGATCAAACGATAACTCCGATTGCTACGAAAATTGAAATCCGATAATAACTAACTATTACGGATCCAATGGAACTAGTTTCGTTCAATTCTGAGACTGTTCAAAAATTGACTATTTTCACTAGTCGATTAAATATTAAAATATTCAATTTTCACAAATTAACTTTTAATTCGATTTTAAAAGTTTCAAAATATCATTCTAACTTCAATATGATAAAATAAAATTTTACAAATCATTTTCAATCATATTTAACTCAATTTTCAATTATTTCCATAATTTCACATATTAAATTATCGATTTAATTATTCAATTAAATCCAATTATTCAAAATAAAATTTATTCGACTTATAAATTTCACTTATTAATATTTAAAATTAATTAAATATTCAAATTTTAATTAAATAAAATTCTGGGTCGTTACATACTTCCCCCCTTAAAAGAATTTCATCCTCGAAATTAACAAGTAAGAAAAGTTACAGAATCCATTAACTTTCCAAAATTCATAGTTAAACTTCTTACAATACTTTACGAAGTTTTCAAATCACACTTAGTTATCTTTTCAAAAACAACTACTATTGTTTATCTTTCAATTCCAAATCAAAGTTAAAGTTTTCAAAAAAATTCCCAAATTTTCTTAAATTTTTTCTAACTCCTTAAATTTTCGGAATAATTCGCCATAGTCTCCTTTGCGCGGCTCGATCCGAAAAAAAATGACAGTATATATATCATATATATACATCTCATCAAGTAATGAGGCATCCCGAAGGGAAAAAAGTATAAAAGTACGGTATGTAATCCGAGATATGTACCTTATATTTTATTAGCAAGCATATACGGCTAATATA
Source organism: Allium cepa (assembly GCA_030765085.1). Taxonomy (NCBI): domain Eukaryota; kingdom Viridiplantae; phylum Streptophyta; class Magnoliopsida; order Asparagales; family Amaryllidaceae; genus Allium; species Allium cepa. The sequence goes on from CM060938.1 coordinate 236,942,547, forward strand.
GCGCGAAAGCGAGCTCCAAATGCGAAGCAAACGCGATCCGCACCTACTAAACACTCAACAAACAACATGAGAACATGCATATGGACAATAGTATCGATATACAACATATAGCAACATAATAACTATATATGTCAACATATCCAATGCAGTAAAAGCAATATACTCAACTATCAACCAACTAACATCCATAACCAATTAATATTCATTCATATTCTCATTAATATTCAATGAAATGGTTTTCAATTTAATCACATTTGATTAATAGTGGATGTTTTTACTAACATTCATTTTCAATTAGTTTATATTCACTAATTTATATTCAAGTTGGTTCACTTCCAATTCAAATTCAATTCTACTTAAGATTCACTTAATTTCCAATTGAATTTCCAATTATTTTAGCTTTCAATTTCATTAATACTTAATGAATTATATACAATCAACTAACAACCATATAACAACCAATGTATATTAATTACAACCAAATTCCTTTACTATAAATTCATTCAATTTGGTTTAACACCATTACTTTCAATTGGTTCAATTAAATTGATTTTCATTCAATTTTTTCAACTTCCCAATAACATTAGATTTTAATGAATTAACACTTACATTCATTATTTCATATCAACTTAATTTACATTCAATTGATTAACATTTAAGCCATTAGTTCAATTCAATTACAAAAGTTGAATTTCATTTATATAACTTAAGTTCGCATTTATCACTTAACTTTGTTAATTTACTTTGATACCTAAATCAACTTATATATACTTTAATAATTCTGAAAAATTATTCCTTTATATATAAAATAAAATCAAGGCAAAATTATTTCATTTACCCAATTTAAAACAATACTGTGTCGAATTGTTCTGCACAAGTGTTTAGAGATCCCTATCAACAACGTTAATTACTCGTATTGACCAGAATCTATATACCACTCAACAAACCAATCATCACAATATAAAACAATTTTATATATTCACTAACAAATACGCTCTCATAGCTATTATTACACTCAAACTCATTCTAGAGCACTACTGACTCTATCTCTAATGAGTAATACCCAACAGAACCATGGTTGTCGCTTAACCATATGCTCTGATACCACCTGTAACGATACGCATACAGCGGCGACTGGTAGGCTTTGCAACCATCCCAGACCCACCGTGGCTCACACTGGCACCCGAAACTTGCTTTTACGGCCAGCCTCTCGACTGTCACGGCTTACGCCTAACCAACCCCGTAAAGAGGCCGTGTGGGGGCAAGAGTCTCCCATTCGCCACCAAACCGCGAAGCGAGAATCCCCCATCACATTTCACTAAGACAAGCAAGTCTCGTCCACAAAAACACACTTTATACAATAGCCATGCTTTGGGTCAACAAATGATCATAGAAATGATCACCAAGATAGACGATCAAATAAATGATCCTATCATAAATGATCAACACAATGATCATTTCACAGCAACACTCAGCATGTCACATTACCAAATTGGGAATATATCGCTGATAACATTCAACTACATAACCTCTGAGCTCGTACGTCTCAGAGAAGGGTGTTAAGCAAAAAGAATAAATTCTCCGCCACCAACAGAAATATATTTGAAAAAAATCTGCTTTATATCTCAATTTGTAATGTCAGACATACAATCCATACAAGTCTGTTCCGGGCTCGAACAGAACCGAAGGCACTTACAAAGAAGTCCTTGCAATCCGGATATCCACAATCCTGATCGGATTTCCCATCACATATGGAGAACTCAATACCGTAGCTACTCGGTGCAGAGTCAATCGACAGGTCATCCTATCGCTCTCGCAAATACCGGGTCTTCAACACCGATCTTCAATGCTATACATTACGTCGTATCACTATTCGGAATGGGTTATACGACCCCATGGTCCTTTCCCGGTTAACCCGAATAGTGAGCGCTTATTCAAAAATAAGTGTAGCATTCAAATTCAACAAATTACAACAAATACCTTTCAAAGGTAAATATTGATAGTCGGTTATTGAACTATCAATGGATATGCACACATCACCAGATTCCAAATAATTTTCCAAATTATTTATTTCCCAAAAATATCTTTACTAGATATATAATTTTCACACTTCAAAAATAAATCAATATTTATCTTTAAACGAATTCCCTTTTCTTTTATAAATTCCATAGTGAATTTATATTTCACAATACCTATGAATATACGATTTCAATTATTCATTTTCAATTTATCTTCAAAAAGATAAATTCTCAAAATATTCACTTTATATCGGAAAAACATTTCCATACTTACTTATTAAGTAATTCTCAATCCATTTATTTTCAACACTTGGAAAATATTCAATATACTTAAATCGAGATTAAGTATATATTTCATTCTTTAAGGAAATCATTCTCTTAAACATATTTATTTGGGCCAAAACGAATGTTGCGTAAAACATCGTTACGACAACCCAAAATCACTAGTATAGGGATTCGAAATTAAAATAAATATATATAAATCCCAATACTATACAAAACATTTCCTTTCGGAAATCATTTACTATAACAACAGTGCTATAGTCCACCATTTCCTTTTATTTCTCGAAAACGTCTATTTCAACAATGAATGTTGAAATCTATGGTTTCGAATCTCAACACATTTAAAACATCGTTAGATCATTTTAATTCTGTTTAAAACATCACATCTAAAACATTTTCTTTAACATGTTATTCACTATTCAAAAACGTGAATATACTTTGTTAACAAATTTCATCCTTTTATTCATTTTATTTCAAAGGATTATTCACAGTCAAAACGTGAATATAACTCCATTAATAGGTTTCAACAATTTACTTATCAAAATAAGTCGTTTGCGAATTTATAAAACAACGTTTATAAATTCCTTTATTAACCTATTCAATTCATAATTCAATTATAAACCAAAGGTCTATATTTTAAGTTAAACAATTAAAATTTATTTGTTTACTAAATCGTTCCTTTAAACTTCATAATTATAAATCTTATAACTTATAAAATTCGTTTATTTACCCAAATATATTCTTTAATAACTTCACGAAATTTATAAATCTTATTATTTATAAATTTCACTTATAACTTTACCATTTATAATTTTATAAATTCCATTCACTTATGCAATCCATTTTCACTTCATTCAAACACTTATAAAAACTCGTTTTATAATTCAAATATTTTCATTTATAAATTATCAATTTATAAATATTTTTATATAAATCAATTTATATTATTCTTTTAAAACATCTTTAATCTCCTTTATAAATTTTATCATTTTGATTTATAAAATAATCAAGTTTTATAAATCCTATATTTTCCACTTTTTATAATAAATTCAGAAATCTCGATTAACTATTTTTATAAAATCATCAACCCATATTTTCTCAAAAATCAAACTTTAACTGTATTTCTAAAAAATCATAATTTTTATAACATGAAAATTATATCGTTTATTTATTTAAAATGGATCAATTCCAAAAATATTTTATAAACGTATACTTTCAAAAATCACTTTGAAATCCTTTTAAAATTCCAAAATTTGGTCCAATGATGCTACATACCAAATAGTCAATCACGACAACAACGATATCATATATCGATATGATAATACATCAAATATCAAAATATCTGAAATCAAATAAATACTGTTGAGGAATCCAGTTAGATCCCTCCAACCAGTTTTCCTGCATCCACAAACATTAGCACAATACCAATTCCGCTTCAGTACGGAATTATCGCGGTATATGGGATTTAAAATATTATCCGCTTAATAGACGGCGCAATAGGGTCTCATCCGCTATACAAATGCGGGAAATCAATAACTCCAATATATACATATGCCAATATATATATATATATATATTGCTATTATATATAATACCAATTTCACTGTTTATGAAATATTCGCGGTATATATTTTTAATAAATAACCTCCGCTTACTAACGGCGCATAATGTCTATTTTAACAATCAATAGATAACAATCATCATTCAAACATGCATTCAAATATTTTAAATCTAACTATTTAAAATAAAATCGAAACTGATTCGATTGAGTGAGAAGTTCTCACCTTGATTTCAATTTCATTTTAGCGATTTATTTCGAATAAAATTAAACGGACGTTTAATTTTGCCCGAAATTCTCACTAAGTCCAAACGACTCCAATCCAATTCCATCGCGTAGTGCTCGTCCATACGATTCCAACGCTTCCTGTTTCGCGCGTTTTCGACCTCGTATGAAAAAGATATGATTTTTCAAAGTTTTACACGATTTTATATTTTAATTTACAACATAACTATTTATATTTTTACTAACTATTATCATCACCGTGCATTTTGAAGTCACGCAACTGGGCCGCATGTTCCTTCCCTCCTTCTTCCTCCCACGCACGTTACTTACAGGACCGAACATGAACCCATTAGGCGAAACTAGGTTTTCAAATTCGAGCTTCCTCTCTACACGAAACTTCATCAAACCACCTCCATTCGAACGCCGACGCCAAAAGCTACCCACGGCCAGAGGCCGCACCCCCCTAGCGCCTCGATTTATACGAAAAACGTAACCAAAGCCGGCCACTTCCAGCTCAATTTGCCGCTAATCCGCTTCGAGTTAAACAATCATAACCGTTGGATCTCGAGATCTCAGAGTGCTCTACGAGATTGTAGTTGGGAGTTTCCTACGATTGTTGATGGATTGAGAGATCGGAGGGGAAGAAGGTGAACAATTTTCGGCCTTAGGTTTAGGGGTGGCGGCTGCATATAGAATTAGGGCTTTGTTTATTATTATTATTTTTTTTAAAGAGAGAGGGGGCTATTTATAGAGAATCGAACGAAACACTATTCATTCTGGAAATTCCGAACTCTGATTCACGCGCCGTAACCAGCGTTTCTAGGGTTTACCCTGCGTTCTGGACACAATGGAACAGGTTTCGGAAGCTAATTCAGACATCTGTGCGAGTTATGGCTATAAACGTTCAATTTAAATTAAAACGATTTAAACGATTTTCTAGGCGTTTTAATTTGTACCGGACAAACGGTAAATCCAATTGACACGAAATTTGAAACCATACAATAATATCACATTACGGATCCGATGAAACTGGTTTCGTCGAAATCCGAGACTTTTTGAAAAATGGCTATTTTAACTCGCTAAATTAATATTTAAAATAATTCGATGCGTCTCGAGCTGCCACGATCAAACGATAACTCCGATTGCTACGAAAATTGAAATCCGATAATAACTAACTATTACGGATCCAATGGAACTAGTTTCGTTCAATTCTGAGACTGTTCAAAATTTGACTATTTTCACTAGTCGATTAAATATTAAAATATTCAATTTTCACAAATTAACTTTTAATTCGATTTTAAAAGTTCCAAAATATCATTCGAACTTCAATATGATAAAATAAAATTTTACAAATCATTTTCAATCATATTTAACTCAATTTTCAATTATTTCCATAATTTCACATATTAAATTATCGATTTAATTATTCAATTAAATCCATTTATTCAAAATAAAATTTATTCGACTTATAAATTTCACTTATTAATATTTAAAATTAATTAAATATTCAAATTTTAATTAAATAAAATTCTGGGTCGTTACATAGAACCTAAAAAATGGAAAGAAAACCCAAGTCTCAATAGAACAACGGGGAATTAAGGTAAAATTTCCATCAAATCTTAATATAGGAGATGAAAATTGTGCATACTCTCCTAGACATTTTGTAACAAATAGTTTCTAATTCTAGTCATGAATATAGATTGTAGTGCAATGAAAATTAAAATCTAACTAAACTATATAAATGATCTAAAAGTTTACCAAATGATTGTATAGTTGCTACTATGCAATAGCGTCAGCCATGCTAGATTGCTCATTGTCAAAAGATTTTGGAGTTTGTATATTATTGAATTGGGTACAAGATTATATTCCAAATTTCGGTTAATTTCAAATTTCATTGATTGGTCAACAATAAATGCTTTCCATTTATAATTAAAAAATATCTTGTTCAAAATAACAGATTTCAAATGTTTTTTTTTATGAAATTGGTTGCACGGTACTCTGAAATTGGGAAATATAATTCTTCACACTACTACAAAATTAGGTTGTTACGTTTTTTCCTTTTTTCCTACCCAGTTCAATCTTTCTGACTTGATAATAGCTTGAAATTTAAAGCTGCTTACATAGAAATATGTAGAGAAAGCGTAGGATTATTTTCAAAATTTTATAGTTATATGGAACTATATATTCATATATCGTTTTCAGTCCTTTTTATTCATTATTTCACCAGTTTGTAAGTAAGCTTTGATTCTTCATCTAATTTATTGCCTGTTTTTACTTCAAATATATATATATATATATATATATATATATATATATAGTAATGATGATGTTAAGGCATATTGCAGAAGATCTCACTATTTGATATTTACCTATATTATTTGCACTTTTCCTAGTTAGAATATTTCCTATTATATTATTACTTAGGCTTCAAGTAACTAAGATATAAATATAAATCATGCCTTTTTGTATATCAATTAAGCCATTAATAAAAGTATCTACTTTTAGCGATTATTACTTTTTTCCTCTCCCCCTCTTCTACTTTTATATTTCATTTTATTAAATAATTTCAACAAATGATGAATGCCAAAAAAATTACGTATTTGTTTGGTTTAATTTATCTTGAATAATTGAGTGAATGTTAAAAGTGAAAGAAAGATTGGAATTTAGAAATTATCACTACAACAAAACTGCCCTAATATAGCTATATTTTTTGCAATGGTCATAATCTACTAGTTGTAATTAAGGTTTTTACAACGTTTTATTTCAGAAAGTTGTAATAAACTTACTTTCAACAACTTTTTTTTAGTTGTTGCATATGGATATTACTACTATTTTTCTTTTTCCAATTGTAATAGATGTTAATTTTCATCAAATCTTTTGTTATGCTAGTTATAATAGATACCTATTAGCTCCTTTTGATCGCCTATTGGAATCAATAATTAATATGTAATAATAAATAATTAATAATTAAAATTAAATTAAAATAATTAACAATTAATAAGAATTTAATAACAAATGATAATTAAATAAATGATACTTAAATAATAATAAAATTAGATATTAATGGTAAACATGTTTGGTTTCAGTTGGTTGGTATTTCATACTATGAGATTACAGGTCACGGGTTCGATCCTAGAGATGTACCTTGCCGAAATTAATGGAGCACGCTAAATAATAATAATAATTAATTATTAATGCATAATAATTAAAAACTGCTATTAAATACTAATAATTAATTATTAACTTGAAATATGAAATAACCATATTAATAATTAATTATTAATTAATATTTAATAATTAATCAATAATAAATTAATTAACAATCAACATTCAGTCAACAAATAATAAATAATAAATATTTAATTATAATTAATAATTACTACTAAATAATAGTAATTAATAATTAGTAATATAAAAATTATAATAATTAGTTAAATAAAAGTAAAACAGTAATAATTAAAAGCTAAAATTTAATATCAAATAATAATAATAATTAAAAATTTTAATTAGATAATAATAATTATAGATTATTTTGAAATGTGAAATAATTACTATTAATATTTAGTAATCCACCTAAGCGAAATATACTTTGTTAATGAATTTAGAAATTCGTATAATATTTAAATATAAATTGTCACTTATGGTTCTATCTTCAGCAAGCGAGCAGAGAATTTGAGCGGTCCAACCATATGTTGCATGTACGATAATTTTCCTATTTTACTTATAAAAATTAAAGTAAATAATATTTTTGTATAAAATATTTGCTCTACTAAAAAATAGATCATTCTTAAATAACTTTTACTAATTAAGATTAAATATATTAAAATTAATAATAATTATTATTCATTAGTAATATATACATATTAACTAACATTTATTCATTTATATTCAATTATTATCATGGGTATTATATAATAATTGCTAGTAGTAATTATTAATTACTATTGAATATACAAAATTTGGTATTTAATAATCGTAATTGTTATATAACAAAATATAGATAATAGTTAACATTATTAATATTCAATTATAATTAAAAAGTAATAATTAATAATTAAGAAGTAATAATTAATATTTACTATTCATTGTCTAATAATTAATAACTAAGACTAATATTTAATAAGTAATATTTTGAAATTTTGTCTAAATAAAATTTAAAAATATTCATAAAACTAAGAAAACTTTCGTAAAATTTAAAAATACCATTTTTGAAATTTTCATAAAATTTAATTAAAATATTTAAAATTTTGAATTTATTTAAAATAAAGAAAAAAGTATTTATTAAGTTTAAAGTCCATAAAATTTAAATACAACATGAAAATATTCCAAATTTTATAAAATTCAAAAAAGTTAAAAAAATAATACATTCAAATAATACAAATATTATTGTAGTAATTATTATTTTCATATGCATGTGGATGTTCACTTTTGTAATCAGCTGAATTTTTGTTCGTACATCCAAATATTGGACCCAAATTCCAAAACTACGTTTGGCTCCGACTTAATTTTCGTTCCTCTTTCTCAAATCCGTGGCTCTCTCATTCTCATCGATCACTACTATTTTCTTCAATCCCTCTTGCTTTTTATTCCTTATCATTTGTTTTCTAAGTGGCTTGCCACCATCGCCATCAATTACCTCACATACGACTGGGCCAACTTGCCTTTACCCACTACGACCCATTATTGCACCAAATTAGAAAGCTTGAAGCGAAGTCGATCTCTGCCTGCAAAGCATAGGCAAAGGCTCTTCCATGCCCTTGCCACCCGATTCTCCACGTCGATCTCCTCATTTCGTCCATCGATCAAGCAAAGATCTTAATGCCGCTGGCTCCAGAAGCAGCTATTAGGTGACCATGCACATTCCCTTTATGTGTTTATCCATCATGTGCATTTATTAGGTGACCATGCGATTTTAAGTATTAGCAACAGCATTAGTTTAAAATAACATACAATTAAAACCATACAAACTTTATTCATGAGAAAGTTTAGTAATATAACATATCATATTTGAGTTCTCGTTTCATTGTTGTGACCATATTATTAGTTCTTTCTAGCTTCTAACGTGTAAAGGAGTACAAAATAGCGTACAACATTTTAGCATTAGTGCCTCAAATTGTTTTTCCAAAAACAAATTATTTTCCTTCTATAGTTTTGCAACTAATTTCGATTTCATTGGCCAAAGCATACAAGACAAAAGGCTTGTTTAAATACTATTAGGTTGTCCTGTGACCTAGGTAATGAATTTTCGCTCTTGGTTAACAATTATTAAAAATTTAGCAATTTACAATGATGTATAAATGTCTTTTACTTAATTAGCATTATTGTTTGCTAATTAGAATCATTTTAGGCCATAATATTTGGGACTATTTTCTATAGCCTATAAAGTATGTATTTTCCTAACTTTTGAATTATCTACTAACTAACATTCTGATTCACACTGATCAATATTCTTTTTTATATATTTCGTTACCTCCATCAATGTCTCTTTTATTGGCCAATTTTAAGTGAATTTTTTATGTTTTAATCATAAAGCGTTGCTGCTTTCGATGGGAACCTCAATATCATGTGATTTGTAGATATTTTTCTTCTGTAGATATTGTAATTTTGGAATTTTATGGGTGAAGCAAACTATTGCACATAACATTGTTGGGCTATGAATAAATGGGTTTGGTCGTCTTGTAATGTAGCGAATTCAAACGGTTTCATTAGAGTTATATGGTTGATTATATAACTTGAAGTGGTTGTTAAAATTACATGTAATATTCGCTGTCCATATACTGGACGCCTTTGAACTATAACTGTAGATTGTGTTGTGCAATGATTGACCCTTTCTTAAATGCAAAGCTAATTTAACTTTGAATTTAGAATACACTAGTTTTGGAATCCCTTAATTTTACTGGATACAGTTTAAGTAGTTTGTTTTATAATATAGGCATATGAGCCAACTTAAGCTAGTTAATGTGCTTGGTATCTTATAAAACGGCACACAATTTATTGGTGGTTTCTATTAAACAAACAAAACACAACAATAAGTTAGATGTAGATTCTTTTCTGTCAAAGATGACTTGGGGATGGCGAAGTTAATAATTTTCACAGCTATCGTACCTGAACCGAATAGCCACATGTAAAAAAAACAAATGGTGCCTGTTTTCGTCGCCATTATCGCATAAAACATTGTTATTAATATTCTAAAATTATGCTATTTTAATCCCATTTAAAAACACATATCTTCATCTATTTTTGTCACAATCAAAATAATTCATTTACACGATGCTTGAAAGTAATATGAAATTTAAATCTACATTTCAACAAGTTGGAAAATTAAATCAGAAAACAATTGGATGAACTTTTTATTCTTATTTATTTCAGAGGTTCATACTCCAGCTAACTACACTACATAGTGTTTAGATATGTAATTCACGCATCAATAGTTTGGAAACCAAGAACAATCTTCCATTTTGTTCAAATGTACATCACTCGTTAAATAACATGTTTATTGTAAATGTAAATCAATCGTTAAATAATATGTTATCTTTGATTTGGCCTATATTCATGATAGATTGCTTGATGGAGGCATTGACTCTATGTTTGAAAATTGATTGGTAGGCTACCAGTTATAGTTTATATCAATCTTAAAGCACAATTTTTTCACTTTGCAGGGTTGTCGGAGAACTTGCTACTTCTATTTAATTATTATGGTTTAAAGAGAATTAAATGGAAGTCTTTCAATATATGTGGAATAATGACCCAAAACTACCTATGTCAACTTAATAAAACTTAATGGCATATCTTTACAAAAGCAAAATGCATTACGTATGATTCTATCACCCTTTTTTTCCTACTTTCTTTTTTAAATTTGTGTACGAATTTGTAAATATAACCAATTATATTTATATTGTTAATAAAATATATTTGTATTGTTAAGTAACTATTTTAGTTCACCCTTGTACCTTTGTCCGTATATTGGACGCCTTTTAACTATGACTGTAGATTGTGTTGTGCAATGATAGACCCTTTCTTAAATGCAATGTTAATTTAACTTTGAATTTAGAATACACTAATTTTTGGAATCCTTTCATTTTACTGGATACAGTTTATATAGTTTGTTTTATAATGCAGGCATATGAGACAACTTAAGCTAGTTAATATGCTTGGTATCTTATAAAACGGCACACAATTTATTGGTGGTTACTATTAAAAAAATAACAAAAAATTAAGTTAGATGTAGATTATTTTCTATCAAAGATGACTTGGGGATGACGAAGTTAATAATTTTCACAGCTATCGTACCTGAACCGAGTAGTCACATGTAAAAAAAACAAATGGTGCCTGTTTTCATCGCCATTATCGCCTAGAACATTGTTATTAATATTCTAAAATTATCCTATTTTAATCCCATTTAAAACCAAATATCTTCACCTATTTTAGTCACAATCAAAATAATTCATTTACATGATGCTTGAAAGTTATATGAAATTTGAATCTACATTTCAACAAGTTGGAAAATTAAATCAGACAACAATTGGATGAACTTTTTATACTTATTTATTTTAGAGGTTCATTCTTCAGCTAACTACACTGCATAGTGTTTAGATATGTAATTCACGCATCAATAGTTTGGAAACCAAGAACAATCTTCCATTTTGTTCAAATGTACGTCACTCGTTAAATAACATTTTTATTGTTAATGTAAATCAATCGTTAAATAATATGTTATCTTTGATTTGGCCTCTATTCATGATAGATTGCTTGATGGAGGCATTGACTCTATGTTTGAAAATTGATTGCTTGGCTACCAGTTATAGTTTATATCAATCTTAAAGCATAATTTTATCACTTTGCAGGGTTGTCAGAGAACTTGCTGCTTCTATTTAATTATTATGGTTTAAAGAGAATTAAATGGAAGTCTTTCAATATATGTGGAACAATGACTCAAAACTACTTATGTCAACTTAAAAAAACTTAATGGCATATCTTTACTAAAGCAAAATGCATTACGTATGATTCTATCACCCTTTTTTCCTATTTACTTTTTTCTTTTTTAAATTTGTGTATGAATTTGTAAATATAACCAATTATATTTATATTGCTAATAAAATATATTTGTATTGTTAAGTAACTATTTTAGTGCACCCATGTACCATTAGGAGCGGATGCTTGAAAGGTTTGGGTCGATTCGGTGGTGGATCCTGAAGCCGTTCTATATAGACTTACCGTAGACATCTATAGTTTTGGACAGGCGGTTGGGATGATTTTTGCTTGACACAAGGACTTTATCTCTTTTGATCAATATGTATCGGTCCTCCTACTAACATACGTTATGGATTTGGTTATGTTTTTAATAGAGTTATGAATTCACAAATGGTGTGATGTTGAATTTGTTTTGGATTTTTTTTAATGTAAATGATTCGTGTTGTTTCAGGTAATGTGAGTGATAATAGTTATTATTAGTGAAATATTTGTTTTAAAAATAATGTTCTGAAATTTTTGGTTAATAACTGTTGTGGAAAGAAAAATTATAACCTTTGGCAGATGGTGTAAACAGATTTATTACGACGGTATTTTCGAATACAAATTTAAGATTTGTAGGAAATTCTTAGGTCAGCCAAATATGAGATAGTGGCACTAGGCTACTATAGATAATCTTCCAAAATACTTAGTTCATTCTCATATATTTTAAAGGTTCTATACATCTGAAATACTCAATAACTATTACAAATAGTTTTGACAATTAACTACCACTATGGAGCTTTCGTAGGATCTGGTAAGAAGGATTATAGAATTCAATTAGAAAATGAAAAATACTCTTCTAAAACATACAACAGATTTGATATATTAATAAACAACACAAATTAAGTATCATAACTCCAAAGCACCATGCACATCTCAAATAAGATAACTCAAATAAAAAGAGCTGTAACATCAATGTTCCATAATAAATTTACATAAATGGATGTACACACAAACATCAAACATTCCATGGATAAAAATTTATATTTACATAAAATAGCAAACCCACATCTTATCTAGCTGTCTACCATTTAAACGCAACGACAACGTGAACCAAGTTTAGCAATTCGATTGATCCATTTTGGAATTGATTTTCCAGTTAATTTGAAGCAAACATCCTTGCTAAAATGGTTACAATTCTTTGTAAATAGATTGTAGGAATCACCACTGTAGTTGCGAGAAAGAACATCCATGAATAAGCATAAATTGAGTGGATCATAGAAAGTTGTTCCAACCACAATTGATTTCCTGAATTTGTAGTTCGGACATTTTTTGGGTTCTACTTCAAATACACCACATGATGGAAAATCAGCTGCCCCAAACGAGTACTCTACTCCATGAACTTTGAGAAAATGTAGGAAATCCTCTATAAGACACTAATGTATTGAATGTCACTCAAATAAATGAAATTTCCTTGATTTTCTTTCGAATAGGAAAACCAAAGCATTTTAAAGGAAAGTACTTCTTCCCTTAAGTTTTTCTTTTTATGTAAGCATTGGTATTCGATGTAATCATGATATGAACCAACTGACCAATCGAATGTACTACTAAAGACTATGTGAACAACTATTGTAATAATAAACATAAACCAATGTTAATCACACTTTCGTAGGAAACTTATGTGGTATGTTGGATCTGTAACAATATTAATTTCGAATGATCATCGAAAGAATTTACACTTTAAAACAAGTTTCTACAAAAACTGAGATACAAACAATAGGAATAAAACTTAAAATAATACCAATTTTTTTACAATATTTTATTAGGTAACAATAAAAAATTCATATTAACCATGATTAAATATCATCTCTTTACTTGGTTGATAAATCATCTTAAGTTTACATTGATAAAATGCAGCAGTTTTATTAAGGTAAATATCTATGAAATTCTATGCTAAATAAATGACTATTTTTAACATGTCAAAATTCTAGTTACATTTCATATATAAAACATTATGTATGCAAAACCAATAATTCTATAGATAATAAAATAAGAAGCCCTATAACTACATCAACTAGTTCCTATATAATGGAAATGTGAATCAGGCTTAGTTAGGTGCAATAATAAATGAAAATAAAAATAAACAAAAATGTGCAAAATTACCTTCCACTCCAGAGTGAAATGCCCCAAGGCCCGCCCAGTAACATAAACGATTAGTTGAGGTTAAGTCATAAACATTAAGAATAACTAGTGTCTCTATTGGCCTTCTCTCACGTCTTTCCATTGTCATGCGCTTTAAGCGTGTGGTAATCATTACTAAATATTCTTTCAAGTTCTTTGGATATCCATTTGAATGATCAACATTTATTCCCGCATCTTCTGTCGTGGAACGTAAAGAAGCTAGTTGCGCAATAACGTCGACTATTTTTTGCCGCATTTGCTCTTTAGTTTTTGTAGCTTGGTCAATTTTTCTTTTATAAGCTTCCAAGCATTCCTCTTGTTCTAACTTAAGTATCATTCTCTCTCTATCTGTATTTGATTCACCAATCTCATCCCAAATCACCTGTTATAGTAATGTAGTAGAAATTAGTGACTAGGAAATAAATAAGACTTTCTTTGATATCTTTTTTCTATATATATTCTCCTCATCTATATATTCATATGATTTTTATCAAACTAGAATATCGATTTGTGATGTTGTTGCCTTATCATACTAGAATATGATAAGAATTATGTAAAAGGATAAAATAATGTAAATTGATGGAATCAAAGCATCATTATTATACCTAAAATGGGTGAATAACAAAATAATTTCACAAAATGTTAAATAATCAATAAATATAAAGTGTTCATCTATAAGACAATTGATCCTTACTTCACAGCTCCAACTAAACTTCACCTTAGGAGCATAGATTGAGCAACTCCGGTTGTCACATTGTAAATGTGGCATGCAATGAAATTTGAATATTAGTATGTTATGATGGGATTAAACAGCACACGCGACTCTGTACTTTTTATGATCTTTCTTCAGTAAGAAAATATTTAATTGCATCCCATAATATAGGAATGCGGTAAAAAAAACTGCAAGGTTGATGAAGACCACAATAAATGAAAACAAATCACTTTTAGTTTATTGTTCCGTATATTTAGTTGCTTCCATCTACAGTAGAGTGAGTATTATTTATGTTTTTCAAATTTTTTTTGAAGTTGATACGTTCTTTAGCAATATTACATCTTTATTAAAATCACTCAATAATGTTTTTAACGATGTCAAATATTGTAGATTAACCGAAGATATTTAACTCGTGTATAGAGCACTCATGTTGTCTGAAAGGAATGACATGTTTATGTGCTATGTTTTTATGTAAGTGGACCAAGTTGGTGATAAAATGTCTTAAATGTAAAATGAGATATATAAAAACTTTACCAAACTTTAGTTTACTAAGAAGATTTTGGTATTTTATCTAATAATCATAAACAAGAAAAAATAGGAATTAAACCATTATTACTGTTCCTTAAAAGGGTGTCACTTCTATAATTTGCGATGAAGCTTGTCAGTATTTGAACATGTGCATTTATTAGGTGACCATGCTATTTTAAGTGGCCATCATGTGCATTTATTAGGTGATCATGCTATTTTAAGTATAAGCACCTGCATTAGTTTAAAATAACATACAATTAAAACCATACAGACTTTATTCATGAGAAAGTTTAGTAATATAATATATCATATTTGAGTTCTCGTTTTATTGTTGTGAGCATATTAATAGTTCTTTCTAGCTTCTAACGTGTAAAGGAGCACAAAATAGCATACAACATTTTAGCATTAGTGCCTCAAATTGTTTTTCCAAAAAGCAAATTATTTTCCTTCTATAGTTTTGCAACTACTTTCGATTACATTGGACAAAGCATACAAGACAAAATGCTAGTTTAAAATAGTATTAGGTTGTCCTATGACCTAGGTAATGAATTTTCGCTCTTGGTTAACAATTATTAAAAATTTAGCAATTTACAATAATGTATAAATGTCTTTTACTTAATTAGCATTATTGTTTGCTAATTAATCATTTTAGGCCATAATATTTGGGACTATTTTCTGTAGCCTATAAAGTATGTGTTTTCCTAACTTTTGAATTATCTACTAACTAACATTTTGATTCAACTGATCCATACTCTTTTTTACAGATTTTGTTACCTCCATCGATGTCTCTTTTGTTGGCCAATTTTAAGTGAATTTTTTATGTTTTAATCATAAAGCGTTGCTGCTTTCAATGGGAACCTCAACATCGTGTGATTTGTAGATACTTTTCTTCTATAGATATTGTAATTTTGGAATTTTATTGGTGAAGCAATTAAGCTTGATGACATGTCAGCTATTACACAGCATTGTTGGGCTATGAATAAATGGGTTTGGTCGTCTTTCAATGTAGCGAATTCAGACGGTTTCGTTAAAGTTATATGGTTGATTTTATAACTTGAAGTGGTTGTTAAAATTACGTGTAATATTCACTGTCCTTATATTGGACGCCTTTGAACTATGACTGTAGATTGTGTTGTCCAATGATTGACCCTTTCTTAAATGCAATGTTAATTTAACTTTGAATTTAGAATACACTAATTTTTGGAATCCCTTCATTTTACCGGATACAGTTTATATAGTTTGTTCTATAATGTAGGCATATGAGACAGCTTAAGCTAGTTAATATGCTTGGTATCTTATAAAACAGCACATAATTTATTGGTTGTTTCTATTAAACAAACAAAACACAACAATAAGTTAGATGTAGATTTTTTTCTATCAAAGATGACTTGGGGATGGCGAAGTTAATAATTTTCACACTATCGTACCTGAACCGAATAGTCATATGTAAAAAAAACAAATGGTGCCTGTTTTCGTCACCATTATCGCCTAGAACATTGTTATTAATATTCTAAAGTTATGCTATTTTAATCCTATTTAAAACCAAATATCTTCACCTATTTTAGTCACAATCAAAATAATTCATTTACACGATGCTTGAAAGTTATATGAAATTTGAAGCTACATTTCAACAAGTTGGAAAATTAGATCAGACGACAATTGGATGAACTTTTTAGTCTTATTTATTTCAGAGGTTCATTCTTCGGCTAACTACACTGCATAGTGTTTAGATATGTAATTCACGCATCAATAGTTTGGAAACCAAGAACAATCTTCCATTTTGTTCAAATGTACGTCACTCGTTAAATAACATGTTTATTGTAAATGTAAATCAATCGTTAAATAATATGTTATGTTTGATTTGGCCTCTATTCATGATAGGTTGCTTGATGGAGGCATTGACTCTATGTTTGGAAATTGATTGCTAGGCTACAAGTTATAGTTTATATCAATCTTAAAGCATAATTTTATCACTTGGCAGGGTTGTCGGAGAACTTGCTGCTTCTATTTAATTATTATGGTTTAAAGAGAATTAAATGGAAGTCTTTCAATATATGTGGAATAATGAATCAAAACTACTTATGTCAACTTAACAAAACTTAATGGCATATCTTTACTAAAGCAAAATGCATTACGTATGATTCTATCACCCTTTTTTTCCTATTTTCTTTTTTCTTTTTTCTTTTTTAAATTTGTGTATGAATTTGTAAATATAACCAATTATAGTTATATTGTTAATAAAATATATTTGTATTGTTAAGTAACTATTTTAGTGAACCCATGTACCATTAGGAGCGGATGCTTGAAAGGTTTGGGTCGATTCGATGGTGGATCCGGAAGCCGTTCTATATAGACTTACCGTAGACATCTATAGTTTTGGACAGGCGGTTGGGATGATTTTTGCTTGACACAAGGACTTTATCTCTTTTGATCAATATGTATCAGTCCCCCTACTAACATACGCTATGGATTTGGTTATTTTTTTAATAGAGTTATGAATTCACAAATGGTGTGATGTTGAATTTGTTTTGGATTTTTTTGAACGTAAATGATTCGTGTTGTTTTAGGTAATGTGAATGATAACAGTTATTATTAGTGAAATATTGGTTTTAAAAATAATGTTCTGAAATTTTTGGTTAATAACTGTTGTGGAAAGAAAAATTATAACCTTTGGCAGATGGTGTAAACAGATTTATTACAACGGTATTTTCGAATACAAATTTAAGATTTATAGGAAATTCTTAGGTCAGCCAAATATGAGATAGCGGAACTAAGCTACTATAGATAATCTTCCCAAAGACTTAGTTCATTCTCATATATTTTAAAGGTTCTATACATCTGAAATACTCAATAACTATTACAAATAGTTTTGACAATTCACTAACAGTATGGAGCTTTCGTAGGACCAGGTAAGAAGGATTATAGAATTCAATTAGAAAATGAAAAATATTCTTCTAAAACATATAATAGATTTGATATGTTAATAAACAACACAAATTAAGTATCATAACTCCAAAGCACCATGCACATCTCAAATAAGATAACTCAAATAAAAAGAGCTCTAACATCAATGTTCCATAATAAATTTACATAAATGGATATACAAACAAACATCAATCATTCCATGGCTAAAAATGTATATTTACATGAAATAAAAAACCCACATATTATCTAGCTGTCTGCCATTTAAACGCAACAACAACGTGAACCAAGTTTAGCAAGTCGATTGATCCATTTTGGAATTGATTTTACAGTTAATTTGAAGCAAACATCCTTGCTAAAATGGTTACAGTTCTTTGTAAATAGATTGTAGGAATCACTATTGTAGTTGCGAGAAAGAACATCCATGAATAAATGTAACTGGAGTGGATCATAGAAAGTTGTTCCAATCACAATTGATTTCCTGAATTTGTAGTTCGGACATTTTTTGGGTTCTACTTCAAATACACCACATGATGGAAAATCAGCTGCCCCAAATGAATACTCTACTCCATGAACTGTGAGCAAATGTAGGAAATCCTCTATAAGACACTAATGTATTGAATGTCACTCAAATAAATGAAATTTCCTTGATTTTTTTTCGAATAGGAAAACCAAAGCATTTTAAAGGAAAGTACTTCTTCCCTTAAGTTTTTATTTTTATGTAAGCATTGGTATTCGATGTAATCATGATATGAACCAACTGACCAATCGAATGTGCTACTAAAGACTATGTGAACAACTATTGTAATAATACACATAAACCAATGTTAACCACACTTTCGTAGGAAACTTATGTGGTATGTTGGATCTGTAACAATATTAATTTCGAATGATCATCGAAAGAATTTACACTTTAAAACAGGTTTCTACAAAAACTGAGATACAAACATTAGGAATACAACTTAAAATAATAACAAATTTTTTTTACAATATTTTATTAGGTAACAATGAAAAATTCATATTAACCATGATTAAATATCATCTCTTTACTTGGTTGATAAATCATCTTAAGTTTACATTGATAAAATGCAGCAGTTTTATTAAGGTAAATATCTAGCAAATTCTATGCTAAATATATGACTATTTTTAACATGTCAAAAACAATATTCTAGTTACATTTCATATATAAAAAATTATGTATGCAAAACCAATAATTCTATAGATAATAAAATAAGAAGCCCTATAACTACATCAACTAGTTCCTATATAATGGAAATGTAAACCAGGCTAAGTTAGGTGCAATAATATATGAAAATAAAAATAAACAAAAATGTGCAAAATTACCTTCCACTCCAGAGTGAAATTCCCCAAGGCCTGCCCAGTAACATAAACGATTAATTGAGGTTAACTCATAAACATTAAGAATAACTGGTGTCTCTGTTGGCCTTCTCTCACGTCTTTCCATTGTCACGCCCTCTAAGCGTGCAGTAATCATTACTAAATATTCTTTCAACTTCTTTGGATATCCATTTGAATGATCAAAATGTATTCCCGCATCTTCTGTCGTGGAACGTAAAGAAGCTAGTTGCACAATAGCATCGACTATTTTTTGCCGCAGTTGCTCTTTAATTTTGGTAGCTTTGTCAATTTTTCTTTTATAAGCTTCCAAGCATTCCTCTTGTTCTAACTCAAGTATCATTCTCTCTCTATCTGTATTTGGTTCACCAATCTCATCCCAAATCACCTGTTATAGTAATGTAGTAGAAATTAGTGACTAGGAAATAAATGAGACTTTCTTCAATATCTTTTTTCTATACATATTCTCCTCATCTATATATTCATATGATTTTTATCAAACTAGAATAACGATTTTTAATGTTGTTGCCTTATTATACTAGAATATGATAAGAATTATGTAAAAGGTTAAAATAATGTAAATTGATGGAATCAAAGCATCATTATTATACATAAAATGGGTGAATAACAAAATAATTTCACAAAATGTGAAATAATAAATAAATATAAAGTGTTCATCTATAAGACAATTGATCCTTACTTCACAGCTCCAACTAAACTTCACCTTAGGAGCATAGATTAAGCAACTCCGGTTGTCACATTGTAAATGTGGCATGCAATGAAATTTGAATATTAGTATGTTATGATGGGAGTAAACAGCACACGCGACTCTATACTTTTTATGATCTTGCTTCAGTAAGAAAATATTTAATTGCATCCCACAATATAGGAATAAGATAAAAAACTGCAAGGTTGATGAAGACCACAATAAAGGAAAAAAAATCACTTTTAGTTCATTGCTCCGCATATTTAGTTGCTTCCATCTACAATAGATTGAGTATTATTTATGTTTTCCAAAATTGTTTTGAAGTTAATACGTTCTTTAGCAATATTACATCTTTATTAAAATCACTCAAGAATGTTTTTAACAATGTCAAATACTGTAGATTAACTGAAGATATTTAACTCGTATATAGAGCACTCATGTTGTCTGAAAGGAATGACATGTTTATGTGCCATGTTTTTATGTAAGTGGACCAAGTTGGTGATAAAATGTCTTAAATGTAAAATGAGATATATAAAAACTTTACCAAACTTTAGTTTACTAAGAAGATTTTGGTATTTTATCTAATAATCATAAACAAGAAAAAATAGGAAATAAACCATTATTATTGTTTCTTAAAAGGGTGTCACTTCTATAATTGCGATGAAGCTTGTCAGTATTTAAAGCACCACAAAAGCATTGTTGTATAGTTCATTTAATAATTATTTAAATAAATTTTGATCCAACCAATATGTACAAAGATGTCAATATAACTAACATAAAAATTTAAACACAAATACGAGCCTATAAAAAAAGTGGTTGGTATAAAAATCAACCACGATATAATCAATCGCACGTTATTCAGTCGCAAGATGAACAAATCTAAATAATCTTATTCCGTAGTATGTTTTTAAATTTTTCCACCTATTTTACTACCTTGTTCATGCTTTCATGTTGATTACTGCCTAACTAATGTACAACTAAGATTTGTCAAACAGTTTCATAAATTAGACATACAAACATAGTTACTATAAACTGCAAATTAAACCTATTTTAGAAGATATTAACAGTTTTTTGAAGTATATACAATTATACATCGCTAAAGAACAAAATATAAATAATTTAAAAAGTAATAATACGAAATTCATTTTATAATTGGTACATTTATAATTTCAGACGATTTTTATGTCCAAATTGGCTTTCCAAAAAGATGAATAGTGCATTTGGTTGCAATAGGAAAAAAATTCAAATTACTATAAACAATGAAATAAAAATAAGAATACATTTATTAAAAACATATTAGTATCAATAATTTAGAACCGAGCTTTGATCTAGCCTAAATGTAAAGAAAAGAGTTATTGTCTGGCCTACACAGAACATAAATACATATGTTTGGGTTTTTTTAAGCCCAAATTATTGTTTTTAAAAATTAAAATTTTGTTTTCCTATTGTATATCAAAGAACAATATTACTTATAATAATCGAAATAAATATAAAAAACATTTCAAAAAGACATTTAGTCTGAGCTATGCAATATTTTAGGTTATTGTAAATTACAGGTAATTATATCTCAATTATGACCAAGTCATTTATTATATCCAAAAAAATGCATCAACAAATTGGTTGGTATTTCCTTACTAACCTACAAAAATAATTTTTTAAGTAATACCTCATGATAAATAAAATTAAAATGATATTTACTACTTATTTGAGTCAGGGTGGTAAGGCCTTTCAATAAGAAATTGATTAAAGTTATCTAAGCCAAATAAATTGTCCTTCCCTTCAAAACTAATTTTATGCTGGGTTTAATTTATCAATTCCTTCATTTCAAGCATTGTAGAATAAAGGGTTGGACTTGAGATTATATCATAGGAGAACATGTCAAATGTTTTAGATTTTAATGTATACTTAATTTTATAATGGATTTGACATGTTCTTTTTCTAGAAATACCTATTAACATTTGACATGCAAACTTAACGCAAAGTAACGTCGTCGTTTTTATAATTAATATTTGACATACACAATTCATTGGAATTTAAATTGTATTCAAAACATTTAATATACTTTATTTTCTAATTAATAATGCACCTACAGATGAAAGGGCTCTTGGAGTTAATATTTATTAAAAATTAATTATGGAGATAAATTTTATTTCTAACATACATATATCAAAGAGAAAGCTTTTAAGATACATAAATTATTTGAATATATAAAACCTAATAAAGAAAACCAAAATACAAAATACACTAAAATAAATGGCCAATTCTATCAACACTCCACTTTCTTCCTACATAGCGTTTTATTAAAAAATAGACACCGCATTTTTCTTTCTTACTCCATTTTATTTTGAAATTACACTTGTTTCTTTTATCTCACTCATTCTTATTTTCCACTCTTCTCATGGCAATAATAAAAGATTATCATCTCACAATATTTAAAAAATTCTTAACGATCATCGACAATTTAATCTTCTTTTTTTATCCAATAATGCAATTTAAAAGAGAAAAAACATGCTACAGCTTAATAAAGTATAAATATGATAGGAAGCTTATGTAATATATTTCATGCATATTAGGTTTATTATTATTCCACATGGACTATGCACTATCTTAGTAGCAATTCAAGTATTAGATAGGCATGGTTGATATCATATCCTAGTTACTATATATGAAACGTAGAAAACATACATAGTTATTTTCTAGTAATAAGATATCTTCTTTAAAAATTCTACCCTTATATTCATGAAAGTATACCAACAAAAGAGAAGGAGATGGAAAATACGAGGACATGAAAAAAACTAAGACATCTCAGTAAAAATAATTACAAGGATAAAACAGTCGTTTATTTTCAAAAAAATTAAATTGGCAAAAATGGAATAATGTGGTATGTTAAGAATGAGCAAAAATAAACAGTAAACTAATCAAATCGAACCTTAAATAGTTTCTTGTAATTCAAGGAAAATAGGAAAGAAATAAATGGATATATTTCTTAGCAAAACATAACATATTCCATGGGCTAGCTGATTATACAATAAAAGAATATGAATGTAAATTGCAATGTTTATAGATTGTTGATAGTGATATAAATATACTTTACGTGCAAAATGAAAAATTATTCCCTAGGAAGGGAATAGGAAATGAAACAGAGTAAATATATGGAAAGAATACCAAAGGTCATATGTTGAACTTTTTATGTATTAGAATACAAGGTATAAGATGTATCTAGAGTATGACATTAAAAGGAATGAAAATGTGGTTCGTAATATTAAAATACCTGAAGCTTGGCAAGTAGATATTCCTCTTTCTGCCTTCTGTATATCATCAACCAAAGGTCTATATGTAGAAGGATTAAATTCTCCTTCAACATTTGGTGAGATCTCAAAGGTTGAAGAGGAAGCAACAATGAATGCGATTCTAATGGTGGAACCAATAATGGTATCATAGGCGAGGCTGCAAATTGCTAGGAAATTAGTGAACAGGAGGGGAGAGAAGATTACAGTTGTGTATGAAAAGCATGAAATGATGAATGTGGGTTTTAGGCAAAGAAATAGTGTATGCAGATCTAGGTTTTTGAGTGTTAGAGACATAATGGTATGTGTAATTTGTTTTTGGTTACCAAAATGCTATAGCACTGAAAAATGAAATATTATGATAAATACTATAGATTTTACTTAGAGAGGTACAGAGTGAAGAATAGAAATGGATTTATATAGAGAATGACAAATTCTCTCTAGACTTCTCCTTTAATTATTATTACCTTCATCTCGTATTTATTTGGCATTAAGAGAATTCATTGACTCTTTAATCTATTTTAAATTCAAATGAAATGCTTTTTTTGACTGTATAATTATGGAAATTAATTGTAGAAATTAATTGCAAATTATCAAAATTTTCCTAATTGATTAAGCATGCTATATATAAATTTATCAATCGATTAATAACCTTTGTTAATTTACCGAGTAACTTCAGAATTAGTAAATCAACCAATTAGTTTCCTCTAACTAAATGAGGCAATTAATTTCCTTTAATTAACTATTTTGCTGAAATTAAGGAAAATCAATTCATTTTAGAAATTATACTTTCACTAAAATTAAATATAAATTTCGTGCGAAAATTATTAGAAAACTCCTTAATTGACTATGCAATATGCTAATAAATCAATTGATTAGTATCGTTTTTAAACCTATTTATTGAATATGCAATTAAATGGCTTTTACCATGTAATCAATTTTTTTAAATTATGAATGCTTGTGCGTGTATAGTAAGCATAATATGTATATAGTCCTAATCACTTATTTTATCGATATAATCATTCCAACATGTTATTACTTTGTTTCACTTCCTATAAAGTTATTTTACATATAAGGTCTTATTTCAATATCTCGCAATTAATTTTATATCTTTCGCTACTCTTAGAACCTGAAACATGGAAAGAAAAACCAAGTCTCAACAGAACAACGGGGAATTAAGGTAAAATTTCCATCAAATCTTAATATAGGAGATGAAAGTTGTGCATACTCTCCTAGAAATTTTGTAACAAATAGTATATAATTCTAGTCTTCAATATAGATTATAGTGCAATGAAAATTAAAATATAACTAAACTATACAAATGACCGAAAAGTTTACCAAATGATTGTATCATTGCTACTATGCAATAGCGTCAGCCACGCTAGATTACTCATTGTCAAAAGATTTTGGAGTTTATATATTATTGAATTGGGTACAAGATTATATTCCAAATTTTGGTTAATTTCAAATTTCGTTGATTGGTCAATAGTAAATGCTTTCCATTTATAATTAAAAAATATCTTGTTCAAAATAATAGATTTCAAATGGTTTTTGTTATGAAATTGGTTACATGGGAGTCTGAAATTGGGAAATATAATTCTTCACACTACTACAAAATTAGGTTGTCACTTTTTTTTTCTTTTTTGCTACCCAGTTCAATCTTTCTGACTTGATAACAGCTTAAAGTTTAAAGCTGCTTACATAGAAATATATAGAGAAAGCGTAGGATTATTTTCAAAATTTTATAGTTATATGGAACTATATATTCGTATACCGTTTTCAGTCCTTTTTATTCATTGTTTGACTAGTTCGTAAGTAAGCTTTGATTATTCATCTAATTTATTGCATGTTTTTAATACAAATATATATATATATATATATATATATATATATATATATATTATAATGATGATGTTAAGACATATTGCAGAAGATCTAACTATTTGATATTTACCTGTATTATTTGTACTTTTCCTAGTTATAATATTTCCTATTACATTATTAATTTGGCTTCAAGTAACTAAGATATAAATATAAATCATGTATTTTTGTATATCAATTAAGCCATTAGTAAAAGTATTGACTTTTTATGATTGTTAATTTTTTTCTCTCCCCCTCTTCTACTTTTATATTTTATTTTATTAAATAATTTCGACAAATGATAAATGCCAAAAATTTCACATATTTGTTTGGTTTAATTTATCTTGAATAATTGAGTGCATGTTAAAAGTGAAAGAAAGATTGGAGTTTAGAAATTATCACTACAACAAAATTGCCCTAATATAGCAATATTTTTTGCAATGGTCATAATCTACCAGTTGTAATTAAGGTTTTTACAACGTTTTGTTTCAGAAAGTTGTAATAAACTTACTTTCAACAACTTTTTTTTTGTTAGTTGTTTCATATGGTTATTACAACTATTTTTCTTTTGCCAATTGTAATAGATGTTAATTTTCACCAACTCTTTGGTTATGCTAGTTATAATAGGTACCTATTAGCTCCTTTTGGTCGCCTATTGTAATAAATAATTAATATGTAATAAGTAACAATTAATAATTACAATTAAATTAAAATAATTAATAATTAATAAAAATTTAATCATAAATAATAATAAAATAAATGATACTTAAATAATAATAAAAATTAGATATTAATGGCAAGTAGGTTGGTATTTCATACTAGGAGAATACAGGTCACGGGTTCGATCCTAGAGATGTACCTTGTTGAAATTAATGGAGCATGCTAAATAATATTAATAATTATTATTAATGTATAATAATTAAAAACTGCTATTAAATACTAATAATTAATTATTCACTTGAAATATGAAATAACCATATTAATAATTAATTATTAATTTATATTTAATAATTAATCAATAATAAATTAATTAACAATCAACAGTCAGTCAATAAATAATAAATATTTAGTTATACTTAATAATTATTATTAAAAAATAGTAATTAATAATAAGTAATATAAAAATTATAATAATTAGTTAAACAAATGTTAAATAGTAATAACTAAAAGCTAAAATTTAATATCAAATAATAATAATAATTAACAATTTAATTAGATAATAATAATTATAGATTATTTTGAAATATGAAATCATTACTATTAATATTCAGTAATCCACCTAAGTGAAATATACTTACTTAATGAATTTAGAAATTCGTATAATATTTAAGTATAAATTGTCACTTATGGTTCTATCTTCAGCAAGCGAGCAAAGCATTTGAGCGGTCCAACCATATGCTGCATGTATGATAATTTTTCCTATTTTACTTATAAAAATTAAAATAAATAATATTTTTGTATAAAATATTTATCTATTAAATAATAGATAATTAATAAATAACTTTTACTAATTAAGATTAAATATATTAAAATTAATAATTATTATTGTTAATTAGTAATATAAACATATTAACTAACATTTAATAATTTATATTCAATTATAATTAGGGGTTTTATATAATAATTGCTAGCAGTAATTATTAATTACTTTTGAATATACAAAAGTAGGTAACTAACAATCATAATTGTTGTATAATAAAATATAGATAATAATTAACATTATTAATATACAGTTATAATTAAGAAGTAATAATTAATGATTAAGAAGTAATAATTAATAATTAAGTAGTAATAATTAATAATTACTATTCATTATCTAATAATTAATAATTAAGACTAATATTTAATATTTAACATTTAATAAGTAATATACTGAAATTTTGTCTAAAATAAATTTAAAAATATTCATATAACTTAGAAAACTTTCGTAAAATTTGAAAATACCATTTTGAAATTTTCATAAAATTTAATTAAAATATATAAAAATTTTAATTTATTTAAAATAAAGAAAAAAGTATTTATTAAGTTTAAAGTCCATAAAATTTAAATACAATATGAAAATATTCAAAAAAAATAAAATTAAAAAAACTTAAAAAAATATAAATTCGAATAATAATTTTATGTTAGTAATTATTATTTTCATATGCATGTGGATGTTCACTTTTGTAATTAGTGGAATTTTTGTTCGTGCATCCAAATATTGGACCCAAATTCCAAAACTAAGTTTGGCTCCGACTTACTTTTCGTTCCCCTTTCTCAAATCCGTGGCTCTCTCGTTCTCATCGATCGCTACTATTTTCTTCAATCCCTCTTGCTTTTTATACCTTATCGTTTGTTCTCTAATTGGCTTTCCACCATCGCCATCAACTACCTCACATACGACTGGGCCAACTTGCCTTTACCCACTACGACCCATTATTGCGCCAAATTAGAAAACCTGAAGCGAAGTCGATCTCTGCCTGGAAAGCATAGGCAAAGGCTCTTCCATGCCCTCGCCACCCGATTCTCCACGTCGATCTCCTCATTTCGTCCGTCGATCAAGCAAAGATCTTAATGCCGCTGGCTCCAGAAGCAACTATTAGGTAACCATGCACATTTCCTTTATGTGTTTATCCATCATGTGCATCTATTAGGTGACCATGCTATTTTAAGTATTAGCACCTGCGTTAGTTTAAAATAACATACAATTAAAACCATACAGACTTTATTCATGAGAAAGTTTAGTAATATAATATATCATATTTGAGTTCTCGTTTCATTGTTTTGAGCATAGTAGTAGTTCTTTCTAGCTTCTAACGTGTAAAGGAGTACAAAATAGCATACAAGATCTTAGCATTAGTGCCTCAAATTGTTTTTTCAAAAACAAATTATTTTCTTTCTATAGTTTTGCAGCTAATTTCGATTACATTGGCCACAGCATACAAGACAAAAGGCATGTTTAAATATGTATTAGGTTGTCTTGTGACCTAGGTAAAGAATTTTCGCTCTTGGTTAACAATTATTAAAAATTTAGCTATTTACAATAATGTATAAATATCTTTTACTTAATTAGCATTATTGTTTGCTAATTAGAACATTTTAAGCCATAATATTTAGGACTATTTTCTACAGCCTATAAAGTATGTATTTTCCTAACTTTTAAATTATCTACTAACTAACATTCTGATTCACATTGATCAATATTCTTTTTTACAGATTTCGTTACCTCCATCAATGTCTCCTTTGTTGGCCAATTTTAAGTCAATTTTTTATGTTTTAATCATAAAGCGTTGCTGCTTTCAATGGGAACCTCAATATCGTATGATTTGTAGATATTTTCTTCTGTAGATATTGTAATTTTGGAATTTTATGGGTTAAGCAATTAAGCTTGATGACAGGTTAGCTATTACCCATAACATTGTTGGGCTATGAATAAATGGGTTTGGTCGTCTTGCAATGTAGCGAATTAAAACGGTTTCATTAGAGTTATATGGTTTATTTTATAACTTGAAGTGGTTGTTAAAATTACATGTAATATTCACTGTCCATATATTAGAGCCTTTGAACTATGATTCTTGATTGTGTAGTGCAATGATTGACCCTTTCTTAAATCCAAGGTTTATTTAACTTTGAATTTAGAATACACTAATTTTTGGAAGTCCCTTCATTTTACTGGATATAGTTTATATAGTTTGTTTCATAATGTAGGCATATGAGACAGCTTAAGCAAGTTAATATGCTTGGTATCTTATAAAACAGCACACAATTTATTGGTGGTTTCTATAATAAGTTAGATGTAGATTCTTTTCTATCAAAGATGACTTGGGGATGGCGAAGTTAATAATTTTCACAAATATCGCACCTGAACCGAATATTCACATATAAAAAAACAAATGGTGCCTGTTTTGATCGCCATTATCGCTTAGAACATTGTTATCAATATTCTAAAATTATACTGTTTTAATCCTATTTAAAACCAAATATCTTCACCTATTTTAGTCACAATCAAAATAATTCATTTACACGATGGTTGAAAGTTATACCAAATTTGAATCTACATTTCAAGTTGGAAAATTAAATCAGACAACAGTTGGATGAACTTTTAATTCTTATTTATTTCAGAGGTTCATACTTCAGCTAACTATACTACATAGTGTTTAGATATGTAATTCACGCATCAATAGTTTGGAAACCAAGAACAATCTTCCATTTTGTTCAAATGTACATCACTCGTTAAATAACATGTTTATTGTAAATGTAAATCAATCGTTAAATAATATGTTAGCTTTGATTTGGCCTCTATTCATGATAGAATGCTTGATGGAGGCATTGACTCTATGTTTGAAAATTGATTGCTAGGCTACCAGTTATAGTTTATATCAATCCTAAAGCATAATTTTGTCATTTTGCATGGTTGTCAGAGAACTTGCTACTTCTATTTAATTATTATGGTTTCAAGAGAATTAAATGGAAGTCTTTCAATATATGTGGAATAATTACTCAAAATGACTTATGTCAACTTAATAAAACTTAATGGCATATCTTTACTAAAGCAAAATACATTACGTATGATTCTATGACCCTTTTTTTTTCGTTTTTTCTTTTTTAATTTGTGTATGAATTTGTAAATATAACCAATTATAGTTATATTGTTAATAAAATATATTTATATTGTTAAGTAACTATTTTAGTGCACCCATGTACCTTTAGGAGTCGATGCTTGAAAGGTTTGGGTCGATTCGGTAGTGGATCCTGAAGCCGTTCTATATAGACTTACGATAGACATCTATAGTTTTGGACAGGCGGTTGGGATGATTTTTGCTTGACACAAGGACTTTATCTCTTATGTTCAATATGTATCGGTCCTCCTATTAACATACGTTATGGATTTGGGTATGTTTTTAATAGAGTTATGAATTCACAAATGGTGTAAAGTTGAACTTGTTTTGGATTTTTTTGAACGTAAATGATTAGTGTTGTTTCAAGTAATGTGAATGATAACCGTTATTATTAGTGAAATATTAGTTTCAATAATAATGTTCTGAAATTTTTGGTTAATAACAGTTGTGGAAAGAAAAATTATAACCTTTGGCAGATAGTGTAGAAAGATTTATTACAACGGCATTTTTGAATACAAATTTAAGATTTGTAGGAAATTCTTAAGTCAACAAAATATGAGATAGTGACACTAGGCTACTATAGATAATCTTCCAAAAGACGGTTCATTCTCATATATTTTGAAGGTTCTATACATATGAAATACTCAATAACTATTAGAAATAGTTTCGTCAATTCCCAAATAATATGGAGCTTTCGTAGTATTTGGTAAGAAGGATTATAAAATTCAATTAGAAAATGAAAAATATTCTTCTAAAACATACAATAGATTTGATATATTAATAAAAAACACAAATTAAGTGTCGTAACTCCAAAGCACCATGCACATCTCAAATAAGATAACTCAAATAAAAAGAGCTATAACATCAATGTTCCATAATAAATTTACATAAACGGATGTACACACAAATATCAAACACTCCATGGCTAAAAATGTATATTTACATAAAATAGCAAACCTACATCTTATCTGGCCGTCTGCCATTTAAATGCAACAACAACGTGGACCAAGTTTAGCAAGTCGATTGATCCATTTTGGAATTGATTTTCCTGTTAATTTGAAGCAAACATCATCGTTAAAATGGTTACAGTTCTTTGTAAATAGATTGTAGGAATCACCACTGTAGTTGCGAGAAAGAACATCCATGAATAAGCGTAACTGGAGTGGATCATAGGAAGTTATCCCAACCACAATTGATTTCCTGAATTTGTAGTTTGGACATTTTTTGGGTTCTACTTCAAATACACCACATGACGGAAAATCAGCTGCCACAAACGAATACTCTACTCCTTGAACTGTGAGGAAATCCTCTATAAGACACTAATGTATTGAATGTCACTCAAATAAATGAAATTCCTTGATTTTTTTTTCAAATAGGAAAACCAAAGCATTTTAAAGGAATGTACTTCTTCCCTTAAGTTTTTCTTTTTATGTAAGCATTGGTATTTGATGTAATCATGACATGAACCAACTGACCAATCGAATGTACTACTAAATACTATGCGAACAACTACTGTAATAATACACATAAACCAATGTTAATAACACTTTTGTAGGAAACTTATGTGGTATGTTGGATCCATCATGTGCATTTATTAGGTGACCATGCTATTTTAAGTATTAGCACCAACATTAGTTTAAAATAACATACAATTAAAACCATACAAAATTTATTCATGAGAAAGTTTAGTAATATAATATATCATATTTGAGTTCTCGTTTCATTGTTGTGACCATATTATTAGTTCTTTCTAGCTTCTAACGTGTAAAGGAGTACAAAATAGCATACAACATTTTAGCATTAGCGCCTCAAATTGTTTTTCCGAAAACAAATTATTTTCCTTCTATAATTTTGCAACTAATTTCAATTACATTGGCCAAAGCATACAAGACAAAAGGCTTGTTTAAAATAGTATTAGGTTGTCCTGTGACCTAGGTAATGAATTTTCGCTCTTCGTTAACAATTACTAAAAATTTAGCAATTTACAATAATGTATAAATGTCTTTTACTTAATTAGCATTATTGTTTGCTAATTAGAATCATTTTAGGCCATTATATTTGGGACTATTTTCTGTAGCCTATAAAGTATGTATTTTCCTAACTTTTGAATTATCTACTAACTAACATTCTGATTCACACTGATCAATATTCTTTTTTACATATTTCGTTACCTCCATCAATGTCTCTTTTATTGGCCAATTTTAAGTGAATTTTTTATGTTTTAATCATAAAGCATTGCTGCTTTCGATGGGAACCTCAATATCATGTGATTTGTAGATATTTTTCTTCTGTGGATATTGTAATTTTGAAATTTTATGGGTGAAGCAATTAAGCTTGATGACAGGTCAACTATTACACATAACATTTTTGGGCTATGAATAAATGGGTTTGGTCGTCTTGCAATGTAGCGAATTCAAACGGTTTCATTAGAGTTATATGGTTGATTTTATAACTTGAAGTGGTTGTTAAAATTACATGTAATATTCGTTGTCCATATACTGGACGCCTTTGAACTATGACTGTAGATTGTGTTGTGCAATGATTGACCCTTTCTTAAATGCAAAGTTAATTTAACTTTGAATTTAGAATACACTAGTTTTGGAATCCCTTCATTTTACTGGATACGGTTTATGTAGTTTGTTTTATAATGTAGGCATATGAGACAACTTAAGCTAGTTAATATAATTGGTATCTTATAAAATGGCACAAAATTTATTGGTGGTTTCTATTAAACAAACATAACACAACAATAAGTTAGATGTAGATTCTTTTCTGTCAAAGATGATTTGGGATGGCGAAGTTAATAATTTTTACAGTTATCGTACCTGAACCGAATAGTCACATGTAAAAAAAACAAATGGTGCCTGTTTCGTCGCCATTATCGCTTAGAACATTGTTATTAATATTCAAAAATTATGCTATTTTAATCCCATTTAAAACCAAATATCTTCACCTATTTTAGTCACAATCAAAATTATTCATTTACACGATGCTTGAAAGTTATAAGAATTTGAATCTACATTTCAACAAGTTGGAAAATTAAATCAGACAATAGTTGGATGAACTTTTTAATCTTACTTATTTCAGAGGTTCATTCTTCAGCTAACTACACTGCATAGTGTTTAGATATGTAATTCACGCATCAATAGTATGGAAACCAAGAACAATCTTCCATTTTGTTCAAATGTACATCACTCGTTAAATAACATGTTTATTGTAAATGTAAATCAATCGTTAAATAATATGTTATCTTTGATTTGGCCTCTATTCATGATAGATTGCTTGATGGAGGCATTGACTCTATGTTTGAAAATGGATTGCTAGGCTACCAGTTAAGTTTATATCAATCTTAAAGCACAATTTTTCACTTTGCAGGGTTGTCGGAGAACTTGCTACTTCTATTTAATTATTATGTTTTAAAGAGAATTAAATGGAAGTCTTTCAATATATGTGGAATAATGACTCAAAACTACTTATGTCAACTTAATAAAACTTAATGGCACATCTTTACTAAAGCAAAATGCATTACGTATGATTCTATCACCCTTTTTTCCTATTTTCTTTTTTAAATTTGTGTACGAATTTGTAAATATAACCAATTATATTTATATTGTTAATAAAATATATTTGTATTGTTAATTAACTATTTTAGTGCACCCTTGTACCATTAGGAGCCGATGCTTGAAAGGTTTGGGTCGATTCGGTGGTGGATCCTCAAGCCGTTCTATATAGAGTTACCGTAAACATCTATAGTTTTGGACAGGTGGTTGGGATGATTTTTGCTTGACACAAGGACTTTATCTCTTATGATCAATATGTATCGGTCCTCCTATTAGCATATGTTATGGATTTGGGTTTGTTTTTAATAGAGTTATGAATTCACAAATGGTGTAAAGTTGAACTTGTTTTGGATTTTTTTGAACGTAAATGATTAGTGTTGTTTCAAGTAATGTGAATGATAACCGTTATTATTAGTGAAATATTAGTTTCAATAATAATGTTCTGAAATTTTTGGTTAATAACAGTTGTGGAAAGAAAAATTATAACCTTTGGCAGATAGTGTAGAAAGATTTATTACAACGGCATTTTTGAATACAAATTTAAGATTTGTAGGAAATTCTTAAGTCAACAAAATATGAGATAGTGACACTAGGCTACTATAGATAATCTTCCAAAAGACGGTTCATTCTCATATATTTTAAAGGTTCTATACATATGAAATACTCAATAACTATAAGAAATAGTTTCGTCAATTCCCAAATAATATGGAGCTTTCGTAGTATTTGGTAAGAAGGATTATAAAATTCAATTAGAAAATGAAAAATATTCTTCTAAAACATACAATAGATTTGATATATTAATAAAAAACACAAATTAAGTGTCGTAACTCCAAAGCACCATGCACATCTCAAATAAGATAACTCAAATAAAAAGAGCTATAACATCAATGTTCCATAATAAATTTACATAAACGGATGTACACACAAATATCAAACACTCCATGGCTAAAAATGTATATTTACATAAAATGCAAACCTACATCTTATCTGGCCGTCTGCCATTTAAACGCAACAACAACGTGGACCAAGTTTAGTAAGTCGATCGATCCATTTTGGAATTGATTTTCCTGTTTTGAAGCAAACATCATTGTTAAAATGGTTACATTTCTTTGTAAATAGATTGTAGGAATCACCACTGTAGTTGCGAGAAAGTACATCCATGAATAAGCGTAACTGGAGTGGATCATAGGAAGTTGTTCCAATCACAATTGAATTCCTGAATTTGTAGTTCGGACATTTTTTGGGTTCTACTTCAAATACACCACATGATGGAAAATCAGCTGCCCCAAACGAATACTCTACTCCTTGAACAGTGAGGAAATCATCTATAAGACACCAATGTATTGAATGTCACTCAAATAAATGAAATTTCCTTGATTTTTTTCAAATAGGAAAACCAAAGCACTTTAAAGGAAAGTACTTCTTCCCTTAAGTTTTTCTTTTTATGTAAGCATTGGTATTCGATGTAATCATGACATGAACCAATTGACCAATCGAATGTACTACTAAAGACTATGCGAACAACTATTGTAATAATACACTTAAACCAATGTTAATAACACTTTTGTAGGAAACTTATGTGGTATGTTGGATCTGTAACAATGTAACGACCCTGAATTTTAAACAATTTAAATTGAAAATATTTAATTAATTTAAATATTTGAATGATGGTTTGACTTGAATTTCAAATTATCAGAATGAATTTGGCGATTAAATTTAAAAATTTAATCTATTGAAAGTTGAATAAAAATTTGAATCTTCAATTTTAAGCCGATTAAAAATAATTTAAAGGCTTAGAAAATTCACGTTGATTATACTGAAAATAATAGAAGCTTCAGAATTGAATTTGAAAGTGATTTGATCAGTTTTGAAATTTTATCGTTTAAATTGAATTTAAAAATAGCCTTCCGAGGCACAGTCTCGGAATTCGACGAAACCAGTTCCATTGGGTCCGGAATATTGAATTATTACCGAATTTCAAATTTCGTATTTATCGGTGTTGTTTTGTGAGCAATACGACACGTAAACGCGTTGAAATTTGTGTTGAAAAACAAATTGAATTTAAAATAAAAAAATAAAAAATAAAAAAAATAATATGCTTTATTCTTTTAAGCTTCGCCTAAGATCACGCCTTAACTCAAGCCTGGAATCACGCTTTTTCCCCTTCCTCATAAAATACCCGATACCCCCACCCCTTTCATTTGCATTCGTTCGAAAACCCTAGCATAAGAAAAAAAAAGAAATAATGGCGGCTTGATAAATTTTCGTTCGTTCCTCATTTCCAAATTAGGGCCGTTCCTCTTTTATTTGCTCCGTTCCTTTGAGATAATGGCGGCTTCGTCCTTCGATCCATATTAGGGCTCGTTCAATTCGAAGGCTTCGACTTCAGTAGCTCGCGGCTCCTTCTATTTGCGATTCGTTAAACAAGTGAGTGATTTAATTTTCACTCACATATAGTTCTAAGTTTTCGTGATTTTTGAAAGTGCGATTCCGTGTTTTTCCTCGGCAATCGATTTTGTTTGGACGCTGGTGATTTATTCTGGCTATTTGATTTTTGTTTTTGTTTTTTCTTTTGTTTGGATGCTAGAGATTTATTTTGATTTTATGAATTTCGTACACCTATGATTCTTGGATGACCATGGCTTCGAATTCGAACTGTTTGATTCTTGATAACTACAGCTCGTTGATGTTGGTCCTTGTGACTACGCCTATAGATTATAGTTTCATGTGATTTTCGAATTTAAATTTTCGATTAAAAAAATTTGATTTTTGCCTGGATTGCTTCGAAAAACACCGTTACCTGATAATTAGGTTGCTTATTTGAGTTTTTGACTTAGTTTGATGTTGATTTCGTGACCATGTTACTTCGAGTCTGCACTGTGTATGTACATTTATTTTTAATTGTGCTGGCACAGTCCAGTTTCAATCAGTGATTCATTGTTGCTAGTTGGATTCACCTGTTTGTTATTTGAACTTGATGTTGTTTCTCGACATTGCGTCATTGTCTGGTTCATCTTGCATCATCACTTTAACTCTCAACTAAACTTGGTTGTGCTTCATGATGTACTCGACAAATGCACTTCCTTTGTTTTACTCAGGTCTGCATTATATTGCCTTGATCTAATGCTTGTAGTTTTGGTTTCACACTGCTTCATTCTGCACACTACTACTTGACTGTAGTCGTGGTTGAGTCTTGTGTTTTGTGTAGACTGATACTCCTTTCTGATATTGCTTTGATCATGTCACTGTTGAGTTTTGATCAATTTCCATATCATGTATTTGTGCTTTAGTTTGGCATTCTGCCATGTATTTGTGCTTTAGTCTGATGCCTGCACTGCATTTGGACTTGAGCATGTGTGTCTGGTCATGTTTTAATTTTCATCTTGCTTTGTATCATTATCGAGCTCGAGTTGCTCCATTATGACCTGAACCTTGTTGCACACCTGTAGTTGTATTCATGTACACTAGTCGGGGTTTTGAAGTCTGTCATTTATTGATTTTTTTTCTACATTCCACTGTAGATTCTTTTGAGTTGTGTTGTGTCTTCACTAACGACTGCTGTATCGAGTCAGTGATGGTTACATATACTTATGTTTACTCAGTGCATATTTATGATTTTGTGTCTGCATACATATGGTCTTGCATCACTTTATGGCATTTGATTTTGTATAAAGGTGCATTGCTCCGTTTTTATATTACATGGTCTGTTCAATTGAACTTCATTTGCATTGTTGTTTCACTGCTTTTAGTTGAATCTGAGTCATGGTAGCAATGACAAGACTTTTGCATTTTTTATTTGTGGTCTGGTTCCTTCATGTTGTTTGATATGCATTTACTTAATGCATGCTTGTGAAGTGTTGTCACTGCTGCCAATCTGATCTGGTCTGCAATACTTGAAGTGGTCACTGACCTGAGTCTTGTTGCATTGGTTATCTCACATGATTTTCTTTGAGCTTGTACACTTTTACTGCACCTGTGTTGAATCCTGTTTTAAACTCGGGTTTGAACCTGTGCTCGGGTGAGAACTTTCATTGTGCATTTCCTAACCTTTTGCATATTTCACATGCTGTAGTGGCGAGGCAGTACACGCGTGCGTGTACTGCAGCCCTACCATAATCAGAGTTTAAAGTGATATTTCAATTTATGGATTTGTTTTATGTTGCCAATTCAATATATTTTGAATCGCATTTCGATTTGGTTTAATTTTATGATTTATTGTTTAACACTGTTAAGTGTTATATTTAACATTATCCGATTTCTTTGTTAAAAGGTTCGGATAGACGAAAATTTATTATGACTGTCGTCTAATTGTTATTTGATTATTATTGCCTCTATGCACTAATAACTGAGTTTGAATTAGACTGACCTGTGTATTACTTTCTTTTGAATGTAATACTCGGGTCAGACCGAGTATTTTGCAGCTTGATGATTTTCGGGCAGCGAAGTTGGAGATAGAGGGGGAAAACGCTTACTTTAGCTTTTCAGGGATTTTGTACTTAGAGAAATATTCCGCTGTATAAATTTAATGAAATGTATAAACTCTGATAGATGTAAAAAAAAATCATTTTAGTGAAATATTATTATTCTGTATTTCTGTGGCCGATTCTGTTTAAACTCTATAAACTAAATAACAACCCGTCATTTTGAACATTTCAAGTTGGTTTAATTACCGACTAGGGGCGGTCAGAAGGGCGGGTCGTTACAAAAGTGGTATCAGAGCTTTGGTT
Organism: Allium cepa; assembly: GCA_030765085.1. Lineage (NCBI taxonomy): Eukaryota > Viridiplantae > Streptophyta > Magnoliopsida > Asparagales > Amaryllidaceae > Allium > Allium cepa. The sequence continues at coordinate 236,981,017 of CM060938.1, forward strand.
TATACAAAGCTCGGTTTATGATGTTTAATATGAATAGTTACTAGAATCACTTTAAAGAAAATGTTTTTCAAGTTTAAAGAAGTATAAAATTGTTTTTTTTGAAAACAAAAGGTATGTTGAAAATTCAAATCCTTTTCTGAAATTCCCCTCTCTAAATTTAGGTTTACGATAGTTTCTCTTCGGTAAGGTCTCCTTAGATTTGAGTCCCGATCACTTGAAAAACCATTATCGAATTGCTGAGATTTATGAAAAATAAAATATAAGTTAATCGAATTAATGAATTGGTTTAAATCAAATATTTTGGATATCTCCAAAGTAATAATTGTGAAATAAAATGACATGTCAATTTAGTTATAGCCAAGGGGATCATTGAACTATAACTTGGGAATTTGATTCTGAGTTCTTTTGAAATTGATTTCAAATGTTTTGAAGAACAATACTAGTAGTATATACAGGAAGAAAAATTTTCAAGTAATTTTTCGAAATATTTTCGAAAATAATAAAATGAAATAAAATAAATTTTGTTTTTATGTTTCAAGAAAAGTTAAATACGCAAGTATGTATATATATATATATATATATGTATATTTCAAATGATTGAAATAAAATCCGGAGTTGAATCTCAAGTTTGGTTGAATAATAATCTTATATATCAGGATAATGTAAATTTGCAAATTGTCTCGGGGAAATGATTGAATAATCCAACATTTGCTAATAGGGATTGCAAATTCTAGTAGGAAACTTCGAAAATATCTTGTTAATTAAAATGGCGAATGTTGATACACGAAGATTTTGATCAATGACAATGAGCTTCAACAAATAGGAAGAGAATGCAAAAGCTAGAAGAAGATCGATGAAGACCAAAGTATAAACATTAGTATGATTTTCTATGGGTCTTAGTCTATATTATTTGTTAAAATCTATCCCCAAGAAATTTGCACGAATATTAGAACACATTCACATGTTTCACTGTGCATACTTTCATACTTCAGTCGACTGAACAGACATGGCCAGTCGACTAAAACTGTACACACATACAAAATCGCACAGTTTCAGTCGACTGAATTACCTGTGCAGTCGACTGAAATTGTTCCTGAAAATTTTTCTTTATATTTTCAGTCGACTGAATCTCCTGCTCAGTCGACTGAATTTAAACCTGCGAATTTTCTCTGAAAAGACACCTTCTTCTTCCCAAGAGTTGCAACCATTCATCAATGGAAATTGAAGCATCTCTTGTTTGCAACCCTTGACAACTTATGCACCTCTTCTACAAGTATATATACATGATTCTAACATCATTTAATTCACCGAATTCTCTTTCTTTAATCTAACTATTCTCTTGTTCATATTTTCTAGATACTCTCAAAGCATTCATTAATCTATTGCTTGAATCATTGTTTTTGTTTATAACATTCTTTTTGATTCATAGCAATTCACATTTCCTAAATCTTCACAAATACATTGCATATTCTCGAGGATAAGATTATAGGAATATTGTACTACATTAGACTCGTTAGTGCTGACAAGAACACAACAAGTCGAATATTGTATTTTAGTAATTGAGTTGAAGTCCTCTTCGGTAGTTGAGGCAAGAAATCCCGTTCGGTTGTTCGGGTAAGTTGTAAACCTATTCCTCCGGGTGAAGTGAGGGTGTTAGTTAGTGAAATTCCTAAGTGAAGCTTAGGGACTGGACGTAGGACGAGAGGTCTGAACCGGTATAAAAGTCTTGGTGTCTCCTTGCATTTACCTACTTTATCTACCTAGACTATTTTATTATTCCATAATACACGATCCTACCGCATAGCCTCTTTCAATTGGTATCAGAGCTTGGTCGTCCTATAACCATAACACCGTTATTAGACATATTGATAATACGGAAAATAACGCAAGTACAAGCACAATATCTGCCTATAGTTCTACATTTGCGGAAGGACAATCTACCCAAAGACCTCCTCTATTCAATGGATTAAACTATAACTATTGGGCTACATGGATGAGGATTTATATGAAAGCAATAAGTTTCGAAGCCTGGAATGCTACTCAAGCAGAGTTCATTGTACCCACAACCGATTATCCTACATGGACACAAATTCAAAAGAATGAAGCTAGTGTAAATGCCAAAGCTATGAATATGTTTTTTTGTGCCCTGGATAGAAATGAATTCAACTGTGTTAGCATATGTACTACTGCATATCAGATATGGGAAACTCTTAAAGTCATACATAAAGGCACAAACAAGGTTAAACAAACAAAGATATCCATGCTGAAGAATCAATTCCAAAACTTTAGAATGCGACAAAATGAATCCATCAATGACATGTACTCAAGATTTCAAGACATTCATCATGCTCTAATCGGACTAGGAGAAAGATACACGGACTTTGACATTGTGTCTAAAGTTCTAAATTCACTAACTGATGAATGGGAGAGAAAAGTACTAGCAATCGAGGAAGAGAATGATTTATCTACAATGAAACTAGAAGAATTGATTGGAAATTTTATGTCGTATGAAGTAAATATGCAAGCTAAAAAGGATCAAGCTCAAGAAAGAAAGAATATTGCTTTTCATGCGGAAAAGGAAGAATCAGAGTCTGAAGATGAGGATCTAGCATTTATAGCCAAAAATTTCAAGAAATTCCTAAAGTATAGAAAAGGAAACAAAAACGGATTCAAAAAGAATTTCCTGAACAAACCATCATCCTCAAATATAGAATGCTTCAATTGTCATAAGAAAGGACATATGAAAAAAGATTGTCAAGAACAAATGAAGGAAAATCAGAAAAACTTCAAAAACAAGAAGGATAAATTCAAAAAGAAGGCATTTTCTGTAACATGGGATGATTCAGATTCATCATCATCCAAAAATGATAGTGATAGCGACAATGAACAGGCAAATGTATGCTTCATGGCTCAAGAATCTGAGGTAAATACTTAAACTTTCGACGATTTAATTGAAGTAAACACCGAACTTTTGAACACAATAAAAACTCTTAAAAAGAATCTCAAAGAAACTCATGAAAATCAAAACAAAGCTGAATTTGAAAGAGATATGTTAAATGATGAAAAGAAAATTCTTGAAGAAGAACTTGAAAAAGTTCAAGAATCTTATTCAAATTCAGAAACTCAATTATCACTTTTAAGTCAAGAAATTGAAACTCAAAAGATAAAGAATGATATGATTGCTTCTGAAAATCATGAGTTAAAAACTAAGATTAGACAAGTTGAGTTAGAAAATAATAGTCTTCAAGCTAGATTAGATAACATCACAAAAAAATGTTTCTAACTTCAACAAAGGAAGAGAAAATTTATCTAATATTTTAGAAAATTCTCAATCCTCTTCAAGTAAACACGGATTAGGATATAAAAAGGAGTCAAAAATTCCTAAAAAGAAAAATACACATTTTAAGTGGAATATGGATCCAAAACAACAAATATTAATAAAGAAACCTATTAAAACGAAAGTAGAAAACAAGGTAGTTACAATTTGGGTACCAAAAACTAACAATGTATTAATAAGAAATAAATATATTATAACATTTATGGATAATGTTCATCATAATAAAAACTATATTTATAAAAAGGACACTAAACCCAATTGGGTTTGGTTTCCTAAAACTCTAACTTCTTAGGACCCTATTAAAAAGTGGGTACCAATAATTTCATATCTATTTTCAGGTCCTACATAAAAAGAAGAAATGGATATTAGACAATGGTTGTTCAAAACACATGACCGGAGACAAAGATATGCTTACAAACATCACATACTTTGATGGTGGCTCGGTTACCTTCGAAGACAATTCAAAAGGCTATATCATTGGTAACGGAGATGTGAACAATTACGGTACATCAAATTTACCTTTTATAACAAATGTTTCATTAGTTGAAAATTTAAAACATAATCTACTTAGCATAAGTCAACTGTGTGACAAAGGTTTTAAAATAACTTTCTCGAATAATAAATGTAGTATTTTTGATCAAAACCAAAATCTTATTTTTGAAGGAAATAGAGTTGAAATATTTATGTTTTAAATATGAATATTAGTCATAATTCAAGTATGTGTTTACTTGCCAAAGATAATGATCCTTGGTTATGGCACAAAAGATTTAGTCATATAAATTTTAAAACTATTAGAAAACTTTCTAAAAATGAATTAGTAAGAGGATTACCCAAAATAAATTTTAAAATAAATAATTTTTGTGATGATTGTCAAAAAGGAAAATTAACGAAATCATCTTTTAAATCTAAGAAAAATATTTCAACTTTACAACCATTAGAATTACTACATATGGATTTATTCGGACCAACACAAGTTCAATCCATTAATCATAGTCGATACGTATTTGTAATTGTTGATGATTTTTCAAGATATAAATGGACTATTTTTATGAAAAATAAAAGCGACACTTTTGAGCATTTTAAAACATTTATCAAAAGAATTCAAAACATTAAAGATTTGAAAATTAAAAATATTCGAAGCGATCATGGAGGCGAATTCGAAAATGAAGTTTTTGAAACGTTTTGTAAAAAGAAAGAAATTAATCATAATTTTTCTTTTCCTAGAACTCCTCAACAAAATAGAGTTGTAGAAAGAAAGAATAGAACATTACAAGAATGCGCAAGAACATTGTAAAACGGGTGTTCTTTACCAAAACATTTTTGGGCAAAAGCCGTTGCTACTGCATGTTATGTATTAAATAGAATTTCAATTAGACCTTTAACTAAAAATACTTCTTATGAACTATTCAATAATAAAAAACCAAATATATCTTATTTTAAAATATTTGGATCAAAATGTTTTATTTTAAATACAAAAGATCAACTAGGAAAATTCGATTCAATAGCTGATGAAGGAATTTTCGTAGGATATTCTGAACGAAGTAAAGCATATCGAGTATTTAATAAACGAACAAACTGAATTGAAGAAACTTTGCATATATCTTTTGACGAAAATTTTAATAAAAATGTAGATATAAAAGATGATGAAGAATTGATAAATATAGAAGAAATAAACCTTGAAAATAATAATGAACTAAGATCTCCTCCTAGAATATTACGAGATCATCCAACTCAAAATATAGTAGGAGAAATAAATTCTCAAGTTAGAACAATAAATTAACTAAATCAAATGGGCCATGTAGCTTTCATTTCATCTATAGAACCTAAAAATCCAAAAGAAGCATCAATAGATGATTATTGGATTATCGCAATGCAAGAAGAATTAAATCAATTTGAACGTAACAATGTTTGGGAATTAGTTCCCCGTCCTAATAATCAATCAGTAATTGGAACAAAATGGATTTACAAAAATAAAGTAGATGAACAAGGTAATATAACATGGAATAAAGCAAGACTAGTACCACAAGGGTATAACCAAGAAGAAGGTATTGATTTTGAAGAAACATTTTCTCCCGTTGCAAGATTAGAAGAAATACGTATGCTATTAGCCTTTGCTTGTTTTCACAATTTTAAACTTTATCAAATGGATGTTAAAAGTGCATTTTTAAATGGTTTTATTAAAGAAAATGTATGTGTAGAACAACCTCCGTTATTTACACATGAAAAATATCCGGATCATGTATTTAAATTAAAGAAAGTACTATATGGTCTTAAACAAGCTCCTCGTGCTTGGTATGAAAGACTTAAAAAGTTATTTATTAAACTCGGGATTTAAAATTGGAAAAGTAGATCAAACACTTTTTATTAAAAATACTGCCAAATATATTTTAATAATTCAAATATATGTAGATGATATTATTTTTGGTTCAACAAATGAATATTTGTGTAAAGAATTTTCAAATATAATGACTAATGAGTTCGAAATGTCTCATAGGGGAGAACTATCATATTTTCTCGGACTTCAAATCAAACAATTAACATGGAATTTTTATAAACCAAGAAAAATATTGTGATAATTTAATAAAACGATTCGGCATGGAAAACACTTCTGCTAAACCTACTCCTATGAGTACCACTACACATCTCGATCGAGATGAAAATGGCAAAAGTGTAGATCAAAAATTGTTTAGAAGTATGATAGGTTCTTTGCTCTATTTAACTGCTAGTAGACCTGACATAATGATCAGTGTTTGTTTATGTGCATGTTTTCAATCCGATCCTAAAGATTCACACTTAAGAGCTGTAAAACGAATAATGCGATATCTTAACCAAACTAAAGATTTCTGTCTTTTCTATCCAGAGGAATGTTTGTTTGAGTTAGTGTCATTCAGTGATGCTGATTTTGGTGGATCCCGAACGGATAGAAAAAGTACAAGTGGTACTTGCCATTTCATTGGAAAATCACTTGTATCCTGGTTTAGTAAGAAACAAAATTGTGTCTCGCTTTCCACATGTGAAGCAGAGTATATATCAGCTGCTTTAGCTTGCACTCAAGTTATATACATGCAACAAACACTTAAAGATTTTAATATAAATTTAACAAATTCTACAATATATTGTGATAATACAAGTACAATAAACTTATCTAAAAATCCGGTTAATCACTCTCGTACAAAACATATAGATATTCATCACCATTTTTTACGTGACAATATCGAAAAAGGAATAATTAATTTAGAACATATTTCTACTGAAAATCAAATTGTCGATATATTTACTAAACCTCTATTAGAAAACTCCTTTATAAAACTTCGACGAGAATTAGGTATAATATCCTTTAAAGATATCAATTAGAGATGCATTTGAAATATTCACTCATTTCAGTCGACTAAAACAATCTGTTCAGTCAACTGAATGAACATATCAAATATTTTTCGAAAATATTATACGCTACATTATATAATTTATAGACCACACATTTTAAAAACTGAATTTTTAATAAGAACCATACTTTTCTAACAAAATTTTCCTAACCATTAAATCATTATGCGGTTAAAAATCTAAATAAATTATAACCATTAGTTGTTTAGTAAAATTCTACTATAGATAAATTCTAAATTTTTTTTATTTTCACATATCGATTTTACGAATAAAAGCTTAAACAATTTCAATATAAAATGTCGTCAAACAACTCCTTCTCTCCGATCAATATCACCTCGTCAGTTGATAACACTCCAACATCGCCAAAACTTCCCACACCAACACCAGCACATGAGCCGGTTTACAAATGGGAAATTATCGTACTGGTTTCACACCAGAATCGAAAAAGGCAAAAAGCGGACTCTTTATTTCACCTGACACAAAAAGAAAGATTGATGAAATTCATCACTTTCAACAACAACAGATAGATCTTCAACGAGAGCTATACTTCGAGAAAAAAGTTAAGGCTAGAAGGTTAAGCTTTCTAGAGCAAATTGGTTTACGCTTCTGTGGATCAAAGAAGAATGAAGTGGCTGAACCTCTACCTCGTCATGTTAGCTCACTTGATCCGTCTTCATCTTATCGTACACCAGTTGATCCTATGAATCCTTGGATGTCTCCTAAGACTCCTCAATATAGTCCGAATTCATGGGATATAAATTACGTGAAGAATGAAGGAAAGAAGACTCCAAGTCCATCCCCAAAGAAATAGTTGAATTTTGAAATATTTATATCAATATTTTTGTAACTATTCCTTTAAATAAATTATTTAAATTTCAAAAATTAACCGAAACAACAAAAATGCATGTTTCAGTCGACTGAAAGCTCCTGCTTAGTCGACTGAAAATATGACAGAAAACAATATTTACGAAGTTCAGTCGGCTGAAATGATCTGCACAGTCGACTAAACTTTCAAACAAATAATTTCAGCAACAAAAATTCAGTCGACTAAATATACTACTCAGTCAACTGAATCTATAACAGAATACTTCGGCCTTTGATTCAGTCGACTGAATAGCATATTCAGTCGACTGAACGCTACTTCCCAGGCAAAATTTCCCCTTTATACCATCAGATTTTACCCTACCAACTCACTTTTACCTCCTACAAACCTTCTTCCTAAATAAATTTCGAAACCCTAGCCCCCAAATTCCTCAAAATCAAATCAATTCTCATCCAAATGGCACCAAAAAGAGCAAGATCCTCTTCTTCTTCATCCTCTGAGCCAATTGATGCTCAAATAGCACAATGGCTTTATGATGGAACCGTTGTCACTTGATGGAACAAGATGAAAAATTCTCGAATTTTTGAGCATTCTTTCGTTGATTTTCAAAGCTTTCAAACCTACAACCTTCAAGCGTTAACAGATCCGGTAGGTTTGACTCCACTTCTAGATTTGAAAAGAAATGATCATGCCATTAATCATGTAATGGTAAAATTATTTTATGCTAATCTTAATCTTAGACACCAAACTACAAGAAATCCAAACAATAGTGTTTGGAGTATGGTGTGTGGAAAGGAAGTTTGGTTCTCCTTGGATAGAATAGCACACATTTTAGGGTCCCCAAATGTTGGAAGAAAGCCCGAGGAGATAGAATTCAATCCACACATTCGTGACAACATCAACCATCGATTTATAGATGATAACATTAACTTTACGGATTTTAAGTCCACCTCCCTTCGACCTATGGCAAGAATCCTCCATAAAGCCCTAATGAGAACGATTACTCCTCGCACCGGCTCATACGAAATTGTCTACCCAAATAACTATCGAGCTTTATATGCTATTTTTGGCAATATACAAGTTAATTGGGTACAACTTATTCTTGATGAGTTTCTCACTTTCAACAATGGCAAAATGCGCACTATTTACTTTGGAGAGTACATCATGCGACTTCTCCTAAATGTCGATACGCCATTACCTGAATCAGAGAATACAATGGTCCATCAGATTAACCATCGGACCATAAGCCTAATGCAACTCCCATCTCGACCTCCTCGCATAATATCACTTGCCGAATGGGAAGCAAGGAATCAAGAACAACAACAATAGAAACACCAACCTCCTCAACCTCGCCACGAACAACATCTCGAGCAAGATGATGAAATTCGTCTTGTTGACCCAAGCTTCACTACCAACCAATCCTTGGGGATATTGTCAAGAAATCAACAAATTCTTGATGCACGTCTTAAAAAGGTAGATCATAAGCTTGACAAAATAAAAGGATTCTTCAACAAGCTTTGGGATGCAATCTCATGCTCAAGCACCACTACTGCTTCAACATCATGAGGCAAACGTCCGGCACCTACATTTACATGGGCGACATCCGAAGAGCATACAAGTAGTAGCGCTAGTGGAGCTAGTTGTGGCCAAGGAGGAAGAGCACATAGACCACCAACAGGAGGACCCGTCATACGTGAACCAACAGAAAGAGAAGATTCATATGACTGGGATAAGGATGAGTAATTTTGTTGTCTTGATGAGTATTTTTAACTTTCTAATGGCTTGTATAAATAGCCATTTTATGCATGTCTGTCATAACATTTTTATCTCTCTTAATTCGTGCTTATGCAAATATTCTCTTTGAATTAGTGATTGTTTTACTACTGTTAGTTTTTTCATTTTTGTCGATGACAAAGGGGGAGAAAATCTATGGTACTAACTTTGTTTTGTAGGAAAGATAGTGCATACATTCAGGGGGAGAAAGAAAGATAGTGCATACATTCAGGGGGAGAAAGTAAGTATATACATCTCTAGAATAGTATTTTCATCAATCAAAAAGGGGAAGAATGTTGATACACGAAGATTTTGATCAATGACAATGGGCTTCAACAAATAGGAAGAGAATGCAAAATCTAGAAGAAGATCGATGAAGACCAAAGTATAAACATTAGTATGATTTTCTATGGGTCTTAGTCTAGATTATTTGTTAAAATCTATCCTCAAGAAATTTGCACGAATATTAGAACACATTCACATGTTTCACTGTGCATACTTTCATACTTCAGTCGACAGAACAGACATGGCCAGTCGACTGAAACTTACACATATACAAAATTGCACAGTTTCAGTCGATTGAATTACCTGTGCAGTCGACTGAAATTGTTCCTGAAAATTTTTCTTCATATTTTCAGTCGACTGAATCTCCTGCTCAGTCGACTGAATTTAAACCTGCGAATTTTCTCTGAAAAGACACCTTCTTCTTCCCAAGAGTTGCAACCATTCATCAATGGAATTGGAAGCATCTCTTGTTTTCAACCCTTGACAACTTATGCACCTCTTCTACAAGTATATATACACGATTCTAACATCATTTAATTCACCGAATTCTCTTGCTTTAATCTAACTATTCTCTTGTTCATATTTTCTAGATACTCTCAAAGAATTCATTAATCTATTGCTTGAATCATTTTTTTTGTTTGTAACATTCTTTTGGATTCATAGCAATTCACATTTCCTAAATCTTCACAAATACATTGCATATTCTCGAGGATAAGATTATAGGAATATTGTACTAAATTAGACTCATTAGTGTTGACAAGAACACAAAAAGTCGAATATTGTATTTTAGTAATTGAGTTGAAGTCCTCTTTGGTAGTTGAGGCAAGAAATCCCGTTCGGTTGTTCGGGTAAGTTGTAAACCTATTCCTCCGGTTCAAGTGAGGATGTTAGTTAGTGAAATTCCTAAGTGAAGCTTAGGGACTGGACGTAGGACGAGAGGTCCGAACCAGTATAAAAGTCTTGGTGTCTCCTTGCATTTACCTACTTTATCTACCTAGACTATTTTATTATTCCATATTACACGATCCTACCGCATAGCCTCTTTCAGCGAAAACTGAAGCACAAAAAGTAGCACGCCGTGAACAAAGAGTAATTGCCCGTAGAGAAGCAGCAGTGGCACGTGCGGAAATCGAAAGGAAAATAAATGAGTGGAAAGTACCTAGTCCCTATGATTATGTTATCTGTTATCGATGTCATAAAAAGGGACATTATGCCGTTATGTGCCGAGAGAAGAGAAAGAAAAGGAATGTGGATGACCGGTTCGCTCGTCCTGAGATTGTGTGTTTAAAATGTCAAGGGGAAGGGCATTTTCTTAATCATTGCCCTGAAGTGAAAAGGAAGAAGCATGCACTCGATTTACCAGTCGACAGATTTACAATCTACTACCATTGTCGCCAGACTGGACATATAGCCAGAAACTGCACCGAAAGGCAACATGGAAAGCAAGCTATAGCCCGATCAGCTAGAGCGAAAAGTGTAAGAATGATAGATAAGGATGGAAACATCTCATATTTTTGCGGGAACTGTAGGAATTGGGGACATGTAGATTTTGAATGTGTTAATCCTCCTTTAATACAACTTGAAATAGTGTAAATCGAAGAGGGACGTTTGGCAAAGATGCGTACTACCAGACAGGAAGTCGATAGTCCTCAATAATTCTGAATCTTAAACCAATCAGTATATTTGAAGCAATCAATATATTTTGTAATACTAGCTTTTGTAATCCAAAATCTTCTATGTACGTATTTTATAAAGTATTAAGCTATGGATAGTTTGTACGGAAGGAAATATATTAATAAAATAGTGCCTTGGGAAGGAAATTTATTTGTTGACTTAACTGTATGAATCAAACTAGTTTTGATGTAAAGCTTATATTTCAAGTTTAAACTAATGCCTAAAATAGTTAATGTGGAGATATAAATCTAATGGAACCAAGTCGATGAAGGATTGACTAAAGAATTAATTGATTATTTTTGGAAATAGGAAGCAAATGCAAAGTTCAAATGGAATTTAGATTTCAAATTTGAAGATGTCAACTTGATAATCCATAATAGGTTTAATAGATTCAGTGATGAATTTGAATTTGAACATCAGACAATTAAGTTCAGTGAAAAACTTAATATTGAAAAGTTTGAAGTCGGTTTAAAACCAATATTGTGAAAAGTATGCGGAATTCAATCTATGAAATAAGTCCAAGTGTTGAATTTGGTAAACGATGTATATCCACGATTTTGGACAGTGGATAAATCTTTTGATAAAAGTGTAGAAATATTGAATTACGTAAATAAGGTATATTCACGATTTTGGACAGTGAATATATTATTGAATAAACGGGTATGATTTGGAGAAGTGAAATTTAAAAAAATGAAGTTAATTGTTTTAAAAGATGTTTTAAAATGTATTAACTATCGAATACATAGATTTCAACATTCATCGTTGAATTAGATGTTTTTGAGAAATAGAAGGAAATGGTGGACTATAACACTGTTGTTATAGTAAATGTTTTCCGAAAGGAAATGTTTTATATAGTATTGAGATTTATATATCTATCTTAAATTCGAATCCCTATACTAGTGATTTTGAGTTGTCGTAACAATGTTTTACGCAACATTCGTTTTGACTCAAATAAATGAGTTTAAAAGAACGCTTTCCTAAAAGAATGGAATATATACTTGATTATGATTTAAGTATATTGAATATTTTCCAAGTGTTGAAAATAAATGGATAGGTGTATTACTTATTATTAAATAAGTATGGAAATGTTTTCCAATATGAAATGAAAGGTTTTAAATTCTATCTTTTAAAGATAAATTGAAAAGTGAATATTTGAAATTTGTTTCAAATGGTCAAGTGTGAAAAATTATATATATCTTGTAAAGATATTTATGGGAAATTTGAACAATTAGTCCAACTTGAAATTTTTCAAAAAGATTGAATCTTGAGTTAAATTGAGTTTAACTTCGACACCAAAAACAATCTAAGTTGAGCTTTGAATTTCGGATAGTCGGTTGGGATTGTATGTTTAACATGGTGAATTGATGACATAGAAATTGATCTCTATTAAATATATATCTGTGGTGCCGGAGAATTTATTCTTTTAGCTATATACACCCTTCTCTGAGACGTACGAGCTCAGAGGTTATATATCGGTAGACATCAATTATGTGTTGAGAATTGACGATGTAACGTGAAATCCAAATCGAATGTGAAGTCGATAATAAATTGGATTATGAATGTGAATTGGGTTTGAGATAACCTTAAATTTCCAAATCGATTTAGAGAATTTTTTTAAATTGGTAATGAGATGGAAAATTTAGAAATCCTCTATTTGTTATGGGTATCAGATATTGTGGTTTTCGGAACTCATATATGAGATATGTAGTAAATTCGAAAACCATCAGTTTAGAAAGTCATTATTATGGAAATCCTATGTAAGTTTACATAGGTATGATATGTACAAAATGTGAAATGATGTACTATATGTATATGACATTATGTTTTCTAAACTGAGCATATGGAAAAGTGCCTTCCATTTAAAATTTGTGAAGGTGTTGGAACTCGGTATGAGTGTCCATTTGCAATTCGTAGCTACGTAGAATTTCCATATGTTGGAGTGTCCATTTGGATTAGAATCCCTCATGATGGATCATCGTGATGGGATCATGTGAATTGATGATGATGTATGCTAGCGTAATTTGAGGGGCGTGATGCCTACAGTTACAAGAGATTCCACTGGGATGGTGGCGCAACCGCCATGCAAACTGCGATCTAGATGCCAAAGCGAAATTCGAGGGGCGAGATGCCTACGGTCACAAGCGATTCTACTGGCATAGTAGCGTAACCGCCGTGTGAACCGCGATCTATGGCAACAACCATGGCGAAATTCAAGAGATGTGAAATCTACAGATTACAAGCGATTCTACTGGGATAGTAGCGTAACCGCCGGGTAAACTGTGATCAATGGGGGAACGTGCTTTCCATATCCATTTTTAAAAGATTTTTAAGTATTTTCACTGGGAGTTGAAGCAAGTATATTTAGTACTTGGAGTTTTTTAGTCCTGCGCCTGGCCAGCGTATGCCTAATGTCTGTAGGAACGACAATAGACTTGTTAAACTTCGAGTTAGCAAGTATTTTCAAAACTTTAAATAGCAAATCAATAGTCTGAAATTAAAATTACATAATTCCACCCTAATGAACTAAGGAAGAAGATCATTAAAATGTCTTGAAGGTCCATAGCTTTGGAAAAGATATAATATGCAAATCTCGAACATGAATAATTTCAAGTTTAAATCTGAGTTTTGTAAGTCGAAAATTTTGGTAAAAGACTTTTGCGTCTTGATTGTAGAAATCAATGAACAAAGAAGATAATGAACAAAGCTAGTGAGATAAAATAAATCGAATGAATCCTATATTTATTTTTAATAAGTTTCGGACATGGTAAAATTGTGTAGGGTATAAATATCGGTGAGATTTTAACAATCATTTTTCCTAACTTATAATTTCGGGACGAAACTCTTTTAAGGGGGAAGATTGTAACGACCCTGAATTTTAAAAAATTTAAATTGAAAATATTTAATTAATTTTAAATATTTGAATGATGGTTTGAGTTGAATTTCAAATTATCAGAATGAATTTGGCGATTAAATTTAAAAATTTAATCTATTTAAAGTTGAATAAAAATTTGAATCTTCAATTTTAAGCTGATTAAAAATAATTTAAAGGCTTAGAAAATTCATGTTGATTATACTAAAAATAATAGAAGCTTCAGAATTGAATTTGAAAGTGATTTGATCAGTTTTGAAATTTTATCGTTTAAATTGAATTTAAAAATAGCCTTCCGAGGCACAATCTCGGAATTCGACGAAACCGGTTCCATTGGGTCCGGAATATTGAATTATTACCGAACTTCAAATTTCGTATTTATCGGTGTTGTTTTGTGAGCAATACGACACCTAAACGCGTTGAAATTTGTGTTGAAAAACAAATTGAATTTAAAATAAAAAAAATAAAAAATAAAAAAATAATATGGTTTATTCTTTTCAGCTTCGCCTAAGATCACGCCTTAACTCAAGCCTGGGATCACGCTTTTTACCCTTCCTCATAAAATACCCGATACCCCCACCCCTTCCATTTGCATTCGTTCGAAAACCCTAGCATAAGAAAAAAAAGAAATAATGGTGGCTTGATAAATTTTCCTTCGTTCCTCATTTCCAAATTAGGGTCATTCCTCTTTTATTTGCTCCGTTCCTTTGAGATAATGGCGGCTTCGTCCTTCGATCCATATTATGGTTCGTTCAATTCGAAGGCTTCGACTTCAGTAGCTCGCGGCTCCTTCTATTTGCGATTCGTTAAACAAGTGAGTGATTTAATTTTCACTCACATCTAGTTCTAAGTTTTCGTGATTTTTGAAAGTGCGATTCCGTGTTTTTTCTCGGCAATCGATTTTGTTTTGAAGCTGGTGATTTATTCTGGCTATTTGATTTTTGTTTTTGTTTTTTTTGTTTGGATGCTAGATATTTATTTTGATTTTATCAATTTCGTATACCTATGATTCTTGGATGACCATGGCTTTGAATTCGAACTGTTTGATTCTTGATAACTACAGCTCGTTGATGTTGGTCCTTGTCACTACGTCCATGGCTTATAGTTTCATGTGATTTACGAATTTAAATTTTTGATAAAAAAAATTTTCTTTTGATTTTTGCCTGGATTGCTTTGAAAACCACTGTTACCTGATAATTAAGTTGCTTATTTGAGTTTTTGACTTAGTTTGATGTTGATTTCATGACCATGTTGCTTTCTCGGTTTGGCACCATCTGATATATTTTTTTTGTAATTGTTGCATTTTGTGGTATTTGCAGTTGTATCATTTGATATTCATTCCTGAATATTTTTTATTGCATTTACATATATTCATATGGTCACTGTTCGTGTGCATTTGTTTTGTAACTTCGAGTCTGCACTGTGTATGTACATTTATTTTTAATTGTGCTGGCAATGTCCAGTTTCAATTAGTGATTCATTGTTGCTAGTTGGATTCACCTGTTTGTTATTTGAACTTGATGTTGTTTCTCGACATTGCATCATTGTCTGGTTCATCTTGCATCATCACTTTAACTTCCAACTGAACTTCGTTGTGCTTCATGATGTACTCGACAAATGCACTTCCTTTGTTTTACTCAAGTCTGCATTATATTGCCTTGATCTAATGCTTGTAGTTTTGGTTTCACACTGCTTCATTCTGCACACTGCTACTTGACTGTAGCCTTGGTTGAGTCTTGTGTTTTGTGTAGACTGATACTCCTTTCTGATTTTGCTTTGATCATGTCACTGTTGAGTTTTGATCAATTTCCATATCATGTATTTTGCTTTAGTTTGGCATTCTTCCATGTATTTGTGCTTTAGTCCGATGCCTGCACTGCATTTGGACTTGAGCATGTGTGTCTGGTCATGTTTTAATTTTCATCTTACTTTGTATCATTCTCGAGCTCGAGTTGCTCCATTATGACCTGAACCTTGTTGCACACCTGTAGTTGTATTCATGTACACTGGTCGGGGTTTTGAAGTCTGTCATTTATTGATTTTGTTGTCTGCATTCCACTGTAGATTCTTTTGACACGTGTTGTGTCTTCACTAACGACTTTTGTATCGAGTCAGTGATGGTTACATATAATTATGTTTACTCAGTGCATATTTATGATTTTGTGTCTGCATACATATGGTCTTGCATCACTTTATGGCATTTGATTTTGTATACAGGTGCATTGCTCCATTTTTGTATTACATGGTCTGTTCAATTGAACTTCATTTGCATTGTTGTTTCACTGCTTTCAGTTGAATCTGAGTCATGGTAGCAATGACAGGACTTTTGCATTTTTTATTTGTAGTCTGGTTCCTTCATGTTGTTTGATATGCATTTACTTGATGCATGCTTGTGAAGTGTTGTCCCTGCTGCCACTCTTATCTGGTCTGCAATACTTGAAGTGGTCACTGACCTGAGTCTTGTTGCATTGGTTATCTCACTTGATTTTGTTTGAGCATGTACACTTTTACTGCACTTGTGTTGAATCCAGTTTTAAACTCGGGTTTGACCTTGTGCTCGGGTGAGAACTTTCATTGTGCTTTTCCTGATCTTTTGCATGTTTCACATGCTGTAGTGGCGAGGCAGCACACGCGTGCGTGTACTGCAGCCCTACCAGAATCGGAGTTTAAAGTGATATTTCAATTTCTAGATTTGTTTTATATTGCCAATTCAATATATTTTGAATCGCATTTCGATTGGTTTAATTTGATGATTTATTGTTTAACACTGTTAAGTGTTATATTTAACGTTATCCGATTTCTTCGTTAAAAGGGTCGAATAGACGAAAATTTATTGTGACTGTCGTCTAATTGTTATTTGATTATTATTGCCTCTATGCACTAATAACTGAGTTTGAATTAGACTAACCCGTGTATTATTTTCTTTTGAATGTAATACACGGGTCAGACCGAGTATTTTGCAGCTTGAAGATTTTCGGGCAGCGAAGTTAGAGAGAGAGGGGGAAAACGCTTACTTTAGCTTTTCATGGATTTTGTACTTAGAGAAATATTCCGCTGTATAAATTTAATGCATTCTATAAACTCAGATATATGTAAAAAAAATTCATTTTAGTGAAATATTATTATTCTGCGTTTCTGTGGCTGATTCTGTTTAAACTCTATAAACTAAATAACAACCCGTCATTTTGAACGTTTCAAGTTGGTTTGATTACCGACTAGGGGCTGTCAGAAGGGCGGGTTGTTACAAACAATATTAATTTCGAATGATCATAGAAAGAATTTACACTTTAAAAAAAAATTCTACAAGAACAGAGATACAAACATTAAGAACACAACTTAAAATAATAACAATTTTTTTTACAATATTTTATTAGGTAACAATAACAAATTCATATTAACCATGATTAAATATCATCTCTTTACTTGGTTGATAAATCATCTTAAGTTCACATTGATAAAATGTAGCAGTTTTATTAAGGTAAATATCTAGTAAATTCTATGCTAAATAAATGACTATTTTTAACTTGTTAACAACAATATTCTATTCACATTTCATATATAAAAAATTATATATGCAAAACCAATAATTCTGTATAATAAAATAAGAAGCCCTATAACTACATCAACTAGTTCCTATATAATGGAAATGTGAACTAGGCTTAGTTAGGTGCAACAATAAATAAAAATAAAAACAAACAAAAATGTTCAAAATTACCTTCCGCTCCAGAATGAAATGCACCAAGGCCTGCCCAGTAACATAAACGATTAGCTGAGGTTAAGTCATAAACGTTAAGAGTAACTGGTGTCATTGTTGGCCTTCTCTCACGTCTTTCCATTGTCATGCGCTCTAAGCGTGCAGTAATCATTACCAAATATTCATTCAAGTTCTTTGCATATCCAATAGACTGATCAACATGTATTCCCGCGTCTTCTGTCGCTGAACGTAAAGAAGCTAGTTGCGCAATAAAATCGACTATTTTTTAGCGCAATTCCTTTGTTTCAAGCACTATAGAATCTTTCGTAAAGAAGCTAGTTGCCCAATAAAATCGACTATTTTTAAGTAACTATTTTATATCTTTCGCTACTCGTAGAACCTAAAAAATGGAAAGAAAACCCAAGTCTCAATAGAACAACGGGGAATTAAGGTAAAATTTCCATCAAATCTTAATATAGGAGATGAAAGTTGTACATACTCTCCTAGACATTTTGTAACAAATAGTTTCTAATTCTAGTCATGAATATAGATTGTAGTGCAATGAAAATTAAAATCTAACTAAACTATATAAATGATCTAAAAGTTTACCAAATGATTGTATAGTTGCTACTATGTAATAGCGTCAGCCATGCTAGATTGCTCATTGTCAAAAGATTTTGGAGTTTGTATATTATTGAATTGGGTACAAGATTATATTCCAAATTTCGGTTAATTTCAATTTTCATTGATTGGTCAACAATAAATGCTTTCAATTTATAATTAAAAAATATATTGTTCAAAATAACAGATTTCAAATGGTTTTTGTTATGAAATTGGTTGCACGAGACTCTGAAATTGGGAAATATAATTCTTCGCACTACTACAAAATTAGGTTGTTACGTTTTTTTCTTTTTTCCTACCCAGTTCAATCTTTCTGACTTGATAACAGCTTGAAATTTAAAGCTTCTTACATAGAAATATGTAGAGAAAGCGTAGGACTATTTTCAAAATTTTATAGTTATATGGAACTATATATTCGTATATCGTTTTCAGTCCTTTTTATTCATTGTTTGACCAGTTTGTAAGTAAGCTTTGATTCATCATCTAATTTATTGCCTGTTTTTACTACAAATATATATATATATATATATATATATATATATATATAGTAATGATGATGTTAAGGCATATTGCAGAAGATCTCACTATTTGATATTCACCTATATTATTTGCACTTTTCCTAGTTAGAATATTTCCTATTATATTATTACTTAGGCTTCAAGTAACTAAGATATCAATATAAATCATGTATTTTTGTATATCAATTAAGCCATCAATAAAAGTACCGACTTTTAGTGATTGTTAATTTTTTTCCTCTCCCCCTTTTCTTCTTTTATATTTCATTTTGTTAAATAATTTCAACAAATGATAAATGCCAAAATTTTTGACATATTTGTTTTGTTTAATTTATCTTGAATAATTGAGTGCATGTTAAAAGTGAAAGAAAGATTGGAATTTAGAAATTATCACTACAACAAAACTGCCCTAATATAGCTATATTTTTTGCAATGGTCATAATCTACTAGTTGTAATTAAGGTTTTTACAACGTTTTATTTCAGAAAGTTGTAATAAACTTACTTTCAACAACTTTTTTTTGTTAGTTGGTGCATATGGATATTACTACTATTTTTCTTTTGCCAATTGTAATAGATATTAATTTTCATCAAATCTTTTGTTATGCTAGTTATAATAGATACCTATTAGCTCCTTTTGATCGCCTATTGGAATAAATAATTAATATGTAATAATAAATAATTAATAATTAAAATTAAATTAAAATAATTAATAATTAATAAGAATTTAATAACAAATGATAATTAAATAAATAATTTAATAACAAAATTAGCTCCTTTTGGTCGCGTTGTCAATCGGTTTCAATCTCCGGTCGTCGGTTTCCCATGTCTCCCATCAAGTCGCCTATTCCTCCATCAGTTTCAGCATCTGGTGTGTCGCCATCTTCCTTAGATCACCCCCTAGGATTTGCGCCATGTGAAACAGCCTAGATTCGCCCTCCTTAGATGATGGTTTTACCCCTGTTATGTCGCGAAAATGGAAGAGGCAAAATAAACCTGGTTCTTCTAGTCGTTTGGTCAAAGAGGTGAATCTGACTAACCGCAATTCCCTCCCCACAAGTAATGTTGATCGGTCCCCTAATCACAATGTTAATCCACTTCCTAATGGTTCTGATCTCCATCGTACTGGTAATTCTGTTACTAAGCAAAACTCCTCTATATGGAATTTCGCATCCCAAAAGAGTAAAGCGTGGAACGAAATTGTCAAAGGTAATAATATTCCACTTCCTATTCCACTGAAATTTTATCAGCCTCGAGAAGTCAACTCTATAAAATGTGCTAAAATGTCCATTGAAGTTATTATGAACGCTAGAAAACAATGGAATAATGCCATTTTAGTCTATGTAGTAGGCCCTAAACCATACTATCCATATTTCAAAGAGTATATCATCAGAGTTTGGAAACCAGTCGAGGAATTGTCGATTATTTCGATGGAAAATGGTTTTTATGTGATTAAGTTCAACAAAGAGCAAGACTGCCTAAATGTGTTGGAAGGAGGACCATACTATTATAATAAGAAACTGTTGATGATGAAGAGGTGGCATCCTGGAATGCAACTTAATAAAGAAATACTGCATTCTATTCCGATTTGGATCCGTCTCCCCAATCTGCCACTTGATTATTGGACAGAAGAAGGGATTAGTCGTATTGCTTCTGTGCTCGGAACTCCTATCAAACTTGACAAATTTACGGAAGGAATCATTAAGATTGCGTTTTCTAGAGTGCTTATTGAAATTGACAATAATTTTAATTACCCTAGTAAACTTCCTATTGTAAATGAGAGAGATGAAATAACTTGGCAAGAAGTAGTTTGTGAATGGAAGCCAATCGCGTGTTCCAATTGCTTGAGTTTTGGTCACAAAGATATTCACTGTCAATTCACTAAAGTATGGGTGCCAAAAAAGAATCATACCACTGAAGTGGGAAATTCTGAAATGATAATAGATCACATTGAAACCATCCCAAATAATTGTGACATTAACAAAGACAATAACAGACAGTTCTCTGGAATGGAAAACATGAATCAGAAACCGCAATTGATTGACAATGCAACAGACCAGTACAAACAAAACAGTCCAAAGTTCAATATAGACAATCCAAAATCTAATCAAATCTCACAGAACAACATGTTTACAGTTCTTTCAAACAATTACTACATGAACAATGTTTCTACCGAAGATCACAATATGTCTGATGAATTGGACAGTTCGTCTAAAGATAAGAATGCAGATAACCTCAAAATGAATCCAGAAAGTAACTCTGTTGAATCCAACGCTACTGGAAATGCTGCTATCTTACAAGATAACCCTCCTACCAATCAGCGGACTGGTTGCTATAACTCGGATTCATCATCCATAGCTAGATCAAAAACAATTCGCAAATTGAGACCAGAGGAGGCTCCTTTTGAATTCAAAGCTTCTTCGAACTCTGATGTTGTGGAGAACCCTGCATGGTCAAATCTAGTTATACAGCTAAAAAATAAAGGAAAAAAAACTAAAAAATCCAAGACCACGCGGAAAGTTACTCCTCTAGAAGAAAGTAGCACTCCTAATAATGTTTGTTAATGGAGTTCCTAATCTGGAAGATAAGGGGGATGAATGCCCCCTGCAAATAATTAGAAATTTTAAAAATCATTAATTCGAATAAGTTTTCCTTTATAGGAATTCTAGAAAATAAACTTTCTCTAAATTCTATTGAATACTTCATGAATAAAATGGATAATAAGTGGAAAATGTCTCATAACATTTCTGATCGGAAAAGTCGTATTATTATACTTTGGTTTTCTTTGGTTTGGACTAATATCATTCTTCACACCACAGAACAACACATAACCAGTATCATGCATAACGTTAATGATATTAGTGTTGTGTGCACCATTGTGTATGCTCATAACGACGAAGAAAATAGCAATGTTTTATGGGAAGATATCATTTCTCTATCTAAAATAGTTAATCTACCGTGGATTGTGGCAGGTGACTTCAACTCTATTCTTCATTATAATGAAAGAATGAATAACGGTAGTTTTAATTCCAATGGTGATCCCTATTTTATGGACTGTATAAATTTACCAAAGTTGGTTGAACCGACTTCACTGGCAATTTTTTTACTTGGCGAGGAGGTAATTCTTTCTCTATACATAGTAAAATAGACAGAGTTTTTGTTAATTCTCTATGGTTAGACAAATTTGATAATTTTGGCATTAATTTTGGCAATCATTCGCTGAGCGATCATACCCCTATCTCAGTTATGCTACAAATTCAGAATTCTAGAAAGAGGAAAATACCTTTTAAATATAAGAACTCTTGGCATACATACCCTGATTATAACACAATCATCACTGAAGCGATGGTTATTAATCTCCCTGGTAGCCCTTTGTATAAGCTGATCTGCAAGATGAAAAAGGTGAAAAGCAATCTGAAGAATTGGTTAAGTACAAAACCTAATATGCAACTAATGATTAATAAGTTGAAAGATCACAATAACAACATATATAATCAATTAGTTAGCAACCCACTAGATGTCAATCTACTGGAAATCTACACTAATGGTTATGATGCGTTGCATGAAATGATGAGAAGAATTGCCATTGATAATGATCAAAAAATGAAAATCAATTGGCTACTCAAAGGGGACCGGCCTACATATTTTTTTACAGTAAAATTGCAGTGTCCAAATCATGTCGAAGAAACAAATTTTCTATTAATAGGCAAGGAATATGGACATCAACATCAGAAAATTTAGCCCAAGAAGCTGTTTCTTATTTCTCTGATCTATTTCAATTGCCACAAGCCTCAAATCAATTTCCAATCATTACTTGCAAGAAAGTTCTGTCAGAACATGCGAAAACCAATCTGTGTAAACCATTTTCGATGGAAGAAATCAAAGAGGCAATATTTCAGATTAATGATAATAGCTCCCCTGGTCCAGATGGATTTAATTCTAAATTTTATAAAATCCATTGGGACAGCATCAAAATGGATATTTTGGAGGCTATGAATGGTATTCTTCAAACTGGAAAAATCATTGGGGAAATTAATCATACTTTCATCTGCCTTATACCAAAAATTCCAGAAGCTAAGAACATAGTTGATTTTCGACCTATCTCGCTTTGTAATTTCACATACAAAATCCTAGCCAATCTGCTATGCAACAGAATGAAAGCATATATGAATGATTTAATCTCAATTAATCAGAATGCTTTCATCCTTAATAGAGTTATCTCTGAAAATTCACTTCTTGTCTATGAAATGGTCAGAAGCTTTAATAGGAAAAACTCAAGCAATTTTTGTTTGAAAATTGATTTACACAAGGCTTATGACAAGATCAATACAGAATTTATCCATCATATGCTGATATCCATGGGTTTTCCTGTCACCTTTGCTAATATCATATATGAATGTATATCTACCCCTTCGTTTTCTATTTTAATTGATGGATCCCCACATGATTTCATTAATAGCACGAGAGGAATAAGACAAGGGGGTCCTCTCTCCCCTTACTTATTTGCTATGTTAATGGAATTCCTCACTCTAAATTTGGACATAGCTTTTATTAAAGGCAATATCAGCCCAATATATCAAGTAGAGCCCATGATTACTCACCTTCGCTGATGATATTTTAATTATGGTCAAAGCAACCATTAAAAATGCAGAAACCATTCATCAAATTCTTCAAGATATGAAAAAGTTCTCAGGCGTTGAATTAAACACTGACAAATCCAAAAAATTTCTCCAGTAAAGGTGCCAAATTTAAACAGGAGATAGCTGATCTTATTAAGTTCAAACTTGATAATCTGCCAATCATTTATTTAGGGATCCCTCTTTCTAATAATTCTTTGAAGTCTAGAGACTTTTGATGGCTTATTGAAAAAATTAACAAAAAGTTTAATCATTGGCAAACCAGATTCCTCAATATAGGTGGTAGAGCTGAACTTATCAAAACTGTTATCCAACCATTGCTGATTTTATGGCTTCAAGTATCCCAGTTCCCTGCATCAATTATTCAAAGGATAAATTCAGTTTGTTCAAACTTTTTGTGGAAATCCAAGACACATAATATGAAATGGAATGATGTATGCAAAACCAAGAGTGAAGGTGGATTGGGTATCAGAAAAATTGAGGACTTAAATGTAGCTGCTGCAACTAAATTACTATGGAACTACATTAATGGAAATTCTTTATGGGCAAAATGGATGCATAATAGATATTTCAAAAAGAATAACTTTTGGACTATCAGCATTGATAACAATGCTTCCCATACTTGGAAAACCATTCTACGTGCAAGACAATGGTGTAAAGGCTATATAGACAGGAAAATTGTGGATGGTGTTAACACTGACATTTGGTTTGACCCATGGCTACAAGGCTATTCTCTAATTGACACTTATGGTTGGAACTGCATGAGAATTCTCAATGGTTGTCATAAACAAGTTTCGCAGCTAATTTCAAATAATAACTTGAAACAATATCTTAATTTCATTCCCATGCAAACACATAATGATGTAAGGAATACTCCCATTCATCACCACATGAATCATGACTATTGGTGGTGGATTCCTAGCAAACAAGGGCAGTTCTCTTTGAAATCAGCATGGAATACTTTTAGAAACAAAAATGTTGAACTTGACTGGACCAATTTTATTTGGGAAAAAGGATGTGCACCTCTAATGTCTATATGCTCCCTTCTTGCCATTAAAAACAAATTGAATACTAAAGACAGAATTAGCAAATGGTCCCCGAACATAAATCAAAAATGTGTTTTATATGATAACCACAATGAGGACAGAGATCATCTCTTCTTTCAATGCACATATTCGAAGAGTATACTAATGGATATTCTATCCAAGCTTAATATAACAGGTTATTCCAATTTTGAAATCAACTCTACTCTGACTGTTTTTGAAAAAGCTCAGGAACAAATGAAATCTTCCAAGCTAATATTTTTAGCATCATTTTCACTAATATTTTATGGAACATTTGGTGCGAACGGAATAACCGAGTTTTTAAGGGAATCGAACAACCATTCGAATTAAGAATCAATCATATTCTTCTAGACAGCAATCACCTTATTCAACAAAGGACTCAATTTGGTGAAATTAAACTCAGAAGAAAGACTTATCTTGGTGAATCTCAACATGATGTCGGATCCCCATATCCACTTCCGACCCCCTTGAACGACTGTAGATTGGTTCGTGGCGAGAGTTTGTAAACAGTGACTCTTTTTCCTTATAAATGATTTCGTTAGTTTCTTCATTCCCATGGCAAATTTTGACTTCGATCTGTGATTTTGGGGATTAGGCTTCCTCTCTCCTCCTTGATGGATAGCATCAGAAGTTATTTCGACTTGTTGACATGTCTTTTGTTTTTCTTATAGTAGTACTGTATTTTAGTGAGTGTTTGTTTCTGGTGCCAGCTGCTCGTACGGATGGTTTTGAGAGTGTTTCGTCTGTGTTATTTCTCCTCCATCTGTTTGACAGCTTGGTCCAACAATTGGATTGTTGTATTGTTAATATATGGAATTGATATGCACTCTTTTTCCTTACAAGGTACCCATATAGGTTAGGGGGGTTGTAAGGTTTTAATGAGGCATATCAAGGAAATATATGCTATTTTGTTTTTCAATATTAAGTACCTTTTATCCAAAAAAAAAAATTAATGGCAAACATGTTTGGTTTCAGTTGGTTGGTATTTCATACTATGAGATTACAGGTCACGGGTTCGATCCTAGAGATGTACCTTGTCGAAATTAATGGAGCATGCTAAATAATAATAATAATTAATTATTAATGTATAATAATTAAAAACTGCTATTAAATACTAATAATTAATTATTAACTTGAAATATAAAATAACCATATTAATAATTAATTATTAATTAATATTTAATAATTAATCAACAATAAATTAATTAACAATCAACATTCAGTTAACAAATAATAAATATTTAACTATAATTAATAATTACTACTAAATAATAGTAATTAATAATTAGTAATATAAAAATTATAATAATTAGTTAAATAAAAGTAAAACAGTAATAATTAAAAGCTAAAATTTAATATCAAATAATAATAATTAAAAATTAAAAATTTTAATTAGATAATAATAATTATAGATTATTTTGAAATATGAAATAATTACAATTAATATTTAGTCATCCACCTAAGTGAAATAACTTTCTGAATAAATTTAGAAATTCGTATAATATTTAAATATAAATTGTCAGTTATGGTTCTATCTTTAGCAAGCGAGCAGAGAATTTGAGCGGTCCAACCATATGTTGCATGTATGATAATTTTCCTATTTTACTTATAAAAATTAATGTAAATAATATTTTTGTATAAAACATTTGCCCTATTAAATAATAGATAATTATTAAATAACTTTTACTAGTTAAGATTAAATATATTAAAATTAATAATAATTATTATTAATTAGTAATATATACATATTAACTAACATTTAATCATTTATATTCAATTATAATCATGGGTTTTATATAATAATTGCTAGCAGTAATTGTTAATTACTATTTAATATATAAAAGTTGGTAATTAATAATCTTAATTGTTGTATAATAAAATATAGATAATAATCAACATTATTAATATTCAGTTATAATTAAGAAGTAATAATTAATAATTAAGAAGTAATAATTAATAATGACTATTCATTGTCTAATAATTAATAATTAAGACTAATATTTAATATTTAATAAGTAATATTTTGAAATTTTGTCTAAAATAAGTTTAAAAATATTTATAAAACTTAGAAAACTTTTGTAAAATTTAAAAATACCATTTTTCAAATTTTAATAAAATTTAATTAAAATATTTAGAATTTGGAATTTATTTAAAATAAAGAAAAAAGTATTTATTAGGTTTAAAGTCCATAAAATTTAAATACAATATGAAAATATTCAAAATTTTATAAAATTCAAAAAAGTTTAAAAAATAATACATTCGAATAATACAAATATTATGTTAGTAATTATTATTTTCATATGCATATGGATGTTTACTTTTGTAATCAGTTGAACTTTTGTTCGTGCATCCAAATATTGGACCCAAATTCCAAAACTAAGTTTGGCTCCGACTTACTTTTCGTTCCCCTTTCTCAAATCCGTGGCTCCCTCGTTCTCATTGATCACTACTATTTTCTTCAATCCCTCTTGCTTTTTATTCCTTATCTTTTGTTTTCTAAGTGTCTTGCCACCATCGCCATCAACTACCTCACATACGACTGGGCCAACTTGCCTTTACCCACTACGACCCATTATTGCACCAAATTAGAAAGCTTGAAGCGAAGTCGATCTCTACCTGCAAAGCATAGGCAAAGGCTCTTCCATGCCCTTGCCACCCGATTCTCCACGTCGATCTCCTCATTTCGTCCATGGATCAAGCAAAGATCTTAATGCCGCTGGCGCCAGAAGCAGCTATTAGGTGACCATGCACATCTCCTTTATGTGTTTATCCATCATGTGCATTTATTAGGTGACCATGCTATTTTAAGTATTAGCACCAGCATTAGTTTAATATAACATACAATTAAAACCATACAAACTTTATTCATGAGAAAGTTTAGTAATATAATATATCATATTTGAGTTCTCGTTTCATTGTTGTGACCATATTATTAGTTCTTTCTAGCTTCTAACGTGTAAAGGAGTACAAAATAGCATACAACATTTTAGCATTAGCGCCTCAAATTGTTTTTCCAAAAACAAATTATTTTCCTTCTATAGTTTAGCAACTAATTTCGATTACATTGGCCAAAGCATACAAGACAAAAGGCTTGTTTAAAATAGTATTAGGTTGTCCTGTGACCTAGGTAATGAATTTTCGCTCTTGGTTAACAATTATTAAAAATTTAGCAATTTACAATAATGTATAAATGTCTTTTACTTAATTAGCATTATTGTTTGCTAATTAGAATCATTTTAGGCCATAATATTTGGGACTATTTTCTGTAGCCTATAAAGTATGTATTTTCCTAACTTTTGAATTATCTACTAACTAACATTCTGATTCACACTGATCAATATTCTTTTTTACATATTTCGTTACCTCCATCAATGTCTCTTTTATTGGCCAATTTTAAGTGAATTTTTTATGTTTTAAGCATAAAGCGTTGCTGCTTTCGATGGGAACCTCAATATCATGTGATTTGTAGATATTTTTCTTCTGTAGATATTGAAATTTTGGAATTTTATGGGTGAAGCAATTAAGCTTGATGACAGGTCAACTATTACACATAACATTGTTGGGCTATGAATAAATGGGTTTGGTCGTCTTGCAATGTAGCAAATTCAAACGGTTTCATTAGAGTTATATGGTTGATTTTATAACTTGAAGTGGTTGTTAAAATTACATGTAATATTCGCTGTCCATATACTGGATGCCTTTGAACTATGACTGTAGATTGTGTTGTGCAATGATTGACCCTTTCTTAAATGCAAAGTTAATTTAACTTTGAATTTAGAATACACCAGTTTTGGAATCCCTTCATTTTACTGGATACAGTTTATGTAGTTTGTTTTATAATGTAGGCATATGAGACAACTTAAGCTAGTTAATATGCTTGGTATCTTATAAAACGGCACACAATTTATTGGTGGTTTGTATTAAACAAACATAACACAACAATAAGTTAGATGTAGATTCTTTACTGTCAAAGATGACTTGGGGATGGCGAAGTTAATAATTTTCACAGCTATCATACCTGAACCGAATAGTCACATGTAAAAAAAACAAATGGTGCCTGTTTTCGTCGCCATTATCGCTTAGAACATTGTTATTAATATTCTAAAATTATGCTATTTTAATCCCATTTAAAACCAAATATCTTCACCTATTTTAGTCACAATCAAAATAATTCATTTACACGATGCTTGAAAGTTATATGAAATTTAAATCTACATTTCAACAAGTTGGAAAATTAAATCAGAAAACAATTGGATGAACTTTTTTATTCTTATTTATTTCAGAGGTTCATACTTCAGCTAACTACACTGCATAGTGTTTAGATATGTAATTCACGCATCAATAGTTTGGAAACCAAGAACAGTCTTCCATTTTGTTCAAATGTACATCACTCGTTAAATAACATGTTTAATGTAAATGTAAATCAATCGTTAAATAATATGTTATCTTTGATTTGGCCTCTATTCATGATAGATTGCTTGATGGAGGCATTGATTCTATGTTTGAAAATTGATTGCTAGGCTACCAGTTATAGTTTATATCAATCTTAAAGCACAATTTTTTCACTTTGCAGGGTTATCGGAGAACTTGCTACTTCTATTTAATTATTATGGTTTAAAGAGAATTAAATGGAAGTCTTTCAATATATGTGGAATAATGACTCAAAACTACTTATGTCAACTTAATAAAACTTAATGGCATATCTTTACTAAAGCAAAATGCATTACGTATGATTCTATCACACTTTTTTTCCTATTTTCTTTTTTAAATTTGTGTACGAATTTGTAAATATAACCAATTATATTTATATTGTTAATAAAATATATTTGTATTGTTAAGTGACTATTTTGGTGCACCCTTGTACCCTTGTCCGTATATTGGACGCCTTTTAACTATGACTGTAGATTGTGTTGTGCAATGATTGACCCTTTCTTAAATGCAATGTTAATTTAACTTTGAATTTAGAATACACTAATTTTTGGAATCCCTTCATTTTACTGGATACAGTTTATATAGTTTGTTTTATAGTGCAGGCATATGAGACAACTTAAGCTAGTTAATATGCTTGGTATCTTATAAAACAACACACAATTTATTGGTGGTTTCTATTAAAAAAACATAACACAAAATTAAGTTAGATGTAGATTATTTTCAATCAAAGATGACTTGGTGATGGCGAAGTTAATAATTTTCACACCTATCGTACCTGAACCGAATAGTCACATGTAAAAAAACAAATGGTGCCTGTTTTCGTCGCCATTATCGTTTAGAACATTGTTATTAATATTCTAAAATTATGCTATTTTAATCCCATTTAAAACCAAATATCTTCACCTATTTTAGTCACAATCAAAATAATTCATTTACACGATGCTTGAAAGTTATATGAAATTTGAATCTACATTTCAACAAGTTGGAAAATTAAATCAGACAACAATTGGATGAACTTTTTATACTTATTTATTTCAGAGGTTCATTCTTCAGCTAACTACACTGCATAGTGTTTAGATATGTAATTCACGCATCAATAGTTTGGAAACCAAGAACAATCTTCCATTTTTTTCAAATGTATGTCACTCGTTAAATAAGATGTTTATTGTTAATGTAAATCAATCGTTAAACAATATGTTATCTTTGATTTGGCCTCTATTCATGATAGATTGCTTGATGGAGGCATTGACTCTATGTTTGAAAATTGATTGCTAGGCTACCAGTTATAGTTTATATCAATCTTAAAGCATAATTTTATCACTTTGCAGGGTTGTCGGAGAACTTGCTGCTTCTATTTAATTATTATGGTTTAAAGAGAATTAAATGGAAGTCTTTCAATATATGAGGAATAATGACTCAAAACTACTTATGTCAACTTAATAAAACTTAATGGCATATCTTTACTAAAGCAAAATGCATTACGTATGATTCTATCACCCTTTTTTTCCTATTTTCTTTTTTCTTTTTTAAATTTGTGTATGAATTTGTAAATATAACCAATTTTATTTATATTGTTAATAAAATATATTTGTATTGTTAAGTAACTATTTTAGTGCACCCATGTACCATTAGGAGCGGATGCTTGAAAGGTTTGGTTCGATTCGGTGGTGGATCCTGAAGCCGTTCTATATAGACTTACCGTAGACATCTATAGTTTTGGACAGGCGGTTGGGATGATTTTTGCTTAACGCAAGGACTTTATCTCTTTTGATCAATATGTATCGGTCCTCCTACTAACATACGTTATGAATTTGGTTATGTTTTTAATAGAGTTATGAATTCACAAATAGTGTGATGTTGAATTTGTTTTGGATTTTTTTTAATGTAAATGATTCGTGTTGTTTCACGTAATGTGAGTGATAACAGTTATTATTAGTGAAATATTTGTTTTAAAAATAATGTTCTGAAATTTTTGGTTAATAACTATTGTGGAAAGAAAAATTATAACCTTTGGCAGACGGTGTAAATAGATTTATTACAACGGTATTTTCGAATACAAATTTAAGATTTGTAGGAAATTCTTAGGTCAGCCAAATATGAGATAGTGGCACTAGGCTACTATAGATAATCTTCCAAAAGACTTTGTTCGTTCTCATATATTTTAAAGGTTCTATACATCTGAAATACTCAATAAATATTACAAATAGTTTTGACAATTAACTACCACTACGGAGCTTTCGTAGGATCTGGTAAGAAGGATTATAGAATTCAATTAGAAAATGAAAAATATTCTTCTAAAACATACAATAGATTTGGTATATTAATAAACAACACAAATTAAGTATCATAACTCCAAAGCGCCATGCACATCTCAAATAAGATAACTCAAATAAAAAGAGCTGTAACATCAATGTTCCATAATAAATTTACATAAATGGATGTACACACAAACATCAAACATTCCATGGCTAAAAATATATATTTACATAAAATAGCAAACCCACATCTTATCTGGCTGTCTGCCAATTAAACGCAACAACAACGTGAACCAAGTTTAGCAATTCGATTGATCCATTTTGGAATTGATTTTCCATTTAATTTGAAGCAAACATCCTTGCTAAAATGGTTACAGTTTTTTGTAAATAGATTGTAGGAATCACCACTGTAGTTGCGAGAAAGAACATCCATGAATAAGCGTAACTGGAGTGGATCATACAAAGTTGTTCCAACCACAATTGATTTCCTGAATTTGTAGTTCGGACATTTTATGGGTTCTAAATACACCACATGATGGAAAATCTGCTGCCCTAAACGAATACTCTACTCCATGAACTGTGAGCAAATGTAGGAAATCCTCTATAAGACACTAATATATTGAATGTCACTCAAATAAATGAAATTTCCTTGATTTTTTTTTCGAATAGGAAAACCAAAGCATTTTAAAGGAAAGTACTTCTTCCCTTAAGTTTTTCTTTTTATGTAAGCATTGGTATTCGATGTAATCATGATATGAACCAACTGACCAATCGAATGTACCACTAAGGACTATGTGAACGACTATTGTAATAATACACATAAACCAATGTTAATCACACTTTCGTAGGAAACTTATGTGGTATGTTGTATCTGTAACAATATTAATTTCGAATGATTATCGAAAGAATTTACACTTTAAAACAAGTTTCTACAAAAACTGAGATACAAACATTAGGAATAAAAATTAAAATAATAACAATTTTTTTTACAATATTTTATTAGGTAACAATAAAAAATTCATATTAACCAAGATTAAATATCATCTCTTTACTTGGTTGATAAATCATCTTAAGTTTACATTGATAAAATGCAGTAGTTTTATTAAGGTAAATATCTAGTAAATTCTATGCTAAATAAATGACTATTTTTAACATGTCAACAACAATATTCTAGTTACATTTCATATATAAAAAATTATGTATGCAAAACCAATAATTCTATAGATAATAAAATAAGAAGCCCTGTAACTACATCAACTAGTTCCTATATAATGGAAATGTGAACCAGGCTTAGTTAGGCGCAATAATAAATGAAAATAAAAATAAACAAAAATGTGCAAAATTACCTTCCACTCCAGAGTGAAATGCCCCAAGGCCCGCCCAGTAACATAAACGATTAGTTGAGGTTAAGTCATAAACATTAAGAATAACTAGTGTCTTTGTTGGCCTTCTCTCACGTCTTTCCATTGTCATGCGCTCTAAACGTGCGGTAATCATTACAAAATATTCTTTCAAGTTCTTTGGATATCCATTTGAATGATCAACATGTATTCCCGCATCTTCTGTCGTGGAACGTAAAGAAGCTAGTTGCGCAGTAACATCGACTATTTTTTGCCGCATTTGCTCTTTTGTTTTGTAGCTTGGTTAATTTTTCTTTTATAAGCTTCCAAGCATTCCTCTTGTTCTAACTCAATTATCATTCTCTCTCTATCTGTATTTGGTTCACCAATCTCATCCCAAATCACCTGTTATTGTAATGTAGTAGAAATTAGTGACTAGGAAATAAATAAGACTTTCTTCAATATATTTTTTCTATATATATTCTCCTCATCTATATATTCATATGATTTTTATCAAACTAGAATATCGATTTGTAATGTTGTTGCCTTATCATACTAGAATATGATAAGAATTATGTAAAAGGTTAAAATAATACAAATTGATGGAATCAAAGCATCATTATTATACCTAAAATGGGTGAATAACAAAATAATTTCACAAAATATTAAATAGTTAATAAATATAAAGTGTTCATCTATAAGACAATTGATCCTTACTTCACAGCTCCAACTAAACTTCACCTTAGGAGCATAGATTGAGCAACTCTGGTTGTCACATTGTAAATGTGGCATGCAATGAAATTTGAATGTTAGTATGTTATGATGGGAGTAAACAACACACGCGACTCTATACTTTTTATAATCTTGCTTCAGTAAGACAATGTTTAATTGCATCCCATAATATAAGAATAAGAGTAAAAACTGCAAGGTTGATAAAGACTACAATAAAGGAAAATAAATCACTTTCAGTTCATTGCTCCATATATTTAGTTGCTTCCATCTACAATAGAGTGAATATAATTTATGTCTTTTAAATTTTTTTTATAGTTGATACGTTCTTTAGCAATATTACATCTTTATTAAAATCACTCAGGAATGTTTTTAACGATGTCAAATATTGTAGATTAACCGAAGATATTTAACTCATGTATAGAGCACTCATGTTGTCTGAAAGGAATAACATGTTTATGTGTTATGTTTTTATGTAAGTGGACCAAGCTGGTGATAAAATGTCTTAAATGTAAAATGAGATATATAAAAACTTTACCAAACTTTAGTTTACTAAGAAGATTTTGGTATTTTATCTAATAATCATAAACAAGAAAAAATAGGAAATAAACCATTATTACTGTTCCTTAAAAGGGTGCCACTTCTATAATTGCGATGAAGCTTGTCAGTATTTGAAGCACCACAAAAGCACTATTGTATAGTTCATTTAATCATTACTTAATTAAATTTTGAACCAACCAATATGTACAATGATGTCAATATCACTAACATAAAAATTTAAACACAAATACGAGCCTATAAAAAAAGTGGTTGGTATAAAAATCAACCACGATATAATCAATCGCACGTTATTCAGCTGCAAAATGAACAAATCTAAATAATCTTATTCCGCAGTATGTTTTTAAAATTTTCCATCTATTTTACTACCTTGTTCATGCTTTCATGTTGATTACTACCTAACTAATGTACAATTATGATTTATCAAACAGTTTCATAAATTAAACTTACAAAAATAGTTACTATAAACTGCAGATTAAACCTATTTTAGAAGATATTAACAGTTTTTTGAAGTATATACAATTATTCATCGCTAAAAAACAAAATATAAATAATTTAAAAAGTAATAATTCATTTTATAGTTGGTATGTTTATAATTTTAGAGGATTTTTACGTCCGAATTGGCTTTCCAAAAAGATGAATAGTGCATTTGGTTGCAATAGGAAAAAAATTCAAATTACTCCAAACAATGAAACAAAAAGAAGAATACATTTATTAAAAACATATTAGTATTAATAATTTAGAACCAAACTTTGATCTAGCCTATATGTAAAGACAAGAGTTTTATTGTCTGGCCTACACAGAACATAAATACAAATGTTTGGGTTATTTTAAGCCCAAATTATTGTTTTTAAAAATTAATATTTTGTTTTGCTATGGTATATCAAAGAACAATATTACTTATTATAATCGAAATAAATATAAAACCATTTTAAAAAGACATTTAGCCTGAGCTACGCAATATTTTAGGTTATTGTAAATTACAGGTTATTATATCTCAATTATGACCAAGTCATTTATTATATCCAAAAAATGCATCAAAAAATTGGTTGGTATTGCCTTCCGAACCTACAAAAATAATTTTTAAGTAATACCTCATGATAAATAAAATTAAAATGATATTAACTACTTATTTGAGTCAAGGTGGTAAGGCATTTCAATAAGAAATTGATTAAAGTTATCTTAGCCAAATAAATTGTCCTTCCCTTCAAAATTGATTTTATGTTGGGTTTAATTAATCAATTCCTTCGTTTCAAGCACTGTAGAATAAAGGGTTGGACTTGAGATTATATCATAGGAGAACATGTCAAATGTTTTAGATTTTAATGTATACTTAATTTTATGATGGATTTGACATGTTCTTTTTCCAGAAATACCTATTAACATTTAACATGCAAAATTAACGCAAAATAGCAACGTCGTAGTTTTTATAATTAATATTTGACATACACAATTCATTGGAATTTAAATTGTATTCAAAACATTTAATATACTTTATTTTCTAATTAATAATGCACCTACAGATGAAAGGGCTCTTGAAGTTAGTATTTATTAAAAATTAATCGTGGAGATAAATTTTATATTTAACATACATATATCAAAGAGGAAGCTTTAAAGATACATAAATTATTTGAATATATAAAACCTAATAAAGAAAACCAAAATACAAAATACACTAAAATAAATGGCCAACTCTATCAACACTCCACTTTCTTCCTACATGGCGTTTTATTAAAAAACACACACCACATTTTTCTTTCTTACTCCATTTTATTTTGAAATTACACTTGTTTCTTTTATCCTACTCATTCTTATTTTCCACTCTTCTCATGGCAATAATAAAAGATTCTCATCTCACAACATTTAAAAAATTCTTAACAATCATCGACAATTTAATCTTCTTTTTTTATCCAATAATGCAATTAAAAAGAGAAAAAACATGCTACAGCTTAATAAAGTATAAAAATGATAGGAAGCTTATGTAATATATTTCATGCATACTAGGTTTATTATTATTCCACATGGACTATGCACTATCTTAGTAGCAATTCAAGTATTAAATAGGCTTGGTTGATATCATATCCTAGTTACTATATATGAAATGTAGAAAACATACATAGTTATTTTCTAGTAGTATGATATCTTCTTTGAAAATTCTACCCTTACATTCATGAAAGTATACCAACAAAAGAGAAGGAGATGGAAAATATGAGGACATGAAAAAACTAAAACATCTCAGTAAAAATAATTACAAGGATAAAACAGTCGTTTATTTTCAAAAAAAATAAATTGGCAAAAATAGAATAATGTGGTATGTTAAGAATGAGCCAAAATAAACAATAAACCAATCAAATCGAACCTTAAATAGTTTCTTGTAATTCAAGGAAAATAGGAAAGAAATAAATGGATATATTTTTTAGCAAAACATAACATACTCCATGGGCTAGCTGATTATACAATAAAAGAATATGAATGTAAATTGCAATGTTTATAAATTGTTGATAGTGATATAATATACTTTGTGTGCAAAATGAAAAATTATTCCCTAGGGAGGGAATAGGAAATGAAACGAGAGTAAATATGTGGAAAGAATACCAAAGGTCATACATTGAACTTTTTATGTATTAGAATACAAGGTTTAAGAAGTATCTAGAGTATGGCATTAAATGGAATGAAAACATGGTTCGTAATATTGAAATACCTGAAGCTTGGCAAGTAGATATTCTCTTTCCGCCTTCTGTATATAATCCCCGAAAGGTCTTTATGTAGAAGGATTAAATTCTCCTTCAACATCTGGTGAGATCTCAAAGGTTGAAGAGGAAGCAACAATGAACGTGATTCTAATGGTGGAACCAATAATGGTATCATAGGCGAGGATGCAAATTGCTAGGAAATTAGTGAACAGGAGGAGAGAGAAGATTGCAGTTGTGTATGAAAAGCATGAAATGATGAATGTGAGTTTTAGGCAAAGAAATAGTGTACGCAGATCTAGGTTTTTTGAGTGTTAGAGACATAATGGTATGTATAATATGTTTTTGGTTACCAAAATACTATAGCACTGAAAAATAAAATATTATGATAAATATTATAGATTTTACTTACAGAGGTATAGAGTGAAGAATGGAAATAGGTTTATATAGAGAATGACAAATTCTCTCTAGACTTCACCTTTAATTATTATTACCTTCATCTCGTATTTATTTGGCATTAAAAGAATTCATTGACTCTTTAATCTATTTTAAATTCAAATGCAATGCTTTTTTTGACTGTATAATTGTGGAAATTAATTATAGAAATTGATTGCAATTTATCAAAATTTTCCTAATTGATTAAGAATGTTATATATAAATTTATCAATCGATTAATAACTTTTGTTAATTTACCGAGTAACTTCAGAATTAGTAAATCAACCAATTAGTTTCCTCTAACTAAATGAGGCAATTAATTTCCTTTAATTAATTATTTTTTGAAATTAAGGAAAATCAATTCATTTTCGAAATTATACTTTCACTAAAATTAAATACAAATTTCGTGCGAAAATTATTAGAAAATTCCTTAATTGACTATGCAATATGCTAATAAATTAATTGATTAGTATCATTTTTAAACCTATTTATTGATTATGCAATTAAATGACTTTTACCATGTAATCAGTTTGTTGAAATTATGAATGCTTGTGCGTGTATAGTAAGCATAATATGTATATAGTCCTAGTCACTTATTTTATTGATATAATCATTCCAACATGTTATTACTTTGTTTCACTTTCTATAAAGTTATTTTACATATAAGGTCTTTTTTCGATATCTCGCAATTAATTTTATGTCTTTCGCTACTCTTAGAACCTAAAACATGAAAAGAAAACCCAAGTTTCAATAGAACAACGGGGAATTAAGGTAAAATTTCCATCAAATCTTAATATAGGAGATGAAAGTTGTGCATACCCTCCAAGACATTTTGTAACAAATAGTATCTAATTCTAGTCTTCAATATAGATTATAGTGCAATGAAAATTAAAATCTTACTAAACTATACAAATGACCGAAAAGTTTACGAAATGATTGTATCGTTGCTACTATGCAAGAGCGTCAGCCATGCTAGATTACTCATTGTCAAAAGATTTTGGAGTTTGTATATTATTGAATTGGGTACAAGATTATATTCCAAATTTTGGTTAATTTCAAATTTCAATGATTGGTCAACAATAAATGCTTTCCATTTATAATTAAAAAATATCTTGTTCAAAATAATAGGTTTCAAATGGTTTTTGTTATGAAATTGGTTGCACGGGACTCTGAAATTGGGAAATATAATTCTTCACACTACTGCAAAATCAGGTTGTCCCTTTTTTTTTCTTTTTTGTTACCCAGCTCAATCTTTCTAACTTCATAACAGCTTAAAGTTTAAAGCTGCTTATATAGAAATATGTAGAGAAAGCATAGGATTATTTTCAAAATTTTATAGTTATATGGAACTATATATTCGTATATCGTTTTCAGTCCTTTTCATTCATTGTTTGACCAGTTCGTAAGTAAGCTTTAATTCTTCATCTAATTTATTGCATGTTTTTATTACAAATATATATATATGTATATATATATATATATGTGTGTGTGTGTGTATATATATATATGTATATATATATATATATATATATATACATTATAATGATGATGTTAAGACATATTGCAGAAGATCTCACTATTTGATATTTACCTGTATTATTTGTACTTTTCCTGGTTATAATATTTCCTATTACATTATTACTTTGGCTTCAAGTAACTAAGATATAAATATAAATCATGTATTTTTGTATATCAATTAAGCCATTAGTAAAAGTATTGACTTTTAATGATTGTTAATTTTTTTTCTCTCCCCCTCTTCTTCTTTTATATTTTATTTTACTAAATAATTTCAACAAATGATAAATGCCAAAAATTTCACATATTTGTTTGGTTTAGTTTATCTTTAATAATTGAGTGCATGTTAAAAGTGAAAGAAAGATTGGAGTTTAGAAAATATCACTACAACAAAATTGCCCTAATATAGCTATATTTTTTGCAATTGTCATAATCTACCAGTTGTAATTAAGGTTTTTACAACATTTGTTTCAGAAAGTTGTAATAAACTTGCCTTCAACAACTTTTTTTTTGTTAGTTGTTTCATATGGATATTACAACTATTTTTCTTTTGCCAATTGTAATAGATGTTAATTTTCACCAACTCTTTGATTATGCTAGTTATAATAGATACTTATTAGCTCCTTTTGGTCGCCTATTGTAATAAATAATTAATATGTAATAAGTAACAATTAATAATTACAATTAAATTGAAATAATTAACAATTAATAAAAATTTAATAATAAATAATAATAAAATAAATTATACTTAAATAATAATAAAAATTAGATATTGATGGCAAACATGTTTGGTTTCAGTTGGTTGGTATTTCATACTAGGAGAATACAGGTCTCGGGTTCGATCCTTGAGATGTACCT
Source organism: Allium cepa (assembly GCA_030765085.1). Taxonomy (NCBI): domain Eukaryota; kingdom Viridiplantae; phylum Streptophyta; class Magnoliopsida; order Asparagales; family Amaryllidaceae; genus Allium; species Allium cepa. Next base: position 237,020,499 of record CM060938.1, read on the forward strand.
TGTTGAAATTAATGGAGCATGCTAAATAATAATAACAATTAATTGTTAATGTATAATAATTAAAAACTGCTATTAAATACTAATAATTAATTATTAACTTGAAATATGAGATAACCATATTAATAATTAATTATTAATTTATATTTAATAATTAATTAATAATAAATTAATTAACAATCAACAATCAGTCAACAAATAATAAATAATAAATATTTAATTATACTTAATAATTATTATTAAAAAATAGTAATTGATAATAAGTAATATAAAAATTATAAAAATTAGTTAAACAAAAGTTAAACAGTAATAACTAAAAGCTAAAATTTAATATCAAATAATAATAATAATTAACAATTTTAATTAGATAATAATTATTATAGATTATTTTGAAATATGAAATCATTACTATTAATATTTAGTAATCCGCCTAAGTGAAATATACTTTCTTAATGAAATTAGAAATTCGTATAATATTTAAATATAAATTGTCACTTATGGTTCTATCTTCAGCAAGCGAGCAGAGCATTTGAGCGGTCCAACCATATGTTGCATGTATGATAATTTTTCCTATTTTACTTATAAAAATCAAAATAAATAATAGTTTTGTATAAAATATTTGCCCTATTAAATATTAGATAATTAATGAATAACATTTACTAATTAAGATTAAATATATTAAAATTAATAATAATTATTGTTAATTAGTAATATAACATATTAACTAACATTTAATAATTTATATTCAATTATAATTATGGGTTTTATATAATAATTGCTAACAGTAATTATTAATTACTATTGAATAAACAAAAGTAGGTAATTAATAATCGTAATTGTTGTATAATAAAATATAAACAAAAATTAACATTATTAATATACAGTTATAATTAAGAAGTAATAATTAATAATTAAGAAGTAATAATTAATAATTAAGAAGTAATAATTAATAATTACTATTCATTATCTAATAATTAATAATTAAGATTAATATTTAATATTTAACATTTAATAAGTAATATTTTGAAATTTTGTCTAAAATAAATTTAAAAATATTCATAAAACTTAGAAAACTTTCGTAAAATTTGAAAATAGCATTTTGAAATTTTCATAAAATTTAATTAAAATATTTAAAATTTTGAATATATTTAAAATAAAGAAAAAAGTATTTATTAAGTTTAAAGTCCATAAAATTTAAATATAATATGGAAATATTCATAAAAAAATTAAAATTCAAAACAGTTAAAAAAATTATAAATTCGAGTAGTTATTATTCTCATATACATGTGGATGTTCACTTTTGTAATTAGTGGAATTTTTGTTCGTGCATCCAAATATTAGACCTAAATTCCAAAACTAAGTTTGGCTCCGACTTAATTTTCGTTCCCCTTTCTCAAATCCTTGGCTCTCTCGTTCTCATCGATCACTACTATTTTCTTCAATCCCTCTTGCTTTTTATTCCTTATCGTTTGTTCTCTAACAGGCTTGCCACCATCGTCATCAACTACCACACATACGACTGGCCAACTTGCCTTTACCCACTACGACCCATTATTGCACCAAATTAGAAAGCTTGAAGCAAAGTCGATCTCTGCCTAGAAAGCATAGGCAAAGGCTCTTCCATGCCCTCGCCACCCGATTCTCCACGTCGATCTCCTCATTTTGTCCGTCGATCAAGCAAAGATCTTAATGCCGTTGGCTCCAGAAGCAACTATTAGGTAACCATGCACATTTCCTTTATGTGTTTATCCATCATGTGCATCTATTAGGTGACCATGCTATTTTAAGTATTAGCACATGCATTAGTTTAAAATAACATACAATTAAAACCATACAGACTTTATTCATGAGAAAGTTTAGTAATATAATATATCATATTTGAGTTCTCGTTTCATTGTTGTGAGCATAGTAGTAGTTCTTTCTAGCTTCTAACGTGTAAAGGAGTACAAAATAGCATACAAGATCTTAGCATTGTGCCTCAAATTGTTTTTGCAAAAACAAATTATTTTCCTTCTATAGTTTTGCAACTAATTTCGATTACATTGGCCAAAGCATACAAGACAAAAGGCATGTTTAAAATAGTATTAGGTTGTCCTGTGACCTAGGAAAAGAATTTTCGCTCTTGGTTAACAATTATTAAAAATTTAGCAATTTACAATAATGTATAAATATCTTTTACTTAATTAGCATTATTGTTTGCTAATTAGAATCATTTTAGGCCATAATATTTAGGACTATTTTCTGTAGCCTATAAAGTATGTATTTTCCTAACTTTTGAATTATCTACTAACTAACATTCTGATTCACACTAATCAATATTCTTTTTTACAGATTTCGTTACCTCCATCAATGTCTCTTTTGTTGGTCAATTTTAAGTGAATTTTTTATGTTTTAATCATAAAGCGTTGCTGCTTTCAATGGGAACCTCAATATTGTATGATTTGTAGATATTTTTTCTTCTGTAGATATTGTAATTTTGGAATTTTATGGGTTAAGCAATTAAGCTTGATGACAGGTTAGCTATTACCCATAACATTGTTGGGCTATGAACAAATGGGTTTGGTCGTCTTGCATTGTAGCGAATTAAAACGGTTTCATTAGAGTTATATGGTTGATTTTATAACTTGAAGTGGTTGTTAAAATTACGTGTAATATTCATTGTCCATATATTAGAGCCATTGAACTATGATTGTAGATTGTGTAGTGCAATGATTGACCCTTTCTTAAATGCAAGGTTTATTTAACTTTGAATTTAGAATACACTAATTTTTGGAAGTCCCTTCATTTTACTGGATATAGTTTATATAGTTTGTTTTATAATGTAGGCATATGAGACAGCTTAAGCTAGTGTGACACCCCACCTCTATACCCACGCTAGCCAAGAACACTACGGTGTAATGCTGTCAACTAGCACGGAGAATAAGGCTGTTGAGGAGCGACCATCCGTGTAATTGCTTTGCGCGAGCACCGATATGTCAGATAGTATAACATGCATTTTATTTCAAGAGGAAATCCGACATACCGATACAAACACAAAGCCACTACACAGTGGCTATAATAATCTTCGGGAACAAATATAGAAATAAACATGACATAAATCAGTCACAGACAATCCATATCACAAAGGCGGAAATAGATATGAATATTACACTAGGAAGTGTATATCAGAGTAGCGGTCTAAAAAGATCCATAATATCTCAAAAGAATAGTTACACGAACTACACAAAAGAATAAGTATACATCATGGAGTCTATATCTCAAATGTATACAACAAACACTACTAATCTAAGCAGTTAACCAAAAGTCAAGGAGGTAATCCGGGATGTAAAGTCAAGCAGAAGCACCTGTAACATCTCAGTCTGACCCGAGTATTATTTAATAAGAAAATAATAAACGGATCAGTCTAACTATAAATATCAGATGAAACGATATAGAGTAAGAGATATGACTAAACACATAATAATCACAATGCCAAGCTGTGATATATATAAGTAACTGAAAATCAACAAGAGATTAATCGATATCACAAAATCTACACAAGAATCAAAAAAATGTCATACTCCTTATTTCGTTCACCAAACCCTAAATATTGACGATTATATCCATGTCAATCACAAAAGTCAATGACACACAAATTCACCAATGCACAAATATTGATAAAACTTATCAATGGAAATCACAAAAATTGGTGAAACACAAATTCTAGAAATCATCTCAAGAAATCCAGAAATCACAAAAGTCAATGACACACGAATTCACCAATGCACAAATATTGATAAAACTTATCGATGGAAATCACGAAAATTGGTGAAACACAAATTCTACAAATCATCTCAAGAAATCCAGAAATCACAAAAAGGGGGTAGGCCTATCACAAACGGGAGCATAAAGCTCACCAACACGTGTATCACAAACGGAGCGCTAATTCCACGGTTGCTAACCATCACAAATTGAGCCGAAGCTCCACAAACGGCCTCAAGACCATGGGTTGCTACCCCACCAATTTGAGTCGAAACTCCACAAAACGGGGTTTAGTCTCCCTCGCATATAAAGAGGCATTGCACATTGCTAGTCTAAATCACAAAGATGATCGTCATGATCAACGAGAAGTGTCAATTACACTAAGCTTGTAAATATATGAGTTTAGCTTCATGTCCCATAACCACTTGCTTAACCTAAATATTTACGAACAAACTGTAGATCTCCACTAGAAAATTGTCACAAGAGTTTCAACCGAACAAGTCCAAGAATTAACCGACGAAGTAAACGCAAGCGTTTCATACCACTCGTTTTACTAGGTCGTTTATTTAGATTTCCCATACTAGTGAGGTAAAGGCTTGTATATACTAATAGATTGGAAAACGGTTTAAGAAACGAGCTTTGTAATAAAATAAATGTTGAAATCGTTTTGATGAAAGAATTTTGATATTTACTACTAGTATAGAAAACCTTTATATTTTTAAAGTGACAAATCACAAAGAAGATTGTAGGAACAATCAATCACTGAAATTCACATACGAAGATGTGAATAAAATCCAAAGAAATCGATACCGAATCCATCAAAATGGATATTCCCAAAAATCACGATGAAAATGTCGTCAAAGTCCATAATAAATGATAACAACAAAAAGGGAATCAACACGAATAGATTAAAGTTGGAAATATACTCAAAAATAGCCAAAATAGGCAAATTAAACAGTTCCAGACGTCTGAAGGTCCAATCCAGGCATCTGAAAACTAATCAAACGTCTGGTTTAGAATCCAGACGTCTGGATTTGTTCTCTGGGAATAACCCAGAGAACACCCAGACGTCTGAAACTTCAAGTCAGACGTCTGAGACCTATCCAGACGTCTGATCCTAAATTTCAGACGTCTGGAATTAGTCTCTGCCTTTTTTTTATATTCTGCGTGGTTATATTTTTTTCTCCCCAGGTCCAAACCAGACGTCTGGACTTGGTCACCAGACGTCTGGTCACCTGGTCTGGGCAATAATTTGCCTAGGCCAAAGTGGCCAAAACGTATCGGCAGCGATCGGACGAGCAACGACGACTAAGGATTTATGCCTAGCGACAACCCAGCCTTAACGGCTCCTCAATACACCCCGAATACCATTGTCCAAATATTCATAATAGGATTTTCATAAACTTGGACCAAAACACCCAAATTAGGAAAATTCACCAAATCAATTCAAATCAAAAGCAAATGAATATGCACAAATGTTAGGAACTCATACCTAACCACAAAGATAGATATAGAAAAAGATATGAGATAAAAATCTCAACTTTGAACCCAAACGATTGAAGAAGAAGCTCGAAAGCAAAGGAGAATCAACCACTCTTCAAATCCAACTCAAGAACCTTGATTCTAAGCAATAAAAGAAGAACATTCCCAAAATTTGGTTTAGGAATTTCTGAATTTGATAAGAGAATGAGTTGGAGAAGAAGAAGAGAAGGTTACCAAAGGGTTCTTCTATTAGTTTGGAGCTAGAGCTTGATTTGCAAAAGAAAACTAGGGTTTTGGATTTTTAATTTCCTCTTCCACTCTCCATTAACATAAAGCTTGGGTATAAGGAAATGAGGAATGAAGTAATGAAGAGGAGAAGGGGTTGGGACTGAATACATAAGTGGGGTTAATGGGCTCAGCCCAAACCAAAGCCCTAAGTGAAAAAGTAGCAAAATCCTACTATCTCCAAACATATCAAAGTTTACACTCAAAAAGGTCGCAAACGGCATTTTAAACTCAATGGGAGTGGTCCCGAGTCCTAATTCGACCGTATGCGAAAAGTAGCTTTTCGGACTAAATTCCGAGTATCGAAAAAATATTTAAACAAAATATTTAAATATAAAATCGATAAATATGCGGGTTGTTACAGACTCCCCTCCTTAAAGAAATTGCGTCCTCGTAATATTTAAGAAGAAAATATATAGTAACAACCATAAAAGCATATTCAACACAAAAGAAGTTTAAAATAAGAAGTTCACCTCAAAGAGCCCGAGAAAGTAAGTTCGGATGTGTTCGCTCGATGAACTCTCTAGATTCCCAAGAACAATCCTTAGGATTTGAAGACCATTGAACTTTAACAAGCGGAACATCTTTATTTCGAAGTCGTTTGACTTCCGAAGCAATGATACGAATAGGATGTTGCTCATAAGTTAAATTAGGCGAAACTTCAATCTCTTCCACAACACCGGGCTCAAGAATAGAATCGGAATTTCGAAGACATTTTCGAAGTTGAGAAACGTGAAACACGTCATGGATAGCAGAACATTGAGCCGGTAATAAAAGGCGATAAGCCATGGAACCAATACGTTCAGTGATAGGAAATGGCCCAATATATCGATGCGCCAATTTTCCTGATCGGCTGAAATGTACAACACCTTTCATAGGTGAAACACGGATAAATACGGGATCTCCCACAGAAAATTCTAATTTCCTTCTTCGGTTATCGGCATAGGATTTTTGTCTACTCTGGGCTTCTTTCATCCTATGAAGAATAAGATCAATCTTTTCTGTGGAATCATGAATAAAATCTTGACCTAAAACCAGCTTCTCACCGGCCTCAAGCCAACAAGAAGGAGATCGACATGGCCTTCCATAGAGTGCCTCAAAAGGTGCCATACCAATACTAGATTGGAAGCTATTATTATAGGAAAATTCAACAAGGGAAATATGATCTTCCCAACTTCCACCGAAATCAAGCACACAAGAACGGAGAAGATCTTCAAGAGTTTGATTCACACGCTCAGTTTGTCCATTGGACCGGGGATGATAAGCGGTGCTAAAATTAAGCTTCGTTCCTAAAGCTTTTTGAAGACTCTTCTAAAATCCACTAGTAAACAATGGATCACGGTCGCTAACAACAGAAGTAGGAACTCCATGTAATTTAACAATATCTTTAACAAAGAGTTTGGCCAAAAGAGGAACGGTTCGATTAGATCGAACGGGAATAAAATGGGCGGATTTAGTAAGCCTATCAACGATCACCCATAAGCTATCATGACCCGAACGAGAACGGGGAAGGCCGTCAATAAAATCCATGGAAATCTGATACCACTTCCAAATTGGAATTTCTAAAGGTTGCAATAACCCACCGGGCCTTTGATGCTCGGCCTTAATGAGTTGGCAAGTCATGCAACGCTTAACGAAGTTAGCGATGTCAAGTTTCATTCCCTCCCAATAATAAAGTCGCTTCATATCCGCGTACATTTTACTGCTACCGGGATGAATGGTAAATTTTAGAACGATGGGAATCTTCTAAAATATCTTTTCGAAGATCACTAATATTTGGTACGATAATTCTACAAAATTTTCGAATGCCGCCACGAGAATCGATATCAAATTCTTTCACACCATCAATATCAATTTTATCCTTAAAATTTTGGCCAAGAAGAGCCAATTCAGGATCTAGCCCTTGAGCTTCAAGAATGCGGTCTAAAAGAGAAGGATGAGCCTCAAGGCTACATAAAACAAGAGATGAAAATAAATCGGATACACGATCTTGAATTTCACAAGTGGATAGAATCTCGAGATCGTTCCATTCGGATATCATCATAGAAACAACTGCTTGTTGTTTACGGCTAAGAGCATCGGCGACACGATTACCCTTACCGGGAGTATAGAGGATATCAAGATCATAAGGTGCAAGAAATTCGAGCCAACGCTATTGACGCAAATTAAGTTCCTTTTGAGAGAATAAATACTTCAAAGACTTATGATCGGTATAAAGAACAAATTTCTCTCCCAAAAGATAATGATGCCAAATTCGAAGGGCGAAAACAATAGCCGTGAGTTCTAAATCATGTGTGGCATATCTAGTCTCGGTAGGCTTTAATTGCCTTAAAGCATAAGCATAACACGCTCTTTTCGCATAAGAACGACACCCAAACCAACGCGACTGGCATCGGTATAAACAACGAAATCTTGATTCCCCTCGGGAATAATAAGAATAGGAGCATCAGAAAGGAGTTCTTTTAATTTCTAAAAAGAAGTTTCACATTTGTCCGACCAAATGTATTTAACACCTTTCTTCGTTAAACTAGTGAGAGGCACGGCAATCTTAGAAAAGTCTTTGATAAAATGGCGGTAATAACCCGCCAATCCAAGAAAACTACGAATCTCCGTCACACTGTCCGGTCTCTTCCAATCTTGAATCGCTTCAATCTTTGAAGGATCCACGGAAATTCCGGATTCGGAAATAATATGACCGAGAAACTTCACACGAGATTGCCAAAAGTGGCATTTAGAAAACTTTGCTTTTAATTGATTACTCCTAAGTGTTTCCAACACAATCCGAAGATGCTTCTCATGTTCCTCCTCGGTTTTTGAATATACAAGAATATCATCAATGAAGATGAGAACGAACTGATCGAGGAAATCTTTGAAAACTCGATTCATGAGGTAAACGACATAAGCCGGAGCATTCGTTAAACCAAACGACATAACTAGCCATTCATAAGATCCATACCGAGTACGGAAAAGGAATGCTATCCTTTGCAATACGAAGCTGATGAAATCCAGTAGCTAAGTCTAATTGTGAAAAGACTCTAGCACCACTAAGTTGATCGAATAGATCATCAATCCGAGGTAAAGGATATTAATTTTTGATAGTAAGATCATTAAGCTTGCGGTAGTCAACGCAAAGCCTAAGCGTACCATCGGATTTCTTCACAAAAATAGCCGAAGCTCCCCAAGGCAAGGAACTAGAGCGAATAAATTGCTTCGTCTCCAATTCGGAGAGTTGTTTCCGCATCTCCTCATTTTCTTTATTGGACATAGGATAAGGAGGACGAGTGATAGGTTGAGCTCCAGGGATAAGATTAATTCTGAACTCAATTGCTCGCTTAGGTGGCAATCCTAAAACGGGCTCAATTATGTCGAAAAATTCATGATCAACGTGAATAAGAGAAATAATATATTCCTCATCATCATTATCGTCATCACGAGGATTTAAAGATGCAACCAAGCTGGAATCTGAATCTTTAAGATCAATAGAAATCTGCTTAACAGATTGAGGATGTCGAAGATGAATAGTCCGGTCAGGACATAGGATATGAGCTTCATAAGGTTAAGCCAATCCATTCCCAAAATCATTCCAAAGCCTAAATAACGCATGACATGCAAATCGGCTCGGAAAGAAAAATCACACAAAATAACCTCGACATCTTTACACAATAAACTGATTGTTGCGGATCCACCAACCGGATTCACAATTCTCAAAGAAGTCATTAAACACCAAACATCCAAAGAAAAAGTATCAACAAGTTCTTTTGATATAAAAGAATGGGATGCACCCGTATCAAAAAGAACACGAATAGGATGATCACGAAATATAATAATACCATCAAGGATGGAATGAGAAATACGTTGGCCACGAGATGTGTTGCCAGGGGCATGAGCAACATTTAACTTTCCCTCATTCCTACCCTGAAGCTTGGGGCATGAAGATATAACATGACCGGGAACTTTGCAGTAGCGACAAGAGAGAGACTTTGGGCATTTGTTCGCGTAATGGTCCTTCGAACCACAATTATTGCATTCCCCACGACCAAAGGAAGAAGTCTTTGCCACTGGGGTTGCTTGCTTCCCTTTCTTATTGGGATAAGGGCTTTTGAATTTACTAGGCCTTTTCTTGTTGTTGTTGAAGCTTGGCTTGGAACCCACCACTTCAACATCATTTTCCCTATCCGCCTCTTCAAGACGAAGAGCGATATCAATGAGTTGGTCGAAGGGAACTTCTAATTTTAGAAGTAATGGTTTCTTGAGATTTTTATTCAAGCCATAGACGAATCTCTAATTTTTCTTCAATGGGGCGTTGATGTATTCAACCCCATATTTGGAGAGAGATTCAAAAGACACGACATAATCTGCCACGGAAGATTCACCTTGAACAAGGTCTATAAAACGGCGAGCCAAAGTCACCTTCTCAGCTTCTAGTACGAATTTTAACTCAAAGCGCTCTCGGAATTTCTCCAAGTGAGATCCGCTTCATTTATTTCAGAAATCAGAAGCTCATACCAGTCCAATGCTCTTTCTTGGAGCATACTAGAAGCCACCTGAACTCGGTGAAGGTAAATAAGAGTCATGCGAGAAAAGATTCGATCGCATGACCTTAGCCAAGCCTGTACTTCAATAATAGTTTCGGAACCTTTGAATGGCTTCCCACCCAAATTAGTGTAATCGCTGCACAAGCGTGAAAATCCCGACTTTGGGTGAGTAGGTTCCGGGTAAGCTCCAGCTGCTTGAGCATTCGTGACAAGGTCAAGAAGTTGCTGGGTAGTCATAAAAACTCCATCATGGGGTGGAGCACTAGATGGTCCAGCTCTGGAACGACCAGATCTAACCATTTCTCTTCTTTAAGAAAGAAAGAAGAGGAAAAAGTTATTCTCAAGATAAATATCAAGCAAATCTTGATAGATAAAACAAGGAATCATAAAGAAAATAGGATGAATCGGTACGAAGACTCGAATTAAATCCTAAAACACGACACCTAAGAAAGACTTAGGACGATGATCCTTGTTATAATATTCATATTGTTCCGAAGTTTGGCTCTGATACCAAGCTGTGACACCCCACCTATATACCCACGCTAGACAAGAACACTACGGTGTAATGCTGCCAACTAGCATGGAGAATAAGGCTGTTGAGGAGTGACCATCCGTTTAATTGCTTTGCGCGAGCACCGATATGTCAGATAGTATAACATGCATTTTATTTCAAAAGGAAATCCGACATACCGATACAAACACAAAGCCACTACACAGTGGCTATAATAATCTTCAGGAACAAATATACAAATAAACATGACATAAATCAGTCACAGACAATCCATATCACAAAGGCGGAAATAGATATGAATATTACACTAGGAAGTGTATATCAGAGTAGCGGTCTAAAAAGATCCACAATATCTCAAAAGAATAGTTACACGAACTACACAAAAGAATAAGTATACATCATGGAGTCTATATCTCAAATGTATACAACAAAAACTACTAATCTAAGTAGTTAACCAAAAGTCAAGGAGGTAATCCCGGATGTAAAGTCAAGTAGAAGCACCTGTAACATCTCGGTCTGACCCGAGTATTATTTAATAAGAAAATAATAAACGGATCAGTCTAACTATAAATATCAGATGAAACGATATAGAGTAAGAGATATGACTAAACACATAATAATCACAATGACAAGCTGTGATATATATAAGTAATTGAAAATCAAAAAGAGATTAATCAATATTACAAAATCTACACAAGAATCAAAAAAATGTCATACTCCTTATTTCGTTCACCAAACCCTAAATATTGACGATTATATCCATGTCAATCACAAATGTCAATGACACACAAATTCGCCAATGCACAAATATTGATAAAACTTATCAATGAAAATCACGAAAATTGGTGAAACACAAATTCTAGAAATCATCTCAAGAAATCCAGAAATCACAGAAGTCAATGACACACGAATTTACCAATGCACAAATATAGATAAAACTTATCAATGGAAATCACGAAAATTGGTGAAACACAAATTCTAAAAATCATCTCAAGAAATCCAGAAATCACAAAACGGGGGAAGGCCTATCACAAACGGGAGCATAAAGCTCACCAACACGTGTATCACAAACGGAACGCTAATTCCATGGTTGTTAACCATCACAAATTGAGCCGAAGCTCCACAAACGGCCCGAAGACCATGGGTTGCTACCCCACCAATTTGAATCGAAACTCCACAAAATGGGGTTTAGTCTCCCTCGCAGACAAAGAGACATCGCACATTGCTAGTCTAAATCACAAAGATGATCGTCATGATCAACGAGAAGTGTCAATTACACTAAGCTAGTAAATATATGAGTTTAGATTCATGTCCCATAACCACTTGCTTAACTTAAATATTTACGAACAAACTGTAGATCTCCACTAGAAAATTGTCACAAGAGTTTCAACCGAACAAGTCCAAGAATTAACCGATGAAGTAAACGCAAGCGTTTCATACCACTCGTTTTACTTGGTCGTTTAATTAGATTTCTCATACGAGTGAGGTAAAGGCTTGTATATACTAATAGATAGGAAAACGGTTTAAGAAACGAGCTTTGTAATAAAATAAATGTTGAAATCGTTTTGATGAAAGAATTTTGATAATTACTACTAGTATAGAAAACCTTTATATTTTTAAAGTGACAAATCACAAAGAAGATTGTAGGAACAATCAATCACTGAAATTCACATACGAAGATGTGAATAAAATCCAAAGAAATCGATACCGAATCCATCAAAATGGATATTCCCAAAAATCACGATGAAAATGTCATCAAAGTCCATAATAAATGATAACAACAAAAAGGGAATCAATACGAATCGATTAAAGTTGGAAATATACTCAAAAATTGCCAAAATAGGCAAATTAAACAGTTCAAGACGTCTGAAGTTCCAATCCAGGCGTCTGAAAACTAATCAGAAGTCTGGTTAAGAATCCAGACGTCTGAAACTTCAAGTCAGACGTCTGAGACCTACCCAGACGTCTGATCCTAAATTTGAGACGTCTGGAATTAGTCTCTGCCTTTTTTTTATATTCTGCGTGGTTATATTTTTTTCTCCCCAGGTCCAAACCAGACGTCTGGACTTGGTCACCAGATGTCTGGTCACCTGGTCCGGGCAACATTTGCCTAGGCCAAAGTGGCCGAAACGTATCGGGAGCGATCAGACGAGCAACGACGACTAAGGATTTATGGCTAGCGACAACCCAGCCTTAACAGCTCCTCAATACACCCCGAATACCATTGTCCAAATATTCATAATAGGATTTTCATAAACTTGGACCAAAACACCCAAATTAGGAAAATTCACCAAATCAATTCAAATCCAAAGCAAATGAATACGCACAAATGTTAGGAACTCATACCTAACTACAAAGATAGATATAGAAAAAGATGTGAGATAAAAATCTCACCTTTGAACATAAACGATTGAAGAAGAAGCTCGAAAGCAAAGGAGAATCAACCACTCTTCAAATCCAACTCAAGAACCTTGATTCTAAGCAATAAAAGAAGAACATTCCCAAAATTTGGTTTAGGAATTTCTGAATTTGATAAGAGAATGAGTTGGAGAAGAAGAAGAGAAGCTTACCAAAGGGTTCTTCTATTAGTTTGGAGCTAGAGCTTGATTTGCAAAAGAAAACTAGGGTTTTGGAGTTTTAATTTCCTCTTCCACTCTCCATTAACATAAAGCTTGAGTATAAGGAAATGAGGAATGAAGTAATAAAGGGGAGAAGGGGTTGGGACTGAATACATAAGTGGGGTTAATGGGCTCAGCCCAAACCAAAGCCCTAAGTGAAAAAGTAGCAAAATCCTACTATCTCCAAACATATCAAAGTTTACACTCAAAAAGGTCGCAAACGGCATTTTAAACTCAATGGGAGTGGTCCCGAGTCCTAATTCGACCGTATGCAAAAAGTAGCTTTTCAGACTAAATTCCGAGTATCGAAAAAATATTTAAACAAAATATTTAAATATAATATCGATAAATATGCGGGTTGTTACAGCTAGTTAATATGCTTGGTATCTTATAAAACGGCACACAATTTATTGTTGGTTTCCATTAAACAAACGTAACACAACAATAAGTTAGATGTAGATTCTTTTCTATCAAAGATGACTTGGGGATGGCGAAGTTAATAATTTTCACAACTATCATACCTGAACCGAATAGTCACATGTAAATAAAACAAATGGTGCATGTTTTCATCGCCATTATCGCTTAGAACATTGTGGCCAATATTCTAAAATTATGCTATTTTAATCCCATTTAAAACCAAATATCTTCACCTATTTTAGTCACAATCAAAATAATTCATTTACACGATGCATGAAAGTTATACCCAATTTGAATCTACATTTCAACAAGTTGGAAAATTAAATCAGACAATAGTTGGATGAACTTTTTATTCTTATTTATTTCAGAGGTTCATACTTCAGTTAACTATACAGCATAGTGTTTTGATATGTAATTCACACATCAATAGTTTGGAAACCAAGAACAATCGTCCATTTTGTTTAAATGTACATCACTCGTTAAATAACATGTTTATTGTAAATGTAAATCAATCGTTAAATAATATGTTAGCTTTGATTTGGCCTCTATTCATGATAGATTGCTTGATGGAGGCATTGACTCTATCTTTGAAAATTGATTGCTAGGCTACCAGTTATAGTTTATATCAATCTTAAAGCATAATTTTATCATTTTGCAGGGTTGTCAAAGAACTTGCTACTTCTATTTAATTATTATGGTTTCAAGAGAATTAAATGGAAGTCCTTCAATATATGTGGAATAATTACTCAAAACTACTTATGTCAAGTTAATAAAACTTAATGGCATATCTTTACTAAAGCAAAATACATTACGTATGATTCTATCACCCTTTTTTCTTCCTTTTTTCTTTTTTAAATTTGTGTATGAATTTGTAAATATAACCAATTTTATTTATATTGTTAATAAAATATATTTGTATTGTTAAGTAACTATTTTAGTGCACCCGTGTACCATTAGGAGCCGATGCTTGAATGGTTTGGGTCGATTCGGTGGTGGATCCTGAAGCCGTTCTACATAGACTTACCATAGACATCTATAGTTTTGGACAAGCGGCTGGGATGATTTTTGCTTGACACAAGGATTTTATCCCTTTTGATCAATATGTATCGGTCCTCCTAGTAACATACGTTACGGATTTGGCTATGTTTTTAATAGAGTTATGAATTCACAAATGGTGTAAAGTTGAACTTGTTTTGGATTTTTTTTGAACGTAAATGATTCATATTGTTTTAGGTAATGTGAATGATAACCGTTATTATTAGTGAAATATTGGTTTTAATAATAATGTTCTGAAATATTTGGTTAATAACAGTTGTGGAAAGAAAAATTATAATCTTTGGCAGATAGTGTAAATAGATTTATTACAACGGTATTTTTGAATACAAATTTAAGATTTGTAGGAAATTCTTAGGTCAGCCAAATATGAGATAGTGGCACTAGGCTACCATAGATAATCTTCCAAAAGACGATTCATTCTCATATATTTTAAAGGTTCTATACATATGAAATACTCAATAACTATCAATTCCCAAATAATATGGAGCTTTCGTAGTATTTGGTAAGAAGGATTATAAAATTCAATTAGAAAATGAAAAATATTCTTCTAAAACATACAATAGATTTGATATATTAATAAACAACACAAATTAAGTGTCATAACTCCAAAGCACCATGCATATCTCAAATAAGATAACTCAAATAAAAAGAGCTATAACATCAATGTTCCATAATAAATTTACATAAATGGATGTACACACAAATATCAAACACTCCATGGCTAAAAATGTATATTTACATAAAATAGCAAACCTACATCTTATCTGGCCATCTGCCATTTAAACGCAACAACAACGTGGACCAAGTTTAGCAAGTCGATTGAGCCATTTTGGAATTGATTTTCCAGTTAATTTGAAGTAAACATCATTGTTAAAATGGCTACAGTTCTTTGTAAATAGATTGTAGGAATCACCACTGTAGTTGAGAGAAAGAACATCCATGAATAAGCGTAACTGGAGTGGATCGTAGGAAGTTGTTCCAACCACAATTGATTTCCTGAATTTGTAGTTCGGACATTTTTTGGGTTCTACTTCAAATACACCACATGATGGAAAATCAGCTGCCTCAAACGAATACTCTACTCCTTGAACAGTGAGGAAATCCTCTATAAGACACTAATGTATTGAATGTCACTCAAATGAAATTTCCTTGATTTTTTTTTTCAAATAGGAAAACCAAGGCATTTTAAAGGAAAGTACTTCTTCCCTTAAGTTTTTCTTTTTATGTAAGCATTGGTATTTGATGTAATCATGACATGAACCAACTGACCAATCGAATGTACTACTAAAGACTAAGCGAACAACTATTGTAATAATACACATAAACCAATGTTAATAACACTTTTGTAGGAAATTTATGTGGTATGTTGGATCTGTAACAATATTAATTTCGAATGATCATAGAAAGAATTTACACTTTAAAAAAAATTTCTACAAGAACAGAGATACAAACAATAAGAACACAACTTAAAATAATAAAAAAAAAATTTACAATATTTTATTAGGTAACAATAAAAAATTCATATTAACCATGATTAAATATCATCTCTTTACTTGGTTGATTAATCATCTTAAGTTCACTTTGACAAAATGTAGCAGTTTTATTAAGGTAAATATCCAGTAAATTCTATGCTAAATAAATGACTATTTTTAACTTGTCAACAACAATATTCTATTCACATTTCATATATAAAAAATTATATATGCAAAACCAATAATTCTATATAATAAAATAAGAAGCCCCATAACTACATCAACTAGTTCCTATATAATGGAAATGTGAACTAGGCTTAGTTAGGTGCAATAATAAATGAAAATAAAAACAAAAAAAAATGTGCAAAATTACCTTCCACTCTAGAATGAAATGCACCAAGGCCTGCCTAGTAACATAAACGATTAGTTGAGGTTAAGTCATAAATGTTGAGAATAACTGGTGTCTCTGTTGGCCTTCTCTCACGTCTTTCCATTGTCATGTGCTCTAAGCGTGCGGTAATCATTACCAAATATTCTTTCAGGTTCTTTGGATATCCATTAGACCGATCAACATGTATTTCCGCATCTTCTGTCGCAGAACGTAAAGAAGCTAGTTGCGCAATAACATCGACTATTTTTTGGCGCAATTCCTTTGTTTCAAGCACTATAAAATAAAGGGTTGGACTTGAGATTATATCATAGGAGAACATGTCAAATGTTTTAGATTTTAATGTATACTTTATTTTATAATGGATTTGACATGTTCTTTTTTTGGATATACCTATTAACATTTGACATGAAAAATTAACACGTAATAGGAACGTTGTAGTTATTATAATTAATATTTGACATACACAATTCATTGGAATTTAAATTGTAGTCAAAACAATTACTATACTTTATTTTCTAATTAATAATGCACCTACAGAAGAAAGGGCACATGGAGTTGATATTTATTAAAAATTAATCATGGAGATAAATTTTATATATAACATACATATATCAAAGAGGAAGCTTTAACGATACACATAAATTATTTGAATATATAAAACCTAATAAAGCAAACCAAAACACATAATACACTAAAATAAATGGCCAATTCTATTAACGCACCACTTTCTTCCTATACGGTGTGTTATTAAAAAACACATATCACTTTTTTCTTTCTTACTCCGTTTTATTTTGAAATTACCCTTGTTTCTTTTATCCCAGTTATTCTTATTTTCCACTCTTCTCATGGCAATAATAAAAGATTCTCATCTCACAACATTTTAAATATTCTTAACGATCATGGATAATTTGATCTTCTTTTCTTATCCAATAATGCAATCTAAAAGAGAAAAAACATGCTACAGCTTAATAAAGTATAAAAATGATAGGAAGCTTATGTAATATATTTCATGCATACTAGGTTTATTATTATTACACGCGGACTATGCACTATCTTAGCAGCAGTTCAATTATTAAATAAGCTTGGTTGCTATCATATCCTAGTTACTATATATGAACCTTAGAAAACATACATAGTTATCTTCTAGTAATAAGATATCTTCTTTAAAAATTCTATCCTTATATTTATGCAAGCATACCAACAAAAGAGAAGGAGATGGAAAATACGAGGACATGAAAAGAACTAAAACATCTCAGTAAAAATAATTACAAGCATAAAATGGTCGTTTATTTTTTAAAAAATTAAATTAGCAAAAATGATAGGAAGCTTAATTAATTTCAAGAAAAATAGGAAAGAAATAAGTGGATTTATTTTTTAGTAAAAAATAACATATCCCATGGGCTAGCTGATTATACAATAAAAGAATATGAATGTAAATTGCAATGGTTATAGATTGTCGATAGAGATATAAATATACTTTGTGTGCAAAATGAAAAATTATTCTCTAGGGAGGGAATAGGAAATGAAAAGAGTAAATATGTGGAAAGAATAACAAAGGTCATACATTGAACTTTTTATGTATTAGAATACAAGGTATAAGATGTGTCTAGAGTATGGCATTAAATGGAATGAAAATGTGGTTCGTAATATTGAAATACCTGAAGCTTGGCAAGAAGATATTCTCTTTCGATTTTCTGTATATCATCAACTGAATGCGGTTCTAATGGTGGAACCAATAATGGTATCATAGGCGAGGCTGCAAATTGCTAGGAAATTAGTGAAAAGAAGGAGAGAGAAGATTGCAGTTGTGATTGAAAAGCATGAAATGATGAATGTTAGTTTTAGGCAAAGAAATAGTATACGCAGATCTAGGTTTTTGAGTGTTAGAGACATATTGGTATGTACAATATGTTTTTGGTTACCAAAATACTATAGCACTAAAAAATAAAATTTTATTATAAATATATTAGATTTTACTTAGAGAGGTATAGAGTGAAGAATGGAAATGGGTTTATATAAAGAATGATAAATTCTCTCTAGACTTCTCCTTTAATTATTATTACCTTCATCTCGTACTTATTTGGCATTAAAAGAATTTATTGACGCTTTAATCTATTTTAAATTCAAATGAAATGCTTTTTTTGACTATATAATTATGGAAATTAATTATAGAAATTGATTGCAAATTATCAGAATTTTCCTAATTGATTAAGTATAATATATATATATTTATCAATCGATTAATAACTTTTGTTAATTTACCGAGTAACTTCAGAATTAGTAAATCAACCAATTAGTTTCCTCTAACTAAATAAGGCAATTAATTTCCTTTAATTAATTATTTTATTGAAATAAAGGAAAATCAATTCATTTTCAAAATTATACTCTCACTAAAATTAAATATAAATCTTGTGTGAAAATTATTAGAAAACTCCTTAATTGACTATGCAATATGCTAATAAATCAATTGATTAGTATCGTTTATAAACCTATTTATTAATTATGCAATTAAATGACTTTTACCATGTAATCAATTTTTTAAAATTATGAATGCTTGTGCGTGTATAGTAAGCATAATATATTTATAGTCCTAATCACTTATTTTATCGATATTATCTTATTAATCATTCCAACATGTTATTACTTTGTCTTCACTTTCTATAATGTTACTTTACATATAAGGTATTATTTCATTATCCCGCAATTAATTTTATATCTTTTGCTACTCTTAGAACCTAAAAAATGGAAAGAAAACCCAAGTCTCAATAGAACAATGGGGAATTAAGGTAAAATTTCCATCAAATCTTAATATAGGAGATGAAATGTGTCGCCCCACCTATATACCCACGCTAGCCAAGAACACAACGGTGTAGTGCTGTCAAGTAGCACGGAGAATAAGGCTGTTGAGAAGCGGCCATCAGTAGTTAGGCCATACACTAGTATTGGTTATCTCGATAGGAGTGGTATATAAATATATATATATATATATTCTTTCATTTTTCATCTCTGATTTATTTTCTCCCATCGACATACCCCAATTCCAGTACAAAACGAACTACGATGGTTCATAATAGTTTAGGACAAAACATAAAATATTAACACAGATAGTATAAATGCGGAACACAGATAAAACAGAAAGTCTCATATATACAATAACTGATGTCAGTTACGATACATTTGACACGGTACATATGATACAACTACTACAGTCGACTTAGGAAGTTATATATACAAGTACATTATCGACTAATATTCATGAATACATATCAACCTAGACTATGACACGTCAACTCCAAAAGATATGAAAAGTCTTCATAGCTCAAGCAGCAACCCGAAGCTAAAAATCTACAACCTGTAAATACTCGGTCTGACCCGAGCATTAAATTCAAAAGAAAATAATACTCGGGTCAGTTTAATTCAAACTCAGTTATTAGTGCACAGAAGCAATAATAATTAAATAATGAATAGACGACAGTCACAATAAATCTCGTCCATCCGATCCTTAAATAAAGAAATCGGATAACGATTAATATAACACGTAACAGTGTTAAACAACAAATCAACAAATTAAACCAAATCAGAATACAATTCCGAATATTGAATTGAATAAACAAAACAGTTCAAACCATTGAAATATCAATTAAAATATTAATTCGAGTAGGGCTGCAGTACACGCACGCTGCACTGCCTCGCCACTACACCATAAGGAAATATGCAACAAAAGCAATTAGAATATCAATAAAAGCAATATTGTGTGGCTGCAGTTCACGCTTGCGTGCACTGCCTTGCCACTACAGTGATGATGTACCCAAAAGATCAACGAACCAAAATCAGTGAAGGTTCAAATATCAATGCCACAGCATCAATGGTCAAAGTAGACAGACATGTACAATGTGCACGTATGTACACAATGAAAGTTCACGAACGAACACAAGGTCAAACCCGAATACCGGATTCAACTCAGGTGCTTGTATCATAACCCAAATATACAACTGCACATGTGCAGGTAAAAGGAATGTCCCATGCATAAAAAGGTAAAAGAGTGTGCACACGCATGAACATCAACATAAGAATTTCACGAGCCCAAATCATAAATATGAAACAAAAGGGAAATGCATAAAGGCAATATATCAGGTTCAGTTCAACATAGCATAAACAGTTGAACCAAGAAATGGACACAAAGGTCATGGGCAAACAAGGATGCCCAGAGAAGTGTACATGTTTATAATTTGATACAAGGAACTATATGCTGAACTAGTGTGCAAGTGAATGCAACGTGAACCAAAAAGTGCCCAGATAAGTCAAAACAGCAAGGCACTGCAACAAATTCTAGTAACATCTAAATGAAAATCAGGGCTACAACTTCAAATGAATCAGGTGAAACAAAATGCAATAGTGGACAGGGTCACGACTACAATTCAAAACCCATGTGCTAATGGAAATAGGCAGTGACAACTGCTGGTAAACAAGTGCAAGATACAATACAGTATACATCAAGCAGTACAAGTCTCGACCAAAACTCCAAAGTTCGCATGAAGTATACCAGCAAAACTCGATCTAGCCGTGATATGAAAGCTATACTGCAACAGGTCAGAGAAACAAACATGTGCAACAACAACAAGTGATGTACACATGAATGCAACAGTGAAACTACTACACCAAAATGCATCAAGCAACCAAGAACAGTCACATGAGAATATGATCTGTCTCAAAATATAACAAATACAACATGTATGCATGCAGTGACACATAAACTCACGCTGCATCATGTACGCAATGACGACCAGGTAGCAACAGAGAATCAAGAAAGACTCGTGTGCTACAAAAACTCAAAATCAATGTGTGAACATGAAAAATCAAAAACAATGTACAGTTCGAACAAATATGCATCAGTAAGGAATCGTTTTACAAACTGCCAATGAACATCAACTAAACTGTTTAATCAAACAAGGCAACCTAAACAAAGAATTTAAGGTAACAATTAAATGAACAAGCAGTAGCAATTTATACGAATTTTGCTTAGTGACTGGAATCAAATACAGGTCAAAATGGCAGTAAAGACATAATGGCCAAAAAGGCAAGTATAGTCGAACAAGATCAACCCCAAAAATCGAGCAACAAAAGACGTAAATTCGAACAACCCTGAAATCATCAACATCAACAAAGTTGAATGGCCGAGATAAAGAGAGCATCGATACCCAAAACAAATCGAATGGCCGAAGTCAGGTACCAAAAATCACGAATTAAACAAGCCAAGAAAATCACGACCGACTTGAACTAGATGTGAGCGGAAGACCGCTCACCTTGGCCTGAAGCGAAGGCGAACTCGACCCATGTTCCGGAATCAAAGGAGACGCAGTGTAAGTTGGGGGAGCCATTCGAATTTGAGGAAGAACGGGAGAGGCCGCCATTTATTTTTCTTCGTTCGATTATATTGTAAGGTTTTGAATGAAAAGGGGGAAGAGGGGGATAAAAATAAAAAGGGAAACGGCGATTTGCCTTGTAAATTTTTCACTGCCTTATAAAACAGGGGCCACAATCTAATTTTTAAAGCCCATCAATTTTTTTGACCATTTATTAAAGAATTTTAATTAAAAATTTAAAAACTTTAATAGGCAATTAGCTAGGAAAAGAAATCGTCCAAAGACGATAATTAATCGATACAAAATACCGGGTTGTTACAGACTCCCCTCCTTAAAGAAATTGCGTCCTCGCAATCATAAGGAATAAATGGACAAAAGGAAACAACCATAAGAGCATACCATCACAAGATGAAGAAATTTGAAATAGGAAGTTCACCATAAAGAGCATGAAAAGGTAAGCTTGTGTGATGACCCAACTTCCACACTCCAGGAAGTCGCATCGCTAATAAGAAAAGAAAGGGGTAGAAACGAGAAAGAAAGAGAAGAAGAAAAAAACAACACATCAGAATCTAAACAACGGAACGAATAAATTATATTAATAACATAAAATATTACATAGTTTACAACCATTATCAGAGTACACAGATAATACAACACATACTAGACAGTTATAAACACCTATCTAGTATTTACAACATAATACCACTCAGAGACAACACAGAACACACAGTGGAATACTAATATCTAATGCAGAAGCCTCCTGCTCCATTGCTCCTCCAATATTCGTCAAAGCTAACCTGAATCCCTTGGCTACTCGTAAAAATTTGAGTACCCAAGAATTTATGAAAACAAAAGATAAACTCCGGGTCAGACATGGGTCTGGTGTGAGTAACAGGTTAAAGTTGCTTAACTTTCAAAAATCTTTTGAAAAGAAAGGTATCACGTAAGACTTCCCACACATAAACATGGAAAAGTTTTTACCTTACGCTAACCAAAACATTTGATAGGAAATCCAGTGATATTATAATAGGTCTAGGGTTTTCAAATAAATATGAAATCGCCGAAATTGTTACATCTATTAAATTCCAGCTACTAAACACAAAAGTGGTAATACAATCAAAACCGTTGGCACTTATTGGATTTTGGATTCCATACAATGGCAGGGCTACTGGGGTACCGCCCGTCACAGTACGTGGCCTAGATCAACGTACCGAGGAGTACTCCCACTCCCCTGCAACAAAAGGCCGAACCCATTCCTTACTGAATAGTTCCGAACAAGACAACCCCGCAGTTGGTGCATAATTCCAACTGCCCACTAAGCCGAAAAAAGGGACCTCTAGACAGGGATCAATCTTGCTCTCCAGTGGGTGCTACCCACGAAGCCTTGCTGCAACTCCCCTGTTTTAGCCATTCCCGGTTGATGAGGCTTGAGGCTACGATTACCTTTATAGGACACATCACTTAGAATGTTCATCGTCCACCTGACGATGTTCTGAAAGCATTCAATCCATACAAGTTCGTTCCGGGTTCGAACGAAACCGAAGGCATTATCTCGTTACACTCATTACGGAATCACCCACAGAATTAACGACGATAACCCTTGCACTCTGAATCTCCATCTCGAATCTATAAGTACTATTCCGTCAAACTCATTACGGAATCACCCACAGAGTTATACTGACGTATAGCCCTTACACCTCGAGTCTTCACTCTCCACATAAGATTCACGACCTATCGTTAATTTGGATCGATGTGGTTTTTGGATATCCAAATATGGAAACCCGATCCC
Organism: Allium cepa; assembly: GCA_030765085.1. Taxonomy (NCBI): domain Eukaryota; kingdom Viridiplantae; phylum Streptophyta; class Magnoliopsida; order Asparagales; family Amaryllidaceae; genus Allium; species Allium cepa. The sequence continues at coordinate 237,044,156 of CM060938.1, forward strand.
GGTCTCATCGAAATCCAAACCGTGTCTTTTAGGTCCAAGTTGTTTTAGAGTTTAAAACAATTTAATTATATTATCTATATACACATATATAGATAATTCATAGATTCACAACAGGTAATTATCATTATCATAACATCAGATAATCCATACTATCACTATCAAAGATAATTAATATCATCATCTCAATGCAACCAATGCAACCATATCACTCAACATTTTTAATCTCATAGCTGAGATTCAAAACCATTCAAAGACCCCAATATCAACCATCTATAAGCAATGACTTATAATCATAACATCTATAATTAATTTAAAATGAATTAAATTAATTACATTATCTTTAATTAATTTAAAATGAATTAAATTAATTTCTTACACAATATAAATCTGGCTTACATCATTATTAATTAATTACAAATTAATTAATTAACTACCTCTAATTTATCATCTTAATTAATCAATCCTGATTAATTATACTTTAATTAATTTCCGAAAATTAATTACTCTAAATCCAATTATAGTAATTAACCTTTAATTACTTCATAAATTAATTAACTATAATCAATTACATTTAACCTTAATTAATTACGATTAATTAATTACACCTAATCACTTATTATTGATTAATTAATATTAATTAATCAATCTTAATTACATCATTAATTATATTAATTAATGATTTTTAATTATATTTAATTAATTACTCAATTAAATTAATTACTTTCAGTAATTAATCTCACTTAATCATTAATTATTAATCACCTTTAATTATCCTCAATCTGTAATTAACCACCTTTAATTACTTATCAAATTAATTACCCTTTAATTAGTTTCTTAATTAATCTCTTGATTAATTATACAAGATAATTTAAGCCAATTACATTCACAATTCCAACACTATCCACTAATTACATCCTGTAATTATCTCTAATTACTTAACTGAGTAATTCCATTAATTACGTAAAGTAATTATTATCAAATCAAATGTTTAAAATTAATTAAACTTAATTAATTAATCTAAACCAATCTCAATAAACTCATTAATTACATTAAGTAATTAATGTCTTAATTACTTTTATTTAAGTAATTAACTCAAATAAATTACATAATTTATTATCATTAATTAATTAATCTAATTAATTATTAAAATTTAATAATATTAATTATTACTAAATAAACTTTAGTTAATGACCATCATTAACTATTATTAATTCTTTAATTATTTTTCTTTAATCACTTCTTAATTATCTCTAATTTGAATTGATCCAATTTATTAATTAAATAAATTAAATAAATAAGTTATTCCTTAATTATCCAATTTATTTAATTATATTATATATCTTAATAATTTCTAAGATAACCTATTCCTTATTAATAATTGTATAAATATTAAAGTATACTTAGAACATTTGAAATTCAAATTTCATTTTGAATCAAAAATTCAAAATGATATTTATTATAGCATTAACCAATTTTAAATTCCATTTATTCTTTCCAAAGTAAAGTAAATCACATTCATTACATAAAAATAAAAATTTTATAAAATAAGTCTTAATATAATTAATTTAATTAAAAATTAAGTTTAAAATACATTATTATTTAAATTTCAAATTCAAGTTAATAATCATTTAACTTTCTATTATAAATCTTTTATAAATGATTTCATTCAAAAAGGAAATCAAGTTTTAAAAATATTTGTTTGAAAACAAATTTACTCCTAATAAACAACTTAAATTTTAAACTTGTTTGAAAACATTCAAATTATAAAATTTATTCAGATATCCAGATTTTTAAATTCAAAATCTTTGAACCATTCCTTATGTAAAATTGTTTGAATTTAAACTTGCATTGAACTCTTGATTTTTAAACTCCTTATTTAAAAATAAAAATTGAAGATTTAAAGATTCTTATGAAAACTGGACTTAGATTTGAATTCAAACTGCTAATTTAAAATTAGCTTTCAGATCTAAATTTAAATTTAAATTTTCCATAAAACTGCCAGGTTTACTCTTTTTTTTTCTTCTGAAAACCATTTTCAAATTTTTAAACATACAAGATTTCAAACTCCTATAAATTATACCTTTTCCAGCAGATTTCAAACTTTGTTCAAATATTATCATAACTACTAAGTTATTTAAATTTTCGATTAAAACTTTAAAACTGCAGACAGTTTTTCATAAAAAAAACTGTAACATAAAATTTACCCGAGTCAACCATATGTTTACTTCGAGTCATCTAACCAAAATCTTCGGGAAAAACATAGAAATACCCGAGTTAAACTCGAGACAAATATATTGTCTCCGTCCAGAAAACATTGGCTAACCAAAAATTGCACGGTGCACATGCACCGTGCCTCTGGCCACCATCACCTCCTTCCGGCGACCTCTTGACATCGACCAACAACCCCACTATCTACCTACATCCTCAAATTCCCTTTCCTAAACTCAAATTTGAAATTTGAGTTTTCCTCTCCAAACCTGAAACTGCAAGAACAGGTTTTTACCCAAACCTGTAACATCTTCTTCCACACCCTTCTGATCTCCGGCATGTCAGTGACTCTGGTCACTTGTTCATCCATCCATCTACTTCATCCCCCAGAGACTTAATCAACTCGATCCCTGCTTCATGATGAACTGGCCAAAACAACCTATCTATCTTAAACTAGGGTTCTACCTGAATTTACATCACCGCAACTACCATGTTGAATTGCAACACCCTCAAATATTTTTCCTGACATTAGGGACAACTCCTCCATCTCCCAAATGAACCCCGACACCTCACATTTGCAGAGATCACCCAAAAATCCAAATTTTCCTTATACAGTTCACCACAGAACAAAAGCATACCCTCTCCACTAAAAATTCCAATTTTTGTTCCAAAAATCAAGTTTTGAATTGGCTATTTAATTCGTAATACTGAATTTATAATGTGTTCAATATAAATTTTCACATTTTTAAACTTGATTAATCAAACTCTGGTTTTACAGAGATGTTTACAGGTTATTTTAATACAACTAAAAAAATTTTTAAACTAAAACTTATCTCAAAAAAATAAGCTGATTTAATCTAAATTGAATCAGAGGTAAAAATCTATATGTTTGAATTATAAAACAAGAACGTGAACACATGATCTATATAAAATCAGGGAGTACCCTTAGGGATTCACAAACATATATAGTCACAGCATAATGTATTCAAGTATACATTCAACACATTTTATCACAGAGAATTAATCATGCAACTTATTAAATTTAAACTTTTTAGAAAACAGAGAAGTTACTCACAGAAAGCAGAGGACAAGCACCAGGTTTGAAAGAAAATCAGATTGCTTGCACAGATCACCAAATTTACAACTTACATGCATGCTTTGTTTCCTAAATTTGAAACTACAGTGGCTTGAATAAGAATGCAGGTTTGCTTGAATATAGGATTGCTTTTTGGTTTGCATGCAGGCTAATTCCAGAAATGCAGAATTCTTGCTTGATTTCAAAATGGTGACAGATATATATTTTTAAACATGAAGATGTGGAGGTTTTTGAAGATGATTTTTTTTTGGAAAGTGTTTAACAGATTTGAGTGTAATGAATTCTTGCAGATGCTTTCTACTTGCATGTAGAGGCTACTACAGGATTCAGATTTACAAAGTTTTGAAGATGGGTTCAAGGTAATGATTTACAGGTTTACTTTGAAAATTAGTTGTTAGGCTTTGAATTTGATATGAGTGAATTGATTACAGTTTGAAATATGCAATTGCTTTTGAATAGATTTGAAAATGTGGAGGGTTTTCATGCTTTGATCACTGATTTTGGGTTTCGAAGAAAGTGTTTCAGATTTTGTTTTTCTTTGATTCACTAAGCTTTTTATTTTGAAAAGAAATGGATAGAGAAAAGTATATGTATTAGGCTGAAATTATCTTAACAAAATAAAAGAAAAGATAAAAAATTTGATTGACACTTGTCATATACTTTTATACATTAATTTACACATGTATTTAAATGACTTAATATGTTAACACTTGTTGTTTAATTAATCCATATGTTAACACAAGTCTCATAATTTAATTAATTATACTTTTAAATGTTAATAAGCTATATATTTAGTTAACTTGAATTTTAAGTTAGATGTTTAATATAAGATAGTTTAGTTAATTTGTTAACATGCATTTATTTACATGTATATAGATTTTGAAATAAAATAAATCAAACTATATTTATAAAATTAAACTTATACAAATATTTCAAAATCAAGATAAATTAAAAACAATTATACTTTAGATTTAAAACTTTGAATTCGTGTTTCAAAATAAATTTTGAAATCTAGTTTATTTACAAATATAACTACACAATTTAAATTTTTGAAGAACAATTATTTTTATTAAAAATTTATTTGTTAAAATAATGCATTATTATATTTTTAGAAATAACAATATTTAATAACCATAAATAACTATTAAAAGAAAATATCTTCTTATTAATAAATTATTTATTTTATCACATTATATTTATAAGAAACTCAAAATAATCTCATTGTTATTTATTTAAATTTTAAACTTGAGTTACACATATTTTAAATCATTTTATATTTATCTTAGGTATTTAAAACCATATTTTATTTATTAAATAGATTTTAAAAAATTTAACTTTTAAATAAAATCGTAATTTCCAATTTTACTAAAGATATAAATTTTATAGAAAACAGGATTTATTTATTAGTTAGATTAAAACAAGATCTATATACAATATATACAATATTCTATATATATCATAAGGAGAAAACAATTTATTAGATTTAAAAAGACAAAGTCTATCAATTACTATTTATTTTATTGAATTATTAAATTAATACAAATCTTATTACAAAGAGTATCAAATCAGTTTAATTTTTAATTTAGATTATTAAATTGATATTGCTTTAAAATTCCAGGTCATCACATTCCTCCCCCCTTAAAAGAATTTCGTTAAAACAAAGGTAATTTAATAATCTATTTAAAGGATTAAATTTTAAAACACAAGCATATACCAATGATATGCTAACAACCATAGCAATTAATTCACCCAATCAAACAAATCTAATTAATCAAATATAGTTATCCAGAAAAATTATGGATAAAACTTTCACGAGTTTTCCCGGTATAAAAATATCGAGATACTCGCTCTATAGATTCTAAACAGTCAATATTATTAAACTATAGAGCTCCTATTCTTCTATATCTACAGAACTAGATAACATATCAGACTACAGACGAGTTTGATTCAACAACCAAACCTCTAAAACTGCTGGTTCTAAAACCAGAGATAGACCATACACGTACTCCCTCAGAGATACGTGAAACTCGTTGAATTCCAGTTATCCAAACTGACAATTCAATCTTGAAAACCAAATACCAATCCAACCAAAACACAGAGAAGAGATCCAAATATCACTGAGCTAGCTTTCCAGTCTTACCAAAACTTATAGCTCCTGAATCAGAGAAAACTCCAACAACAACGAAGTCTCCAATTTCGAATTCCAAATTTCTCCGTCCCTTATCCACAAAAGTTTTCAGACAATCCTAGGCTGCCAACATCCAAACTGATCAGCTTAACCCTTGCTGATTCCTCTAGAAACAAGCAAAACCATAAACAATCTAACATAATGATCTCCTCAAGATCAATCCAAAATCAAAACACAATCCTACTCCATAACCAGCAGAAGACTACAAACTTCTCCCAATCCAGAAAAGAAAAATCAGGAACTCTTCCAAACTGCTTCCGCTGCACAACTCTGATCCATAGTAGATAAGAAAATACTGACAAGGAACACAAGCACCAACTGGACATCACCTCCAGAAATATGGTTCTACAGATCCATAAAGAAAACTCAGAAATTCCTCCAAAACTGAGTTACTCCATCAAACTCCATCTCAAGGAATCATTCTCCAACTAAACAGAACCACCGGTTCCACTCCTGGAATTTTAGTTGATATGAAAACTCAATCTCCAGATGCGAACAAACCTTTGTCTTTCCAGAAAACCTCCAGAAAATCTCCAACAATCCAAGAGAACACTCAACCAATCGCAAGTCACTTTTGCGATCAACCCAGATAAATTTCCAAAGAAAACTATTCTCTCCTTACCTAAACAAAACAGCTTACACTGGTCTAGACAATCCATTGAAGAAATGAATTCACTTAGTAGTTTCTGCACTCCATCTTCAGAGCATCCAAGACCTCCCTGTCGGCTCACAGAACATTCCAGCTGCACAGTTGACACTAATACCCAACTTCTTAATCCAAAGCCCTTCGAGAAACTCGGACTTCAAAGCTAACCACAACAACCTGTAGACTTCAGCCACAAAATCGAAGCAGACACACTTCCCAAAACTTGTTCCAAAGAAAATATCTTCGGAAACAATCCATAGTCACTGCATCTCATCACGCAGTTACAACTTCCTGAGGTATCAATATACCATCACTTGCTCCAACTCAACTAACAGAGCCAAACTCTACCCACCAAACTCTACATTTCAAAGATGTCTCTGAACCTTAACAGGTTTCCTTCAGAGATCGATGAAATACTTCAACACAACAAAACTTATTCGAGACGGTATTAGGTCTACAGTGTCGACAGATAAACTTCCAATCTCAACATCAGACTCCAATCAATGGTAGTAATCGTGTTACAAACACTACTACCTTATCTATCTTTATAACCTATATTGGAAAACCTGAACAGGTAACCCAACATATTGATAGAAATAGATAAATATATTTAAAATTACAAACACGCTCTCTCAAGAAAGACACCACTCCAGAGCCTAGGTATTCACTCAACCTAATGCTCTGATACCACCTGTGACGACCCAACTTCCACACTCCAGGAAGTCGCATCGCTAATAAGAAAAGAAAGGGATAGAAAAGAGAAAGAAAGAGAAGAAGAAAAAAACAACACATCAAAATCTAAACAGCGGAACGAATAAATTATATTAATAGCATAAAATGTTACATAGTTTACAACCACTATCATAGTACACAGATAATACAACACATACTAGACAGTTATAAACACCTGTCTAGTATTTACAACATAATACCACTCAGAGACAACACAGAACACACAGTGGAATACTAATATCTAACGCAGAAGCCTCCTTTTCCATTGCTCCTCCAATATTCGTCAAAGCTAACCTGAATCACTTGGCTACTCGTAAAAATTTGAGTACCCAAGAGTTTATTAAAACAAAAGATAAACTCCGGGTCAGACATGGGTCTGGTGTGAGTAACAGGTTGAAACTTAACTTTCAAAAATCTTTTGAAAAGAAAGGTATCACGTAAGACTTCCCACACATAAACATGGAAAAGTTTTTACCTTACGCTAACCAAAACATTTGATAGGAAATCCAGTGATATTATAATAGGTCTAGGGTTTTCAAATAAATATGAAATAGCTGAAATTGTTACATCTATTAAATTCCAGCTATTAGCCACAAAAGTGGGTAATACAATCAAAACCGTTGGCACTTATTGCATTTTGGATTCCATACAATGGTAGGGCTACTGGGTACCGCCCGTCACAGTACGTGGCCTAAATCAACGTACCGAGGAGTACTCCCACTCCCCTGCAACACAAGGCCGGACCAATTCCTTACTGAATAGTTCCGAACAAGACAACCCCGCAGTTGGTGCGCAATTCCAACTGCCCACTAAGCCGAAAAAAGGGACCTCTAGACAGGGATCAATCTTGCTCTCCGGTGGGTGCTACCCACGAAGCCTTGCTGCACATCCCCTGTTTTAGCCATTCTCGGTTGATGAGGCTTGAGGCTACGATTACCTTTATAGGACACATCACTTAGAATGCTCATCGTCCACCTGACGATGTTCTGAAAGCATTCAATCCATACAAGTTCGTTCCGGGTTCGAACGAAACCGAAGGCATTATCTCGTTACACTCATTACGGAATCACCCACAGAGTTAACGACGACAACCCTTGCACTCGGAATCTCCATCTCGAATCTATAAGTACTATTCCGTCAAACTCATTACGGAATCACCCACAGAGTTATACTGACGTATAGCCCTTACACCTCGAGTCTTCACTCTTCACATAAGATTCGCGACCTATCGTTAATTTGGATCGATGTGGTTTTCGGTTATCCAAATATGGAAACCCGATCCCGGTCTCATCGAAATCCAAAGCGTGTCTTTTAGGTCCAAGTTGTTTTAGAGTTTAAAACAATTCAATTATATTATCTATATACACACAGATAGATAATTCATAGATTCACAACAGGTAATTATCATTATCATAACATCAGATAATCCATACTATCATATCAAAGATAATTAATATCATCATCTCAATGCAACCAATGCATCCATATCACTCAACATTTTTAATCTCATAGCTGAGATTCAAAACCATTCAAAGCAACTAATATCAACCATCTATAAGCAATGACTTATAATCATAACATCTATAATTAATTTAAAATGAATTAAATTAATTACATTATCTTTAGTTAATTTAAAATGAATTAAATTAATTTCTTACACAATATAAATCTTGCTTACATCATTATTAATTAATTACAAATTAATTAATTAACTACCTCTAATTTATCATCTTAATTAATCAATCCTGATTAATTATACTTTAATTAATTTCCCAAAATTAATTACTCTAAATCCAATTATAGTAATTAACCTTTAATTACTTCATAAATTAATTAACTATAATTAATTACATTTAACCTTAATTAATTACGATTAATTAATTACACCTAATCACTTATTATTGATTAATTAATATTAATTAATCAATCTTAATTACATCATTAATTATATTAATTAATGATTTTTAATTATATTTAATTAATTATTCAATTAAATTAATTACTTTCAGTAATTAATCTCACTTAATCCATAATTATTAATCAACTTTGATTATCCTCAATCTGTAATTAACCACCTTTAATTACTTATCAAATTAATTACCCTTTAATTAATTTCTTAATTAATCTCTTGATCAATTATACAAGATAATTCAATCCAAATTACATTCACAATTCCAACACTATCCACTAATTACATCCTGTAATTATCTCTAATTACTTAATTGAGTAATTCCATTAATTACATAAAGTAATTATTATCAAATCAAATGTTTAAAATTAATTAAACTTAATTAATTAATCTAAACCAATCTCAATAAACTCATTAATTACATTAAGTAATTAATGTCTTAATTACTTTTATTTAAGTAATTAACTTAAATAAATTACATAATTTATTATCATTAATTAATTAATCTAATTAATTATTAAAATTTAATCATATTAATTAATTACTAAATAAACTTTAGTTAATGACCATCATTAACTATTATTAATTCTTTAATTATTTTTCTTTAATTACTTCTTAATTATCTCTAATTTGAATTGATCCAATTTATTAATTAAATAAATTAAATAAATAAGTTATTCCTTAATTATCCAATTTATTTAATTATATTATATATCTTAATAATTTCTAAGATAACCTATTCCTTATTAATAATTTTATAAATATTAAAGTATACTTAGAATATTTGAAATTCAAATTTCATTTTGAATCAAAAATTCAAAATGATATTTATTATCGCATTATCCAATTTTAAATTCCATTTATTCTTTCCAAAGTAAATGTAAATCACATTCATTACTTAAAAATAAAACTTATATAAAATAAGTCTTAATATACTTAATTTAATTAAAAATTAAGTTTAAAATACATTATTATTTAAATTTCAAATTCAAGTTAATAATCATTTAACTTTCTATTATAAATCTTTTATAAATGATTTCATTCAAAAAGGAAATCAAGTTTTAAAAATATTTGTTTGAAAACAGATTTACTCCTAATAAACAACTTAAATTTTAAACTTGTTTGAAAACATTCAAATTCTAAAATTTATTCAAATATCCATATTTTTAAATTCAAAATCTTTGAACCATTCCTTATGTAAAATTATTTGAATTTAAACTTGCATTGAACTCTTGCTTTACATCTTGATTTTTAAACTCCTTATTTAAAAATAAAACTTGAAGATTTAAAGATTCTTATGAAAATTGGACTTAGATTTGAATTCAAACTGCTAATTTAAAATTAGCTTTCAGATCTAAATTGAAATTGAAATTTTCCAGAAAACTGCTAGGTTTACTCTTTTTTTTTCTGAAAACCATTTTCAAATTTTTAAACATACAAGATTTCAAACTCCTATAAATTATACCTTTTCCAGCAAATTTTAAACATTGTTCAAATATTATCATAACTACTAATTTATTTAAAATTTTGATTTAAACTTTAAAACTGCAGACAGTTTTTCAAAAAAAACTGTAACATAAAATTTACCCGAGTCAACCTTATGTTTGCTTCGAGTCATCTAACCAAAATCTTCGGGCAAAACATAGAAATACCCGAGTTAAACTCGAGACAAATATATTGTCTCCATCGAGAAAACAACATGCTAACCAAAAATTGCACGGTGCACGTGCACCGTGCCTCTGGCCACCATCACCTCCTTCCGGCGACCTTCTGACATCGATCAACAACCCCACTATCTACCTCCATCCTCAAATTCCCTTTCCTAAACTCAAATTTGAAATTTGAGTTTTCCTCTCCAAACCTGAAACTACAAGAACAGGTTTTTACCCAAACCTGTAACATCTTCTTCCACCACCTTCTGATCTCCGGCATGGCAGTGACTCTGGTCACTTGTTCATCCATCCATCTACTATCATCCCCCAGAGACTTAATCAACTCGATCCCTGCTTCATGATGAACTGGCCAAAACAACTATCTATCTTAAACTAGGGTTCTACCTGAATTTACATCACCGCAACTACCATTTTGAATTGCAACACCCTCAAATATTTTTCCTGACATTAGCGACAACTCCTCCATCTCCTAGATGAACCCCGACACCTCACATTTGCAGAGATCACCCAAAAATCCAAATTTTCCCTATACAGTTCATCACAGAACAAAACCATACCCTCTCCATTAAAAATTCTAATTTTTGTTCCAAAAATCTAGTTTTTATTTGGCTATTTAATTCTTAATACTGAATTTATAATGTGTTCAATATAAATTTTCACATTTTTAAACTTGATTAATCAAATTCTGGTTTTACAGAGATGTTTACAGGTTATTTTAATTTAACTAAAAAAAAATTTTAAACTAAAACTTATCTCAAACAGATAAGTTTGATTTAATCTAAATTGAATCAGAGGTAAAAATATATATGTTTGAATTATAAAACAAGAACCTGAACACATGATCTATATAAAATCAGAGAGTACCCTTAGGGAATCACAAACATATACAGTCACAGCATAATGTATTCAAGTATACATTCAACACATTTTATCACAGAGAATTAATCATGCAACTTATTAAATTTAAACTTTTTAGAAAACAGAGAAGTTACTCACAAAAAGCAGAGGACAAGCACCAGGTTTGAAAGAAAATCATATTGCTTGCACAGTTCTCCAAATTTACAACTGACATGCATGCTTTGTTTCTTAAATTTGAAACTGCAGTGGCTTGAATAAGAATGCAGCTTTGCTTGAATATAGGATTGCTTTTTGGTTTGCATGCAGGCTAATTCCAGAAATGCAGAATTCTTGCTTGATTTCAAAATGGTGACAGATATATATTTTTAAACATGAAGATGTGGAGGTTTTTGAATATGATTTTTTTTTGGAAAGTGTTTAACAGATTTGAGTGTAATGAATGCTTGCAGATGCTTTCTACTTGCATGTAGAGGCTACTACAGGATTCAGATTTACAAAGTTTTGAAGATGGGTTCAAGGTAATGATTTACAGGTTTACTTTGAAAATTAGTTGATAGGCTTTGAATTTGATATGAGTGAATTGATTACAGTTTTAAATATGCAATTGCTTTTGAATAGATTTGAAAATGTGGAGGGTTTTCATGCTTTGATCTCGGATTTTAGGTTTCGAAGAAAGTGTTTTCAGATTTTGTTTTTCTTTGATTCACTAAGCTTTTTATTTTGAAAAGAAATGGATAGAGAAAAGTATATGTATTAGGCTGAAATTATCTTAACAAAATAAAAGAAAAGATAAAAAATTTGAATGACACTGGTCATATACTTTTATTCACTAATTTACACATGTATTTAAATGACTTGATATGTTAAAACTTATTGTTTAATTAATCCATATGTTAACACAAGTCTCATAATTTAATTAATTATACTTTTAAATGTTAATAAGCTATATATTTAGTTAACTTCAATTTTAAGTTAGATGTTTAATATAAGATAGTTTAGTTAATTTGTTAACATGCATTTATTTACATGTATATAGATTTTAAAATAAAATAAATCAAACTATATTTATAAAATTAAACTTATACAAATATTTCAAAATCAAGATAAATTAAAAACAATTATACTTTAGATTTAAAACTTCGAATTCGTGTTTCAAAATAAATTTTGAAATCTAGTTTATTTACAAATATAACTACACAATTTAAATTTTTGAAGAACAATTATTTTTATTAAAAATTTATTTGTTAAAACAATGCATTATTATATTTTTAGAAATAACAATATTTAATAACCGTAAATAACTATTAAAAGAAATTGTCTTCTTATTAATAAATTATTTATTTTATCACATTATATTTAAAAGAAACTCAAAATAATCTCATTGTTATTTATTTAAATTTTAAACTTGAGTTACACATATTTTAAATCATTTTATATTTATCCTAGGTATTTAAAACCATATTTTATTTATTAAATAGCTTTTAAAAAAATTAAATTTTAAATAAAGTCATAATTTCCAATTTTACTATAGATATAAATTTTATAGAAAACAGGATTTATTTATTAATCAGATTAAAACAAGATCTATATACAATATATACAATATTCTATATATATTATAAGGCGAAAACAATTAATTAGATTTAAAAAGATAAAGTCTATCAATTACTATTTACTTTATTGAATTATTAAATTAATTCAAATCTTATTACAAAGATTATCAAATCAATTTAATTTTTAATTCAGATTATTAAATTGATATTGCTTTAAAATTCCGGGTCATCACAGCTTGATCATGTTTGCTCGATGAATTCTCAAGATTCATGATTAGGGCGGAGAACAAATTTCTCACCCAAAAATAATGATGCCAAATTTTTAAGAGCGAATCAACATCCACGAGCACTAGATCATGAGCTGCATATCTAGTCTCAATAGCCGTTAATGATTTAGAAACACAAGAGACAGCACGTTCTCTTTTGCAAGAGAATGGCATGCAACCCAATACGATTAGCATTGGTACAAAAGATAAGATCTTGGTTCCCTTCGGGAATCGCAAGAATAGAAGTATCGAAAAAGAGTTGTTTTAAATAATAATTCTTTCCCGAAAAGGTAAAACTTTCGAAATTTACAATTTACTTTATGTAATTATCTTTTCAGACAAATTTACATTTTAAAATTCAATTTACTGTGTCTGATTGTCTCATCAAAGCGTCTAAGAGATTCCTATCGATAACGTTGATCAAGCGCATTGACCAGAATTCTTAAAGCACTCAATGGGAAATACAATCACAAAATCATCTTTTAATTTCATAAAAGAAATTCACAAATTTTCAACAAAATCTAACTATCAAATGGATAATCAGAAAACATCAAAACTGAATAAATGCAATTATCAGCAGAATTCAATTATCAATTAGATAATTAGAATACAGAAATCACAAAACAACAATATCTAATTATCAACAAAGATAATTAGAAAAAACAAATCACAATTCGCAAAATTGCAAATATCTAATTACCAAAACGATAATCAGAAATCTCAAATATCTAATTATCAAAAACGATAATTAAATCTCAAATCACAAATATTTAATTATCTCAAACGATAATCAAATCGAAAAAATATTTAATTATCTCAACCGATAATTAAATCTCAAATATCTGATTATCACAAGCGATAATCAAAAATCACAAATATCTGATTATCAAAAATGATAATCAGAACACAAATATTCAATTAACGAGTCCGGGGTTAACCGAAATAGCAAACACACATGTCCCATAACCACGAGTTTTACTAAATCGTTTAATTCACTTCATCGTTTCCTTGAAAGTGCAATATCGTGTATTTTTAAAAATAACATTTCACATTCTCAAACGGACAAGTCCGGAATTAAGCAAATCAGTAAAAGAAAGGGGTCATAGTCCTCGATTTTGCTGAAACGTTTAAATCACCTCCTCATTCTTTTGAAAGCGTAAACTGGGAAAATTTTTGAAAGCAATTTTAATTTTAATTTTGAAATAATTTTAAAAATAACAAATTTTTAAAACACGTGATAAAAACAGCAACATCAGAAGCAACTTCGATAAGGGATTTGCACTTCTCAAAATTCCGTAAAAACGGACATCAAAATCAGCATTGCGGAATAACCGCTTGAAAATCCACTTTAAAATTGATGGTTACCGAAATCAAAGCGACAGTAATTTTTATACGCCAAAATCTCATCAAAAATGAATGGCATCAAAACATAATGCCTGTGGATTTTCATTTATCAAAAATGTCACAAGAATCTCCATAAAGATCAAAAAGGGATATCATACCCTAAATTTTTATTCGCAAATAGCTAGTGACACACCAATTCACCAATGCACAAAAATTGATAAAACTTATCAATAGAAATCACGAAAATTGGTGAAGCACAAATTCCAGAAGACTACACAAGAAATCCAGAAATCACAAGATGAGAGTATGAAAACTCAAATGGGAGTATGGAAACTCAAATGGGAGCATGAAAACTCGAAAGGGAGTATGAAAACACGAATGAGAGTATGAAAACTCAAATGGGAGTATGGAAACTCGAATGGGAGTATGAAAACTCAAATGGGAGTATGAAAACTCACCTACACGTGAGCATGAAAATTCACCAACACGTGTAACGCAAAGCGAGAACGGGAGCATGAAAACTCACCTACACGTGAGCATGAAAACTCACCAACACGTGTAACGCAAAGCGAGACGCTATGTAAAAGAACATCAACAAGAGATAAATCGATATCATAAGAATCTTCTCAAAGATCCAAAGAGGATATCATACCCTAAACTTGTACTCATAACAAGTCAATGACACACCACAAAAATAGGTGATGCATAAAATTTCCAGAAATCAATCACACGAAATCCAGAAATCATAAAAAGGGAAAGAGAAAGAGGCCTATCACATGACGGTCCGAAGACCACGGGGAGCTACCCCATATGGATGAGTCTGAATCACCCGAATGAGGTCAAGGCTAACCAAAAAGCAAAAAGGTATGTGTGAGCGAAATCACACAAGTGGTGTCTAGCCTAACCTCGCAAACAAAAAGGTATGTGTGAATGGAATCACACAAGTGGTGTCTAGGCTAACCAAAAAGCAAAAAGGTAGTGTGAGTGGAATCACACAAATGGTGTCTAGCCTAACCTTGCAATGAAAGAGACATCGCACAATTGCTAGTCTAATTCATAAAATGATCGTCGAGATCAACGAGAAGTGTCAATTACACTAAGCTAGTAAATATAAAAGTTTAGCTTCATGTCCCATAACCACTTGCTTAACTTAAATATTTACGAACAAACTGTAAATCTTCACTAGAAAATTGTCACAAGAGATTCAATCGAATAAGTCCAAGAATTAACCAGCGAAGTAAACGCAAGCGTTATATACCACTCGTTTTACTAAGTTGTTTAATTAGATTTCTCATACGAGTGAGGTAAAGGTTAGTATATACTAATAGATTGGAAGGAAAAGAGTTTTGTAGTAAAATAGTTTTGAAATCGTTTGGAGAAAAGGATTTTGATATTTACTACTAGTATAGAAAATCTTTATATTTTTAAAGTGACAAATCACAAAAATGATTGTAGGAACAATCAATCACAAGAATTCACATACAAAGATGTGAATAGAATCCAAAGAAATCAATAATGTATCCATCAAAAGGAATGTTCACAAATATTCTGAAGAAAATGTTATCAAAGTTGCCAATAAATGATAGCAACAAATCGGGGAATTAACGAGAATCGATTAAATTTGGAAACCAAATCAGTTCACTAAAATTCACATTCGAATACGTGAATAAAATCCAAAGAATTCGATTCCAAATCCATCAAAGTCGAAATACCCAAAAGTTCCAAAAATAGAAGTTATCAAAGTCGACAAAGGAGATAACAACTAATCGGAAAAGAAGAATCGATTAACAATTGGAATAATGAAGCAAAACGAGCATAAATGCATAAATGACTTCCACAAAAATAAAAATCAGGTCAATGCTGAAGTCAATAATTATTGGCCATAATAGAGTACAAAACGATTCAACATCATCATCAAAGGATTCAACGGCAAACAAAGTCAGAGTCTTGGAAATCAAGAATTTAGCAATTTCTCAAAAACAAAGTGACAGAAGTCGAATGGAAATCAAGCCGAGGAAAACATAAAATATCAAGTTCAAAATCGCTGAGATTCGAACAAAATCAATCATTGGCTAAATCAAATCAAAGCCGAAAACACAAGAATCAAAATCCTCATCATAAAAAATCCAACTTAAGTTCGCAAAGCAAACGGAGGCCGAAGCCAAAATACTTTCACGAAATCAAAATCAAAGGCACATGAATAAGCATTAGGAATTCATACCTAACAATCAAAGATAATCATATGCAAAGATGAGAGATAAAATATCGACAAATAGTTGTAACATATGTTCCATTAAGTCATGTTTTATATTTGTTCTAAACCCCAGGCTCTAATACCAAGCTGTGACGCCCCACCTCTATACCCACACTAGCCAAGAACACTACGGTGTAGTGCTGTCAACTAGCACGGAGAATAAGGCTGTTGAGGAGTGGCCATCAGTAGTTAGGCCTTACACTAGTATTGGTTATCTCGATAGGAGTGGTATATAAATATATATATATATATTCTTTCATTTTTCATCTCTGATTTATTTTCTCCCATCGACATACCCCAATTCCAGTATAAAACGAACTACAATGGTTCATAATAGTTTAGGACAAAACAGAAAATATTAACACAGATAATATAAATGCGGAACATAGATAAAACAGAAAGTCTCATATATACAATAACTGATGTCAGTTACAATACATTTGACACGGTACATATGATACAACTACTACAGTCGACTCAGGAAGTTGTATATACAAGTACATTATCGACTAATATTCATGAATACATATCAACCTAGACTATGACACGACAACTCCAAAAGATATGAAAAGTCTTCATAGCTCAAGCAGCAACCCAAAGCTAAAAATCAACAACCTGTAAATACTCGGTCTGACCCGAGTATTAAATTCAAAAGAAAATAATACTTGGGTCAGTCTAATTCAAACTCAGTTATTAGTGCACAGAAGCAATAATAAATAATGAATAGACGACAGTCACAATAAATCTCATCCATCCGATCCTTAAATAAAGAAATCGGATAATGATTAATATAACACGTAACAGTGTTAAACAACAAATCAGCAAATTAAACCAAATCAGAATACAATTCTGAATATTGAATTGAATAAACAAAACAGTTCAAACCATTGAAATATCAATTAAAATATTAATTCGAGTAGGGCTGCACTACACGCACGCGTGTACTGCCTCGCCACTATAGCATAAGGAAATACGCAAAAAAAGCAACTAGAATATCAATAAAAGCAATACCGTGTGGCTGCAGTTCACGCTTGCGTGCACTGCCTTGCCACTACAGTGATGATGTACCCAAAAGATCAACGAACCAAAATCAATGAAGGTTCAATTATCAATGCCACGGCCTCAATGGTCAAAGTAGACAGACATGTACAATGTGCATGTATGTACACAATGAAAGTTCACAAACGAACACAAGGTCAAACCCGAATACCGGATTCAACTCAGGTGCATGTATCATAACCCAAATATACAACTGCACATGTGCAGGTAAAAGGAATGTCCCGTGCACAAAATGGTAAAAGAGTGTGCACACGGATGAACATCAACATAAGAATTTCACGATCCCAAATCATAAATATGAAACAAAAGGGAAATGCATAAAGGCAATATATCAGGTTCAGTTCAACATAGCATAAACAGTTGAACCAAGAAATGGACACAAAGGTCATGGGAAAACAAGGATGCCCAGAGAAGTGTACATGTTTATAATTTGATACAAGGAACTATATGCTGAACTAGTGTGCAAGTGAATGCAACGTGAACCAAACAGTGCCCAGATAAGTCAAAACAGCAAGGCACTACAACAAATTCTAGTAACATCTGAAAATCAGGGCTACAACTTCAAATGAATCAGGTGAAACAAAATGCAACAGTGGACAGGGTCACGGCTACAATTCAAAACCCATGTGCTAATGGAAATAGGCAGTGACAACTGCTGGTAAACAAGTGCAAGATACAATACAGTATACATCAAGCAGTACAAGTCTCGACCAAAACTCCAAAGTTCGCATGAAGTATACCAGCAGAACTTGATCTAGCCGTGATATGAAAGCTATACTGCAACAGGTCAGAGAAACAAACATGTGCAACAACAACAAGTGATGTACACATGAATGCGACAGTGAAACTACTACACCAAAATGCATCAAGCAACCAAGAACAGTCACATGAGAATATGATCTGTCTCAAAATATAACAAATACAACATGTATGCATGCAGTGACACTATAAACTCACGCTGCATCATGTACGCAATGACGACCAGGTAGCAACAGAGAATCAAGAAAGACTCGTGTGCTACAAAAACTCAAAATCAATGTGTGAACATGAAAAATCAAAAACAATGTACAGTTCGAACAAATATGCATCAGTAAGGAATCGTTTTTACAAACTGCCAATGAACATCAACTAAACTGTTTAGTCAAACAAGGCAACCTAAACAAAGAATCTAAGGTAACAATTAAATGAACAAGCAGTAGCAATTTATACGAATTTTTCTTAGTGACTGGAATCAAATACAGGTCAAAATGGCAGTAAAGACATAATGGCCAAAAACGGCAGGTATAGTCGAACAAGATCAACCCCAAAAATCAAGCAGCAAAAGACGTAAATTCGAATAACCCAGAAATCATCAACATCAACAAAGTCGAATGGCCGAGATAAAGAGAGCATCGATACCCAAAACAAATCGATTGGCCGAAGTCAGGTACCAAAAATCACGAATTAAACAAGCCAAGAAAATCACGACCGACTTGAACTAGATGTGAGCGGAAGACCACTCACCTTGGCCTGAAGCGAAGGCGAACTCGACCCTTGTTCCGGAATCAAAGGAGACACAGTGGAAGTTGGGGGAGCTATTCGAATTTGTGGAAGAACGAGAGAGGCCGCCATTTATTTTTCTTCGTTCGATTATATTGTAGGGTTTCGAATGAAGAGGGGGAAGCGGGGGACCGGGTTGAATAATAATAAAAAGGGAAACGGCGATTTTCCTTGTAAATTTTTCACTGCCCCATAAAACAGGGGCCACAATCTAATTTTTAAAGCCCATCAATCTTTTTAAACTATTTATAAAAGAATTTTAATTAAAAATTTAAAAACTTTAATAGGCAATTAGCTAGGAAAAGAAATCGTCCAAAGACGATAATTAATCGGTACGAAATACCGGGTTGTTACATGAAAATTGTGCATACTCTCCTAGACATTTTGTAACAATTAGTATCTAATTCTAGTCATGAATATAGATTATAGTGCAATGAAAACGAAAATCTAACTAAACTATATAAATGACCTAAAAGTTTACCAAATGATTGTATAGTTGCTACTATGAATTAGCGTCAGCCATGTTAGATTGCTCTTTGTCAAAAGATTTTGGAGTTTGTATATTATTGAATTGGGTACAAGATTATATTCCAAATTTCGGTTAATTTCAAATTTCATTTATTTGTCAACAATAAATGCTTTCCATTTATAATTAAAAAATATCTTGTTTAAAATAATAGATTTCAAATGATTTTTGATATGAAATTGGTTGCACGGGACTCTGAAATTGGGAAATATAATTCTTTGCACAACTACAAAATTAGGTTGTTATGTTTTTTTCTTTTTTCCTACCCAGTTCAATCTTTATGACTTGATAACAGCTTGAAATTCAAAGCTGCTTACATAGAAATATGTAGAGAAAGCGTAGGATTATTTTCAAAATTTAATAGTTATATGGAACTACATATTCGTATATCGTTTTCTGTCCTTTTTATTCATTGATTGACCAGTTTGTAAGCAAGCTTTGATTCTACATCTAATTTATTGTCTGTTTTTACTACAAATATATATATATATATATATATATATATATATATATATATATATATATAGTAATGATGAAGTTAAGGCATATTGCAGAAGATCTCACTATTGGATATTTACCTATATTATTTCCACTTTTCCTAGTTAGAATATTTCCTATTATATTATTACTTAGGCTTCAAGTAACTAAGATATAAATATAAATCATGTATTTTTGTATATCAATTAAGCCAGCAATAAAACTACCGACTTTTAGTGATTGTTGATTTTTTTCCTCTCCCCCTCTTCTTCTTTTATATTTCATTTTATTAAATAATTTCAACAAATGATAAATGCCAAAAATTTTGACATATTTGTTTGGTTTAATTTATCTTGAATAATTGAGTGCATGTTAAAAGTGAAAGAAAGATTGGAGTTTAGAAATTATCGCTACAACAAAACTGCCCTAATATAGCTATATTTTTTGCAATGGTCATAATCTACTAGTTGTAATTAAGGTTTTTACAACGTTTTATTTCAGAAAGTTGTAATAAACTTACTTTCAACAACTTTTTATTTTTTAATTGTTGCACATGGATATTACAACTATTTTTCTTTTGCCAATTGTAATAGATGTTAATTTTCATCAACTCTTTTGTTATGCTAGTCATAATGGATACCTATTAGCACCTTTTGGTCGCCTATTGTAATAAATAATTAATATGTAATAAGTAATAATTAATAATTAAATTAAAATAATTAACAATTAATAAGAATTTAATAACAAATGATAATTAAATAAATGACACTTAAATAATAATAAAATTAGATATTAATGGCAAACATGTTTGGTTTCAGTTGGTTGGTATTTCATACTATGAGATTACAGGTCACGGGTTCGATCCTAGAGATGTACCTTGTTGAAATTAATGGAGCATGCTGAATAATAATAATAATAATAATTAATTATTAACGTATAATAATTAAAAACTGCTATTAAATACTAATAATTAATTATTAACTTGAAATATGAAATAACCATATTAATAATTAATTAATAATTAATATTTAATAATTAATCAATAATAAATTAATTAACAATCAACATTCAGTCAAAAAATAATAAATATTTAATTATAATTAATAATTACTACTAAATAATAGTAATTAATAATTAGTAATATAAAAATTATAATATTAGTTAAATAAATGTAAAATAGTAATAAGTAAAAGCTAAAATTTTATATCAAATAGTAGTAATAATTAACAATTTTAATTAGAGAATAATAATTATACATTATTTTGAAATATGAAATAATTACTATTAATATTCAGTAATCCACCTAAGTGAAATATACTTTCTTAATGAATTTAGAAATTCGTATAATATTTAAATATAAATTGTCACTTATGGTTCTATCTTCAGCAAGCGAGCAGGGCATTTGAGCGGTCCAAGCATATGTTGCATGTATGATAATTTTCCTATTTTACTTACAGAAATTAAAATAAATAATAGATAATTAATAAATAACTTTTACTAATTAAGATTAAATATATTAAAATTAATAATTATTATTATTATTAATTAGTAATATATACATATTAACTAACATTTAATAATTTATATTCAATTATAATTATGGGTTTTATATAATAATTGCTAGCAGTAATTATTAATTACTATTGAATATACAAAAGTTGGTAATTAATAATCGTAATTGTTGCATAATAAAATATAGATAATAATTAACATTATTAATATTCAGTTATAATTGAGAAGTAATAATTAAGAAGTAATAATTAATAATTACTATTCATTGTCTAATAATTAATAATTAAGACTAATATTTAATATTTAATAAGTAATATTTTGAAATTTTGTCTAAAATAAATTTAAAAATATTCATAAAACTTAGAAAACTTTCGTATAATTTAAAAATAGCATTTTTGAAATTTTCATAAAAATTAATTAAAATATTTAAAATTTTGAATTTATTTAAAATAAAGAAAAAAGTATTTATTAAGTTCAAAGTCCATAAAATTTAAATACAATATGAAAATATTCAAAATTTTATAAAATTCAAAAAAGTTAAAAATATAATACATTCAAATAAAAAAAATATTATGTTAGTAATTATTATTTTCATATCCATGTGGACGTTCACTTTTGTAGTCAGTGGAATTTTTGTACGTGCATCCAAAAATTGGACCCAAATTTCAAAACTAAGTTTGGCTCCGACTTACTTTTCGTTCCCCTTTCTCAAATCCATGGCTCTCTCGTTCTCATCGATCACTACTATTTTCTTCAATCCCTCTTGCTTTTTATTCCTTATCATTTGTTCTCTAAGTGGCTTACCACCATCGCCATCAACTACCTCACATACGACTGGGCCAACTTGCCTTTACCCACTACGACCCATTATTGCACCAAATTAGAAAGCTTGAAGCGAAGTCGATCTTTGCCTGCAAAGCATAGGCAAAGGCTCTTCCATTCCCTTGCCACCCGATTCTCCACGTCGATCTCCTCATTTCGTCCATCGATCAAGCAAAGCTCTTAATGATGCTAGCTCCAGAAGCAGCTATTAGGTTACCATGCACATTTCCTTTATATGTTTATCCATAATGTGCATCTATTAAGTGACCAGGCTATTTGAAGTATTAGCACCTGCATTAGTTTAAAATAACATACAATTAAAACCATACAGACTTTATTCATGAGAAAGTTTAGTAATGTAATATATCATATTTGAGTTCTTGTTTCATTGTTGTGAGCATATTATTAGTTCTTTCTAGCTTCTAACGTGTAAAGGGATACAAAATAGCATACAACATCTTAGCATTAGTGCCTCAAATTGTTTTTGCAAAAACAAATTATTTTCCTTCTATAGTTTTGCAACTAATTTCGATTACATTGGCCAAAGCATACAAGACAAAAGGCATGTTTAAAATAGTATTAGGTTTTCCTATGACCTAGGTAAAGAATTTTCGCTCTTGGTTAACAATTATTAAAAATTTACCTCAATATCGTGTGATTTGTAGATATTTTTCTTCTGTAGATATTGTAATTTTGGAATTTTATGGGTGAAGCAATTAAGCTTGATGACAGGTCAGCTATTACACATAACATTATTGGGTTATGAATAAATGGGTTTGGTCATCTTGCAATGTAGCGAATTCAAACGGTTTCATTAGAGTTATATGGTTGATTTTATAACTTGAAGTGGTTGTTAAAATTACATGTAATATTCACTGTCCATATACTGGACGCCTTTGAACTATGACTACAGATTGTGTTGTGCAATGATTGACCCTTTCTTAAATGCAACGTTAATTTAACTTTGAATTTAGAATACACTAATTTTTGGAAGTCCCTTCATTTTACTAGATATAGTTTATATAGTTTGTTTTATAATGTAGGCATATGAGACAGCTTAAGCTTGTTAATATGCTTAGTATCTTATAAAACGGCACACAATTTATTGGTGGTTTCTATTAAACAAACATAACACAACAATAAGTTAGATGTAGATTCTTTTCTATCAAAGATGACTTGGGGATGGCGAAGTTAATAATTTTCACAGCTATCGTACCTGAACCGAATAGTCACATGTAAAAAAAAACAAATGGTGCCTGTTTTCATCGCCATTATCGCTTAGAACATTGTTATTAATATTCTAAAATTATGCTATTTTTATCCCATTTAAAACCAAATATCTTCACCTATTTTAGTCCCAATCAAAATAATTCATTTACACGATGCTTGAAAGTAATAAGAAATTTGAATCTACATTTCAACAAGTTGGAAAATTAAATCAGACAACAGTGGGATGAACTTTTTATTCGTATTTATTTCAGAGGTTCATTCTTTAACTAACTACACTGCATGGTGTTTAGATATGTAATTCACGCATCAATAGGTTGGAAACAAAGAACAATCTTACATTTTGTTCAAATGTACATCACTCGTTAAATAACATGTTTACTGTAAATGTAAATCAATCGTTAAATAATATGTTATCTTTGATTTGGCCTCTATTCATGATAGATTGTTTGATGGAGGCATTGACTCTATGTTTGAAAATTGATTGCTAGGCTACCAATTATAGTTTATATCAATCTTAAAGCATAATTTTATCACTTTGCAGGTTGTCGGAGAACTTGCTGCTTCTATTTAATTATTATGGTTTAAAGAGAATTAAATGGAAGTCTTTCAATATATGTGGAATAATGACTCAAAACTACTTATGCCAACTTAATAAAACTTAATGGCATATCTTTACTAAAGCAAAATGCATTACATATGATTCTATCACCCTTTTTTTTCTTATTTCTTTTTTGAATTTGTGTACGAATTTGTAAATATAACCAATTATATTTATACTGTTAATAAAATATATTTGTATTGTTAAGTAACTATTTTAGTGCACCCATGTACCATTAGGAGCCGATACTTGAAAGGTTTGGGTCGATTCGGTGGTGGATCCTGAAGCCGTTCTATATAGACTTACCGTAGACATCTATAGTTTTGGACAGGCGGTTGGGATGATTTTTGCTTGACACAAGGACTTTATCTCTTATGATCAATATGTATCGGTCCTCCAATTAACATACGTTATGGATTTGGCTATAGAGTTATGAATTCACAAACGGTGTAAAGTTGAACTTGTTTTGGATTTTTTTTGAATGCAAATGATTCGTGTTGCTTCATGTTAACGTTTAAAATCGAACGCTAACACCCCGGTGTATATTGAGATTGAGTGAAAGCACCACCCGTGAACACGGGAACTAAAACAAGTAGAAAAGTCACAGAGAAAGCAGAAAAGACAACAGTTTTTATAGTGGTTCGGCTTCAGGTAAGCCTACATCCACTTTAATCCTTTTTATTACTGAATCAATTACAATGTTACAGCAATCTTCAATTACAATACTGATGAGACAAACAACTAGAACTTCAATGTAGAAGAATTCTTTGAATCTATGTTGATTGCATTAGATTTCCTCTTGAAGTTTGTTGAGATGCCTTTCGTATTTGAAGTGTTGAGTGAGTCGAGAATTCAGCAGAGTATCGGCGTTTTCGGAATGAGCCAAAAAGATCCCCCCCATACTTGAGGTAGGTTGGTATTTATAGGGAAATTCCCCCCTTGGGTCGTAAGTCGTGACCGATCTATGGTAAGTCGTGGCAGACTCACCTGGCCAAGCTCCGTGGTTTCACAAAGATTCCCTTGTATAAGTTCCAAGTCGCCCCCGAGTCAACACAACCTTCTATAAGTAATACGGCATTGGGCTTATATTTAGTAGCTTTAGGTCGTGGACGACTCAAGCTAGGTCGTGAGTCGTGAACGAGTTAACTGGCAAGTCGTAAGTCATGGCTTAACTGGTAAGTCCTGAATCGTGTACGAGTTAAGAGACCACTGTGCCAAGTAGCTGCATTGAACTTGTCTTCCTTTGCTTGGGTCGTGAACGACTTAACATAGGTCATAGTTCGGTTGCGACATAGGTATAGTTCATGATCTTGTCCCTGTCCAGAAAGTTAGAGCGGCAAGCTTTATGGATAGTTAGGTCGGCTTCTATCTTAGGCCAACACCCGTGTTAGGTCGGTAGCTATCTTAGGTCGGCATCCATGTTAAAGCATTAGGTCGGCATCCCTTTGGGTCGGTAACTGTTAAGCCTTAAGTCGGTATCCCTCTTAAGCCTTAGGTCGGCATCCCTCTCAAGCCTGTTAGGTCGGTATCCTTCTAATTCGTTGAGTCATGGTCGGGGTGGAGTTAACAATTGCCCCTCGAAGTATATGCCTACGTGTTAGGTCGTGTGCTTCGATATCCTCTAACCCGTCCACTCTCTAAGTCGGTAGGTCGTATGCGACCTAATAGTTAGATCGTACGTGCCGCTTCAGATCCCTTCGCTGCAAGGTATAAGTCACATCTTCTTCTTCCTTCTCATTACCTACTCTCTTGCTTGATTCTGTCACTAAAAATTTTCCCGAGCTCCAAAAGGCGATTTCACTCCAATCAATTACTGACAACCTCTGCTATTCATCGCGTAAGTAAACCTTCTTCTTCGATCATAGATTAATGTTGGCTCATGAATTCCGTCACTCAAACTTAAACCGCTTCCTTGCATGATGCTTCATCACGAATCCCATTACACCTATGGCTGATGGAGCTTAGGTTGCTCGGTTTGGCTTTAAATGACCGATGAGACGATGAAGATGGTTTACTGATTCAGGCTAGTTGATTTTGATTTGCGTTAGGATTGCAAGGTGTTGAATTTGTAGTGGTTTCGAATTGGTTTATTGGATGATCCGATAGCATGAAATAGCATAAATGAAATGAAGGCTGTTGTTGATGGAGCGACTATCGGGTTAACGGGTTGAGTGGAGTGAGACATTGGTTTGAACGCGGCCCGGTGATTTTGGGTGACTTAACTTTTGGCCGATCTAATTTGACGCGGCCTAAACCTTAAGTCGTGGCCGAACTAGCATTCGGGGTAACTTGCCGACCTAGCCCTTAAGTCGTGGCCGAATTAGCACTTGGGGAATTTGCCGACCTAGCCCTTAAATCGTGGCCGAATTAACACTTAGGGAATTTTGCACTACCTTTTGAACCGGAGCCTTCCTCCTTACTACTCCTCACGACCTAAAGAACTGCCGATTTAAGGAACCAGAAACTTAATCTTAACTCGTGAAAGATTCGTTGGGTCGCAGCCGAGTTAACACTTGGATACCCAACTCGAATTCTCACTTAAAAGCATATTTCCAATTTGAATTCTTAACTTGATCTACTGGACTGAATTGCTTAAATCCTGGATTTTTTTAACTTTGTTGCTTTATTTCATAGACCACATTAACTTATAGGCTAACAACCTGTTGAAAACAACAATCACAGAAAACCAAGGCGAATATACTGCCATTGACTGCCCACATCAAATGACAGATTAGTTGACATAGAGTAATCAACTTAAATACACTGTATGAAATGCTGTGAACCAATCAACTAAAGTGAAGTATTAATGAAAAGCATCGCTAACTTGAACTGATTTGTTTGCATCAACACTACACTTGCATATTAAAACAACGAACCCTAGACTTTATAACTGACAAATACTTGCTAGTTTCTATTCCAGTTATATTTGCTTATTGCTTGATTGATTTTACACAACACTCCACACATTTTAGGAAACGTGCACCTTCATGTTTGAATATCCAGTTGTTTGTGTAGAATGACTTCCCACCAGGAAGAAGAAGTGGTAGCTCAAGCGGGAGAAATCCTTCAGACAGCTGTTCCCATAGAGAATCCTCCAGAGAGAACTTCGACTATCCTAACTTCGAGAGCATTTATTCAGCTACGTACTCAATTTGGTTTTGCTGAAAACGATGCCCTACTCCCTAGGCCAAATGATACTGCCGACAGTCCTCCCCCCGGTTTCGTCGCAGTCAATTGTCAAATGTGCCTAAGTGGGGCGATTCCTCCTTTTAACGACTTCCTTCGAACTCTTCTCCTTCGGTTGACAATCTCTCCATTCCAACTTCATCCTAATGGCTACGCCATCTTGATGGGGTTGTGTGTTTTGTTTAGGAGAACTTTTGATCGCTTGCCAAGTTTTGAAGAAATTCGCTACTTATGCTCGTTTGCAAAGAGTAAAGACCATCCTTCCCTTATTATTGTGAGAAGTGCTAGAAACCGCAAGCTTATTTCTGATCTTACCGAAAGTGTTCATGGATTTTTGAACCAGTTTTTCTTTGCTCGTTGCCCCCCAGGGTTTTATGCCATCTGGAGAGTAGGAAGTAAGATTACCTGTATCTATTTTCTCCATTTTCAAACTTTTTCGAGATCCGAACCACCAATTGCTAATTTCATTCTTTGCTCTTTTCAGCACTTCTTCTCCCCTCTAGAGATCCAAGCCATAAGCAAATTTTTAAAAGGTTGAGCGCCGTGGCCGCAGAAGAGAGAAGTATAAATTTTTTGTTGAGGGATGAATTTTTGCATCAGTATGGACTTTTGCACGCTTCTCGCTCTACACACCCCCATGAGGTTCCAAACTCCCCGCCTAAAGCATTAGATGCCCCAGTTTCCACTGACGAACCCATACCAAAAGAAACTACCTCCGAAGCTTCTCTGGTGAAGTGCTCTACTACTGTCGATGTTGCGGGGTCGTCTGGCAAATTCGCACTTGCCCCAGTCATTGAGGAAGAAGAGCCTCCGGGATCTCCTCGACATTCACAGAAGTCTGGTGAAGAAGTCGGGAAAATAAGCCCTGTCAAGCATAGCGGGGATGACACTTTCGAAGGGTTAAGCGACCTCTTTGTCACCTCACAGGAGCTCTTTAAAGATGACCATGTCACTACTAGGGTTTCTTCTTCAGTGGTGGAAGCGACTTCTTCTCTGCAACAAGCTCCGTCGACCCAAGAGTTGACGTTAACTACTACCCCTACGATTACTCCGCAATCAAAGAGTGGTTTGTAGTTTGATGCGCGTAGTTTGTACATCACACACGCTTAGAATTTTTTGGCACTTTCATGCACCTAATTCTTTATACTTTGAAGATTCTACAGTTATGCTTCTTTTCTCTGAAGACTTTTAAGACTTGTCTTTTTTTTTAATTTTCAAATTCTCCGATGGGACGCAGCGGCTCTTACTATGATGACTTTCAGCGCTACGGGAGGCGTAGTCAATATGATTATAGGTGCTACCTTACCGTTCACAGGGAAACCGACGAAGAGAGAGCCGCTCGAAAGGCTCAGGAGGGGAGGGCTCAAGAAGAGCGTTATGAGAGAAAATAAAGGGAGGAGCACCATGATTCTTCCCAGAGAGGTGACGACTCTCACAAGAGAAAGTCGCATGATGATCGGGGAAAAAGCCATATGGTTGAGGACCCAAGCAAGCGTGCCCGACATGGTGAGAAGCATGCTTCTACAACTCCTGAAAAGGCCAGTGTCCCCGTTTCACTCGACATCCTTTCTGGCTCTCCTGCTCTCGGGAAGGCAGACATTCAGGCAATAGTTAACAGGCCTAAATTTCAAATTGGACCAGTCCCAGCCACTCTGCAAAGCCGGTTTCCACAATGGTGCTTGAAAGGTGTTCGCTTCGACCCCGACTTAGTTCCAATCGACAAGCCTGCCATGTTGCGAAATCTCGATGCCGTCAGGCTTGATATCGAAAGAATGTCGAGCTGGCAAAAGCTTGTCGACGAGCTTCAAAGGGTAAACCGTGCGAATCTCGAGGCCATGCTTACTATGGAAAATGACAAGGCTGAATGGCAGAAGGTTCTTGAGCAGCATGATACCGAGATGAGGAGCATCACTGCTTATAACGAAGAGCTTGAGGCGAAGGTCGAGAAACTTAAAGAAGAACTCGCCACTTCTTCCACTTCCTACACTCAAAAAGAAGAAGTGCTTCAGAAACAAGTGAGAGATGCTCATGCTGGCCAAAGAGACGCCGAAGACAGGCTTAAAGTGCAAAAAAGAATCAATGAGGGCTATATTGCTGATATTGCAGTGCTTCGGAAGAAAACCGACTCTCAAGAGGCGGAGATCGAAATGCTTAAGCTTCAACTCTCCAAAGCTGAAAGAGAGCGTGATGAGGCCGTTGCCGATAAAATTGCAGCTGAAGAATCTCATGAGGCAACGAAGACCAGCATCAGCTCGACATTATTTGACTTCTACCTGCATAGCGTCTTGGGGCGCGGTAGCCTCGCCTTTCTAGGTCCCAAATATGAAATTACTCTGGCTGAGGTGTGGGAGGCTGCACTTGATATGCTTGGTGCTACAGGTGCTGGCTACGACGAATCAGCTCTTGAGGAGCATTACTTGGATGACGAAGCTCGTGCCGCTCTCGCCAAGGGAAAAGAACAACTTGCAAAATTAAGAACTGAAATGGCAGAAGGAGAACGTTTAGGAAAAACTACTTCAACTGATCCAATTCAGCCTTCACCTTCGGCCGAAATCGACATTGTCGGTTTCAATTCTCATTCTCCATCCCTGGTTAAAGTTACAACTGAGATCACAAGCACACAGGGTGGAGATGAAGGCGAAGAGAGCGCCGAAGCACAGGCTTATGAGGTTGATATTAGGAAGCTGACTTCCCCAGGTAACTCTACTGTTAATCTTACCCAAGTAGACTGCTCATTTGCTTCTTATGAGTTCGATGAGCTTCTTGACTACTTCCTGAACCTCAATGAGCCTTTATCTCCTCTCTTTACTGACTTTAACTTCTTTTCTTCTATAGAGAAAGTGTCGAGCATCGTTCAGACTCCCCCTCCTACAATTATTCCTCCTCCGCTTCTCCAGGTCACTCCTCCTTCCCTCTCTCAACCCGGGTCGCAAGAGGAGAAAATAGAAGCTCTTCATGGCTTAGAATATCCTATTGCTTCTCAAGACCCAAAAGGAGAAGAAACTGAGGGGAGTGAGAAGACTCCAGAACCAACTGGTTCCGATGATGAACCGTTATTTAAACTTTTCTCTCCAGGGAGTGGGTCTTCTTCCAAGAAGAGAGGGAAGCAGGGAGTCTCTAAGAAGAAGAAGGAATCTTCAGCCGGCGAGGAAAAAACAGAAGAAAGTCCAATTGTGCCCCTTTCTCCTTCGTCCCCTACTCTTACAAGCCGGCCTAAGAAGTTGACCATCCGGCCGGGCGCAGACTCAAAAGGTGGAAGGAAGAAGAAATGATGGCTTTGGTTCGGTGCTTTTTATATCGCTTTTTTCTTTTTGCATGTACTGACCGGAGATTGTGCGGGTACCGGCCTCCGCTTTTCTTTTTTCTTTTTATTTTGAAACCTGTACCTGTACAAAATTTTGACAGTATTGAATAAAATGATTCTTTTTGTTTGTACAAACTTCTGTCTGTATTTGAGAATGCATTTACTATTCACTTTTGTACAATTTTCTTTATATGATATTGCAGTGAGCTTGTGGTATGTTGTTCGAGCGTAATTTTACCAATGTGGTTATACCATGTTGCCCCTATACCACAAGCTCATTGCAATATTTTACACTTTGAGGGGATTTGTACTCTTATTTTCTAGAGAATAACTATTCCATACTTGGAGGAATACTATTCTGCTCAAAATAGAGTACAGCTTACTCCATATGAGTTTTTACGCTTCATCCTTTGAAGATATCACTTTTTTCTTTTGTGCATACACACATTTTACGAAGTGAATTCCCCTATGTGGTAAAGCAGGCCTCTGAAGGGCACTTTAACTTCTTTTTGAGGAAGAGTATTTTCAAGAATAGAAGAACCAGTCTTCCTTTGAAAGCTAAAGTGTGCCTTTGAAGAGGGCTTCACTTTTTTTTTTACGCCTCGGTAGAGGGCTTTTTGATCTTTGTTTTGCATTTCTGACGAAATGCTTCTTTGAAAAGTTGTACCTCTGAGGAGGGCTTTTTCACGTTTCAACACTTGGATGTTTTATTTCAATCTCGGTGAAACGTGTGCCTCCGAAGAGTTGTGCCTCCGAGGAGGGCTTTCCACGTTTCAACACTTGGAAGTTTTATTTCAATCTCGGTGAAACGTGTGTCTCCGAAGAGGTCTTTCTGTTTGATTGCACCTCTGGGAAGAGGTTTTTATTGTTTGATTGTGCCCCTGGAAAGGGGTCTTTTGATTTGATTGTGCCTCTGGGAAGAGGTCTTTTGTTTCTGCCTGTTGGGAGAGGCTTTTATTTTTCGCTGTTCGCTGGGAAGCGGGCCTCCGAAGAGGGCTTTTCACATTTCGACTCACGGGAGTGTATCACCGATCACGGTGAAATGTGTGCCTCCGAGTAGGGTTTTTGCCTGGAAGTTTGGAGTTTCTTTCTCTCGGTTGGACGGATTCACGGGAGTGTATCAACCGATCAGTCCGCAACTTTGTATCAAAAAAGATCTCTCTTTTTCTGGTTTGGCCCGCTCGAGGTCTTTTAGCATTTCAACTGTGGTGAAATTGGCCTCCGAGGAGGGCTTTTCACGTTTCAACACTTGGAAGTTTTATTTCAATCTCGGTGAAACGTGTGCCTCTGAGTAGGGCTTTTGCCTGGAAGTTTGGAGTTTCTTTCTCTCGGTTGGACGGATTCACGGGAGTATATCAACCGATCAGCCCGCAACTTTGTATCGAGAAAGATCTCTCTTTTTCTGGTTAAGCCCGCTCGAGGTCTTTATCCTGCGAAGAGTTGTGCCTCAGAAGAGGGCTTGTGCCTACGAAAAGGTCTTTTGCTGTTTGATGCTTGCTCGCCCATGTCTCTTTGCCATCTATTCATGTCGGCGATCCCCGTTATCTTTTGCAAGTGTCATCCCTTTTTTAGTTGCCAATAATTTTCCTTATCCAAAGAAATATACTTCATAGTTAAGCGAGTTGGTGGTGGTAGACACAGGCTATTTAACTGGTTGTTTGTTTGTTCAAACATTTGCAGTTAGTTAGAAATGGTCCACTTCCATCCACATCGCTAACTTTTGTTCGAAGCACTTCTTTTGTAGGATTTGAGTATGGAAATTTTGAATGGTTAAGCATTTGCTTGCTGGGTGATGTCAGAGATCGCTTGGTCTTGCGATGGGTAAGCTTTGTTTTTATAACCTGCATTATTAAATCGACATTTTAGTAACACAGTTAACGTATTTTATATGTCGAAATAAAACAAAGCAGTTTATAATAGTAGAGAACACAAGATTTATAGTGGTTCGGCCAAAAGCTGGGCCTACATCCACTTTATAGCTTTTCATTATTCACTTGCTTTACAATTGCTTTCAATACAAGAATCATATATTCGTAATTCTTTTACAACATTTCAGCAAAGCTTTTAAGTAAAATATGGACGCAAATGATTGCTGTTCCAAGCTCTTGGGATTGGTTCTCCTTCGACGGCTGTGAGTTTGAATGTGCCATCAAGAAGTTTCATGCCTATAACATATGGCCCTTCCCAGTTTGGCCCAAACACACCTATGGCTGTCATTATTCTCTTTAGGACTAAGTCCCCAACTTCAAAGCTGCGCTGACGAACTTTGGAATTGAAGTGCCTGGCTATTCTTTGCTGGTGAGCTGCAATTCTAAGCCTAGCCTCTTCTCTTCTTTCATCGAGGAGGTCAAGTGCTTCCAATTGCAATTTTTCATTCTCATCTTGATCAAAATGGATCCTTCTGTGTGAGGGGACTTCATTTTCCACTGGAATCATCGCTTCTGATCCGTATGCCAATGAAAATGGAGTATGCCCAGTCGCAGTTTTGTGGGTGGTTCTGTACGCCCATAGTGCAAGCGGTAACTTATCGACCCAACCACCTTTTGCTTTTTCCAGCTGCTTTTTGATGGTTGATTTGATGATTTTGTTTACTGCTTCCACTTGCCCGTTTGCCTGCGGATGAGCCACTACTGAGAGGCTTTTTCGGATCTTGAATCGTTTGCAGAAATCTTGGAACTCCTCACTTTCTAACTGAGTACCATTGTCTGTGATTATCTTCTGAGGCACACCATACCTGCAAATGATATTTTTAGTCACAAAACTTATCATTTTCTTAGAGGTAATAGTAGCCAATGGTTCGGCTTCAGCCCATTTAGTGAAGTAATCAACAGCAACGATAGCATTTTTGATTCCCGATTTAGCAGTCGACAAAGGCCCAATGAGATCTATTCCCCAGATAGCAAACGGCCATGGACTGACCATTTGTGTTAGCTCGGTGGAAGGTGATCTAGGAATTTTAGCGAATCTCCGGCATTTATCACACTTTCGGGAAAAGTTAGCAGAATCCTGATTAATTTCTGGCCAAAAGTATCCATAACGGAGGATTTTCTTTGCTAAAGTTTGACCAACTGTATGATCCCCACATTCCCCTCCCTGTACTTCAGTCAGAATTGTCTTAGCTTCTTCATATGTCACGCATCGGAGTAATGGCATTGAAAATCCTCGTCTGTACAAACGACCATCTTGAACTATATATCTGGAGGCTTTCCTCATCAGCTTTTGTCGTTCTTTTGAACTTTCTGGAAAAGAACCATTGAGTAAATATTCAAGTATCAGAGTCATCCATGATTCTAGCTCTTGGGATACATCCATAATCCAATCAACATCCATTTCATCTGTGCTTGAAGCTTACAAGACTTCGATGGGAACTAATCCCAATAGTTGAGCTTCACCAGTACTTGAATACTTTGCAAGAGAATCCGCTTTCATGTTCTCTTCTCGGGGTATATGGTTTATTGAATAACGGTCAAAATTTTGAAGAAGTTCCCAGGCTTTTGACAAATAGGCGGGTAGATTCCCTCCTTTAGCTTGAAATTCCTTCTTGACTTGGCAGACAATAAGTTGAGAATCACTGAAGATCTGCAATGCCTTAATGTTTAGTTCTTTAGCGATCCTCAAACCAGCAATGAGGGCTTCGTATTCTGCTTCATTGTTTGTCGAAGGGAATTCTAGTCTCGGCGCATAACATAGCGATCGCCCTTCTGGGGTTTCAAGGACAACCCCTGCTCCGGAACAGTAATCATTCCTTGCACCATCGTCATACAATTTCCATTGGATTGGGATGTAATCAGTGGCTTCTTCCTCACTATCACCTTTATCCGTACATTCTGCGATGAAATCTGCTAAATCTTGTCCATTGATTTCTTTCCGGGGATGGTAAGTGATGTCATATTGATTGAGTTCAATATTCCATTTCAAAAGACGGCCCGAAGTCTCGGGACGGAAAAAAACTTGCTTTAGAGGTTGATCAGTGAGGACTTTGATGGGATGAGCTTGGAAATACGGCCTCGATTTTCTTGATGCGATCAACAAACAATAGACGAGCTTTTCCAACCTTGAATAGTTCATCTCTGCCCTAGTGAATCTTCTGATGATATAATAGACTAGGCGTTGAATCCTTGCGTCTTCCCGTACCAACACTGCACTGAGAGTATGAGACGAAATTGCCAAATATATGAAGAGATCTTCACCACTGTCAGGCTTTGAAAGTATCGGAGGCACTTCCATATGACGAACCAACTCATCAAATGCTTTCTGACATTCAGGATTCCACTCAAAGTTTTTTCTTCCTTTCTTCAGAGCATCAAAGAATGGAATGCATTTGTCAGTAGCTTTGGAAATAAACCGACTCAAGGCAGCAACCTTTCCATTGAGACTTTGCAATTCCTTTTTCGTTCTAGGAGCCTTGACCTCTCTCAGGGCAGTGATCTGAGCTGGATTAGCTTCAATGCCCCTAGCGCTCACAATGAAACCCAGAAACTTTTCGGACTCCACACCAAATGAACATTTCAAGGGATTAAGCTTCATTCTGTACTTTCGGAGTACTGCGAACATCTCTGCCAAGTGATCCATGTGGTCCACTGCTTTCTTAGACTTCACTAACATATCATCAACATAAACTTCCATTGTTTTGCCAATCTGTGGTTTAAACATGGCATTAACAAGGCTCTTGTAAGTTGCCCCTGCATTCTTGAGTCCGAAAGGCATGACCTTGTAGCAGTACAGTCCAACATCTGTGATGAAGCTTGTATCCTCTTGATCTGGCTCATGCATCATAATCTGGTTATATCCGG
Organism: Allium cepa; assembly: GCA_030765085.1. NCBI lineage: Eukaryota > Viridiplantae > Streptophyta > Magnoliopsida > Asparagales > Amaryllidaceae > Allium > Allium cepa. Next base: position 237,079,929 of record CM060938.1, read on the forward strand.
AGTACGCATCCATAAAAGATAACAATTCATGCCCTTCCGCCCCATCCACCAACTAATCGATCCTGGACAGCGGGAAACAGTCTTTGGGGAAGGCTTTGTTCAGATCTGAAAAGTCGATTCACACTCTCCACTTTCCGTTAGCTTTTTTAACCACCACTGGATTTGATACCCAATTTGGATAAGTAGATTCTCTGATGAAACTGTTCTCCATGAGCCGATCCACTTCTTCTTTTAACGTTGTCGTTCTCTCAGGACCCTGAGTTCTTCTTTTCTGTTTCACAGGTGTAAATATTGGATCAATGTTCAGAGTGTGTACTGCAATCTCTGGGGATATTCCACACATGTCAGCATGAGTCCAAGCGAATACATCCAAATTTGCCTTCAAAAACGAAATTAGAACATTCTGAACCATTGTGTTGAGTTGTGAACCCACATTCAGAACTTTGTTTGGGTCCTTTGGGTCAACGGATACTGGCACTGTTACCCCTACCGGTACTACCCTATTCTCCCCTGCAATGGCTTTCCTTGGATCCATCTCTCTTCGTGCAGCACTACATTCGCCAGTGCAGGGTCCACCCTGTAATTGCTACAAGGTTGGTTCTTTGGTGTGGACTGGAGCCGCCGCACCTTTTCCCATCTCTCTTTTCCTTGATTCACGCAGCTCTGTAAGATAACATTCTCGTCCCGCATCTTGGTCTCCTTTAATCACGCCAACTCCATTATCCGTGGGGAATTTCATGGTCAGGCACCACAGGGCAAGAACAGCTTTAAATGCAACAAGAGTTGGTCGGCCTAAAAAGGCATTGTAGGCAGAGAATTCTTCAACAATTATAAAGGTTTGCTTTAGAGCCACCTTCCTCAGTCCTTTTTCGAGTTCTACAAACAAATCTATGGTCCCAATCGGCTGTTTGGGTTCTCCAGCAAACCCAGCAAGATGAAGCTTGAACGTCAGCCATTGGAATTTTCATTTGATCAAAGGTCTTCTTGAAGAGAATGTTGCATGAAGCTCCGCAATCAACTAGAACTCTTCTCACAGTAGCCGGCCCAATACCAGCGGATATGACTAGAGGATCTATGGTAGGAGCCTCGATACCCAAAGAATCTCTGGCACCGAATACAATATCTTCTGTGGAAGTCTTTTGTTGCTTTAAAGGCGCATCGTTCTCTAAAACAAAAACATTCTCTTCAACTGGTACATGCCTCAAGGCCCGGGCATACCTTTCCATTTCGCCCCAGCTTTTTCCTGTTGGGTGAGGTCCTCTAGTAATTATATTGATGATAGGTCTTTCCGATTCATGTTCTACAGCCTTCTCACTTGAGCCAGGACGGTGAGCGGAAACTTGTTATCCTTGAGTCGACGAGGCTGGGGCATTTCTATTTCTTTTCACATGCTGCTGGAGTTTGTTTTCCTTCAAGAGTTGTTCAATTACTTCTTTCAACTGACGGCATTCGTTGGTGTCATGGCCGGGCTGGTTGTGGAACCGGCAAAACCTTCCACTTTTTCCATCTTGATCCCAACTCTCATTTTAGGTGGTGTCGGATAATTGACATCATCCTTAGTCGTAAAAAAGATGTTCTCAGGGGTATCGGTCAAGGGTGTGAAATTGAAAGGACGGCCTTTCTTAGCATCTCCCTGTTTCTTTCCACCATCATTTCCCCTTTTCTGAGTGTTAGGTTCTTTCTTGTTCGAAGGAGTACCATTGTACCCGGCTTCTGCTTATACCACCTTAGCCGGTGTTTGGAGGCTCTCCAAGCGCATGAATTCATCCGCTTTCTTGTAGAACTTGTCAAGCGAGTTTGTATCTTTCATTTTCAACAATTTTCCAAATTCACTCGATTTGTCAATCGCCCTCATCAAGTATGTTAGGACCATGCGTGGCTCAACATTATCTACCTCGGCCAATGCTATGTTAAAACGATTTAAAAATGATCTGATAGATTCTCCCGGATTTTGCTCTGGACTTGACAGCGACATTATATCCTTTGCTTTAGAAGCATACAATCGAAATTGATCCTTGAATTTCCTGGTCAAATCAGAGAATTGATCAATGGACCTGACTGGCAGCTTTGTAAACCACAATAGAGCCAACCTTCAAGATAAACCGGGAAATATCGACACTTGATCTCATCAGACGCTCTGGCACCTGTCATATGCCAGTCGTACTTGTACAGAAACTCGTTAGGATCACTCGTCCCCTTGTAGGCCGGAATAGTAGGGGGAACGAATTTCCTTGGGAACTCTGCCTTCAAGATCTTTTCAGTAAATGGAGTTTTGCTTGGAGCAAAACCCCACTCTTTCTCATCTTCATCTTTTCGCATATTTTCCTTCGTGATTTGACGAACCGCACCCGAAAAATACTCTTCATCATTTAGAGGCTCTGGAGGGCACACATCAGCCACTCTCTCTGAATTCTGTCTTGACAATCGTTCACGGAAGGTCGGCTGCGGCCTTGATCCTCCAGCTTGAAGAGGAGTCCTTTCTACAGGGTCTGCGGCTCTTTGAGAAATGTTCCCTTCAACATCCTGAACTCCCACAGTAGGGTTCCCATCATTATTAACCGGTTGACGATTTGCTTCTAGCAGATCATTCAACTTACTTAAGATCAGCACATTCTGAGCATTCTGAGCTTCCAACTGCGCATTCTGAGCATTCAATTGTTGATTCAACCCCAAAACTACGGCGTCCAATTCTGCTCGCGTAACTCCAACAGTTGGAGCTGCTTGACTTGAAGGAGGAGAGGTAGCAGTATTCTATTGAACATTGTCAGATCTTACAGAACTTCGTTTTCTCCCAGGAGCCATTATTTCCAATAAACTTCTGGTTTTAAAAGAAATCCTTTCAAAAATCCTTTGCGGAGCAATGGTGGAAATTTCCTGAGTTGGGTTCTCAGTGAAAGCACCAAAAATGTTAACGTTTAAAATCGAACGTTAACACCCCGGTGTATATTGAGATTGAGTGAAAGCACCACCCGTGAACACGGGAACTAAAACAAGTAGAAAAGTCATAGAGAAAGCAAAAAAGACAACAGTTTTTATCGTGGTTCGGCTTCAGGTAAGCCTATGTCCACTTTAATCCTTTTTATTACTGAATCAATTACAATTTTACAGCAATCTTCAATTACAATACTGATGAGACAAACAACTAGAACTTCAATGTAGAAGAATTCTTTGAATCCATGTTGATTGCATTAGATTTCCTCTTGAAGTTTGTTGAGATGCCTTTCGTATTTGAAGTGTTGAGTGAGTCGAGAATTCAGCAGAGTATCGGCGTTTTCGGAATGTGCCAAAGGTAGGTTGGTATTTATAGGGAAATTCCCCCCTTGGGTCGTAAGTCGTGACCGATCTATGGTAAGTCGTGGCCGACTCACCTGGCCAAGCTCCATGGTTTCACAAAGGTTCCCTTGTATAAGTTCCAAGTCGCCCCCGAGTCAACACAACCTTCTATAAGTAATACGACATCGGGCTTATATTTAGTAGCTTTAGGTCGTGGACGACTCAAGCTAGGTCGTGAGTCGTGAACGAGTTAACTGGCAAGTCGTAAGTCATGCCTTAACTGGTAAGTCCTGAATCGTGTACGAGTTAAGAGGCCACTGTGCCAAGTAGCTGCATTGAACTTGTCTTCCTTTGCTTGGGTCGTGAACGACTTAACATAGGTCATAGGTCGGTTGCGACTTAGGTATAGTTCATGATCTTGTCCCTGTCCAGAAAGTTAGAGCGGCAAGCTTTCTGGATAGTTAGGTCGGCTTCTATCTTAGGCCAGCACCCGTGTTAGGTCGGTAGCTTTCTTAGGTCGATAGCTATCTTAGGTCGGCATCCATATTAAAGCATTAGGTCGGCATCCCTCTGGGTTGGTAACTGTTAAGCCTTATGTCGGTATCCCTCTTAAGCCTTAGGTCGGCATCCCTCTCAAGCCTGTTAGGTCGGTATCCTTTTAATTCGTTGAGTCATGGTCGGGGCGGAGTTAACACTTCAGGTAATGTGAATGATGACCGTTATTATTAGTGAAATATTGGTTTTAATAATAATGTTCTAAAATTTTTGGTTAATAACAGTTGTGGAAAGAAAAATTATAACCTTTGGCAGATAGTGTAAATAGATTTATTACAACGGTATTTTTGAATAAAATTTAAGACTTGTAGGAAATTCTTAGGTCAACCAAATATGAGATAGTGGCACTAGGCTACTATAGATATCTTCCAAAAGACGGTTCATTCTCATATATTTTAAAGGTTCTATACATATGAAATACTTAATAACTATTACAAATAGTTTTGACAATTCCCAAATAATATGGAGCTTTCATAGAATTTGGTAAGAAGGATTATAAAATTCAATTAGAAAATGAAAAATATTCTCCTAAAACATACAATAGAATTGATATATTAATAAACAGCACAAATTAAGTATCGTAACTCCAAAGCACAATGCACGTCTCAAACAAGATAACTCAAATAAAAAGAGCTATAACATCAACGTTCCATAATAAATTTACATAAATGGATGTACAAACAAATATCAAACACTCCATGGCTAAAAATGTGTATTTACATAATAGCAAACCTACATTTTATCTGGCCGTCTGCCATTTAAACGCAACAACAACGTAGACCAAGTTTAGCAAGTCGATCGATCCATTTCGGAATTGATTTTCCAGTTTTGAAGCAAACATCATTGTTAGAATGGTTAAAGTTCTTTGTAAATAGATTGTAGGAATCGCCACTGTAGTTGCGAGGAAGAACATCCATGAATAAGCGTAACTGGAGTGGATCATAGGAAGTTGTTCCAACCACAACTGATTTCCTGAATTTGTAGTTCGGACATTTTTTGGGTTCTACTTCAAATACACCACATGATGGAAAATCAGCTGCCCCAAACGAATACTCTACTCCTTGAACTGTGAGGAAATCCTCTATAAAACACTAATGTATTGAATGTCACTCAAATAAATGAAATTTCCTTGATTTTTTTTTTCAAATAGGAAAACCAAAGCATTTTAAAGGAAAGTACTTCTTCCTTTAAGTTTTTCTTTTTATGTAAGCATTGGTATTTGATGTAATCATGACACGAACCAATTGACCAATCGAATTTACTACTAAAGACTATGCGAACAACTATTGTAATAATACACATAAACCAATGTTAATAACACTTTTGTAGGAAACTTATGTGGTATGTTGGATCTGTAACAATATTAATTTCGAATGATCATAGAAAGAACTTACACTTTAAAACAAGTTTCTACAAGAACAGAGATACAAACATTAAGAATACAACTTAAAATAATAACAATTTTTTTACAATATTTTATTAGGTAACAATAAAATTCATATTAACCATGATTAAATATCATCTCTTTACTTGGTTGATAAATCATCTTAAGTTCACATTGATAAAATGTAGCAGTTTTATTAAGGTAAATATCTAGTAAATTCTATGCTAAATAAATGACTATTTTTAACTTGTCAACAACAATATTCTATTCACATTTCATATATAAAAAATTATATATGCAAAACCAAAAATTCTATATAATAAAATAAGAAGCCCCATAACTACATCAACTAGTTCCTATATAATGGAAATGTGAACTAGGCATAGTTAGGTGCAACAATAAATGAAAATAAAAAAAACAAAAATGTTCAAAATTACCTTCCACTCCAGAATGAAATGCACCAAGGCCTGCCCAGTAACATAAACGATTAGTTGAGGTTAAGTCATAAATGTTAAGAGTAACTGGTGCTTCTGTTGGCCTTCTCTCATGTCTTTCCATTGTCATGCGCTCTAAGCGTGCGGTAATCATTACAAATATTCATTCAAGTTCTTTGTATATCCATTAGACTGATCAACATGTATTCCCGCATCTTCTGTCGCGGAACATAAAGAAGCTTGTTGCGCAATAAAATCGACTATTTTTTGGCGCAATTCCTTGTTTCTTATTTGGCTAAAAGAATTTATTGACTCTTTAATCTATTTTAAATTCAAATGAAATGCTTATTTTGACTATATAATTATGGAAATTAATTATAGAAATTGATTGCAAATTATCAAAATTTTCCTAATTGATTAAGTATGCTATGTATAAATTTATCAATCGATTAATAACTTTTGTTAATTTACCCAGTAACTTCAGAATTAGTAAATCAACCAATTAGTTTCCTCTAACTAAATGAGGCAATTAATTTCCTTTAATTAATTATTTTATTGAAATTTAGGAAAATCAATTCATTTTCAAAATTATACTCTCACTAAAATTAAATATAAGTTTCGTGTGAAAATTATTAGAAAACTTCTTAATTGATTATGCAATATGCTAATAAATCAATTGATTAGTATCGTTTCTAAACCTATTTATTAATTATGCAATTAGATGACTTTTACCATGTAATCAATTTTTTTAAATTATGAATGCTTGTGCGTGTATAGTAAGCATAATATGAAATACTCAATAACTATTACAAATAGTTTTGACAATTCACTAACACTATGGAGCTTGTGTAGGATCTGGTAAGAAGGATTATAGAATTCAATTAGAAAATGAAAAATTTTCTTCTAAAACATAAAATAGATTTGATATGTTAATAAACAACACATATTAAGTATCATAACTCCAAAGCACCATGCACATCTCAAATAAGATAACTCAAATAAAAAGAGCTATAACATCAATGTTCCATAATAAATTTACATAAATGGATGTACACACAACGTCAATCATTCCATGGATAAAAATGTATGTTTACATAAAATAGCAAACCCACATCTTATCTAGCTGTCTGCCATTTAAACGCAACAACAACGTGAACCAAGTTTAGCACGTCGATTGATCCATTTTGGAATTGATTTTCCAGTTAATTTGAAGCAAACATCCTTGCTAAAACGGTTACAGTTCTTTGTAAATAGATTGTAGGAATCACCATTGTAGTTGCGAGAAAGAGCATCCATGAATAAGCATAACTGGAGTGGATCATAGAAAGTTGTTCCAATCACAACTGATTTCTTGAATTTGTAGTTCGGACATTTTTTGGTTCTACTTCAAATACACCACATGATGGAAAATCAGCTGCCCTAAACGAATACTCTACTCCATGAACTGTGAGCAAATGTAGGAAATCCTCTATAAGACACTAATGTATTCAATGTCACTAAAATAAATGAAATTTCCTTGATTTTTTTTCGAATAGGAAAACCAAAGCATTTAGCACTTCTTCCCTTAAGTTTTTATTTTTATGTAAGCATTGGTATTCGATGTAATCATGATATGAACCAACTGACAAATCGAATGTACTACTAAAGACTATGTGAACAACTATTGTAATAATACACCAAAACCAATGTTAATCACACTTTCGTAGGAAACTTATATGGTATGTTGGATCTGTAACAATATTAATTTCGAATGACCATCGAAAGAATTTACACTTTAAAACAAGTTTCTACAAAAACTGAGATACAACTTAAAATAATTACAATTTTTTTTTACAATATTTTATTAGGTAACAATAAAAAATTCATATTAACCATGATTAAATATCATCTCTTTACATGGTTGATAAATCATCTTAAGTTAAGATACATTGATAAAATGAAGCAGTTTTATTAAGGTAAATATCTAGCAAATTCTATGCTAAATAAATGACTATTTTTAACATGTCAAAAACAATATTCTAGTTAGATTTCATATATAAAAAATTATGTATGCAAAACCAATAATTCTATAGATAATAAAATAAGAAACCCTATAACTACATCAACTAGTTCCTATATAGTGGAAATGTAAACTAGGCTTAGTTAGGTGCAATAATAAATGAAAATAAAAATAAACAAAAATGTGCAAAATTGCCTTCCACTCTAGAGTGAAATGCCCCAAGGCTTGCCCAGTAACTTAAACGATTAGTTGAGGTTAAGTCATAAACATTAAGAATAACTGGTGTCTCTATTGGCCTTCTCTCACGTCTTTCCATTGTCACGCGCTCTAAGCGTGTGGTAATCATTACTAAATATTCTTTCAAGTTCTTTGGATATCCATTTGAATGATCAACATGTATTCCCGCATCTTCTGTGGTGGAACGTAAAGAAGCTAGTTGCGCAATAACATCGACTATTTTTTTCCGCATTTGCTCTTTAGTTTTGGTAGCTTGGTCAATTTTTCTTTTATAAGCTTCCAAGCATTCCTCTTGTTCTAACTCAAGTATAATTCTCTCTCTATTTGTATTTGGTTCACCAATCTCATCCCAAATCACCTGTTATAGTAATGTAGTAGAAATTAGTGACTAGGAAATAAATAAGACTTTCTTCGATATCTTTTTTCTGTATATATTCTCCTCATCTATATATTCATATGATTTTTATCAAACTAGAATATCGATTTGTAATGTTGTTGCCTTATCATACTAGAATATAATAAGAATTATGTAAAAGGTTAAAATAATGTAAAATGATGGAATCAAAGCATCATTATTATACCTAAAATGGGTGAATAACAAAATAATTTCACAAAATGTTAAATAATCAATAAATATAAAGTGTTCATCTATAAGACAATTGATCCTTACTTCACAGCTCCAACTAAACTTCACCTTAGGAGCATAGATTGAGCAACTCCGGTTGTCACATTGTAAATGTGGCATGCAATGAAATTTGAATATTCGTATGTTACGATGGGTGTAAACAGCACATGCGACTCTGTACTTTTTATGAGCTTGCTTCCGTAAGAAAATATTTAATTGCATCCCATAATATAGGAATAAGAAAAAAAACTGCAAGGTTGATGAAGACCACAATAAAGGAAAACAAATCAGCTTTAGTTCATTGCTCCGTTTATTTAGTTGCTTCCATCTACAATAGATTGAGCATTATTTATGTTTTTCAAATTTTTTTTGAAGTTGATATGTTCTATAGCAATATTACATCTTTATTAAAATCACTCAAGAATTTTTGTAACGATGTCAAATATTGTAGATTATCCAAAGATATTTAACTCGTGTATAGAGCACTCATGTTGTCTGAAAGGAATGACATGTTTATGTGCTATGTTTTTATGTAAGTGAACCAAGTTGTTGATAAAATGTCTTAAATGTAAAATGAGATATATAAAAACTTTACCAAACTTTAGTTTACTAAGAAGATTTTTGTATTTTATCTAATAATCATAAACAAGAAAAAATAGGAAATTAACCATTATTACTGTTTCTTAAAAGGGTGTCACTTCTATAATTGCGATGAAGCTTGTCAGTATTTGAAGCACCACAAAAGCATTGTTGTATAGTTCATTTAATCATTATTTAAATAAATTTTGAACCAACCAATATGTACAAAGATGTCAATATCACTAACATAAAAATTTAAACACAAATACGAGCCTATAAAAAAAGTGTTTGGTATAAAAATCAACCACGATATAATCGATCGCACGTTATTCAGCCGCAAGATGAACAAATCTAAATAATCTTATTTCGTAGTACGTTTTTAAATTTTTCCATCTATTTTACTACCTTGTTCATGCTTTCATGTTGATTACTACCTAACTAATGTACAACTATGATTTATCAAACAATTTCATAAATTAGACTTACAAACATAGTTACTATGAACTGCAAACTAAGCCTATTTTAGAAGATATTAACAGTTTTTTGAAGTATATACAATTATACATCGCTAAAGAACAAAATATAAATAATTTAAAAAGTAATAATACGAAATTCATTTTATAGTTGGTACGTTTATAATTTCAGAGGATTTTTAAGTCCAAATTGGCTTTCCAAAAAGATGAATAGTGCATTTGGTTGCAATAGGAAAAAAATTCAAATTACTCCAAACAATGAAATAAAAAGAAGAATACATTTATTAACAACATATTAGTATCAATAATTTAGAACCAAGCTTTGATCTAGCCTATATATAAAGACAAGAGTTTTATTGTCTGGCCTACATAGAACATAAATACATATGTTTAGGTTATTTTAAGCCCAAATTATTGTTTTTAAAAATTAAAATTTTGTTTTGCTATGATATATAAAAGAACAATATTACTTATAATAATCCAAATAAATATAAAAAACATTTTAAAAAGACATTTAGCCTAAGCTATGCAATATTTTAGGTTATTGTAAATTACAGGTTATTATATCTCAATTATGACCAAGTCATTTATTATCCAAAAAAATGCATCAACAAATTGGTTGGTATTGCCTTACGAACCTACAAAAATAATTTTTTAAGTAATACCTCATGATAAATAAAATTAAAATGATATTAACTACTTATTTGAGTCAAGGTGGTAAGGCCTTTCAATAAGAAATTGATTAAAGTTATCTAAGCTAAATAAATTGTCCTTCCCTTCAAAACTGATTTTATGTTGGGTTTAATTAATCAATTCCTTCATTTCAAGCACTGTAGAATAAAGGGTTGGACTTGAGATTATATCATAGGAGAACATGTCAAATGTTTTAGATTTTAATGTATACTTAATTTTATGATGGATTTGACATGTTCTTTCTCTAGAAATACCTTTTAACATTTGACATGCAAAATTAACGCAAAATAGTAACGTCATAGTTTTTATAATTAATATTTGACATACACAATTCATTGTAATTTAAATTGTATTCAAAACATTTAATATACTTTATTTTCTAATTAATAATGCACCTAGAGATGAAAGGGCTCTTGGAGTTAATATTTATTAAAAATTAATTATGGAGATAAATTTTATATTTAACATACATATATCAAAGATCAAGCTTTAAATATACATAAATTATTTGAATATATAAACCCTAATAAAGAAAACCAAAATACAAAATACACTAAAATAAATGGCCAATTCTATCAACACTCCACTTTTTCCTACATGGCGTTTTATTAAAAAACACAGAGCACATTTTTCTTTCTTACTCCATTTTATTTTGAAATTACACTTGTTTCTTTATCCCACTCATTCTTATTTTCCACTCTTCTCATGGCAATAATAAAAGATTCTCATCTCACAACATTTAAAAAATTCTTAACGATCATCGACAATTTAGTCTTCTTTTTTTTATCCAATAATGCAATTTAAAAGAGAACATGCTACAGCTTAATAAAGTAAAAGAATGATAGGAATCTTATGTAATATATTTCAGGCATACTAGGTTTATTATTATTCCACATGGACTATGCACTATCTTAGTAGCAATTCAAGTATTAAATAGGCATGGTTGATATCATATCCTAGTTACTATATATGAAACGTAGAAAACATACATAGTTATTTTCTAGTAATAAGATATCTTCTTAAAAAATTCTACCCTTATACTCATGAAAGTATACGAACAAAAGAGAAGGAGATGGAAAATATGAGGACATGAAAAAAACTAAGACATCTCAGTAAAAATAATTACAAGGATAAAACAGTCGTTTATTTCCAAAAAAATTAAATTGGCAAAAATGGAATAATGTGGTATGTTAAGAATGAGCCAAAATAAACAGTAAACTAATCAAATCGAACCTTAAATAGTTTCTTGTAATTCAAGGAAAATAGAAAAGAAATAAATGGATATATTTTTTAGCAAAACATAACATATTCCATGGGCTAGCTGATTATACAATAAAAGAATATGAATGTAAATTGCAATGTTTATAGATTGTTGATAGAGATATAAATATACTTTGTGTGCAAAATGAAAAATTATTCCGGAGGGAATAGGAAATGAAACGAGAGTCAATAGGTGGAAAGAATACCAAAGGTCATACATTGAACTTTTTATGTATTAGATTACAAGGTATAAGGTGTATCTAGAGTATGGCATTAAATGGAATGAAAATGTGGTTTGTAATATTGAAATACCTGAAGCTTGGCAAGTAGATATTCTCTTTCTGCCTTCTGTATATCATCACCCAAAGGTCTATATGTAGAAGGATTAAATTCTCCTTCAACATCTGGTGAGATCTCAAAGGTTGAAGAGGAAGCAACAATGAGTGTGATTCTAACGGTGGAACCAATAATTATATCATAGGCGAGGCTGCAAATTGCTAGGAAATTAGTGAACAGGAGGAGAGAGAAGATTGCAGTTGTGTATGAAAAGCATGAAATGATGAATGTGAGTTTTAGGCAAAGAAATAGTGTACGCAGATCTAGGTTTTTGAGTGTTAGAGACATAATGGTATGTATAATATGTTTTTGGTTACCAAAATGCTATAGCACTGAAAAATGAAATATTATGATAAATATTATAGATTTTACTTAGAGGTATAGAGTGGAGAATGGAAATGGGTTTTTATAGAGAATGACAAATTCTCTCTAGACTTCTCCTTTAATTATTATTACCTTCATCTCGTATTTATTTGGCATTAAAAGAATTCATGACTTTTTTAATCTATTTTAAATTCAAATGAAATGCTTTTTTTGACTGTATAATTATGGAAATTAATTATAGAAATTGATTGCAAATTATCAAAATTTTCCTAATTGATTAAGTATGCTATATATAAATTTATCAATCGATTAATAACTTTTGTTAATTTACCGAGTAACTTCAGAATTAGTAAATCAACCAATTAGTTTCCTCTAACTAAATGAGGCAATTAATTTCCTTTAATTAACTATTTTGTTGAAATTAAGGAAAATCAATTCATTTTCAAAATTATACTTTCATTTAAATTAAATATAAACTTCATGCGAAAATTATTAGAAAACTCCTTAATTGACTATGCAATATGCTAATAAATCAATTGATTTGTATCGTTTTAAAACCTATTTATTGATTATGCAATTAAATGACTTTTACCATGTAATCAATTTTTTTAAATTATGAATGCTTGTGCGTGTATAGTAAGCATAATATGTAAATAGTCCTAATCACTTATTTTATCGATATAATCATTCCAACATGTTATTACTTTGTTTCGCTTTCTATAAAGTTATTTTACATATAAGGTCTTATTTCAATATCTCGCAATTAATTTTATATCTTTCGCTACTCTTAGAACCTGAAACATGGAAAGAAAACCCAAGTCTCAATAGAACAACGGGGAATTAAGGTAAAATTTCCATCAAATCTTAATAAAGGAGATGAAAGTTGTGCATACTCTCCTAGACATTTTGTAACAAATAGTATCCAAATCAAGTCTTCAATATAGATTATAGTGCAATGAAAATTAAAATATAACTAAACTATACAAATGACCGAAAAGTTTACCAAATGATTGTATCATTACTACTATGCAATAGCGTCAGCCATGCTAGACAACTCATTGTCAAACGATTTTGGAATTTGTATATTATTGAATTGGGTACAAGATTATATTCCAAATTTTGGTTAATTTCAAATTTCGTTGATTGATCAACAATAAATGCTTTCCATTTATAATTAAAAAAATATCTTGTTTAAAATAATAGATTTCAAATGGTTTTTGTTATGAAATTGGTTGCATGGGACTCTGAAATTTGGAAATATAATTCTTCACACTACTACAAAATCAGGTTGTCACTTTTTTTTTTCCTTTCTTGCTACCCAGTTCAATCTTTCTGACTTGATAACAGCTTAAAGTTTAAAGCTGCTTACATAGAAATATGTAGAGAATGCGTATGATTATTTTCAAAATTTTATAGTTATATGGAACTACATATTCGTATCTCGTTTTCAGTCCTTTTTATTCATTGTTTGACCAGTTTGTAAGTAAGCTTTGATTCTTCATCTAATTTATTGCATGTTTTTAATACAAATATATATATATATATATATATATATATATATGTATGTATGTATGTATGTATGTATGTATGTATGTATGTATGTATGTATATATTATAATGATGATGTTAAGACATATTGCAGAAGATCTCACTATTTGATATTTAGCTGTATTATTTGTACTTTCCTAGTTATTATATTTCCTATTACATTATTAATTTGGCTTCAAGTAACTAGATATAAATATAAATCATTTATTTTTGTATGTCAATTAAGCCATTAGTAAAAGTATTGGCTTTTAATGATTGTTAATTTTTTCTCTCTCCCCCTCTTCTTCTTTTATATTTTATTTTATTAAATAATTTCAACAAATGATAAATGCCAAAAATTTCACATATTTGTTTGGTTTAATTTATCTTGAATAATTGAGTGCATGTTAAAAGTGAAAGAAAGATTGGAGTTTAGAAATTATCACTACAACAAAATTGCCCTAATATAGCTATATTTTTTGCAATGGTCAAAATCTACCAGTTGTAACTAAGGTTTTTACAACGTTTTGTTTCAGAAAGTTGTAATAAACTTACTTTCAACAACTTTTTTTTGTTAGTTGTTTCATATGGATATTACAACTATTTTTCTTTTGCCAATTGTAATAGATGTTAATTTTCACCAACTCTTTGGTTATGCTAGTTATAATAGATACCTATTAGCTCCTTTTGGTCGCCTATTGTAATAAATAATTAATATGTAATAAGTAACAATTAATAATTACAATTAAATTAAAATAATTAACAAATAATAAAAATTTAATAATAAATAATAATAAAATAAATGATACTTAAATAATAATAAAAATTAGATATTAATGGCAAACATGTTTGGTTTCAGTTGGTTGGTATTTCATACTAGGAGAATACAGTCACGGGTTCGATCCTAGAGATGTACCTTGTTGAAATTAATGGAGCATGCTAAATAATATAAATAATTATTATTAATGTATAATAATTAAAAACTTCTATTAAATACTAATAATTAATTATTAACTTGAAATATGAAATAACCATATTAATAATTAATTATTAATTTATATTTAATAATTAATCAATAATAAATTAATTAACAATCAACAGTCAATCAATAAATAATAAATAATAAATATTTAGTTATACTTAATAACTATTATTAAAAATAGTAATTAATAATAAGTAATATGAAAATTATAATAATTAGTTAAACAAAAGTTAAACGCTAATAATTAAAAGCTAATATTTAATATCAAATAATAATAATAATTAACAATTTAATTAGATAATATTAATTATAGATTATTCTGAAATATGAAATCATTACTATTAATATTCAGTAATCCACCTAAGTGAAATATACTTTCTTAATGAATTTAGAAATTCGTACAATATTTAAATATAAATTGTCACTTATGGTTCTATCTTCAACAAGCGAGCATAGCATTTGAGCGGTCCAACCATATGTTGCATGTATGATAATTTTTCCTGTTTTACTTATAAAAATTAAAATAAATAATATTTTTGTATAAAATATTTTCCCTATTAAGTAATAGATAATTAATAAATAACTTTTACGAATTAAGATTAAATATATTAAAATTAATAATTATTATTGTTAATTAGCAATATAAACATATTAACTAACATTTAATAATTCATATTCAATTATAATTATGGGTTTTATATAATAATTGCTAGCAGTAATTATTAATTACTTTTGAATATACAAAAGTAGGTAATTAATAATCTTAATTGTTGTATAATAAAATATTGATAATAATTAAAATTATTAATACACAGTTATAATTAAGAAGTAATAATTAATAATTAAGAAGTAATAATTAATAATTAAGAAGTAATAATTAATAATTACTATTCATTATCTAAAAATTAATAATTAAGACTAATATTTAATATTTAACATCTACTAAGTAATATATTGAAATTTTGTCTAAAATAAATTTAAAAATATTCATATAACTTAGAAAACTTTCGTAAAATTTGAAAATACCATTTTGAAATTTTCATAAAATTTAATTAAAATATTTAAAATTTTGAATGTATTTAAAATAAAGAAAAAAGTATTTATTAAGTTTAAAGTCCATAAAATTTAAATACAATATGAAAATATTCAAAATAAATCAAAATTAAAAAAGTTAAAAAAATTATAAATTCGAATAATAACATTATGTTAGTAATTATTATTTTCATATACATGTGGATGTTCACTTTTGTAATTAGTGGAATTTTTGTTCGTGCATCCAAATATTGGACCCAAATTCCAAAACTAAGTTCAGCTCCGACTTACTTTTCGTTCCCCTTTCTCAAATCCGTGGCTCTCTCGTTCTCATCGATCACTACTATTTTCTACAATCCCTCTTGCTTTTTATACCTTATCGTTTGTTCTTTAACTGGCTTGCCACCATCGCCATCAACTACCTCACATACAACTGGGCCAACTTGCCTTTACCCACAACGACCCATTATTGCGCCAAATTAGAAAGCTTGAAGCGAAGTCGATCTCTTCCTGGAAAGCATAGGCAAAGGCTCTTCCATGCCCTCGCCACCCGATTCTCCACGTCGATCTCCTCATTTCGTCCGTCGATCAAGCAAAGATCTTAATGCCACTGGCTCCAGAAGCAACTATTAGGTAACCATGCACATTTCCTTTATGTGTTTATCCATCATGTGCATCTATTAGGTGACCGTGCTATTTTAAGTATTAGCACCTGCATTAGTTTAAAATAACATACAATTAAAACCATACAGACTTTATTCATGAGAAAGTTTAGTAATATAATATATCATATTTGAGTTCTCGTTTCATTGTTGTGAGCATAGTAGTAGTTCTTTCTAGCTTCTAACGTGTAAAGGAGTTCAAAATAGCATACAAGATCTTAGCATTAGTGCCTCGAATTGTTTTTGCAAAAACAAATTATTTTCCTTCTATAGTTTTGCAACTAATTTCGATTACATTGGCCAAAGCATACAAGACAAAACGCATGTTTAAAATAGTATTAGGTTGTCTTATGACCTAGGTAAAGAATTTTCGCTCTTGGTTAACAATTATTAAAAATTTAGCAATTTACAATAAAGTATAAATATCTTTTACTAAATTAGCATTATTGTTTGCTAATTAGAATCATTTTAGGCCATAATATTTAGGACTATTTTCTGTAGCCGATAAAGTATGTATTTTCCTAACTTTTGAATTATCTACTAACTAACACTCTGATTCACACTGATCAATATTCTTTTTTACAGATTTTGTTACATCCATCAATGTCTCTTTTGTTGGCCAATTTTAAGTGAATTTTTTATGTTTTAATCATAAAGCATTGCTGCTTTCAATGGGAACCTCCATATCGTATGATTTGTAGATATTTTCTTCTGTAGATATTGTAATTTTGGAATTTTATGGGTTAAGCAATTAAGCTTGATGACAGGTTAGCTATTACCCATAACATTGTTGGGCTATGAACAAATGGGTTTGGTCGTCTTGCAATGTATCGAATTAAAACGGTTTCATTAGAGTTATGTGGTTGATTTTATAACTTGAAGTGGTTGTTAAAATTACATGTAATATTCACTGTCCATATATTAGAGCCTTTGAACTATGATTGTAGATTATGTAGTGCAATGATTGACCCTTTCTTAAATGCAAGGTTTATTTAACTTTGAATTTAGAACACACTAATTTTTGGAAGTCCCTTCATTTTATTGGATATAGTTTATATAGTTTGTTTTATAATGTAGGCATATGAGACAGCTTATGCTAGTTAATATGCTTGGTATCTTATAAAACGGCACACAATTTATTGATGGTTTCTACAATAAGTTAGATGTAGATTCTTTTCTATCAAAGATGACTTGGGGATGGCGAAGTTAATAATTTTCACAACTATCACACCTGAACCGAATATTCACATGTAAAAAAACAAATGGTGTCTGTTTTGATCGCCATTATCGCTTAGAACATTGTTATCAATATTCTAAAATTATGCTGTTTTAATCCTATTTAAAACCAAATATCTTCACCTATTTTAGTCACAATCAAAATAATTCATTTATGCGATGGTCGAAAGTTATACCAAGTTTGAATCTACATTTCAAGTTGGAAAATTAAATCAGACAACAGTTGGATGAACTTTTTATTCTTATTTATTTCAGAGGCTCATACTTCAGCTAACTATACTACATAGTGTTTAGATATGTAATTCACGCATCAATAGTTCGGAAACCAAGAACAATCTTCCATTGTTCAAATGTACATCACTCGTTAAATAACATGTTTATTGTAAATGTAAATCAATCGTTAAATAATATGTTATCTTTGATTTGGCCTCTATTCATGATAGATTGCTTGATGGAGGCATTGACTCTATGTTCGAAAATTGATTGCTAGGCTACCAGTTACAGTTTATATCAATCTTAAAGCATAATTTTGTCATTTTGCATGGTTGTCGAAGAACTTGCTACTTCTATTTAATTATTATGGTTTCAAGAGAATTAAATGGAAGTCTTTCAATATATGTGGAATAATTACTCAAAACTACTTATGTCAACTTAATAAAACTTAATGGCATATCTTTACTAAAGCAAAATACATTACGTATGATTCTATCACCCTTTTTTTCGTTTTTTCTTTTTTAATTTGTGTATGAATTTGTAAATATAACCAATTATATTTATATTGTTAATAAAATATATTTGTATTGTTAAGTAACTATTTTAGTGCACCCATGTACCATTAGGAGCCGATGCTTGAAAAGTTTGGGTCGATTCGGTAGTGGACCTTGAAGCCGTTCTATATAGACTTACGATAGACATCTATAGTTTTGGACAGGCGGTTGGGATGATTTTTGCTTGACACAAGGACTTTATCTCTTATGATCAATATGTATCGGTCCTCCTATTAACATACGTTATGGATTTGGGTATGTTTTTAATAGAGTTATGAATGCACAAATGGTGTAAAGTTGAACTTGTTTTGGATTTTTTTGAACGTAAATGATTTGTGTTGTTTCAAGTAATGTGAATGATAACTGTTATTATTAGTGAAATATTGGTTTTAATAATAATTTTCTGAAATTTTTGGTTAATAACAGTTGTGGAATGAAAAATTATAACCTTTGGCAGATAGTGTAGATAGATTTATTACAACGGCATTTTTGAATACAAATTTAAGATTTGTAGGAAATTCTTAGGTCAGCCAAATATGAGATAGTGACACTAGGCTACTATAGATAATCTTCCAAAAGACGGTTCATTCTCATATATTTTAAAGGTTCTATGCATATGAAATACCCAATAACTATTACACATAGTTTTGACAATTCCCAAATAATATGGAGCTTTCGTAGTATTTGGTAAGAAGGATTATAAAATTCAATTAGAAAATGAAAAATATTCTTCTAAAATATACAATAGATTTGATATATTAATAAACAACACAAATTAAGTGTCGTAACTCCAAAGCACCATGCACATATCAAATAAGATAACTCAAATAAAAAGAGCTATAACATCAATGTTCCATAATAAATTTACATAAATGTATGTACACACAAATATCAAACACACCATGGCTAAAAATGTATATTTACATAAAATAGCAAACCTACATCTTATCTGGCCTTCTGCCATTTAAATGCAACAACAACGTGGACCAAGTTTAGCAAGTCGATTGATCCATTTTGGAATTGATTTTCCAGTTAATTTGAAGCAAACATCATTGTTAAAATGGTTATAGTTTTTTGTAAATAGATTGTAGGAATCACCAATGTAGTTGCGAGAAAGAACATCCATGAATAAGCGTAACTGGGTGGATCATAGGAAGTTATTCCAACCACAATTAATTTCCTGAATTTGTAGTTCGGACATTTTTTGGGTTCTACTTCAAATACACCACATGATGGAAAATCAGCTGCCCCAAACGAATACTGTACTCCTTGAACTGCGAGGAAATCCTCTATAAGACACTAATGTATTGAATGTCACTCAAGTAAATGAAATTTCCTCGATTTTTTTTCAAATAGGAAAACCAAAGCATTTTAAAGGAATGTACTTCTTCCCTTAAATTTTTCTTTTTATGTAAGCATTGGTATTCGATGTAATCATGACATGAACCAACTGACCAATCAAATGTACTACCGAAGACTATGCGAACAACTATTGTAATAATACACATAAACCAATGTTAATAACACTTTTGTAGGAAACTTATGTGGTATGTTGGATCTGTAACAATATTAATTTCGAATGATCATAGATAGAATTTACACTTTAAAACAAGTTTCTACAAGAACAGAGATACAAACATTAAGAATACAACTTAAAATAATAACAATTTTTTTTACAATATTTTATTAGGTAACAATAAAAAATTCATGTTAGCCATGATTAAATATCATCTCTTTACTTGGTTGATAAATCATCTTAAGTTCACATTGATAAAATGTAGCAGTTTTATTAAGGTAAATAACTAGTAAATTCTACGCTGAATAAATGACTATTTTTAACTTGTCAACAACAATATTCTATTCACATTTCACATATAAAAAATTATATATGCAAAACCAATAATTCTATATAATAAAATAAGAAGCCCCATAACTACATCAACTAGTTCCTATACAATGGAAATGTGAACTAGGCTTAGTTAGGTGCAACAATAAATGAAAATAAAAACAAACAAAAATGTGCAAAATTACCTTCCACTCCAGAATGAAATGCACCAAGGCCTGCCCAGTAACATAAACGATTAGTTGAGGTTAAGTCATAAACGTTAAGAGTAACTGGTGTCTCTGTTGGCCTTCTCTCACGTCTTTCCATTGTCATGCGCTCTAAGCGTGCGGTAATCATTACCAAATATTCTTTCGAATTCTTTGGATATCCATTAGACTGATCAACATGTGTTCCCGCATCTTCTGTCGTGGAACGTAAAGAAGCTAGTTGCGCAATAAAATCGACTTTTTTTTGGCGCAATTCCTTTGTTTCAAGCACTATAGCGGGTTAGACTTGAGATTATATCATAGGAGAACATTTCAAATGTTTTAGATTTTAATGTATACTTTATTTATGATGGATTTGACATGTTCTTTTTCTGGATATACCTATTAACATTTGACATGAAAAATTAACGCGTAATAGGAACGTTATAGTTATTATAATTAATATTTGACAGACACAATTCATTGGAATTTAAATTGTAGTCAAAATAATTAATATACTTAATTTTCTAATTAATAATGCACCTATAGATGAAAGGGCTCGTGGAGTTGATATTTATTAAAAAATAATCATGGAGATGAATTTTATATTTAACATACATATATCAAAGAGGAAGCTTTAACGATACATAATTTTTTTGAATATATAAAACCTAATAAAGCAAACCAAAGCACATAATACACTAAAATAAATGGCCAATTCTATTAACGCGCCACTTTCTTCCTATACGATGTTTTATTGAAAAACACACACCATTTTTTTCTTTCTTACTCCATTTTAAATATTCTTAACGATCATGGACAATTTGATCTTCTTTTCTTATCCAATAAAGCAATCTAAAAGAGGGAAAAACATGGTACAGCTTAATAAAGTATAAAAATGATAGGAAGCTTATGTAATATATTTCATGCATACTAGGTTTATTATTATTCCACATGGACTATGCACTATCTTAGCTGCAATTCATTTATTAAATAGGCTTGGTTGCTATCATATCCTAGTTACTATATATGAACCTTGGAAAACATACATAGTTATCTTCTAGTAATAAGATATCTTCTTTAAAAATTCTATCCTTATATTGATGCAAATATACCAACAAAAGAGAAGGAGATGGAAAATATGAGGACATGAAAAGAACTAAAACATCTCAGTAAAAATAATTACAAGCATAAAACAGTCATTTATTTTCAAAAAAAAAAAATTGGAAAAAATGATAGGAAGCTTAATTAATTTCAAGAAAAATAGGAAAGAAATAAATGGATATATTTTTTAGCAAAAAATAACATATTCCATGGGCTAGCTGATTATACAATAAAAGAATATGAATGTAAATTGCAATGCTTATAGATTGTTGATAGAGATATAAATATACTTTGTGTGCAAAATGAAAAATTATTCCCTAGGGAGGGAATAAGAAATGAAATGAGAGTAAATATGTGGAAAGAATAACAAAGGTCATACATTGAACTTTTTATGTATTAGAATACAAGGTATAAGAAGTGTCTAGAGTATGGCATTAAATGGAATGAAAATGTGGTTCGTAATATTGAAATACCTGAAGCTTGGAAAGAAGATATTCTCTTTCTGTTTTTTGTATATCACCAACTAAAGGCATATATGTAGAAGGATTAAATTCTTCTTCAACATCTGGTGAGATCTCAAAGGTTGAAGAGGAAGCAACAACGAATGCAGTTCTAATGGTGGAACCAATAATGGTATCATAGGCGAAGCTGCAAATTGCTAGGAAATTTGTGAAAAGGTGGAGAGAGAAGATTGCAGTTGTGTATGAAAAGCATGAAATGATGAATGTGGGTTTTAGGCAAAGAAATAGTATACACAGATCTAGGTTTTTGAGTATTAGAGACAATGGTATGTATAATATGTTTTTGGTTAGTAAAATACTATAGCACTGAAAAATGAAATTTTATGATAAATATTATATATTTTACTTAGAGTGGTATAGAGTGAAGAATGGAAATGAGTTTATATAAAGAGTGACAAATTCTCTCTAGACTTCTCCTTTAATTATTATTACCTTCATCTCGTACTTATTTGGCATTAAAAGAATTTATTGACTCTTTAATCTATTTTAAATTCAAATGAAATGCTTTTTGGACTATCTAATTGTGGAAATTAATTATAGAAATTGATTGCAAAATATCAAAATTTTCCTAATTGATTAAGTATGCTATATATAAATATATCAATCGATTAATAACTTTTCTAATTTACCGAGTAACTTCAGAATTAGTAAATCAAGCAATTAGTTTCCTCTAACTAAATGAGGCAATTAATTTCCATTAATTAATTATTTTGTTGAAATTAAGGAAAATTAATTCATTCCCAAAATTATACTCTCACTAAAATTAAATATAAATTTCGTGTGAAAATTATTAGAAAACTTCTTAATTGACTATGCAATATGCTAATAAATCAATTGATTTGTATCGTTTATAAACTGTAACGCCGCACCCCGAGACCTACATTAGTAAAGAGAATTACTAAGTAATCATGTCTACTAATGTAGAGAATAGGGCTGGCTAAGGGCGACCCTCATGATAATGCATTAGTTAAGAGCTAAGTATGTCGATATTTTTTTTATATGGTCGACACACCTAGTCCTTAACCAATACGATACCATGCTAGTTTAGGATCATTTCAGAATAAATGCAATATACAATTAATTATTAACAGACACAGAACAACAAACCCAGATTAGAGTATACATACATCTCCATAAATCAAACATAATACATTATACATATAAGTAGCATCAACTGCAAAATATACATGCACAACTATCCCACAAAATAATAGGTACAACATCCAAGTCCGAAAAGAAAAAAAATGGTTCAGACAAAAGCAAGCTAACGGATCCAAGAAGGAGTGAGCTAAATCCATACCTAACTTGTAACTCGGTCTGACCCGAGTAATAAATACACAGGTTAGGCTAGCTAGAACTTATCATTAGTAAAGATAACAGTAATAGAAAAAAAAAGAACCATTCTGTTGTTGCCAACGGAACGATGTAAGTATCGTCAAAATCACCTCTAAGGTGATACATCTATGGGTCCATCATGATTTCATAAGGGAAATCAATTAGATATCTAACGATGGTTCATCTTCTATAGTTATATAAGTGAAATAGGAAAGGATTTAAACCATATAAATAATCGTCATAAAACAGTCTAAAACCTCATAAAACCATCATAATAGAACTCAATGTGGGTTCAAACATCATATTAGAAATCATCATAAAACCATCAATACATATAAGCCTTCATCTTACTCAAGACTATAATAACATCCTCATAAAAAGGTGAAATCAAAACATCTAAAACTTCATGGAATACTACACGTGCTTACATCGTGACTAGTACTAATATTTGGTACCATAAACATCGTGATGACTGGAGTCAAGTAACATCATAACATCGTGAACATCGTGATGACTATAGTCTATAATATCATAATGACTCTCAGTCATCAAGACCCGAGTTAATAACATATTGATGATCAGAGTCGCAGCTACATCGTGATGACTCCAATTAAGTACTCGTGGTCTATAGTACTAGTAAACATCATGAATGTGTCTCAACTTATCGAATAGGAACCTAATAGGTGTTAACGCACGTCCCATACCATACGTTCACACCTAACGGTTTACTAGCCGCTAGTTGGTGCCACACTAATAAAACATCATAAACATCATGAAAATATATACTCTGTGGCGCAGCGGATCATTAACAACACGATATGAATCAATGAAAGTAGCAATCGGTGGATTGAAGATACTGAAATGCCCAAATTCGTTGATCGCAAAGATACCGAATTCTAGCTATCCTCGTCACGTTGATCGCGCACGATACCGTGAAAGAAGATCTTCAATTCTTCAAGCGTTGATCAAGCGCACTTGATTCTGCGAATCGGCTTCAACAATCGTTGATTCGAGCGCACTCGAATAACCGAAAGTGGAGATAGGAGATTACACTCAACTACCAATTTAGGATGAAAGCACACAGCAATCAACAAGAAATTTTATTCAAAAATCAACAACCAAAAAGTTACAACTCACTCCCTATTTATAGAAGTTTCACACCGACCCAGACCTTAAGTCGTACACGGCTTAACACACTCCGACTCACGAGTTACATCACCACACACATGACCGACTCACGACTCAACTTAGCTCGTTGCTGACCTATCATCATACCGACTTAATAATCAACGGCTCAAAGACTAAAAGTAAAAATACAAACAGATAACGACTCAACACAAGACGATGTACGACTCAAAGAAAAAAAGAACGAATTACAACACACGTACTCACGACTCAATTTATTACATCACAACAACTTTCGGCCGACTCATCATCATACCGACTTACGACTCACTCACATGCATACAACACAAAACAACTCTATACAGGACGACTTACGACTTACATCCACTCAACGACTCAACCTCCCAAACTCATAGCTTCTCAAACGACTTAACTGGGTCGACTTATCATGAGTCGTAACTCGTTAACTCGGCACATATGCAACACATTAGGCCGTTGCCGACCTAAGAACTTAGGTCGTGACTCGTTAGATTTAGGTCGTTAACTCGGCACCATTTTCCCTCTGGTATCCAGTTAGCTCGAAGGCGACTCAATCCTTCTTTACTAACTTGTTTGCCTTCCCCCTGTGACTCCTTAGGCTGACTCGTGCACGACTTAAGAGTTGGGACCGAAGCTTCCTTATCTTGTGAACGACCTAACCTCTGAACTTCTGTAGATCGTGCTGCATCATCCTCCCCTGGTTGAGAAAAATTTGTCCTCGAATTTGTAAATTTTTCCCCATCAGATTGTTTATCTCCATAATATGGTACAAGATGCTTAACATTGAACACGTCATAAGTGTACACATCCTCCGGCAGCTTCAACTTATAAGCATTTTCATTAATTCGTTTCAAAATTTCGACAGGACCAATTTTTCTGGCTTTCAACTTGTTATAAGCGCCCACTGGAAAACGATCCTTTATTAACACAGCATACACCAAATCACCTTTGTTAAATTCAACATTTCGTCGCTTCAAATTTGCAGTTCGCTTATACTTCTCATTTGACTTCTCCAATCGTTCTTGAAAGATCTTATGACATTCTGTCAAGCCTTCAACAAAATCAGCAGCTCGTTTAACCGTCCCCTTTGATTGTGGTACTACTACCAAATCCAACGGTCCCCTGGGTAAATTTGAGTATACAATCTGAAATGGACTGAATCCCGTACTACGATTCACTGCATGATTATGAGCAAACTCTGCCTGGCATAACTTCATGTCCCAATTTTTCAGATTACCTTTCACCAAACATCTCAATAAATTCCCCAACGATCTGTTAACCACCTTCGTTTGTCCATCAGTTTGCGGATGATAAGCGCTGCTAAAGTTCAACTTTGTTCCCACCATCTTCCACAAACTAAGCCCAAAATGACTCAAAAATCTGGTGTCCCTGTCTGAAACAATAGACTCCGGCAACCCATGTAAACGATAGATTTCTTTAAAGAATAACTGAGCAACACGAATAGCATCCGCCGTCTTCTTACAAGCAATAAAATGCGCCATTTTCGAAAACCGGTCCACCACAACAAATATAGAATCATTCCCCCTTTGAGTTCTAGGCAAACCCAAAACGAAATCCATGCTGATATCATCCCATGGTTTAGACGGTACAGGTAACGGCATATACAATCCTGCATTGGTCGCAGTTCCCTTCGAAACCTGACATATATGACATCTCTCCACAAACCTTTCAACCTCTTTCCTCATCGACGGCCAAAAGTAAGATTGAGAAATCAAATGTAATGTACGATCACGGCCCACATGTCCTTCCTCGTGCAACTCTTTAATAATCTTCAATCTCAAACTGCTTTCTGGAATACATAATCGATTCCCTTTAAACAAGAATCCATCAACCAACATAAATTCATTAGTATCTCCATCCTTAACTTTCTCAACGAACTTTGCAAAGTAAGGATCTTCGTCAATCAACTCTGGCAATAATTCAAACCCTATCACATCAACTCTCATTGTAGTCAACAAATGACTCCTCCTACTCAACGCATCAGCTACACGATTTGTTACCCCAGATTTGTGCTTCACAACAAAAGTAAACTGCTGCAAATAAGCAATCCATGATGCATGTCTTGGTGAAATCTTATCCTATCCTTGTAAATGCTTCAACGCCTCATGATCAGTGTAAAGAACAAACTCTTTCTGAAATAGATAATGCCTCCAATGTTTAACAGCTTGCACAACAGCATAAAACTCAACATCGTATGTACTGTATCTCATCTTTGCCCCTGATAACTTATCACTGAAATAAGCAACTGGCCTCCTACTCTGACTCAACACTCCTCCAATCCCAACCTTTGATGCATCAGTGTGTAGCTCAAACAACAATTGAAAATCCGGTAATACAAGAATTGGTGCTGTCGTCAAAAGTTCTTTGATTCGTTCAAAAGCAACTCCTACTTCCTCCGACCAAGAAAACTGTTTCCCTTTCATACAATCAGTAACTGGTGCCATCACGCTACTGAAGTGTGGAATGAATCTTCGGTAGAATGATGCCAATCCATGAAAACTTCTAACTTCAATGATAGTTCTCGGCTGTGGCCAATTTCTAATAGCTTCAACTTTACTCTGGTCCACCTGGATTCCCATCTCAGATACAACATATCCCAAAAATAACACACTTCGAGTCATGAACACACATTTCTTCGTAGCTGCATAAAATTGTTCCTCACGAAGAATAATCAGCACCTTTCTCAAATGTTGAACATGCTCCTCCATACTCCCACTATAGATCAGAATATCATCAAAATAAACTACCACAAACCTTCCAATGTATGGTCTGAAAATTTGATTCATCACCCTCATGAACGTACTTGGTGCATTCGATAGACCAAACGGCATAACCACCATTCATATAATCCTTCCCTTGTCTTGAAAGCTGTCTTCCACTCGTCTCCTGGTCTAATACGAATTTGATGATATCCTCTCTTCAAATCAATCTTCGAAAAGATAGTTGCCCCACTCAACTGATCTAGCAAGTCATCCAACCTTGGCATGGAAAACCTGTAGTGAACAGTAATCTTGTTCAAAGCTCTACTATCGGTACACATTCTCCATGTTCCATCCTTCTTTAGCACCAACAAAGCTGGTACTGCACAAGGACTCAAGCTTTCCTAAACACGTCCCTGCTCTAACAACTCTACCACTTGCCTTCGTAACTCCTCATGTTCCTTCGGACTCATTTGATAATGTGGTCGATGTGGTAACACTGCTCCAGGAACAAGATCAATTTGATGTTGAATGTCCCTTAGTGGCGGTAACTCTTTAGGCAACTCTTCTGGAAATACGTCTTCAAATTCTTTCAAAACTGGCTTTGCTTCTTCTGGAATTTCAACCTCTTCATGACTTTCTCGTCCTATCAACAAGTACACTTCAGGTTCCTTTTCGACTTCTTTAACAAACTCCTTCAAAGATAGAAAAGTTTTCAACTCTTCAATCTCCTCCAGCTTGCTTTCTTTCTGTTGTTGCTTCTTAGGAACTAAAGTGATTTTAGTACCTTCGAACATGAAACTGTAACTATTAGCACGACCATCATGTTGCACTGCTCTATCAAATTGCCATGGTCTGTCCAACAACAGATGACACACATCCATGTCTACAACGTCACACCAAATTTCATCTTTGTACTTCTTTCCAATAGAAAAATTCACACAAGCTCTTCGACACACCTTCACTTCACCACCCTTCCTCAACCATGCTAACTTGTACGGTCTAGGATGCTTCCCAGTTTTCAAGTTCAACTTCCTTACTGCTTCTGTAGAGATAATATTGTCATAGCTTCCAGCATCAATAACGAACTTGCAAGCCTTTCCCAGAATAGTACATGTAGACTGAAAAATATTGCTCCTCAACCAACTAGAATCTTCCTCTTTCTTTGGTGTAAGACAAGATCTCCTCATCATCAAATTACAACCTTCATCTCCAGACAATTCTTCTTCCTCCTCAACATAAGGTGCATTTGAACATTCTGCCTCCTCACCATCATCCTCAATCTCAGCAACCATTGCTCTCTTCTTCGGCTTCGGACATTCATTGCTTTTGTGACCCAACTCCTGACAATTATAACATTTGAAACCACTGCTAACCTTCGCCTTCTCAGCCTCCTTCACCACTGGTTTTGTAACAGGTTTAGGAACATTAGAACTTCCACTAACATCCTTCGCTTGATTATTGGAATTAGTAAACACACCACCTCCACGCCTTCCTTGCTTTTCCCAAGCCAACGCTTTTTGATGTGCCTCTGCCACAGACCTAGGATCAAACATATTAGTCATATCCTGGATCTGCATTCTCAATCCCCCAATGAATCTAGCAGTTAGCTGTTCTTCCGTTTCCATAATATCATTCCTGGCAATGAGTTGGTAAAATTCATCAGCGTAATCGCTGACTGATTTCGTTCCCTGCCTTAGATTCTGCAATCTATGGTACATAAGTGAATGATAGTTGTATGGTAAGAAAGTAGCTCTCATCAACTTCTTCATCTTATCCCAAGACTCAATCTTTGACTTCCCCATTCTCTCCCTCGTAAGTTTAGTTTGCTGCCACCACGCCAAAGCTCTCCCCCTCAACCTAGTAGCAACCAACTTCACTCTTCTATACTCAGGAACCTCCTTAAAATCAAAGATCTCTTCAACATTTGACACCCAATCAAGAAATTCTTCAGCTACCATTCCACCCTTGAACTCTGGAATTTCCATCTTCATACCCGATTCCCATCGACGATCATCTTCAACATCCCGATAAGAATTTCGAACTTGGTCTCGATCTCGATAGTGAATACTAGCTCTATCACCTTCTTTATCAAAATCAAATGTACGTCTATATCGATCTCGACCATTATCATCCCTTCGATCACGCATGTTTCTTCTACTATGTCTCTCTTCATCTCTATACGGCTCATCTTCAAACTCACGTGGAGTTCTCCTCTCTTCATGCCTGTAGTCATGGTGATCTCCTCTCGATGAAATTGATGTTTCTCTTCTTTCTCTAAAAGATTGCGGTGATACCCTCCTCGCTTCCGTAACCGATGGCGAAACTCTGTTTCCTCCATGGTTCGAGATTGGTGATCTCCTCCTTTGACTTTGATTCAAATCATTCATCAATTTCTCAAACTTTCCAATGCCTTCATCAAATTTCTCATTAATACGTTGTTCCATAAGCTCGGCTTCTTCTCTTCTATACAATGCTTCAACGTTTTGATGACGATTAGCTCTCCTTGGTGGCATGGTTCAAATCTTCAAAAACTCTTCAAAACTTCTCAAATACTTCAACAAATCGAACACAAAACTTCAACACAAAACAAACAAGCTCGGCTCACTTGCAACTTGACTCGGCCTCACTTGCAACGACCCAAAGTTAGGTCGGCTCGGCTTGAACTCACGGCTTAACTGCACTTGGCTCGGCCACCTACTTCAACCCTTCAATTCAAACAACAACAAGGCACGGCTCCAATCAATAGCTCGGCCTCAATACTTCAAACACCTTTTCAACGCTAGATCCAAAATGAAATGGATCAAAATCTTCAAACTCGTTGCAACTTCAATATGAACACGATGAACTCCAACTTCAATGGCTCCAAGTCTCGGCTTAGCTATGATTGGCTAAGTCTAGATCCGATACCAAAACTGGCGCAACGGATTATTAACAACACGATATGAATCGATGAAAGTAGCAATCGGTGGATTGAAGATAATGAAATGCCCAAATTCGTTGATCGCAAAGATACCGGATTCTAGCTATCCTCGTCACATTGATCGCGCACGATACCGTGAAAGAAGATCTTCAATTCTTTAAGCGTTGATCAAGCGCACTTGATTCCGCGAATCGACATCAACAATCGTTGATTCGAGCGCACTCGAATAACCGAAAGTGGAGATAGGAGATTACACTCAACTACCAATTTAGGATGAAAGCACACAGCAATCAACAAGAAATTTTATTCAAAAATCAACAACCAAAAAGTTACAACTCACTCCCTATTTATAGAAGTTTCACACCGACCTAGACCCTTAAGTCGTACACGGCTTAACACACTCCGACTCACGAGTTACATCACCACAAACATGACCGACTCACGACTCAACTTAGGTCGTTGCTGACCTATCATCATACCGACTTAATAATCAACGGCTCAAAGACTCAAAGTAAAAATACAAACAGATAACGACTCAACACAAGACGATGTACGACTCAAAGAAAAAAAACGAATTACAACACACGTACTCACGACTCAATTTATTACATCACAACAACTTTCGGCCGACTCATCATCATACCGACTTACGACTCACTCACATGCATACAACACAAAACAACTCTATACAGGACGACTTACGACTTACATCCACTCAACGACTCAAGCTCCCAAACTCATAGCTTCTCAAACGATTTAACTGGGTCGACTTATCATGAGTCGTAACTCGTTAACTCGGCACATATGCAACACATTAGGCCGTTGCCGACCTAAGACCTTAGGTCGTGACTTGTTAGATTTAGGTCGTTAACTCGGCACCATTTTCCCTCTGGTATCCAGTTAGCTCGGAGGCGACTCAATCCTTCTTTACTAACTCGTATGCCTTACCCCTATGACTCCTTAGGCTGACTCGTGCACGACTTAAGAGTTGGGACCGAAGCTTCCTTATCTTGTGAACGACCTAACCTCTGAACTTCTGTAGATCGTGCTGCATCACTCTGCCTCATCTCATCGGCGAGTAAATTCAATACCCTACTCGTCTTATCTCATTGACGAGAACTAGTGGCATCGTAACTTGTCTCATCTCATCGACAAGTGAAAATCATCATAATACATATCAATATCTTAAAATCATCATAAAGTAGATTACCTCATCTCATCGGCAAGTAAAAATAACATCTAGATGGTTATTTATAACCATAATTCCATACAGGAACTTCTAACTCTTAATTCTCCTCAATTTTGATCCAGATAACATCAAAATTATAGAAAGCTCAAAACACAAAACTTGTAGCACTATGTCTAAGCTTTCTAGAACATCCAAAATTATATAATTTGGTTAAGAAATGAATAAGTTATGCTTAATTTAGTTTCAGATTCAACAACAGAGCAAATAATAGTTTTGCTCCCGGAATTGCAATAGAAACACTTAAAACAGATAACTTCAGAAGTTTGGAAAACACAAAACATGAAAATTTTAGCTCTATATTAGAGCTTTCCATAACATCTAAGATCATTAAATTTGATTAAGAAACACAAAAGTTATGCTTAATTTAGTTTC
Source organism: Allium cepa (assembly GCA_030765085.1). Taxonomy (NCBI): domain Eukaryota; kingdom Viridiplantae; phylum Streptophyta; class Magnoliopsida; order Asparagales; family Amaryllidaceae; genus Allium; species Allium cepa. Next base: position 237,111,726 of record CM060938.1, read on the forward strand.
AGATTCAACAACAGAGCAAATATAATTTTGCTCTCGGGATTGCAATAGAAATACTCAATTTTGAAATAGATAACTTCAGAATTTTGGAAAACACAAAACACGAAAATTGTAGCTCTATATCATGGCTTTCAAGAACAACTAAGATCATCACATTTTATCAAGAAATGCAAAAGTTATGCCTAATTTAGTTTCAGATTCAACAATAGAGCAAATATAATTTTGCTCTTGGGATTGCAATAGAAATACTCAATTTTGAAACAGATAACTTTTGAATTTTAGAAAACACAAAACATGAAAATCGTAGCTCTATATCAGTGCTTTCCAGAACATATAAGATCATCTAATTTGGTTAAGAAACGCAAAAGTTATGCTTAATTTAGTTTCAGATTCAAACACAAACAAGTTTTCCAGAGATGATTTTCTATTTTTTTTACTTTTTCTATGGCCAACCTCTCACAAATTACCGTTTCAGCTAACAAATTTATGAGATGAGCATGCACTCACCTTAAGGATATAGTAGCGAATTTGGAAGCAAGATGATGACTTTTGGTGAAGAAATGATCCTTAGTGACCTGTAGAAGCTAGAAAAGAGACATGCAAAAGAAATAGAACATGTTACAAACAAATTCATATCAAGCTTATGGATTTTGATGAAATTTTTATAGAATTGGTTGTGATTACCTTCTCTTTTCTAATTTTGGTGATTTATTCTTTGAATTAGCAACAATTTTGGATGGAAATATGGTTTTTATTTGAGAAAGCCATGACTCTTTTTTTTCTGTTTTCTTTTTCTGTAAACTTGTGTTTGAGAAGGAAGATGAGGAAAGAAACTTACGTACAGACACTTTCTCGCAAGGCAGAAGCTTCTAAGATAGGCTAATGGATCTAATCTTACCCAATTAAGCCCAAGAGCATAATTACTTAGATAAATATGAAACCATGTACATGTTTTCTCTTATTTTAACATTATACTCACATTTTCTACATTTTTAAGTTAAATAAAATGTATACAATTATTTGTTATGAAAATGAACTTGTTATTAGAACAAAATAAACTTAATTTTAACAATAAAAGCTATATATATATTATGATATTTATAATTTGCACAATTTTAGCGTAAATATACCATTTTTAACACAACAAGCTTAATAAAAATTATTTTCTTGTCAAATAAGTTGCAATAAATCATTCTATCCTTATTGTATCATTAAAACATTATTTTCAACCAATATTCCATCTTATACTTTGATAAAATATATCCTTTTTTTTACATTTTTCCCTCTTATATTCAATAAAAGGATAATATTGGAAATAATTACCAATATTATCACATTAACTTAATAAAATACAATAAATGATTAATTTCACTCCAAACTTCAAAATAAAGTTTTTAAAACTATCTGTCCATCAATTTGGATTTATTGAAACAATTTAATGTTGAATTACATCACTTGGTAAATTAGTTCACCCAAATTTACCTAAATTCCAATATTTTCCATTTTATTTAATCAAAACTCCAAACAATGAATTTTAAACCAATATTTAACTCCAAACATATTGTTTACTTAAAATGAACAATTTAAACCAAATTTATTTTCTTCATTTCATTTAGTTCTCAATATTAAACTATAAGTATTGTTATACTTTAATATTACGGGTAATCACTAATACCGGGGTTGTTACAGACTTCCCCCTATAAAAAAATTGCATCCCCGCAATTCCTAGAGGTAATCCATATTCAATATACTTTATTTCATCAAACAAAGGGAATTTAGATAGATTAACCAGAAAATTCTTACCTTCGGAGTGAGAAGATAAGAAATCAGGATACATTTGCTCGATGAATTCTCTGGTTTTCCAAGTGCAGTCATTGGGATTATCGGACCATTGAATCTTCACGAGCGGAATATTCTAGTTTCGAAGGAGTCTAACCTCCGAAGCAAGAACCCTTACAGGATGCTGCACGAATGATAGATCAGGAGACTTCTAACTTCTCTAAAGCACGAGAATCGAACACAGAATCTGAATCTCGTAGACACTTCCTTAAGTGAGAGACGTGGAATACGTCGTGAATTCCAAAAACTGATCGGGAAGTGCTACACGATATGCAACAGTACTGATACGCTCTGTAATAGGAAATGGTCCAATATAGCATGGTGCCAATTTCCCTGTCTGGCTTAACCATATCACTCCCTTCAGAGGAGAAGCTCGGTTATAAACAAGATCGCCCACTGAGAACTCAAGAGGTCTCCTATGGTTGTCCGCGTAGGATTTCTTTCGACTCTGAGCCTCTTTCATTCTCTCTCGGATAAGATGGATCTTCTCAGATGATTCTCGAATAGACTCGGGGCCAAGAATGAGCTTTTCCCCCAACCCAAGCCAACATGATGGAGAACGACACGGCCTTCCATATAAGGCTTAGAAAGGAGCCATGCCGATAGAAGATTGGTAGCTATTATTATAAGCAAACTCAACTAGAGGAAGATGATCATCCCAACTACCACCAAAATCCAAGATACAAGCACGAAGCAGATCTTCCAAGATACGATTCACCCGTTCAGTCTGTCCATCAGACTGTGGATGATAAGCTGTGCTAAGATTAAGCTTTGTGCCGAAAGCTTGCTGGAGACTCTGCCAGAAGTGACTCGTGAAAAGAGGATCACGATCACACACAATAGATGAAGGAACACCATGTAAACGCACGATCTCCTTAATATAAAGCTTTGATAAGTGAGATGCTGTCCTATTAGACTTAATAGGAATGAAATGTGCGGACTTGGTAAGACGGTCCACGACAACCCAAATACTGCTATGGCCCGACCTCGAACGAGGTAAGCCATCGATGAAATCCATAGAAACTTTGTCCCATTTCCACAATGGAACCTCTAAAGGCTGAAGAAGACCACTGGGTCGCTGATGCTCGGCCTTAATAAGCTGGCAAGTCATGCAATTGCTTACATAACTTGCTATATCTCTCTTCATGACTTCCTAGTAATAGAGGCGACGCATATCAGCATACATCTTGCTGCTTCCTGGATGAATAGTATACTTAGAACGGTGACACTCAGCTAGAATGTCCCGCTTAAGTTCTGGAATAGAAGGCACGACTAGACGGTTCTTCTTTCGAAGACACCCATGCATATCGATGTTGAAATCGCTCATCTCAATGTCATTGTGGGATTCAGACTTATACTTCTGAATAAGAGCAGATATATCGGAGTCTTGCCGCTGAGCCTCGACAATCCGATCAAGAAGAGTAGGACGAGCTTCCATGCTATATAATAGAACATGAGAGTTGGATGTGGAAGCATGATCACGAATATCACATATGGAAAGAGTCTCAAGAACTTTCCATTCTGCAATCATCATGGAAACAATAGCAAAATGCTTGCGACTCAAAGATCGGCTACTCGATTCCCCTTGCGAGGAGTATACTGAATATCAAAATCATATGAAGTTAGAAACTCGAGCCAACGCTGTTGTCGCATGTTGAGCTCCTTCTGGGTGAACAAGTACTTAAGAGACTTGTGATCGGTGAAAAGAGTAAAGTGCTCTCCCAAAAAATAATGACGCCACATCTTCAGAGCAAAGACAATGGCAGCAAGCTCTAAATCATGAGTAGCATACCGAACCTCATTCGGACGCAACTGCCTAGAAGCATAGGCAACAACACGATCTTTCTGCATCAAAACAGCACCGAGGCCACTATGACTGGCATCGGTATAAACAATAAGATCTTGGTTCCCTTCAGGGACCACAAGGACGGGAGCATTAGTGAGAAGCTCCTTCAATTTCTGAAAGAAGCCTCACACTTATCAGACCAAATGAATCGAACGCCTTTCCTCGTAAGGCTAGTCAATGGAAGCACGATACGGGAAAAATCTTTGATGAAACGACGGTAATAACTAGCCAAACCCAGAAAACTACGAATCTCGTGAACATTCTCAGGTCTTTTCCAACTCTGGATAGCCTCGATCTTAGAAGGATCAACGGAAATACCTTCTGAAGATACAACATGGCCTAAGAACTTCACTTGCTTTTCCCAGAAGTGACACTTAGAATGTTTTTCTTTGAGTTGATGCTTTCGGAGAGTACTCAAAACAATTCTAAGATGTCGAGCATGGTCCTCTTCGGACTTCGAATATACTAGAATATCATCAATGAAAACAAGCACGAACTTATCGAGATATTCCCGGAATACTTGATTCATAAGATCGACAAAGTAGGCAGGTGCGTTCGTCAATCCGAACGGCATGACGAGCCACTCGTAAGAACCATAGTGAGTGCGGAATGCGGTGAGAGGAATACTATCTTCCGCGATTCGGAGCTGATGAAAACCAGTGGCAAGGTCTAACTGTGAAAAGACCTTAGCACCACCTAATTGATCGAACATGTCGTCGATCCTCGGTAAAGGGTAACGATTCTTGATGGTTAACTCATTAAGCTTGCGATAGTCGACGCAAAGCCTAAGAGTCCCATCGGACTTCTTCACGAATACTACCGCGGTTCCCCACGGAGAAGAACTAGAACGAATGAAATGCTTGGCTTCAAGCTCGAGAAGTTGCTTTTTGAGTTTCTCATTCTCTCGTGTAGACATCCTCGTGGGAGGACGAGTAACTGGCTGTGCGCCAGGAATAAGATCGATACGGGACTCAATAGCTCTCTTAGGAGGTAAACCAGAAACAGGCTCGAATAAATCTGAAAAGTCGCAAACGATAGGAATACAAGATATATCGTTGTCATCATCTCGAGAATGAAGAGCAAATAAAGAAGCCATGGAATCACAATCGGAATCACGAAGCGAAAGAGATAACTGATCAGAAGAATCTAGATGTCGAATATATAAGACTCACTCCAAACATAAAATTTCCATTCCCAATATCATGTCAAATCCAAGAAAAGAAATAAAGTGCAGATTCGCACGGAAAGAAAACCCACAAATCAAAATCTCAACATCATCACAAAGCAAACTAAAAGTTGCATATCCTCCGATAGGATTCGCAATTCGTAAAGATGTAAGCATGCAAGAAACATCTAACTACAAATCATCGACGAGTTCTTTCGATACGAATGAGTGAGATGCACCCGTATCGAAAAGCACTCGAATATAACGATCATGGAATAAAATAGAGCCCTATAAAACAAAAGAGGAAGTACCTCTAGACCGAGCAGCACCTCCAGAGGTAGTAGCCACACTAGGATGACCCTGACGAGAACCCTTCTCCTTTTTGGGACAAGCTGACACTAAATGTCCCTCCTTCTTACAATAAAGACAACGCTTAGGCTTGGGGGACTCCCTCACAGGATGGTGAGGTGCACCATAATTGTAGCATGCAAAAGGCTTAGTTGAAGGAGTAGACTGAGACTAGGAAGAAGATCCCCTCTGTTTCTTCTTCTTAGTGGGATGGAACGGCTTCGGCTTGTGGAAAAACTTTTTCTTATTCGGGTTCCCCCGAACATCAACCTCATCATCACTATCTTTCTCCTTCTCGACCGCTACAAGCTGAAGGGCCGCATCCACAAGCTTTTCAAAGGTGAGCTCAAGGCGAAGCATGAGGGACTTCTTAAGATATTTCTTAAGCCTGGAGACGAACTTAAGATTCTTCTTATAAGGAGTAGAGATGTGCTCGAGACCATACTTAGACAAGGCTTCAAAAGATGCAACATATTCAGAAACCGTCGACTTTCCTTGTTTGAAATAAAGGAAACGTCGAGCAAGAATAGCCTTCTCGGATTCTGGAATAAACATGAGTTCGAATCTCTCGTGAAACTGATCCCACTCTAGAGTGGACTCATCAATCTCAGTAATAAGAAGATCATACCAATGTAAAGCTCGTTCTTGCAACATACTAGATGCTACAAGGACTCGGTGATGACTAGAGATCTCCATACGACTAAAGATACGCTCACAAGAACTGAGCCATGCCTTAACCTCTAAAACAGTCTCGGTGCCTTTAAAGATCTTGCCTCCAAGATGAGTGAAGTCACTACACATGCACGCAAACGTGGATTTACGCGGAGGAGAAGAGTGAGCTGGAGTGGAAGGCTGAGTGCTCCGAATAAGCTTAAGGATCTGACCGGTAGACATATATACGCCTTCGGGACGAGGACCACTAGACGGTCCCGTCGTCGAAGAGCGTCCTCTACCTCTACTCGACATAGATGAATAATAAGATAAGATATGATTATTCATAGGGTAAATAGATATATTAGCAATCAAGTGCAGAAGTTAAGGAATACTACGTAATATAATTAACATTACTAGACATATTCCTTTCTATCTACCCCAAAGGAATTAAAAAGGGACACGAATCAAAACAAGGATAGGGGAAAGGCAAGGTCGAGGTGAAACCGATCATGATTAAGGGATGATGTATATGGATGTATTATATCTGATGTATGATATCTCGTATGTTGTTCTGTATATATTACATTATATTCTGAAAAAATTCTCTGATACCAAGCCATAACTCACTACCCCGAGACCTACATTAGTAAAGAGAATTACTAAGTAATCCTGTCTACTAATGTAGAGAATAGGGCTGGCTAAGGGCGACCCTCATGATAATGCATTAGTTAAGAGCTAAGTATGTCGATATTTTTTTTATATGGTCGACACACGTAGTCCTTAACTAATACGATACCATGATGGTTTAGGATCATTTCAGAATAAATGCAATATACAATTGATTATAAACAGTCACAGAACAACAAACCCAGATTAGAGTATACATACATCTCCATAAATCATACATAATACATTATACATATAATTAGCATCAACTGCAAAATATACATACACAACCATCCCACAAAATAATAGGTATAACATACAAGTCCGAAAAGAAAAAAAATGGTTCAGATAAAAGCAAGCTAACGGATCCAAGAAGGAGTGAGCTTCCATACCAACCTGCAACTCGGTCTGACCCGAGTAATAAATACACGGGTCGGGCTAGCTAGAACTTATCATCAGTAAAGATAACAGTAATAGGAAAAAAAACCATTCCGTTGTTACCAACGGAACGATGTAAGTATCATCAAAATCACCTCAAAGGTGAGACATCTATGGGTCCATCATGATTTCATAAGGGAATTCAATTAGTTATCTGACGATGGTTCATCTTCTATAGTTATATAAGTGAAATAGGCAAGGATTTAAACCATATAAATAATCGTCATAAAATAGTCTAAAACCTCATAAATCCATCATAATAGAACTCAATGAGAGTTCAAACATCATATTAGAAATCACCATAAAACCATCAACACATATATGCCTTCATCTTACTCAAGGCTATAATAACATCCTCATAAAAAGGTGAAATCAAAACATCTAAAACTTCATGGAATAGTGCACGTGCTTACATCATGACTAGTACTAATATTTGGTACCATAAACATCGTGATGACTGGAGTCAAGTAACATCATAACATCATGAACATCGTGATGACTATAGTCTATAATATCATAAAGACCCGAGTTAATAACATCTTGATGATCAGAGTCGCAGCTACATTGTGATGACTCCAATTAAGTACTCGTGGTCTATAGTACTAGTAAACATCGTGAATGTGTCTCAACTTCTCGGATAGGAACCCAATAGGTGTTAACGCACGTCCCATACCATACGTTCGCACCTAACGGTTTACTAGCCGCTAGTTGGTGCCACACTAATAAAACATCATAAACATCATGAAAATATATACTCTGCCTCATCTCATCGGCGAGTAAATTCAATACCCTACTCGTCTTATCTCATTGACGAGCACTGGTGGCATCGTAACTTGTCTCATCTCATCGACAAGTGAAAATCATCATAATACATATCAATATCTTAAAATCATCATAAAATAGCTTACCTCATCTCATCGACAAGTAAAAAATAACATCTAGATGGTTATTTATAACCATAATTCCATATAGGAACTTCTAACTCTTAATTCTCCTCAATTTTGACCCAGATAACATCAATATTATAGAAAGCTCAAAACACAAAACTTGTAGCACTATGTCTAAGCTTTCTAGAACATCTAAAATTATATAATTTGGTTAAGAAATGAATAAGTTATGCTTAATTTAGTTCTAGATTCAACAACAGAGCACATAATAGTTGTGCTCTCGGAATTGCAATAGAAACACTCAATTTTGAAACAGATAACTTCAGAATTTTGGAAAACACAAAACATAAAAATTGTAGCTCTATATCAGTGCTTTTCAGAACATCTAAGATCATCAAATTTGATTAAGAAACACAAAAGTTATGGTTAATTTAGTTTCAGATTCAACAACAGAGCAAATATAATTTTGCTCTCGGGATTGCAATAGAAACACTCAATTTTGAAACAGATAACTTCATAATTTTGGAAAATACAAAACATGAAAATTGTAGCTCTATATCAGGGCTTTCCAGAACATCTAAGATCATCAAATTTGATTAAGAAACACAAAAGTTATGCTTAATTTAGTTTCAGATTCAACAACAGAGCAAATATAATTTTGCTCTCGGGATTGCAATAGAAATACTCAATTTTGAAATAGATAAGTTCAGAATTTTGAAAAATACAAAACACAAAAATTGTAGCTCTATATTAGTGCTTTCTATAACATCTAAGATCATCAAATTTGATTAAGAAACGCAAAAGTTATGCTTAATTTAGTTTCAGATTCAACAACAGAGCAAATATAATTTTGCTCTCGGGATTGCAATAGAAATACAAAATTTTGAAACAGATAACTTCAGAAGTTTGGAAAACACAAAATATGAAAATCATAGCTCTACATCAGAACTTTCCAGAGCATCTAAGATCATCTAATTTGGTTAAGAAACGTAAAAGTTATGTTTAATTTAGTTTCAGATCCAAATATAAACAAGTTTTCCAGAGATGATTTTCTATTTTTTTTAACATTTTCTATGGCCAAGCTCTTGCAAATTTCCATTTTAGCTAGCAAATTTATGAGCATGCACTCACCTTAAGGATATAGCAGCGAATTTGGAAGCAAGATGATGACTTTTGGTGAAGAAATGATCCTTATTGACCTGTAGAAGCTAGAAAAGAGACATGCAAAAGAAATAGAACATGTTACAAACAAATTCATATCAAGCTCATGGATTTTGATGCAATTTTTATAGAATTGGTTGTGATTACCTTTCTCTTTTCTAATTTTGGTGATTTATTCTTTGAATTAGCAGCAATTTTGGATGGAAATATGGTTTTTGTTTGAGAAAGCGATGACTCTTTTTTTTTCTGTTTTCTTTTTCTGTAAACTTGTGTTTGAGAAGGAAGATGAGGAAAGAAACTTACCTACAGACACTTTCTCACAAACCAGAAGCTTCTGAGATAGGCTAATGGATCCAATCTTACCCAATTAAGCCCAAGAGCATAATTACTTAGATAAATATGAAACCATGTACATGTTTTCTCTTATTTTAGCATTATACTCACATTTTCTACATTTTTAAGTTAAATAAAATGTATACAATTATTTGTTATGAAAATGAACTTGTTATTAGAACAAAATAAACTTAATTTTAACAATAAAAGCTATATATACATATATATTATGATATTTTATAATGTACACAATTTTAGTGTAAATATACCATTTTTAACACAACAAGCTTAATAAAAATTATTTTCTTGTCAAATAAGTTGCAATAAATCATTCTATCCTTATCATATCATTAAAATATTATTTTTAGCCAATATTCCATCTTATACTTTGATAAAATATAAAAAAAAATTACATTTTTCCCTCTTATATTCAATAAAAGGATAATATTGGAAATAATTACCAATATTATCACATTAACCTAATTAAAATACAATAAATGATTAATTTCACTCCAAAACTTCAAAATAAAGTTTTTAAAACTATCTTTCCATCAATTTGGATTTATTTCAACAATTTAATGTTGAATTACATCACTTGGTAAATTAATTCACCCAAATTTACCTAAATTCCAATATTTTCCATTTTATTTAATCAAAACTCCAAACAATGAATTTTAAACCAATATTTAACTCCAAACATATTGTTTATTTAAAATGAACAATTTAAACAAAATTTATTTTCTTCATTTCATTTAGTTCTCAATATTAAACAATAAGTATCGTTATACTTTAATATTTCATGTAATCACCAATACTAGGGTTGTTACGTAAACCTATTTATTAATTATGCAATTAGATGACTTTTACCATGTAATCAATTTTTAAAAATTATGAATGCTTGTGCATGTATAGTAAGCATAATATGTATATAGTCCTAATCACTTATTTTATCGATATTATCTTATTAATCATTCCAATGTGTTATTACTTGTTTTCAATTTCTATAATGTTACTTTACATATAAGGTCTTATTTCAATATCCCGTAATTAATTGTATATCTTTCCCTACTCTTAGAACCTAAAAAATGGAAAGAAAACCCAAGTCTCAATACAACAACGGGGAATTAAGGTAAAATTTCCATCAAATCTTAATATAGGAGATGAAAGTTGTGCATATTCTCCTAGACATTTGGTAACAAATAGTTTCTAATTCTAGTCATGAATATAGATTATAGTGCAATGAAAATTAAAATCTAACTAAACTATATAAATGACCTAAAAGTTTATCAAATGATTGTATAGTTGCTACTATGCGATAGCGTCAGCCATGCTAGATTGCTCATTGTCAGAAGATTTTGGAGTTTGTATATTATTGAATTGGGTACAAGATTATATTCCAAATTTCGGTTAATTTCAAATTTCACTGATTGGTCAACAACAAATGCTTTCCATTTATAATTAAAAAATATCTTGTTCAAAACAATAGATTTCAAATGGTTTTTGTTATGAAATTGGTTGCACGGGATTCTGAAATTGGGAAATATAATTCTTCGCACTACTACAAAATTAGGTTGTTACGTTTTTTTCTTTTTCCTACCCAGTTCAATCTTTCTGACTTGATAACAGCTTGAAATTTAAAGTTGCTTACATAGAAATATGTAGAGAAAGCGTAGGATTATTTTCAAAATTTTATAGTTATATGGAACTATATATTTGTATATCGTTTTCAGTCCTTTTTATTCATTGTTTGACCAGTTAGTAAGTAAGCTTTGATTCTTCATCTAATTTAATTGCCTGTTTTTACTATATATATATATATATATATATATATATATATATATAGTAATGATGATGTTAAGACATTATTATATATATATATATATATAATTTGCACTTTTCCTAGTTAGAATATTTCCTATTATATTATTACTTAGGCTTCAAGTAACTAAGATATAAATATAAATCATGAATTTTTGTTTATCAATTAAGCCATTAATAAAAGTATCGACTTTTAATGATTATTAATTTTTTTTCCCCTCCCCTCTTCTTCTTTTATATTTCATTTTATTAAATAATTTCAACAAATGATAAATGCCAAAAAAATTACGTGTTTGTTTGGTTTAATTTATTTGAATAATTGAGTGCATGTTAAAAGTGAAAGAAAGATTGGAATTTAGAAATTATCACTACAACAAAACTGCCCTAATATAGCTATATTTTTTGCAATGGTCATAATCTACTAGTTGTAACTAAGGATTTTACAACGTTTTACTTCAAAAAGTTGTAATAAACTTACTTTCAACAACTTTTTTTTGTTAGTTGTTGCATATGGATATTACAACTATTTTTCTTTTGCCAATTGTAATAGATGTTAATTTTCATCAAATCTTTTGTTATGCTAGTTATAATATACCTATTAGCTCCTTTTGGTCGCCTATTGGAATAAATAATTAATATGTAATAATTAATAATTAATAATTATTAATTAATAATTAAATTAAAATAATTAACAATTAATAAGAATTTAATAACAAATGATAGTTAAATAAATGACACTTAAGTAATAATAAAATTAGATATTAATGGCAAACATGTTTGGTTTCAGTTGGTTTGTATTTCATACTATGAGATTACAAGCCACGGGTTCGATCCTGGAGATGTACCTTGTTGAAATTAATGGAGCATGCTAAATAATAATAATAATTAATTATTAATGTATAATAATTAAAAACTGCTATTAAATACTAATAATTAATTATTAACTTGAAATATGAAATAACCGTATTAATAATTAATTATTAATTAATATTTAATAATTAATCAATAATAAATTAATTAACAATCAACACTCAGTCAACAAATAATAAATATTTAATTATAATTAATAATTACTACTAAATAATAGTAATTAATAATTAGTAATATAAAAATTATAAAAATTAGTTAAATAAAAGTAAAACATTAATAATTAAAAGCTAAAATTTAATATCAAATAATAATAATAATTAACAATTTTAATTAGATAATAATAATTGTAGATTATTTTGAAATATGAAATAATTACTATTAATATTTAGTAATCCACCTAAGTGAAATATACTTTCTTAATGAATTTAGAAATTCGTATTATATTTAAATATAAATTGTCACTTATGCTTCTATCTTCAGCAAGCTAGCAGAGAATTTGAGCGGTCCAACCATATGTTGCATGTATGATAATTTTCCTATTCTACTTACAAAAATTAAAATAAATAATATTTTTGTATAAAATATTTGCCCTATTTAATAATACATAATTATTAAATAAATTTTGCTAATTAAGATTAAATATATTAAAATTAATAATAATTATTATTAATTAGTAATATATACATATTAACTAACATTTAATAATTTATATTCAATTATAATTATGGGTTTTATATAATAATTGCCAGTAGTAATTATTAATTACTATTGAATATACAAAAGTTGGTAATTAATAATCGTAATTGTTGTATAATAAAATATAGATAATAATTAACATTATTAATATTCAGTTATAATTAAGAAGTAATAATTAATAATTAAAAAGTAATAATTAATAATTACTATTCATTGTCTAATAATTAATAACTAAGACGAATATTTAATATTAAATAAGTAATATTTTGAAATTTTGTCTAAAATAAATTTAAAAATATTCATAAAACTTAGAAAACTTTCGTAAAATTTAAAAATACCATTTTTGAAATTTTCATAAAATTTAATTAAAATATTTAAAATTTTGAATTTATTTAAAATAGGAAAAAGTATTTATTAAGTTTAAAGACCATAAAATTCAAATACAATAAGAAAATATTCAAAATTTTATAAAATTCAAAAAAAGTTAAAAAAAATAATATATTCGAATAATAAAAATATTATGTTAGTAATTATTATTTTCATATGAATGTGGATGTTCACTTTTGTAATCTGTTGAATTTTTGTTCGTGCATCCGAATATTGGACCCAAATTTCAAAACTAAGTTTGGCTTGACTTACTTTTCGTTCCCCTTTCTCAAATCCGTGGCTCTCTCGTTCTCATCGATCACTACTATTTTCTTCAATCCCTCTTGCTTTTTATTCCTTATCGTTTGTTTTCTAAGTGCCTTGCCACCATCGCCATCAACTACCTCACATACGACTGGGCCAACTTGCCTTTACCCACTACGGCCCATTATTGAACCAAATTAGAAAGCTTGAAGCGAAGTCGATCTCTGCCGGCAAAGCATAGGCAAAGGCTCTTCCATGCCCTTGCCACCCGATTCTCCACGTCTATCTCCTCATTTCGTCCATCGATCAAGCGAAGATCTTAATGCCTCTGGCTCTATAAGCAGCTATTAGGTGACCATGCACATTTCCTTTATGTGTTTATCCATCATGTGCATTTATTAGGTGACCATGCTATTTTAAGTATTAGCACCTGCATTAGTTTAAAATAACATACCATTAAAACCTTACAGACTTTGTTCATGAGAAAGTTTAGTAATATAATATATCATATTTGAGTCCTCGTTTCATTGTTGTGAGCATATTAGTAGTTCTTTCTAGATTCTAACGTGTAAAGGAGTACAAAATAGCATACAACATTTTAGCATTAGTGCCTCAAATTGTTTTTCCAAAAATAAATTATTTTCCTTCTATAGTTTTGCAACTAATTTCGATTACATTGGCCAAAGCATACAAGACAAAAGGCTTGTTTAAAATAGTATTAGGTAGTCCTATGACCTAGGTAATGAATTTTCGCTCTTGGTTAACAATTATTAAAAATTTAGCAGTTTACAATAATGTATAAATGTCTTTTACTTAAATAGCATTATTGTTTGCTAATTAGAATCATTTTAGGCCATAATATTTGGGACTATTTTCCGTAGCCTATAAAGTATGTATTTTCCTAACTTTTGAATTGTCTACTAACTAACATTTTGATTCACACTGATCAATATTCTTTTTTACAGATTTCGTTACCTCCACCAATGTCTCTTTTGTTGGCCAGTTTTGAGTGAATTTTTTATGTTTTAATCATAAAGCGTTGCTGCTTTCAATGGGAACCTCAATATCATCTGATTTGTAGATATTTTTCTTCTGTAGATATTGTAATTTTGGAATTTTATGGATGAAGCAATTAAGCTTGATGACAGGTCAACTATTACACATAACATTGTTGGGCTATGAATAAATGGGTATGGTCATCTTGCAATGTAGCGAATTCAGACGGTTTCATTAGAGTTATATGGTTGATTTTATAACTTGATGTGGTTGTTAAAATTACATGTAATATTCACTGTCCATTTATTGGACGCCTTTGAACTATGACTGTAGATTGTGTGGTGCAATGATTGACCCTTTCTTAAATGCAATGTTAATTTAACTTTGAATTTAGAATACACTAATTTTTGGAATCCCTTCATTTTACTGGATACAGTTTATATAGTTTGTTTTATAATGTAGGCATATGAGACAACTTAAGCTAGTTAATATGCTTGGTATCATATAAAACGACACACAATTTATTGGTGGTTTCTATTAAACAAACATAACACAACAATAAGTTAGATGTAGATTATTTTCTATCAAAGATGACTTGGGGATGGCGAAGTTAATAATTTTCACAACTATCGTACCTGGACCGAATAGTCACATGTAAAAAAACTGCATGTTTTCATCGCCATTATCGCCTAGAACATTGTTATTAATATTCTAAAATTATGCTATTTTAATCCCATTTAAAACCAAATATCTTCACCTATTTTAGTCACAATCAACATAATTCATTACACGATGCTTGAAAGTTATATGAAATTTGAATCTACATTTCAACATGTTGGAAAATTAAATCAGACAATATTTGGATGAACTTTTTATACTTATTTATTTCATAGGTTCATTCTTCAGCTAACTACACTGCATAGTGTTTAGGTATGTAATTCACGCATCAATAGTTTGGAAACCAAGAACAATCTTCCATTTTGTTCAAATGTACGTCACTCGTTAAATAACATGTTTGTTGTAAATGTAAATCAATCGTTAAATAATATGTTATCTTTGATTTGGCCTCTATTCATGATAGATTTCTTGATGGAGGCATTGACTCTATGTTTGAAAATTGATTGCTAGGCCGCCAGTTATAGTTTATATCAATCTTAAAGCATAATTTTATCACTTTGCAGGGTTGTCGGAGAACTTGCTGCTTCTATTTAATTATTATGGTTTAAAGAGAATTAAATGGAAGTCTTTCAATATATGTGGGATAATGACTCAAAACTACTTATGTCAACTTAATAAAACTTAATGGCATATCTTTACTAAAGCAAAATGCATTACGTATGATTCTATCACCCTTTTGTTTCCTATTTTCTTTTTTCTTTTTTAAATTTGTGTATGAATTTGTAAATATAACCAATTATATTTATATTGTTAATAAAATATATTTTTATTGTTAAGTAACTATTTTAGTGCACCCATGTACCATTAGGAGCGGATGCTTGAAAGGTTTGGGTCGATTCGGTGGTGGATCCAGAAGCCGTTCTATATAGACTTACCGTAGACATCTATAGTTTTGGACTGGCGGTTGGGATGATTTTTGCTTGACACAAGGACTTTATCTCTTTTGATCAATATGTATCGATCCTCCTACTAACATACGTTATGGATTTAGTTATGTTTTTAATAGAGTTATGAATTCACAAATGGTGTGATGTTGAATTTGTTTTGGATTTTTTTGAACGTAAATGATTCGTGTTGTTTCAGGTAATGTGAGTGATAACAGTTATTATTAGTGAAATATTTGTTTTAAAAATAATGTTCTGAAATTTTTGGTTAATAACTGTTGTGGAAAGAAAAATTATAACCTTTGGCAGATGGTGTAAATAGATTTATTACAACGGTATTTTCGAATACAAATTTAGGATTTGTAGGAAATTCTTAGGTCAGCCAAATATGAGATAGTGGCACTAGGATACTATAGATAATCTTCCAAAAGACTTAGTTCATTCTCATATATTTTAAAGGTTCTATACATCTGAAATACTCAATAACTATTACAAATAGTTTTCACAATTCACTACCACTATGGAGCTTTTGTAGGATCTGGTAAGAAGGATTATAGAATTCAATTAGAAAATGAAAAATATTCTTCTAAAACATACAATAGATTTGATATGTTAATAAACAACATAAATTAAGTATCATAACTCCAAAGCACCATGCACATCTCAAATAAGATAACTCAAATAAAAAGAGCTGTAACATCAATGTTCCATAATAAATTTACATAAATGAATGTTCACACAAACATCAAACATTCCATGGCTAAAAATGTATATTTACATAAAATAGCAAACCCACATCTTATCTAGCTGTCTGCCATTTAAACGCAACAACAACGTGAACCAATTTTAGCAATTCGATTGATCCATTTTGGAATTGATTTTCCAGTTAATTTGAAGCAAACATCCTTGCTAAAATGGTTACAATTCTTTGTAAATAAATGGTAGGAATCACCATTGTAGTTGCGAGAAAGAATATCCATGAATAAGCGTAACTGGAGTGGATCATAGAAAGTTGTTCCAACCACAATTGATTTCCTGAATTTGTAGTTCAGACATTTTTTGGGTTCTACTTCAAATACACCACATGATGGAAAATCAGCTGCCCCAAACGAATACTCTACTCCATGAACTATGAGCAAATGTAGGAAATCCTCTATAAGACACTAATGGATTGAATGTCACTCAAATAAATGAAATTTCCTTGATTTTTTTTCGAATAGGAAAACCAAAGCATTTTAAAGGAAAGTACTTCTTCCCTTAAGGTTTTCTTTTTATGTAAGCATTGGTATTCGATGTAATCATGATATGAACCAACTGACCAATCGAATGTACTACTAAAGACTATGTGAACAACTATTGTAATAATACACATAAACCAATGTTAATCACACTTTCGTTGGAAACTTATGTGGTATGTTGGATCTGTAACAATATTAACTTCCAATGATCATCGAAAGAATTTACACTTTAAAACAAGTTTCTACAAAAACCGAGATACAAACATTAGGAATAAAACTTAAAGTAATAACAATTTTTTTTACAATATTTATTAGGTAACAATAAAAAATTCATATTAACCATGATTAAATATCATCTCTTTACTTGGTTGGTAAATCATCTTAAGTTTACATTGATAAAATGCAGCAGTTTTATTAAGGTAAATATCTAGTAAATTCTATGCTAAATAAATGACTATTTTTAACATGTCAACAACAATATTATAGTTACATTTCATATATAAATAATTATGTATGAAAAACCAATAATTCTATAGATAATAAAATAAGAAGCCCTATAACTACATCAACTAGTTCCTATATAATGGAAATGTGAACCAGGCTTAGTTAGGTGCAATAATAAATGAAAATAAAAATAAACAAAAATGTGCAAAATTACCTTCCACTCCAGAGTGAAATGCCCCAAGGCTTGCCCAGTAGCATAAACGATTAGTTGAGGTTAAGTCATAAACATTAAGAATAACTAGTGTCTCTGTTGGCCTTCTCTCACGTCTTTCCATTGTCACGCGCTCAAAGCGTGCGGTAATCATTACTAAATATTCTTTCAAGTTCTTTGGATATCCATTTGAATGATCCACATGTATTCCCACATCTTCTGTCGTGGAACGTAAAGAAGCTAGTTGCGCAATAACATCGACTATTTTTCGCCGCATTTTCTCTTTAGTTTTGGTAGCATGGTCAATTTTTCTTTTATAAGCTTCCAAGCATTCCTCTTGTTCTAACTCAAGTATCATTCTCTCTCTATCTGTATTTGGTTCACCAATCTCATCCCAAATCACCTGTTATAGTAATGTAGTAGAAATTAGTGACTAGGAAATAAATAAGACTTTCTTTGATATCTTTTTTCTATATATATTCTCCTCATCTATATATTCATATGATTTTTATCAAACTAGAATATCGATTTGTAATGTTGTTGCCTTATCATACTAGAATATGATAAGACTTATGTAAAACGTTAAAATAATGTAAATTGATGGAATCAAAGCATCATTATTATACCTAAAATGGGTGAACAACAAAATAATTTCACAAAATATTAAATAATCAATAAATATAAAGTGTTCATCTATAAGAAAATTGATCCTTACTTCACAGCTCCAACTAAACTTCACCTTAGGAGCATAGATTGAGTAACTCTGGTTGTCACATTGTAAATGTGGCATGCAATGAAATTCGAATATTAGTATGTTATGATGGGAGTAAACAACTCACGTGACTCTATACTTTTTATAATCTTGCTTCGGTAAGAAAATATTTAATTGCATCCCATAATATAGGAATAAAATTAAAAACTAGATTAAAAACTGCAAGGTTGATAAAGACCACAATAAAGGAAAACAAATCAATTTCAGTTCATTACTTCATATATTTAGTTGCTTCCATCTACAATAGAGTGAATATAATTTATGTTTTTTAATTTTTTTTTATAGTTTATACATTCTTTAGCAATATTACATCTTTATTAAAATCACTCAAGAATGTTTTTAACGATGTCAAATATTGTAGATTAACCGAAGATATTTAACTCATGTATGGAGCACTCACGTTGTCTGAAAGGAATGACATGTTTATGTGTTATGTTTTTATGTAAGTGGACCAAGATGGTGACAAAATGTCTTAAATGTAGAATGTGATATATAAAAACTTTACCAAACTTTAGTTTACTAAGAAGATTTTGGTATTTTATCTAATAATCATAAACAAGAAAAAATAGGAAAAAAACCATTATTACTGTTCCTTAAATGGGTGTCACTTCTATAATTGCGATGAAGCTTGTCAGTATTTGAAGCACCACAAAAGCACTGTTGTATAGTTCATTTAATCATTATTTAAATAAATTTTGAACCAACCAATACGTTCAATGATGTCAATATCACTAACATAAAAATTTAAACACAAATACGAGCCTATAAAAAAAGTTGTTGGTATAAAAATCAACCACGATATAATCAATCGCACGTTATTCAGCTGCAAAATGAACAAATCTAAATAATCTTATTCCGTAGTATGTTTTTAAAATTTTCCATCTATTTTACTACCTTATTCATGCTTTCATGTTGATTACTACTTAACTAATGTACAACTATGATTTATCAAACAGTTTCATAAATTAGACTTACAAACATAGTTACTATAAACTGCAGATTAAACCTATTTTAGAAGATATCAACAGTTTTTTGAAGTATATACAATTATTCATCGATCAAGAACAAAATATAAATAATTTAAAAAGTAATAATACGAAATTCATTTTATAGTTGGTACGTTTATAATTTTAGAGGATTTTTAAGTCCGAATTGGCTTTCCAAAAAGATGAATAGTGCATTTGGTTGCAATCGGAAAAAAAATTCAAATTAGTCCAAACAATGAAATAAAAAGAAGAATAAATTTATTAAAAACATATTAGTATCAATAATTTAGAACCAAGCTTTGATCTAGCCTATATATAAAGACAAGAGTTTTATTGTCTGGCCTACATAGAGCATAAATACATATGTTTGGGTTATTTTAAGCCCAAATTATTGTTTTTAAAAATTAATTTTTTTTTTTGCTATGGTATATCAAATAACAATATTACTTATAATAATCAAAATAAATATAAAAAACATTTTAAAAAGACATTTAGCCTGAGCTATGCAATATTTTAGGTTATTGTAAATTACAGGTTATTATATCTCAATTATGACCAAGTCATTTATTATCCAAAAAAATGCATCAACAAATTGGTTGGTATTGCCTTACGAACCTACAAAAATAATTTTTTAAGTAATACCTCATGATAAATAAAATTAAAATGATATTAGCTACTTATTTGAGTCAAGGTGGTAAGGCCTTTCAATAAGAAATTGATTAAAGTTATCTTAGCCAAATAAATTGTCCTTCCCTTCAAAACTGATTTTATGTTGGGTTTAATTAATCAATTCCTTCATTTCAAGCACTGTAGAATAAAGGGTTGGACTTGAGATTATATCATAGGAGAACATGTCAAATGTTTTAGATTTTAATGTATACTTAATTTTATGATGGATTTGACATGTTCTTTTTCTAGAAATACCTATTTACATTTAACATGTAAAATTAACGCAAAATAGTAACGTCGTAGTTTTTATAACTAATATTTGACATACACAATTCATTTGAATTTAAATTGTATTCAAAACATTTAATATACTTTATTTTCTAATTAATAATGCACCTACAGATGAAAGGGCTCTTCGAGTTAATATTTATTAAAAATTAATTATGGAGATAAATTTTATATTTAACATACATATATCAAAGAGGAAGCTTTAAAGATACATAAATTATTTGAATATATAAAACCTAATAAAGAAAACCAAAATACAAAATACACTAAAATAAATGGCCAATTCTATCAACACTCCACTTTCTTCCTACATGGCGTTTTATCAAAAAAAACACACACCGCATTTTTCTTTCTTACTCCATTTTATTTTGAAATTACACTTGTTTCTTTTATCCCACTCATTCTTATTTTCCACTCTTCTCATGGCAATAATAAAAGATTCTCATCTCACAACGTTTAAAAAATTCTTAACGATCATCGACAATTTAATCTTCTTTTTTATCCAATAATGCAATTTAAAAGAGAAAAAACATGCTACAGCTTAATAAAGTATAAAAATGATAGGAAGCTTATGTGATATATTTCATGCATACTAGGTTTATTATTATTCCACATGGACTATGCCCTATCTTAGTAGCAATTCAAGTATTTAATAGGCTTGGTTGATATCATATCCTAGTTACTATATATGAAACGTAGAAAACATACATAGTTATTTTCTAGTAATAAGATATCTTCTTTAAAAATTCTACCCTTATATTCATGAAAGTATACCAACAAAAGAGAAGGAGATGGAAAATATGAGGACATGAAAAAAACTAAAACATCTCAATAAAAATAATTACAAGGATAAAAGAATCGTTTATTTTCAAAAAAATAAATTGGCAAAAATGGAATAATATGGCATGTTAAGAATGAGCCAAAATAAACAGTAAACTAATCAAATCGAACCTTAAATAGTTTCTTGTAATTCAAGGAAAATAGGAAAGAAATAAATGGATATATTTTTTAGCAAAACATAACATATTCCATGGGCTAGCTGATTATACAATAAAAGAATATGAATGTAAATTGCAATGTTTATAGATTGTTGATAGAGATATAAATATACTTTATGTGCCAAGAGGGTTGGCGCAGTTGGTTGATGGTCCAGACTGCGAGATCGAAGGTCACGAGTTCGAGCCCCGAAACCGACAACCCTGTAACAAGTACCCGAAGTATGTGTTTGGTAGGCACATATTTCCCTAGAGTTTACAAGCGAACTTGGTTCTCTAGGTAATTCAAAAAAAAAAAAATATATACTTTGTGTGCAAAATGAAAAGTTATTCCCTAGGGAGGGAATAGGAAATGAAACGAGAGTAAATATGTGGAAAGAGTACCAATGGTCATACATTGAACTTTTTATATTAGAATACAAGGTATAAGATGTATCTAGAGTATGACATTAAATGGAATGAAAACGTGGTTCGTAATATTGAAATACCTGAAGCTTGGCAAGTATGAAAATTAATAGGAAATTAGTGAACAGGAGGAGAGAGAAGATTGCAGTTGTGTATGAAAAGCATAAAATGATGGAATGTGAGTTTTAGGCAAAGAAATAGTGTACGCAGATCTAGGTTTTTGAGTGTTAGAGACATAATGGCTTGTATAATATGTTTTTGGTTAGTAAAATACTATAGCACTGAAAAATGACAAATTATGATAAATATTATAGATTTTACTTAGAGAGGTATAGAGTGAAGAATGGAAATGGGTTTATATAGAGAATGACAAATTCTCTCTAGACTTCACCTTTAATTATTATTACCTTCATCTCGTATTTATTTGGTATTAAAAGAATTCATTGACTCTTTAAGCTATTTTAAATTCAAATGAAATGCTTTTTTTGACTGTATAATTGTGGAAATTAATTATAGAAATTGATTGCAAATTATCAAATTTTCCTAATTGATTAAGTATGCTATATATAAATTTATCAATCGATTAATAACTTTTGTTAATTTAACGGGTAACTTCAGAATTAGTAAATCTACCAATTAGTTTCCTCTAACTAAATGAGGCAATTAATTTCCTTTAATTATTTATTTTGTTGGAATTAAGGAAAATCAATTCATTTTCAAAATTATACTTTAACTAAAATCAAATATAAATTTCGTGCGAAAATTAGTAGAAAACTCCTTAATTGACTATGCAATATGCTAATGAATCAATTGATCAGTGTCGTTCTTAAACCTATTTATTGATTATGCAATTAAATGACATTTACCATGTAATTAGTTTTTTCAAATTATGAATGCTTGTGCGTGTATAGTAAGCATAATATGTATATAGCCCTAATCACTTATTTTATCGATATAATCATTTCAACATGTTATTACTTTGTTTCACTTCCTATAAAGTTATTTTACATACAAGGTCTTATTTCAATATCTCACAATTAATTATATATCTTGCGCTACACTTAGAACCTAAAACATGTAAAGAAAACCCAAGTCTCAATAGAACAACGGGGAATTAAGGTAAAATTTCCATCAAATCTTAATATAGGAGATGAAAGTTGTGAATACTCTCCTAGACATTTTATAACAAATAGTATCTAATTCTAGTCTTCAATATAGTTTATAGTGCAATGAAAATTAAAATCTAACTAAACTATACAAATGACCGAAAAGTTTACCAAATGATTGTATCGTTGCTACTATGCAACAGCGTCAGCCACGCTAGATTACTCATTGTCAAAAGATTTTGGAGTTTGTATATTATTGAATTGGATACAAGATTATATTCCAAATTTTGGTTAATTTCAAATTTCATTGATTGGTCAACAATAAATGGTTTCCATTTATAAATAAAAAATATCTTGTTCAAAATAATAGATTTCAAATGGTTTTGTTATGAAATTGGTTGCACGGGACTCTGAAATTGGGAAATATAATTCTTCACACTACTGCAAAATCAGGTTGTCACTTTTTTTTTTCTTTTTTGCTACCCAGTTCAATCTTTCTGACTTGATAACAGCTTAAAGTTTAAAGCTGCTTACATAGAAATATGTAGAGAAAGCATAGGATTATTTTCAAAATTTTGTAGTTATATGGAACTATATTCTCGTATATCATTTTCAGTCCTTTTTATTCATTGTTTGACCAGTTCGTAAGTAAGCTTTGATTCTTCATCTAATTTATTGCATGTTTTTAATACAAATATATATATATATATATATATTATAATGATGATGTTAAGACATATTGCAGAAGATCTCACTATTTGATATTTACCTGTATTATTTGTACTTTTGCTAGTTATAATATTTCCTATTACATTATTACTTTGGCTTCAAGTAACTAAGATATAAATATAAATCATGTATTTTTGTATACCAATTAAGCCATTAGTAAAAGTATTGACTTTTAATGATTGTTAATTTTTTTCTCTCCCCCTCTTCTTCTTTTATATTTTATTTTATTAAATAATTTCAACAAATGATAAATGCCAAAATTTCACATACTTGTTTGGTTTAATTTATCTTGAATAATTGAGTGCATGTTAAAAGTGAAAGAAAGATTGGAGTTTAGAAATTATCACTACAACAAAGTTGCCCTAATATAGCTATATTTTTTGCAATGGTCATAATCTATCAGTTGTAATTAAGGTTTTTACAACGTTTTGTTTCAGAAAGTTGTAATAAACTTACTTTCAACAACTTTTTTTTGTTAGTTGTTTCATATGGATATTATAACTATTTTTCTTTTACCAATTGTAATAGATGTAAATTTTCACCAACTCTTTGGTTATGCTAGTTATAATAGATACCTATTAGTTCCTTTTGGTCGCCTATTGTAATAATTAATTAATATGTAATAAGTAACAATTAATAATTTCAATTAAATTGAAATAATTAACAATTAATAAAAATTTAATAATAAATAATAATAAAATAAATGATACTTAAATAATAATAAAAATTAGATATTAATGTCAAACATGTTTGGTTTCAGTTGGTTGGTATTTCATACTAGGAGAATACAGGTCACGGGTTCGATCTTAGAGATGTACCTTCTTGAAATTAATGGAGCATGCTAAATAATAATAATAATTAATTATTAATGTGTAATAATTAAAAACTGCTATTAAATACTAATAATTAATTATTAACTTGAAATATGAAATAACCATATTAATAATTAATTATTAATTTATATTTAATAATTAATCAATAATAAATTAATTAACAATCAACAGTCAGTCAACAAATAATAAATAATAAATATTTAATTATACTTAATAATAATGAATAAAAAATAGTAATTAATAATAAGTAATATAAAAATTATAATAATTAGTTAAACAAAAGTTAAATAGTAATAACTAAAAGCTAAAATTTAATATCAAATAATAATAATAATTAACACTTTTAATTAGATAATAATAATTATAGATTATTTTGAAATATGAAATCATTACTATTAATATTCAGCAATCCACCTAAGTGAAATATACTTTCTTAAGGAATTTAGAAATTCGTATAATATTTAAATATAAATTGTCACTTATGGTTCTATCTTCAGCAAGCGAGCAGAGCATTTGAGCGGTCCAACCATATGTTGCATGTATGATAATTTTTCCTATTTTACTTGTAAAAAATAAAATAAATAATATTTTTGTATAAAATATTTGCCCTATTAAATAATAGATAATTAATTAATAACTTTTACTAATTAAGATTTAATATATTAAAATTAATAATAATTAATGTTAATTAGTAATATAAACATATTAACTAACATTTAATAATTTATATTCAATTATAATTATGGGTTTTATATAATAATTGCTAGTAGTAATTATTAATTACTTTTGAATATACAAAAGTAGGTAATTAATAATTGTAATTGTTGTATAATAAAATGTAGATAATAATTAACATTATTAATATACAGTTATAATTAAAAAGTAATAATTAATAATTAAGATGTAATATTTAATAATTAAGAAGTAATAATTAGTAATTACTATTCATTATCTATAATTAATAATTAAGACTAATATTTAACATTTAACATTTAATAAGTAATATTTTGAAATTTTGTCTAAAATAAATTTAAAAATATTCATATAACTTAGAAAACTTTCGTTAAATTTGAAAATACCATTTTGAAATTTTCATAAAATATAATTAAAATATTTAAAATTTCTAATTTATTTAAAATAAAGAAAAACGTATTTATTAAGTTTAAAGTCCATAAAATTTAAATACAATATGGAAGTATTCATAAAAAAATAAAAATTCAAAAAAGTTAAAAAAATTATAAATTCGAATAATAATATTATGTTAGTAATTATTATTTTCATATGCATGTGGATGTTCACTTTTGTAATTAGTGGAATTTTTGTTCGTGCATCCAAATATTGGACCCAAATTCCAAAACTAAGTTTGGCTCCAACTTACTTTTCGTCCCCCTATTTAAAATCCGTGGCTCTCTCGTTCTCATCGATCACTACAATTTTCTTCAATCCCTCTTGCTTTTTATTCCTTATCTTGTTCTCTAACTGGCTTGCCACCATTGCCATCAACTACCTCACATACGACTGGGCCAACTTGCCTTTACCCACTACGACCCATTATTGCGCCAAATCAGAAAGTTTGAAGCGAAGTCGATCTCTGCCTGGAAAGCATAGGCAAAGGCTCTTCCATGCCCTCGCCACCCGATTTTCCACATCGATATCCTCATTTCGTCCGTCGATCAAGCAAAGATCTTAATGCCGTTGGCTCTAGAAGCAACTATTAGGTAACCATGCACATTTCCTTTATGTGTTTATCCATCATGTGCATCTATTAGGTGATCATGCTATTTTAAGTATTAGCACCTGCATTAGTTTAAAATAACATACAATTAAAACCACACAGAATTTATTCATGAGAATGTTTAGTAATATAAAATATCATATTTGAGTTCTCGTTTCATTGTTGTGAGCATAGTAGTAGTTCTTTCTAGCTTCTAACGTGTAAAGGAGTACAAAATAGCATACAAGATCTTAGCATTGTGCCTCAAATTGTTTTTGTAAAAACAAACTATTTTCCTTCTATAGTTTTGCAACTAATTTCGATTACATTGGCCAAAGCATACAAGACAAAAGGAATGTTTAAAATAGTATTAGGTTGTCCTATGACATAGGTAAAGAATTTTCGCTCTTGTTTAACAATTATTAAAAATTTAGCAATTTACAATAATGTATAAATATCTTTTACTTAATTAGCATTATTGTTTGCTAATTAGAATCATTTTAGGCCATAATATTTTGGACTATTTTCTGTAGCCTATAAAGTATGTATTTTCCTAACTTTTGAATTATCTACTAACTAACATTCTGATTCACACTGATCAATATTCTTTTTTACAGATTTCGTTACCTCCATCAATGTCTCTTTTGTTGGCCAATTTTAAGTGAATTTTTTATGTTTTAATCATAAACCGTTGTTGCTTTCAATGGGAATCTCAATATCGTATGATTTGTAGATATTTTTCTTCTGTAGATATTGTAATTTTGGAATTTTATGGGTTAAGCAATTAAGCTTGATGACAGGTTAGCTATTACCCATAACATTGTTGGGCTATGAATAAATGGGTTTGGTCGTCTGGTAATGTAGCGAATTAAAACGGTTTCATTAGAGTTATATGGTTGATTTTATAACTTGAAGTGGTTGTTAAAATTACATGTAATATTCACTGTCCATATATTAGAGCCTTTGAACTATGATTGTAGATTGTGTAGTGCAATGATTGACCCTTTCTTAAATGCAAGGTTTATTTAACTTTGAATTTAGAATACACTAATTTTTGGAAGTCCCTGTAACGACCCCGGATTTTATAAATATTTAAATTGATAATTAATTGAATTTTTGAATTTAAAATTGTTAAGTAATTTCATTTTGAATAAAATTTGTGAAATTAATTGATTAAGTGATGCGAGTTTCCCCGGATCCAAGTATATTCTGTATAAATCATTTACATTGAAAATACTGTGAGTATGAGTATATATTGAATGTATATATATTTGGGTATATATGAGCAAATTTTATATAATATATATATGTATATATTGAACTTGAGTTAAAATCTCAAGTAAATGGTTTAAAAATAATCATAAAATACAGATATTTGACATGAGTATAAAATAAATAAATAAGTAATAATAAATATTTGAATTGATGATTTGAGTTTATAAAAATAACATAAGATAATGAATTTGAAGTAAAATAATAATAATTATTATTTATTCTAGAAATAGAAATATATGTGAGATAAACTATAAACTATAAAGTCAAAGTAATCAAATCAACAAAATGAAATAAATAAAATAAAGTACATAATATAATACATTTCAGCATAGAAAGATACAAAACAATTTGTATGTAAGATAAAAAAAATACTCAAGATAAAAATAGAAATGTGTAGGCTTGCAAAAGAAAAGAAACAATATGCATTCAAATGTGATTTGAAATGTATTCATATGACAAGTGATAAAACAAAAGAAGAAATACACATAAGAAAAGGTATGTAAACAAACTCAGCTCAATATAAAACTGCAAACAAATAAAGTATAACAAAATAAAACAAATATAAATAAAGCAAGTAAGATGATATACTCTAACCTGGAAAACAATGCAGCAACATGTACTAAAGAAGAAAATATAATATAGTCAAAAATAATAAGACAATATAATATGAAAACATAAAGTACTCAAGCAAATAAGAAGTACTTAATAATATATGCTAGTATCTCTAGCATACAAGGGAAAGTATCAGTAATTAATACAAAGCATGGGCTGTAAATAAAAGAAAAAGGGAGGTAAGCAGGGTAATTAATGCAACAAGCCTTTAGCATTGAATGCAAGCATACTTCAGCCATGACTTGTTGTACAAAATGAAAACATCCTGCATACTTCTCTTTATATACATCAATCCTCATTTTAGTTCGAGCATCATCACTGAGGAAAATCAAAAATGAACATCAGTTCAACCTTAAAAACAATAATACAAAAATCCAGACAAGCAAAGGAAGATTCAGCTTCCAGTTCAACCCTGAAGAATGCTCTGTTCATTCTCTAAGCACTGTGAGTAACTCCACAACCTAAATAGTTTAACTTTATAGATCTGTTGCCTGCTTACCTTTGCAACATAGTTTGTCTGTGAGTAAACAATTTACTTTATGATCTGAGTTGAATTACATAGATGTGTATGATCTATGGTTAATGTGGTGCATTGCTTGGAATATTTCTTACAGCCGTATCTCTGTATATAATATATATATGTTTGAGTTGTACACTCTTTCTTCTCTGTTTTTTTGTACAGGTTGTAAATTAATAAATAAACTTAAAATTTCACTTCATCTAACCATTCTTAGGTTTCGAGTTTAAAACAAAACTAGTTTGTTTTTGCATAAATGAAGATTTAGAAATGGTTTCAAGCTATATGGTGATACACGACATTTAAAAAAAAAAAAATTTTACAGGAAACTCAAATTTATGATAATGTCGATTATGATGAATCATTGATTCAGGTATATAATGGGAACTGTTATTTGAAGACATGATTTTTAAAACAAAATTCATGATTTTTCATTGAGTATATCATCAACAATTTATAAATGAACTGAAATTTGATTTCATCCAATTTCCAGTAATCGAAAATTTATTCGATGTTGAATCTTTGCACGAAGCAAGCCTAGTAATCAATAATATAAGGAAAAATGTTAAATAATTTTTCTAATGGAAGTGGCGTGGTATCGAAACGATTATAGGGTTTGCTGTCGTTTTTATTTGAGGTCGGAGACGAGGTGATTTCATCGCCTCCAATCGACCGAGTTGCTTGAGACTCTGGGGAAGCATCGTGTGAGGGTAAAGCGAAGTCGAGGCCGGAATTGCTTGGCCTCTGGTGGACGAGGTCGTGGGGACGTGGCAATTTTTCGTGGTCGTGACTGGGTCAATGTTCGTATGAACATGCATATTTTGATTCCATGGTTATTGCATCGATCTGGGCTGTGTTGTCGAACGAGAAGTGGTTTTGTGGTTTGCTGGGAATGACGTTGGTCGCCGAAGTGGTGGCGAACCACCCTGCACGTGCACGGTGGCGTTGGGGTCTGCAGGTTGCGTATTGGGTCATCTCGAGTAATTACTCGAGAAAAGAGGGGGTCTGCTCGAGTCAAAAAGGAAGTTGCTCCGGGGTTTTTCACTGGCGTACGCGTGTACTGATGTATCAGAGAGTGATGGAGGGAAATTTGTACTTGGGTAAACAGTTTTTACTCAACAGGAAAGTAAGTTCATAAAAGTGAAGAAGAGATGAAGTATGGGGGTGGAGCTCGGGGAAATAGGTCAAGAAACTCGGGTTCGACAAGGGTAAACTAGGTTTTTGCCTGGGTTTGTTTTAATGCAAGGTTTTAACATCATTAAATATAAACAGATTTTGATAAATACAAGATAAATACAAGACAAAGGTTTTAATTACAAATTTAAGACTTAATGGAAATTGTAATTAAGAAATGTCATTGCTAATTAAAATATTAATAAGTGGTAATTTAAAGGTAAAATTAACTAAATTGAGTTAATTAAAGAATAAGAAGTGATCAAATTTGAAGTTTGAAATTAATTAATGATTTATTGATCAAAATTGCGGGAGATTCGAAAGGAATAGATTTATTTATAATTAGATATCAATTCGAAAAGTAATTAAAGAATTATTATTTGTTAATGATGGTCATTAACTAAAATCATTTTAATAATTAATTTATAGGATTAATTTTAACAAGTAATTAGACTAATTTATTTATGATAATCATTTATGAAATTGAGTAAGTGTAATCATTTTATGGTAAGAATTTAAAGGTTTAATTTCTTAAAAAGATAAATTAAGGGGTTGACTAATTTTTTAATTAGTTGAAGGTTAACTTAATTTATATGATTAATTAAGAATAATTTAATTAAATAAGGTGATTGATTAATTAATCTATATCAAATGATTTGTAATTAGTAAATCAGGATTAGATAATTTATTCATAAGTAATTAATTTAATTGAAAATAAACTGAATTAATCAGGATAAAACGATTAATTAATCCTGCTTATGAATGATTATTAAATGCTTAACCTTACTTATGAATGACTGTATTGTATGAGATGCTTTGAATTGATTGTCCTACCTGATTTATGATATTTTATTCTGTGATTTGTGCCGTGTATAATTTATTTATTTATTTACATTCGTATATTATCTGTGAATCTATGTATGGACGATAAGCTTTATAGTTTATATCGCTTATCAACTATATTCCTGTATTTTTATCTGTGATGATTGAATGATGTTGCACTATTGTGTAAAACCCCTGGACTACACCATACACACACAAATATGGATTTCACGAGGAAATCGATTAAGTCGCAGATTTTTGAAATAGTTAAACTTGAATTTTTAAATTCAAATGTTTTGGAAATGGAATCGAAATAAATGTGAAAAGCTTTTAGAATGAAATTTCAAAATAAAATTTATTATTTTTAAATTACTTGATTAAGTTTTGGGATTTAAATAATTTGATTTAAATTTAAATTCAATATTGAAATTGAATTCTGAAATTTGAAACTAGGGATTAACGATATTATACTAGTTATATATGAGTTAAACCATTTTTAAAGTATTGTTTTGGGAATTTGAATTTAACCCAAGGATTTCAACTCGTATAAATGAATCAGATTTCCAAAATGAAAACTGTTGTTTTCAAATGATAAACACTTTTAGATAAGAACTGAGATTCCAGTTAATTAGGGGAATTTCAAGATTGAATAGAGAAATGATTTTCCTAAGTTATGAATGAATTCTTTTTGAAAGCTATGAATTAAATCTGTTTATTTTTAACAGATTTAAATTGATGATTTGTTTAAATCAAATTGAAATGAAATTGTTTTGAAGGCTATAAGTTAAATCTTTGATTTAAAGATTTAACGAGTTAATCAAATTGAAATGAAAATTGATTTGGAAAAATCTGTGAATGAATCTTTTGTTTAAAAGATTAAAATGTGAAAATTGTTTAAACCGTCAAAGGTTGTGAAAATGAATCTTTTTGTTAAAGATTGAAATGGAAATTGGATTAAACCATTTGAAATAAAGTTTTGAATTATTAAGTTGTGACTTAATTGAAATCCCAATATCCATTTGTTTTTGAAATATTGCGCTCACTATTCGGTTTAGCCGGGAGAGGACCTTTGTGTCATATATCCCATTCCGAATAGGTGATATGTCGCTATGGATAGCATTTGAAGACCGGTGTTGAAGACCGGGTATTTGCGAAAGCGATAGGATGACCTATCGATTGTTTCTGCACCGAGTCGCGCCGGTATAGAAACTCCATATGTGATGGGAAGTCCGAACGTGATTAGTGAATATTCGGATTGCAAGGACTTCTTTGGAAGTGCCTTCGGTTCTGTTCGAACCCAGAACAGACTTGTATGGATTGTATGCCTGACATTACAAGTTGAGATATAAAGCCGATTTCTTTCAAATATATTTCTGTTGGTGGCGGAGAATTTATTCTTTGCTTAACACCCTTCTTTGAGACGTACGAGCTCAAAGGTTATATAGTTGAAGTTATCAGCGATATATCCCATTTTGGTAATGTGACATGCTGAGTGATGCTGAAATGATCATTGTGTTGATTATTGTGATAGGATCATTTATTTGATCGCCTATCTTAGTGATCATTGTGTTGATCATTTGTTGACCCAAAGCACGGCTTTTTGTACAAAGTGTGTTTTTGTGGACGTGACTTCGTCGAGCCTCACATCCCGGAAATGGTCAAAACAGGAAAGATGCAGCAAGGTTATTAGGGGTTGCTGTAGCTCCCCTTAGGGTATGTACATTTCCTTCTGGATAGAGGTTGTATCATGGTATGGAGCCCAGATATTTAACCTATGTGGTTACTACGAGTTTATTACTTTGTGGTTGTTGGTTATCGGGATCCCGTGAAAAAGGTCGTTTACGATCGGGGAATGGCGTGCTCGTGTCAGTAGTTACCCAGTTAGGGGTAACCCGGCCTTGTGTTGGCAGAGTTCCGGTTTGGTTCTCGGGGATGTCTTTCCAGAGGCATTCTCATGTGGCAATGGGAAGTTCCTTGGCCTGACCATTTGTTGGAAATCCAATTCCCAATACGAAACTTGTACGGTATTAGTTATAGAACCTGCCATTCACTTATGGTGGTCACCACTGTTTGGATGGTAGCTATAGTAGGCATAGTTCGAAATGTCTATGCTGGCTAAGATTTATATTCTACTTTCGAAATGAATTTTTTTCTACACTATACACTAATAATAATATCAAATGTTATTTTAAATGCGTATCAAGCATCTTTGACTATCATAAGGAGAAATCTCCTCCGATTCTGCGTTTGCATTGTGTGTGTGTGCGGGAGGCCTTATGGTAGTCTCATTTTTCAAAAGCATTGCGAATTGACTTTGAAAATCTTTTGTTGAATGTTTTAAAGATAAACTGTCTTTGTTGCTCACACCAGTCCCACGACTGACTCGGAGTTTATTGTTTTCTTTCCTAAACTCTGGGTGCTCATTATTCTCTACACGAGCAGTCTAGAGTTGGGTTTTTCAGATAGCTAGATTTAACAGATTATCTAGAGTTAGTTCAGTCTTTGGACCACACCAGTCTTGCTGAGCTTTGTGATATGTTATTGGGAGTTCGAGCTTCTGCTGGATTAGTTTTGGAAATGGAGTTGCAGTTATTTCTGGAGTTCTTCCTTGAAGATTATCTTAGAGTTATTAGTTCCGCTGCTAGATGTTATCTATTTTTCTTTTCCGCTGCTATTTTATTGTATCATATCTCTGATGTATATTGATATTTATTGGATTATCTGTATCAGATATTGTATCAAAGCTATATATCAATGTATTATTCTTTTATTCCGCTGTGTTATTTACTTAATGATTGTTATAAGCTCCGGCGAATCGGATTTGAACGGTCGAATCTATGACATTCGAATACGATTTGAAGTATGGATGTCGATTTTCGAGCTGGCAAAATCTGAAACGTTACATTTGGTATCAGAGCTAAGGTGAAACTTTAGCTCAGGAGTGTAACACATTAAGTAGCTCATTAGAGATAGGGTGAAGTAAATCCTAGAATGAGTAATCCTTAAGATATCCGTTTGAATGCCTCAGTAAGTTCTCTTACTATCTACTGATAGTGAGTATGAGTGCAAGAAGAGAACGAGATAGAGGGCAGGGAAATACGACTATAATTGGTCAATACTCTGTAACAATAGTGGAAACATCTTTCTTATCAATTTTCTTTGATTCGTTTCTAAATTCTTTTGAATTCTTCGCGACAGCTCCAGAAAGAAATTTCGATGTGATGGTGGCCTTACGGATCGTTGCAGAAAATTATTACTTCGTACTTCATCAATTTCTTATCGGCTTTTCGATTTAAACTCTAATAAATGAATTAGAAATTGAAAATTTTAATTGAATTAAATTGATTAATAGAATATGAAGAATGATTAGAATTGTATCGATAAAATGATTTTGTTTAAAACCAAAATTTGAAATTTTAATTATAATTTCCTGTATCTATTATTGATATTCTGATTTGGTGAGCCAATTGCAGAACTGATATCCAGTTTGATCTGAAAAGATATTTCTTTATCTTTCATCCATCTGTGTTGTTTTCGTGCCCGCGAATTTCGGGGACGAAATTCTTTTAAGGGGGGAAGTCTGTAACGACCCCGGATTTTATAAATATTTAAATTGATAATTAATTGAATTTTTGAATTTAAAATT
Organism: Allium cepa; assembly: GCA_030765085.1. Classification (NCBI taxonomy): domain Eukaryota; kingdom Viridiplantae; phylum Streptophyta; class Magnoliopsida; order Asparagales; family Amaryllidaceae; genus Allium; species Allium cepa. Next base: position 237,146,067 of record CM060938.1, read on the forward strand.
GTTAAGTAATTTCATTTTGAATAAAATTTGTGAAATTAATTGATTAAGTGATGCGAGTTTCCCCGGATCCAAGTATATTCTGTATAAATCATTTACATTGAAAATACTGTGAGTATGAGTATATATTGAATGTATATATATTTGGGTATATATGAGCAAATTTTATATAATATATATATGTATATATTGAACTTGAGTTAAAATCTCAAGTAAATGGTTTAAAAATAATCATAAAATACAGATATTTGACATGAGTATAAAATAAATAAATAAGTAATAATAAATATTTGAATTGATGATTTGAGTTTATAAAAATAACATAAGATAATGAATTTGAAGTAAAATAATAATAATTATTATTTATTCTAGAAATAGAAATATATGTGAGATAAACTATAAACTATAAAGTCAAAGTAATCAAATCAACAAAATGAAATAAATAAAATAAAGTACATAATATAATACATTTCAGCATAGAAAGATACAAAACAATTTGTATGTAAGATAAAAAAAATACTCAAGATAAAAATAGAAATGTGTAGGCTTGCAAAAGAAAAGAAACAATATGCATTCAAATGTGATTTGAAATGTATTCATATGACAAGTGATAAAACAAAAGAAGAAATACACATAAGAAAAGGTATGTAAACAAACTCAGCTCAATATAAAACTGCAAACAAATAAAGTATAACAAAATAAAACAAATATAAATAAAGCAAGTAAGATGATATACTCTAACCTGGAAAACAATGCAGCAACATGTACTAAAGAAGAAAATATAATATAGTCAAAAATAATAAGACAATATAATATGAAAACATAAAGTACTCAAGCAAATAAGAAGTACTTAATAATATATGCTAGTATCTCTAGCATACAAGGGAAAGTATCAGTAATTAATACAAAGCATGGGCTGTAAATAAAAGAAAAAGGGAGGTAAGCAGGGTAATTAATGCAATAAGCCTTTAGCATTGAATGCAAGCATACTTCAGCCATGACTTGTTGTACAAAATGAAAACATCCTGCATACTTCTCTTTATATACATCAATCCTCATTTTAGTTCGAGCATCATCACTGAGGAAAATCAAAAATGAACATCAGTTCAACCTTAAAAACAATAATACAAAAATCCAGACAAGCAAAGGAAGATTCAGCTTCCAGTTCAACCCTGAAGAATGCTCTGTTCATTCTCTAAGCACTGTGAGTAACTCCACAACCTAAATAGTTTAACTTTATAGATCTGTTGCCTGCTTACCTTTGCAACATAGTTTGTCTGTGAGTAAACAATTTACTTTATGATCTGAGTTGAATTACATAGATGTGTATGATCTATGGTTAATGTGGTGCATTGCTTGGAATATTTCTTACAGCCGTATCTCTGTATATAATATATATATGTTTGAGTTGTACACTCTTTCTTCTCTGTTTTTTTGTACAGGTTGTAAATTAATAAATAAACTTAAAATTTCACTTCATCTAACCATTCTTAGGTTTCGAGTTTAAAACAAAACTAGTTTGTTTTTGCATAAATGAAGATTTAGAAATGGTTTCAAGCTATATGGTGATACACGGCATTTAAAAAAAAAATTTTTTACAGGAAACTCAAATTTATGATAATGTCGATTATGATGAATCATTGATTCAGGTATATAATGGGAACTGTTATTTGAAGACATGATTTTTAAAACAAAATTCATGATTTTTCATTGAGTATATCATCAACAATTTATAAATGAACTGAAATTTGATTTCATCCAATTTCCAGTAATCGAAAATTTATTCGATGTTGATTCTTTGCACGAAGCAAGCCTAGTAATCAATAATATAGGGAAAAATGTTAAATAATTTTTCTAATGGAAGTGGCGTGGTATCGAAACGATTATAGGGTTTGCTGTCGTTTTTATTTGAGGTCGGAGACGAGGTGATTTCATCGCCTCCAATCGACCGAGTTGCTTGAGACTCTGGGGAAGCATCGTGTGAGGGTAAAGCGAAGTCGAGGCCGGAATTGCTTGGCCTCTGGTGGACGAGGTCGTGGGGACGTGGCAATTTTTCGTGGTCGTGACTGGGTCAATGTTCGTATGAACATGCATATTTTGATTCCATGGTTATTGCATCGATCTGGGCTGTGTTGTCGAACGAGAAGTGGTTTTGTGGTTTGCTGGGAATGACGTTGGTCGCCGAAGTGGTGGCGAACCACCGTGCACGTGCACGGTGGCATTGGGGTCTGCAGGTTGCGTTTTGGGTCATCTCGAGTAATTACTCGAGAAAAGAGGGGGTCTGCTCGAGTCAAAAAGGAAGTTGCTCCGGGGTTTTTCACTGGCGTACGCGTGTACTGATGTATCAGAGAGTGATGGAGGTAAATTTGTACTTGGGTAAACAGTTTTTACTCAACAGGAAAGTAAGTTCATAAAAGTGAAGAAGAGATGAAGTATGGGGGTGGAGCTCGGGGAAATAGGTCAAGAAACTCGGGTTCGACAAGGGTAAACTAGGTTTTTGCCTGGGTTTGTTTTAATGCAAGGTTTTAACATCATTAAATATAAACAGATTTTGATAAATACAAGATAAATACAAGACAAAGGTTTTAATTACAAATTTAAGACTTAATGGAAATTGTAATTAAGAAATGTCATTGCTAATTAAAATATTAATAAGTGGTAATTTAAAGGTAAAATTAACTAAATTGAGTTAATTAAAGAATAAGAAGTGATCAAATTTGAAGTTTGAAATTAATTAATGATTTATTGATCAAAATTGCGGGAGATTCGAAAGGAATAGATTTATTTATAATTAGATATCAATTCGAAAAGTAATTAAAGAATTATTATTTGTTAATGATGGTCATTAACTAAAATCATTTTAATAATTAATTTATAGGATTAATTTTAACAAGTAATTAGACTAATTTATTTATGATAATCATTTATGAAATTGAGTAAGTGTAATCATTTTATGGTAAGAATTTAAAGGTTTAATTTCTTAAAAAGATAAATTAAGGGGTTGACTAATTTTTTAATTAGTTGAAGGTTAACTTAATTTATATGATTAATTAAGAATAATTTAATTAAATAAGGTGATTGATTAATTAATCTATATCAAATGATTTGTAATTAGTAAATCAGGATTAGATAATTTATTCATAAGTAATTAATTTAATTGAAAATAAACTGAATTAATCAGGATAAAACGATTAATTAATCCTGCTTATGAATGATTATTAAATGCTTAACCTTACTTATGAATGACTGTATTGTATGAGATGCTTTGAATTGATTGTCCTACCTGATTTATGATATTTTATTCTGTGATTTGTGCCGTGTATAATTTATTTATTTATTTACATTCGTATATTATCTGTGAATCTATGTATGGACGATAAGCTTTATAGTTTATATCGCTTATCAACTATATTCCTGTATTTTTATCTGTGATGATTGAATGATGTTGCACTATTGTGTAAAACCCCTGGACTACACCATACACACACAAATATGGATTTCACGAGGAAATCGATTAAGTCGCAGATTTTTGAAATAGTTAAACTTGAATTTTTAAATTCAAATGTTTTGGAAATGGAATCGAAATAAATGTGAAAAGCTTTTAGAATGAAATTTCAAAATAAAATTTATTATTTTTAAATTACTTGATTAAGTTTTGGGATTTAAATAATTTGATTTAAATTTAAATTCAATATTGAAATTGAATTCTGAAATTTGAAACTAGGGATTAACGATATTATACTAGTTATATATGAGTTAAACCATTTTTAAAGTATTGTTTTGGGAATTTGAATTTAACCCAAGGATTTCAACTCGTATAAATGAATCAGATTTCCAAAATGAAAACTGTTGTTTTCAAATGATAAACACTTTTAGATAAGAACTGAGATTCCAGTTAATTAGGGGAATTTCAAGATTGAATAGAGAAATGATTTTCCTAAGTTATGAATGAATTCTTTTTGAAAGCTATGAATTAAATCTGTTTATTTTTAACAGATTTAAATTGATGATTTGTTTAAATCAAATTGAAATGAAATTGTTTTGAAGGCTATAAGTTAAATCTTTGATTTAAAGATTTAACGAGTTAATCAAATTGAAATGAAAATTGATTTGGAAAAATCTGTGAATGAATCTTTTGTTTAAAAGATTAAAATGTGAAAATTGTTTAAACCGTCAAAGGTTGTGAAAATGAATCTTTTTGTTAAAGATTGAAATGGAAATTGGATTAAACCATTTGAAATAAAGTTTTGAATTATTAAGTTGTGACTTAATTGAAATCCCAATATCCATTTGTTTTTGAAATATTGCGCTCACTATTCGGTTTAGCCGGGAGAGGACCTTTGTGTCATATATCCCATTCCGAATAGGTGATATGTCGCTATGGATAGCATTTGAAGACCGGTGTTGAAGACCGGGTATTTGCGAAAGCGATAGGATGACCTATCGATTGTTTCTGCACCGAGTCGCGCCGGTATAGAAACTCCATATGTGATGGGAAGTCCGAACGTGATTAGTGAATATTCGGATTGCAAGGACTTCTTTGGAAGTGCCTTCGGTTCTGTTCGAACCCAGAACAGACTTGTATGGATTGTATGCCTGACATTACAAGTTGAGATATAAAGCCGATTTCTTTCAAATATATTTCTGTTGGTGGCGGAGAATTTATTCTTTGCTTAACACCCTTCTTTGAGACGTACGAGCTCAAAGGTTATATAGTTGAAGTTATCAGCGATATATCCCATTTTGGTAATGTGACATGCTGAGTGATGCTGAAATGATCATTGTGTTGATTATTGTGATAGGATCATTTATTTGATCGCCTATCTTAGTGATCATTGTGTTGATCATTTGTTGACCCAAAGCACGGCTTTTTGTACAAAGTGTGTTTTTGTGGACGTGACTTCGTCGAGCCTCACATCCCGGAAATGGTCAAAACAGGAAAGATGCAGCAAGGTTATTAGGGGTTGCTGTAGCTCCCCTTAGGGTATGTACATTTCCTTCTGGATAGAGGTTGTATCATGGTATGGAGCCCAGATATTTAACCTATGTGGTTACTACGAGTTTATTACTTTGTGGTTGTTGGTTATCGGGATCCCGTGAAAAAGGTCGTTTACGATCGGGGAATGGCGTGCTCGTGTCAGTAGTTACCCAGTTAGGGGTAACCCGGCCTTGTGTTGGCAGAGTTCCGGTTTGGTTCTCGGGGATGTCTTTCCAGAGGCATTCTCATGTGGCAATGGGAAGTTCCTTGGCCTGACCATTTGTTGGAAATCCAATTCCCAATACGAAACTTGTACGGTATTAGTTATAGAACCTGCCATTCACTTATGGTGGTCACCACTGTTTGGATGGTAGCTATAGTAGGCATAGTTCGAAATGTCTATGCTGGCTAAGATTTATATTCTACTTTCGAAATGAATTTTTTTCTACACTATACACTAATAATAATATCAAATGTTATTTTAAATGCGTATCAAGCATCTTTGACTATCATAAGGAGAAATCTCCTCCGATTCTGCGTTTGCATTGTGTGTGTGTGCGGGAGGCCTTATGGTAGTCTCATTTTTCAAAAGCATTGCGAATTGACTTTGAAAATCTTTTGTTGAATGTTTTAAAGATAAACTGTCTTTGTTGCTCACACCAGTCCCACGACTGACTCGGAGTTTATTGTTTTCTTTCCTAAACTCTGGGTGCTCATTATTCTCTACACGAGCAGTCTAGAGTTGGGTTTTTCAGATAGCTAGATTTAACAGATTATCTAGAGTTAGTTCAGTCTTTGGACCACACCAGTCTTGCTGAGCTTTGTGATATGTTATTGGGAGTTCGAGCTTCTGCTGGATTAGTTTTGGAAATGGAGTTGCAGTTATTTCTGGAGTTCTTCCTTGAAGATTATCTTAGAGTTATTAGTTCCGCTGCTAGATGTTATCTATTTTTCTTTTCCGCTGCTATTTTACTGTATCATATCTCTGATGTATATTGATATTTATTGGATTATCTGTATCAGATATTGTATCAAAGCTATATATCAATGTATTATTCTTTTATTCCGCTGTGTTATTTACTTAATGATTGTTATAAGCTCCGGCGAATCGGATTTGAACGGTCGAATCTATGACATTCGAATACGATTTGAAGTATGGATGTCGATTTTCGAGCTGGCAAAATCTGAAACGTTACAGTCCCTTCATTTTACTGGATATAGTTTATATAGTATGTTTTAAAATGTAGGCATATGAGACAACTTAAGCTAGTTAATATGCTTGGTATCTTATAAAACGACACACAATTTATTGGTGGTTTCCATTAAACAAACATAACACAACAATAAGTTTGATGTAGATTCTTTTCTATCAAAGATGACTTGGGGATGGCGAAGTTAGTAATTTTCACAGCTATCATACCTGAACCGAATAGTCACATGTAAAAAAACAATTGGTGCCTTTTTTCATCGCCATTATCGCTTAGAACATTGTTATCAATATTCTAAAATTATGCTATTTTAATCCCATTTAAAACCAAATATATTCTCCTATTTTAGTCACAATCAAAATAATTCATTTACACGATGCTTGAAAGTTATACCAAATTTGAATCTACATTTCAATAAGTTGGAAAATTAAATCAGACAACAGTTGGATGAACTTTTTATTCTTATTTATTTCAGAGGTTCATACTTCAGCTAACTATACTGCATAGTGTTTAGATATGTAATTCACACATCAATAGTTTGGAAACCAAGAACAATCGTCCATTTTGTTCAAATGTACTTCACTCGTTAAATAACATGTTTATTGTAAATGTAAATCAATCGTTAAATGATATGTTAGCTTTGATTTGGCCTCTATTCATGATAAATTGCTTGATGGAGGCATTGACTTTATGTTTGAAAATTGATTGCTAGGCTACCAGTTATAGTTTATATCAATCTTAAAGCATAATTTTATCATTTTGCAGGGTTGTCCGAGAACTTGCTACTTCTATTTAATTATTATGGTTTCAAGAGAATTAAATGGAAGTCTTTCAATATATGTGGAATAATTACTCAAAACTACTTATGTCAACTTAATAAAACTTAATGGCATATCTTTACTAAAGCAAAATACATTACGTATGATTCTATCACCCTTTTTTTCCTTTTTTATTTTTTAAATTTGTGTATGAATTTGTAAATATAACCAATTTTATTTATATTGTTAATAAAATATATTTGTATTGTTAAGTAACTATTTTAGTGCACCCATGTACCATTAGGACCCGATGCTTGAAAGGTTTGGGTCGATTCGGTGGTGGATCCTGAAGCCGTTCCATATAGACTTACCGTAGACATCTATAGTTTTGGACAGGCGGCTGGGATGATTTTTGCTTGACACAAGGACTTCATCTCTTATGATCAATATGTATCGGTCCTCCTATTAACATACGTTATGGATTTGGGTATGTTTTTAATAGAGTTATGAATTCACAAATGGTGTAAAGTTGAACTTGTTTTGGATTTTTTTTGAACGTAAATGATTCATGTTGTTTTAGGTAATGTGAATGATAACCGTTATTATTAGTGAAATATTGGTTTTAATAATAATGTTCTGAAATTTTTGGTTAATAACAGTTGTGGAAAGAAAAATTATAACCTTTGGCAGATAGTGGAAACAGATTTATTACAACGGTATTTTTAAATACAAATTTAAGATTTGTAGGAAATTCTTAGGTCAGCCAAATATGATAGTGGCACTAGGCTACCATAGATAGTCTTCCAAAAGACGGTTCATTCTCATATATTTTAAAGGTTCTATACATATGAAATACTCAATAACTTTTACAAATAGTTTCGACAATTCCCAAATAATATGGAGCTTTCGTAGTATTTGGTAAGAAGGATTATAAAATTCAATTAGAAAATGAAAAATATTCTTCTAAAACATACAATAGATTTGATATATTAATAAACAACACAAATTAAGTGTCGTAACTCCAAAGCACCATGCACATCTCAAATAAGATAACTCAAATAAAAAGAGCTATAACATTAATGTTCCATAATAAATTTACATAAATGGATGTACACACAAATATCAAACACTCCATGGCTAAAAATGTATATTTACATAAAATAGAAAACCTACATCTTATCTGGCCGTCTGCCATTTAAACGCAACAACAACGTGGACCAAGTTTAGCAAGTCGATTGATCCATTTTGGAATTGATTTTCTAGTTAATTTGAAGCAAACATCATTGTTAAAATGGTTACCGTTCTTTGTAAATAGATTGTAGGAATCAGCACTGCAGTTGCGAGAAAGAACATCCATGAATAAGCGTAATTGGAGTGGATCGTAGGAAGTTGTTCAACCATAATCGATTTCCTGAATTTGTAGTGCGGACATTTTTTGGGTTCTACTTCAAATACACCACATGATGGAAAATCAACTGCCCCAAACGAATACTCTACTCCTTGAACTGTGAGAAAATCCTCTATAAGACACTAATGTATTGAATGTCACTCAAATAAATGAAATTTCCTTGATTTTTTTTTCAAATAGGAAAACCAGTGCATTTTAAAGGAAAGTACTTCTTCCCTTAAGTTTTTCTTTTTATGTAAGCATTAGTATTCGATGTAATCATGACATGAACCAATTGACCAATCGAATGTACTACTAAAGACTATGCGAACAACTATTGTAATAATACACATAAACCAATGCTAATAACACTTTTGTAGGAAACTTATGTGGTATGTTGGATCTGTAACAATATTAATTTCGAATGATCATAGAAAGAATTTACACTTTAAAACAAATTTCTACAAGAACAGAGATACAGACATTAAGAATAAAACTTGAAATAATAACAATTTTTTTTACAATATTTTACTAGGTAACAATAAAAAATTCATATTAACCATGATTAAATATCATCTCTTTACTTGGTTGATAAATCATCTTAAGTTCACATTGATAAAATGGAGCAGTTTTATTAAGGTAAATATCTGGTAAATTCTATCCTAAATAAATGACTATTTTTAACTTGTCAACAACAATATTCTATTCACATTTCATATATAAAAAATTATATATGCAAAACCAATAATTCTATATAATAAAATAAGAAGCCCCATATCTACATCAACTAGTTCCTATATAATGGAAATGTGAACTAGGCTTAGTTAGGTGCAACAATAAATGAAAATAAAAACAAACAAAAATGTGCAAAATTACCTTCCACTCTAGAATGAAATGTACCAAGGCATGCCTAGTAACATAAACGATTAGTTGAGGTTAAGTCATAAACGTTAAGAGTAACTGGTGTCTCTGTTGGCCTTCTCTCTCATCTTTCCATTGTCATGCGCTCTAAGCGTGCGGTAATCATTACCAAATATTCTTTCAAGTTCTTTGGATATCCATTAGACTGATCAACATAATCCCGCATCTTCTGTCGCGGAACGTAAAGAAGTTAGTTGTGCAATAACATCGACTATTTTTTGGCGCAATTCCTTTGTTTCAAGTATTATAGAATAAAGGGTTGGACTTGAGATTATATCATAGGAGAAAATGTCAAATGTTTTAGATTTTAATGTATACTTTATTTTATGATGGATTTGACATTTTCTTTTTTTGGATATACCTATTAACATTTGACATGAAAAATTAACGCGTAATAGGAACGTTGTAGTTATTATAATTAATATTTGACATACACAATTCGTTGGAATTTAAATTGTAGTCAAAACAATTAATATACTTTATTTTCTAATTAATAATGCACCTATAGAAGAAAGGGCTCATGGAGTTGATATTTATTAAAAATTAATCATGGAGATAAATTTTATATTTAACATACATATATCAAAGAGGAAGCTTTAACGATACACATAAATTATTTGAATATATAAAACCTAATATAGCAAAACAAAACACATAATACACTAAAATAAATGGCCAATTCTATTAACGCACCACTTTCTTCCTATACGGTGTTTTATTATAAAACACACACCACTTTTTTCTTTCTTACTCCATTTTATTTTGAAATTACCCTTGTTTCTTTTATCCCAGTTATTCTGTTTTTCCACTCTTCTCATGGCAATAATAAAAGATTATCATCTCACAACATTTTAAATATTCTTAACGATCATGGACAATTTGGTCTTCTTTTCTTATCCAATAATGCAATCTAAAAGAGAAAAAACATGCTACAGCTTAATAAAGTATAAAAATGATAGGAAGCTTATGTAATATATTTCATGCATACTAGGTTTATTATTATTCCACGTGGACTATGCACTATCTTAGCAGCAATTCAATTATTAAATAGGCTTGGTTGCTATCATATCCTAGTTACTATATATGAACCTTAGAAAACATACATAGTACTCTTCTAGTAATAAGATATCTTCTTTAAAAATTCTATCCTTATATTTAGGCATGCATACCAACAAAAGAGAAGGAGATGGAAAATATGAGGACATGAAAAGAACTAAAACATCTCAGTAAAAATAATTACAAGCATAAAACGGTCGTTTATTTTAAAAAAAAAAAAAATTGGCAAAAATGATAGGAAGCTTAATTAATTTCAAGAAAAATAGGAAAGAAATAAATGGATATATTTTTAGCAAAAAATAACATATTCCATGGGCTAGCTGATTATACAATAAAAGAATATGAATGTAAATTGCAATGTTTATAGATTTTTGATAGAGATATAAATCTACTTTGTGTGCAAAATGAAAAATTATTCCCTAGGGAGGGAATAGGAAATGAAATGAGAGTAAATATGTGGAAAGAATAACAAAGGTCATACATTGAACTTTTTATGTATTATAATACAAGGTATAAGATGTGTCTAGGGTATGGCATTAAATGGAATGAAAATGTGATTCGTAATATTGAAATACCTGAAGCTTGGCAAGAAGATATTCTCTTTCTGTTTTCTGTATATCATCAACTAAAGGCCTATATGTAGAAGGATTAAATTCTTCTTCAACATCTGGTGAGATCTCAAAGGTTGAAGAGGAAGCAACAATGAATGCGGTTCTAATGGTGGAACCAATAATGGTATCACAGGCGAGGCTGCAAATTGCTAGGAAATTAGTGAAAAGGAGGAGAGAGAAGATTGCAGTTGTGTTTGAAAAGCATGAAATGATGAATGTGAGTTTTAGGCAAAGAAATAGTATACGCAGATCTAGGTTTTTGAGTCTTAGAGACATATTGGTATGTCAATATGTTTTTGGTTACCAAAATACTATAGCACTGAAAAATGAAATTTTATAATAAATATTATAGATTTTACTTAGAGAGGTATAGAGTGAAGAATGGAAATGGGTTTATATAAAGAATGATAAATTCTCTCTAGACTTCTCCTTTAATATTATTACCTTCATCTCGTACTTATTTGGCATTAAAAGAATTTATTGACTCTTTAATCTATTTTAAATTCAAATGAAATGCTTTTTTTGACTATATAATTATGGAAATTAATTATAGAAATTCATTGCAAATTATCAGAATTTTCCTAATTGATTAAGTATGCTATATATAAATTTATCAATCGATTAATAACTTCTGTTAATTTACCAAGTAACTTCAGAATTAGTAAATCAACCAATTAGTTTCCTCTAACTAAATAAGGCAATTAATTTCCTTTAATTAATTATTTTATTGAAATTAAGGAAAATAAATTCATTTTCAAAATTATACTCTCACTAAAATTAAATATAAATTTTTTGTGAAAATTATTAGAAAACTCCTTAATTGAAAATGCTATATGCTAATAAAGCAATTGATTAGTATCATTTGTAAACTTATTTATTAATTATGCATTAAATGACTTTTACCATGTAATCAATTATTTAAAATTATGACTGCTTGTGGGTGTATAGTAAGCATAATATGTTTATAGTCCTAATCACTTATTTTATCGATATTATCTTATTAATCATCCTAAAATGTTATTACTTTGTTTTCACTTTCTATAATGTTGCTTTACATATAAGGTCTTATTTCAATATCCCGCAATTAATTTTATATCTTTCGCTACTCTTAGAACCTAAAAAATGGAAAGAAAACCCAAGTCTCAATAGAATAATGGGGAATTAAGGTAAAATTTCCATCAAATCTAAATATAGGAGACGAAAGTTGTGCATACTCTCCTACACATTTTGTAACAATTAGTATCTAATTCTAGTCATGAATATATATTATAGTGCAATGAAAATTAAAATCTAACTAAACTATATAAATGACCTAAAAGTTTTCCAAATGATTGTATAGTTACTAATATGCAACAGCGTCAGCCATGCTAGATTGCTCATTGTCAAAAGATTTTGGAGTTTGTATATTATTGAATTGGGTACAAGATTATATTCCAAATTTCGGTTAATTTCAAATTTCATTTATTGGTCAACAATAAATGCTTTCCATTTATAATTAAAAAATATCTTGTTTAAAATAATAGATTTCAAGTGGGTTTTGATATGAAATTGGTTGCGCGGGACTCTGAAATTGGGAAATATAATTCTTCGCACTACTACAGAATTAGGTTGTTACGTTTTTTTTTCATTTTTCCTACCCAGTTCAATCTTTCTGACTTGATAACAGCTTGAAATTTAACGCTGCTTACATAGAAATAGGTAGAGAAAGCGTAGGATTATTTTCAAAATTTAATAGTTATATGGAACTATATATTCGTATATCGTTTTCAGTCCTTCTTATTCATTGTTTGACCAGTTTGTAAGCAAGCTTTGATTCTTCGTCTAATTTTTGCCTGTTTTTACTACAAATACATACATATACATACATACATACATACATACATACATACATACATACATACATACATACATACATACATATATATATATAGTAATGATGAAGTTAAGGCGTATTGCAGAAGATCACACTATTTGATATTTACCTATATTAATTGCACTTTTCCTAGTTAGAATATTTTCTATTATATTATTACTTAGGCTTCAAGTAACTTCTAACTCTTAATTCTCCTCAATTTTGACCTAGATAACATCAAAATTATAGAAAGCTCAAAACATAAAACTTGTAGCACCATGTCTAAGCTTTCTAGGACATCCAAAATTATGTAATTTGTTTAAGAAATCAATAAGTTATGCTTAATTTAGGTTCAGATTCAACAACAGAGCAAATAATAGTTTTGCTCTCGGAATTGCAATAGAAACACTCAATTTTGAAACAGATAACTTCAGAAATTTGGAAAACACAAAACACGAAAATTGTAACTCTATATTAGAGCTTTCCGGAACATCTTAGATCATCAAATTTGATTAAGAAACACAAAAGTTATGGTTAATTTAGTTTCAGATTCAACAATAGAGCAAATAAAATTTTGGTCTCGGGATTGCAATAGAAATACTCAATTTTGAAATAGATAACTTCAGAACTTTGGAAAACACAAAACATGAAAATTGTAGCTCTATATCATAGCATTTCAGAATAACTAAGATCATAAAATTTGATTAAGAAACACAAAAGTTATGCTTAATTTAGTTTCAGATTCAACAATAGAGCAAATATAATTTTTCTCTCGGGATTGCAATAGAAATACTCAATTTTGAAATAGATAACTTCAGAATTTTGAAAAGCACAAAACATGAAAATTGTAGCTCTATATCAGTGCTTTCCATAACATCGAAGATCATCAAATTTGATTAAGAAACGCAAAAGTTATGCTTAATTTAGTTTCAGATTCAACAACAGAGCAAATATAATTTTGCTCTCGGGATTGCAATAGAAATACTCAATTTTGAAATAGATAACTTTAGAATTTTGGAAAACACAAAACATAAAAATTGTATCTCTATATTAGTGCTTTCTAGAACATATAAGATCATCTAATTTGGTTAAGAAACACAAAAGTTATGCTTAATTTAGTTTCAGATTCAAACATAAACAAGTTTTCCAGAGATGATTTTCTATTTTTTTACTTTTTCTATGGCCAACCTCTCACAAATTACTGTTTCAGCTAGCAAATTTACGAGCATGCACTCACCTTAAGGATATAGCAGCGAATTTGGAAGCAAGATGATAACTTTTGGTGAAGAAATGATCCTTAGTGACCTATAGAAGCTAGAAAAGAGACATGCAAAAGAAATAGAACATGTTACAAACAAATTCATATCAAGCTCATGGATTTTGATGAAATTTTTATAGAATTGGTTGTGATTACCTTTCTCTTTTATAATTTTGGTGATTTATTTTTTGAACTAGCAGCAATTTTGGATGGAAATATGGTTTTTATTTGAGAAAGCCATGACTCTTTTTTTTCTGTTTTCTTTTTCTGTAAACTTGTTTTTGAGAAGGAAGATGAGGAAAGAAACTTACGTACAGACACTTTCTCACAAACCAGAAGCTTCTAAGATAGGCTAATGGATCCAATCTTACCCAGTTAAGCCCAAGAGCATAATTACTTAGATAAATATGAAACCATGTACATGTTTTCTCTTATTTTTACATTATACTCACATTTTCTACATTTTTAAGTTAAATAAAATGTATACAATTATTTGTTATGAAAATGAACTTGTTATTAGAACAAAATAAACTAAATTTTAACAATAAAAGCTATATATATATATATTATGATATTTTATAATTTACACAATTTTAGTGTAAATATACCATTTTTAACACAACAAGCTTAATAAAAATTATTTTCTTGTCAAATAAGTTGCAATAAATCATTCTATCCTTATTGTATTATTAAAATATTATTTTCAACCAATATTCCATCTTATACTTTGATAAAATATAATTTTTTTTTACATTTTCCCCTCTTATATTCAATAAAAGGATAATATTGGAAGTAATTACCAATATTATCACATTAACTTAATTAAAATACAATAAATGATTAATTTCACTCCAAAACTTCAAAATAAAGTTTTTAAAAATATCTTTCCATCAATTTGGATTTATTTCAACAATTTAATGTTGAATTACATCACTTGGTAAATTAATTCACCCAAATTTACCTAAATTCCAATATTTTCCATTTTATTTAATCAACACTCCGAACAATGAATTTTAAACCCATATTTAACTCCAAACATATTGTTTATTTAAAATGAACAATTTAAACCAAATTTATTTTCTTCATTTCATTTAGTTCTCAATATTAAACTATAAGTATTGTTATACTTTAATATTTCAGGTAATCACCAATACTAGGGTTGTTACAGACTTCCCCCCTATAAAAAAAATTGCGTCCTCGCAATTCCTAGAGGTAATCCATATTCAATATACTTTGTTTCATCAAACAAAGGGAATTTACATAGATGCCAATTTCCCTGTAATAGGAAATGGTCCAATATAGCATGGTGCCGATTTCCCTGTCTGGCTGAACCGTATCACTCCCATCAGAGGAGAAGCTCGGATATAAACAAGATCGCCCAATGAGAACTCAAGAGGTCTCCTACGGTTGTCCGCGTAGGATTTCTGTCGACTCTGAGCCTCTTTCATTCTCTCTCGGATAAGATGGATCTTCTCAGATGATTCTCGAATAGACTGGGGGCCAAGAATGAGCTTTTCCCCCGACTCAAGCCAACATGATGGAGAACGACACGGCCTTCCATATAAAGCTTCGAAAGGAGCCATGCCGATAGAAGATTGGTAGCTATTATTATAAGAAAACTCAACTAGAGGAAGATGATCCTCCCAACTACCACCAAAATCCAAGATACAAGCACGAAGCAGATCTTCCAAGATACGATTCACCCATTCAGTCTTTCCATCAGACTGTGGGTGATAAGCTATGTTAAGATTAAGCTTTGTGCCCAAAGCTTGCTGGAGACTCTGCCAGAAGTGACTCGTGAAAAGAGGATCACGATCACACACAATAGATGAAGAACACCATGTAAACGCACGATCTCCTTAATATAAAGCTTCGATAAGTGAGATGTCGTCCTATTAGACTTAATAGGAATGAAATGTGTGGACTTGGTAAGACGGTCCACAACAACCCAAATATTGCTATGGCCCGACCTCGAACGAGGTAAGCCATCGATGAAATCCATAGAAACTTTGTCCCATTTCCACAATGGAACCTCTAAAGGCTGAAGAAGAACACTGGGTCGTTGATGCTCGGCCTTAATAAGCTGGCAAGTCATGCAATTGCTTACATAACTTGCTATATCTCTCATCATGCCTTCCCAGTAATAGAGGCGACGCATATCAGCATACATCCTGCTGCTTCCTGTATGAATAGTATACTTAGAATGGTGACACTCAGCTAGAATGTCCCGCCGAAGTTCTGGAATAGAAGGCACGACTAGACGGTTCTTCTTTCGAAGACACCCATGCATATCGATGTTGAAACCCTCATCTCAATGTCATTGTGGGATTCAGACTTATACTTCTGAATAAGAGAAGATATATCAGAATCTTGCCGCAGAGCCTCGACAATCCGATCAAGAAAAGTAGGACGAGCTTCCATGCTATATAATAGAACAGGAGAGTTGGATGTGGAAGCATGATCACGAATATCACATATGGAAAGAGTCTCATGAACTTTCCATTCTGCAATCATCGTGGAAACAATAGCTGAATGCTTGCGACTCAAAGCATCAGCTACTCGATTCTGCTTGCCAGGAGTATACTGAATATCAAAATCATATGAAGTTAGAAACTCGAGCCAACGCTGTTGTTGCATGTTGAGATCCTTCTGTGTGAACAAGTACTTAAGAGACTTGTGATCGGTGAAAAGAGTAAAGTGCTCTCCCAACAATTAATGACGCCACATCTTCAGAGCAAAGTCAATGGCAGCAAGCTCTAAATCATGAGTAGTATACCGAACCTCATTCGGACGCAACTGCCTAGAAGCATAGGCAACAACACGATCTTTATGCATTAAAACAGCACCAAGGCCACTATGACTGGCATCGGTATAAACAATAAGATCTTGGTTCCCTTTAGGGACCACAAGGACGGGAGCATTAGTGAGAAGCTCCTTCAATTTCTGAAAGGAGGCCTCACACTTATCAGACCAAATGAATCGAACGCCTTTCCTCGTAAGGCTAGTCAATGGAAGCACGATACGGAAAAAGTCTTTGATGAAACGGCGGTAATAACCAGCCAAACCCAGAAAACTACGAATCTCGTGAACATTCTCAGGTCTCTTCCAACTCTAGATAGCCTCGATCTTAGAAGGATCAACGGAAATACCTTCTGAAGATACAACATGGCCTAAGAACTTCACTTGCTTTCCCCAGAAGTGACACTTAGAAAGTTTTGCTTTGAGTTGATGCTTTCGGGGAGTACTCAAAACAATTCTAAGATGTCGAGCATGGTCCTCCTCGGACTTCGAATATTCTAGAATATCATCAATGAAAACAAGCACGAACTTATCGAGATATTCCCGGAATACTCGATTCATAAGATTGACAAAGTAGGCAGGTGCGTTCGTCAATCCGAACGGCATGACGAGCCACTCATAAGAACCATAGCGAGTGCGGAATGCGGTGAGAGGAATACTATCTTCCGCGATTCGGAGCTGATGAAAACCAGTGGCAAGGTCTAATTGTGAAAAGACCTTAGCACCACTTAATTGATCGAACATGTCGTCGATCCTCGGTAAAGGGTAACGATTCTTGATGGTTAACTCATTAAGCTTGCGATAGTCGACGCAAAGCCTAAGAGTCCCATCGGATTTCTTCACGAATACTGCCGCGGCTCCCCATGGAGAAGAACTAGAACGAATGAAATGTTGGCTTCAAGCTCGAGCAGTTGCTTTTTGAGTTCCTCATTCACTTGTGTAGACATCCTCGTGGGAGGACGACTAACTGGCTGTGCGCCAGGAATAAGATCGATACAGAACTCAATAGCTCTATTAGGAGGTAAACCAGAAACGAGCTCGAATAAATCTGAAAAGTCGCAAACGATAGGAATACAGGATATATCGTTGTCGTCATCTCGAGAATCAAGAGCAAATAAAGAAGCCACGGAATCACATTCGGAATCACGAAGCTAAAGAGATAACCGATCAGAAGAATCTAGATGTCGAATATATAAGACTCGCTCCAAACATAAAATCCTGGGCTCGTATTGAACTAGCCAGTCCATTCCCAATATCATATCAAATCCAAGAAAAGGAATAACGTGCAGATTCACACGGAAAGAAAAGCCACAAATCAAAATCTCAACATCATCACAAAGCAAACTAAGAGTTGCATATCCTCTGATAGGATTCGCAATTCGTAAAGATGTAAGCATGCAAGAAACATCTAACTGCAAAGCATCAACGAGTTCTTTCGATACGAATGAGTGAGATGCACCCGTATCGAAAAGCACTCGAATATAACGATCATGGAATAAAATAGAGCCCTCTAAAACAAAAGAGGAAGTACCTCTAGACCGAGCAGCACCTCCAGAGGTAGTAGCCACATTAAGATGACCCTGACGAGAACCCTTCTCCTTTTTGGGACAAGCAAACACTAAATGTCCCTCCTTCTTACAAAAAAGACAACGCTTAGGCTTGGGGCACTCCCTCACTGGATGGTCAGGTGCACCATAATCGTAGCATGCAAAAGCCTTAGTTGAAGGAGTAGATTGAGACTGAGAAGAAGATTCCCTCTGTTTCTTCTTCTTGCTGGGATGGAACGGCTTCGGCTTGTGGAAAAACTTTTTCTTGTTTGGGTTCCCCCGAACATCACCCGCATCATCACTATCTTTCTCCTTCTCGACCGCTTCAAGCTTAAGGGCCGCATCCACAAGCTTTTCAAAGGTGAGCTCAAGGCGAAGCATGAGGGACTTCTTCAGATATTTCTTAAGCTCGGAGACGAACTTAAGATTCTTCTTATAAGGAGTAGAGATGTGCTCGAGACCGTACTTAGACAAGGCTTCAAAAGATGCAACATATTCAGAAACCGTCGACTTTCCTTGTTTGAAATCAAGGAAACATCGAGCAAGAATAGCCTTCTCGGATTCTGGAATAAACTTGAGTTCGAATCTCTCATGAAACTGATTCCACTCTAGAGTGGACTCATCAATCTCAGCAATAAGAAGATCATACCAATGTAAAGCTCGTTCTTGCAACATACTAGATGCTACAAGGACTCGGTGATGACTAGAGATCTCCATACGACTAAAGATATGCTCACAAGAACTGAGCCATGCCTCAACCTCTAAAACAGTCTCGGTGCCTTTAAAGATCTTGCCTCCAAGATGAGTGAAGTCACTACACATGCGCGCAAACGTTGATTTACGCGGAGGAGAAGAGTGAGCTGGAGCGGAAGGCTGAGTGCTCCGATAAGCTCAAGGATCTGATCGGTAGGCATATATACGCCTTCGGGACAAGGACCACTAGACGGTCCCGCCGTCGAAGAGCGTCCTCTACCTCTACTCGACATGGTTGAAAGATAAGATAAGATATGATTATTCACAGGGTAAATAGATATATTAGCAATTCAAGTGCAGAAGTTAAAGAATACTATGGAATATAATTAACATTCCTAGACATATTCCATTCTATCTACCCCAAAGGAATTAAAAAGGGCAACGAATCAAAACAAGGATAGGGGAAAGGCAAGGTCAAGGTGAAACCGATCATGATTAAGGGATGATGTATATGGATGTATTATATCTGATGTATGATATCTCGTATGCTTTTCTGTATATATTACATTATATTCTGAAGCAATTCTCTGATACCAAGCTGTAACGCCCCACCCCGAGACCTACATTAGTAAAGAGAATTACTAAGTAATCCTGTCTACTAATGTAGAGAATAGGGCTGGCTAAGGGCGACCCTCATATATCGTTATTTTTTTTTATATGGTCGACACACCTAGTCCTTAACTAATACGATACAATGATGGTTTAGGATCATTTCAGAATAAATGCAATATACAATTAATTATAAACAGACATAGAACAACAAACCCAGATTAGAGTATACGTACATCTCCATAAATCATACATAATACATTATACATATAAGTAGCATCAACTGCAAAATATACATACACAACCATCCCACAAAATAATAGGTACAACATCCAAGTCTGAAAAGAAAAAAAAATGGTTAAGACAAAAGCAAGCTAACGGATCCAAGAAGGAGTGAGCTAAATCCATACCTAACCTACAACTCGGTCTGACCCGAGTAATAAATACACGGGTCAGGCTAGCTAGAACTTATCATTAGTAAAGATAACAGCAATAGGAAAAAAAAGAACCATTCCGTTGTTGCCAACGGAACGATGTAAGTATCATCAAAATCACCTCTAAGGTGAGACATCTATGGGTCCATCATGATTTCATAAGGGAATTCAATTAGTTATCTAACAATGGTTCATCTTCTATAATTATATAAGTGAAATAGGCAAGGATTTAAACCATATAAATAATCGTCATAAAACAGTCTAAAACCTCATAAAACCATCATAATAGAACTCGATGAGGGTTCAAACATCATATTAGAAATCACCATAAAACCATCAATACATATAAGCCTTCATCTTACTCAAGGCTATAATAACATCCTCATAAAAAGGTGAAATCAAAACATTTAAAACTTCATGGAATACTGCACGTGCTTACATCGTGACTAGTACTAATATTTGGTACCATAAACATCGTGATGACTGGAGTCAAGTTACATCATAACATCGTGAACATCGTGATGACTATAGTCTATAATATCATAATGACTCTCCGTCATAAAGACCCGAGTTAATAACAACTTGATGATTAGAGTCGCAACTACATCGTGATGACTCCAATTAAGTAAACATTGTGAATATGTCTCAACTTCTCGGATAGGAACCCAATAGGTGTTAACGCAGGTCCCATACCATACGTTCGCACCTAACGGTTTACTAGCCGCTAGTTGGTGCCACACTAATAAAACATCATAAACATCATGAAAATATATACTCTGTCTCATCTCATCGGCGAGTAAATTCAATACCCTACTCGTCTTATCTCATTGACGAGCACTAGTGGCATCATAACTTGTCTGATCTCATCGACAAGTGAAAATCATCATAATACATATCAATATCCTAAAATCATCATAAAGTAGCTCACATCATCTCATCGACGAGTAAAAATAACATCTAGATGGTTATTTATAACCATAATTCCATATAGGAACTTCTAACTCTTAATTCTCCTCAATTTTGACCCAGATACCATCAAAATTATAGAAAGCTCAAAACACAAAACTTGTAGCACTATGTCTATGCTTTCTAGAACATCCAAAATCATATAATTTGGTTAAGAAATGAATAAGTTATGCTTAATTTAGTTTCAGATTCAACAACAGAGCAAATAATAGTTTTGCCCTCGGAATTGCAATAGAAACACTCGATTTTGAAACAGATAACTTCAGAATTTTGGAAAACACAAAACATGAAAATTGTAGCTCTATATCAGGGCTTTCCAGAACATCTACGATCGTCAAATTTGATTAAGAAACACAAAAGTTATGCTTAATTTTGTTTCAGATTCAACAACAGAGCAAATATAATTTTGCTCTCGGGATTGCAATAGAAATACTCAATTTTGAAATAGATAACTTCAAAATTTTGGAAAACACAAAACATGAAAATTGTAGCTCTATATCAGGGCTTTCCAGAACATCTACGATCATCAAATTTTATAAAGAAACGCAAAAGTTATGCTTAATTTAGTTTAAGATTCAACAACAGAGCAAATATAATTTTGCTCTCGGGATTGCAATAGAAATACTCAATTTTGAAATAGATAACTTCAGAATTTTGGAAAACACAAAAGATGAAAATTGTAGCTCTATATCACTGCTTTCAAAAACATCTAAGATCATCAAATTTGATTAAGAAACGCAAAAGTTATGCTTAATTTAGTTTCAGATTCAACAACAGAGCAAATATAATTTTGCTCTCGGGATTGCAATAGAAATACTCAATTTTGAAACAGATAACTTTAGAATTTTGGAAAACACAAAACATGACAATCGTAGCTCTATATCAGTGCTTTCCATAACATCTAAGATCATCTAATTTGGTTAAGAAACGCAAAAGTTATGCTTAATTTAGTTTCAGATTCAAACACAAACAAGTTTTCCAGAGATGATTTTCTATTTTTTTAACTTATTCTATGGCCAACCTCTCACAAATTACCGTTTCAGCTAACAAATTTATGAGCATGCACTAACCTTAAGGATATAGCAGCGAATTTGGAAGCAAGATGATGACTTTTGGTGAAGAAATGATCCTTAGTGACCTGTAGAAGCTAGAAAAGAGACATGCAAAAGAAATAGAACATGTTACAAACAAATTCATATCAAGCTCATGGATTTTGATGAAATTTTTATAGAATTGGTTGTGATTACCTTTCTCTTTTCTAATTTTGGTGATTTATTCTTTGAATTAGCAACAATTTTGGATGGAAATATGGTTTTTATTTGAGAAAGCCATGACTCGTTTTTTTCTGTTTTCTTTTTCTGTAAACTTGTGTTTGAGAAGGAAGATGAGGAAAGAAACTTACATACAGACACTTTCTCGCAACGCAGAAGCTTCTAAGATAGGCTAATGGATCTAATCTTACCCAATTAAGCCCAAGAGCATAATTACTTAGATAAATATGAAACCATGTATATGTTTTCTCTTATTTTAACATTATACTCACATTTTCTACATTTTTAAGTTAAATAAAATGTATACAATTATTTGTTATGAAAATGAACTTGTTATTAGAACAAAATAAACTTAATTTTAACAATAAAAGCTATATATATATTATGATATTTATAATTTACACAATTTTAGCGTAAATATACCATTTTTAACACAACAAGCTTAATAAAAATTATTTTCTTGTCAAATAAGTTGCAATAAATCATTCTATCCTTATTGTATCATTAAAACATTATTTTCAACCAATATTCCATCTT
Organism: Allium cepa; assembly: GCA_030765085.1. Taxonomy (NCBI): domain Eukaryota; kingdom Viridiplantae; phylum Streptophyta; class Magnoliopsida; order Asparagales; family Amaryllidaceae; genus Allium; species Allium cepa. The sequence continues at coordinate 237,168,949 of CM060938.1, forward strand.
ATACTTTGATAAAATATATCTTTTTTCTTTTTTACATTTTCCCCTCTTATATTCAATAAAAGGATAATATTGGAAATAATTACCAATATTATCACAATAACTTAATTAAAATACAATAAATGATTAATTTCACTCCAAACTTCAGAATAAAGTTTTTAAAACTATCTTTCCATCAATTTGGATTTATTTAAACAATTTAATGTTGAATTACATCACCTGGTAAATTAATTCACCCAAATTTACCTAAATTCCAATATTTTCCATTTTATTTAATCAAAACTCCAAACAATGAATTTTAAACCAATATTTAACTCCAAACATATTGTTTATTTAAAATGAACAATTTAAACCAAATTTATTTTCTTCATTTCATTTAGTTCTCAATATTAAACTATAAGTATTGTTATACTTTAATATTTCAGGTAATCACCAATACCAGGGTTGTTACATAAACATATTTATTAATTATGCAATTAGATGACTTTTACAATGTAATTAATTTTTTAAAATTATGAATGCTTGTGCGTGTATAGTAAGCATAATATGTATATAGTCCTGATCACTTATTTTATCGATATTATCTTATTAATCATTCCAACATGTTATTACTTTGTTTTCAATTTCTATAATGTTACTTTACATATAAGGTCTTATTTCAATATCCCGCAATTAATTTTATATCTTTCGCTACTTTTAGAACCTAAAAAATGGAAAGAAAACCCAAGTCTCAATACAGCAACGGGGAATTAAGGTAAAATTTCCATCAAATCTTAATATAGGAGATGAAAGTTGTGCATACTCTCCTAGACATTTGGTAACAAATAGTTTCTAATTCTAGTCATGAATATAGATTATAGTGCAATGAAAATTAAAATCTAACTAAACTATATAAATGACCTAAAAGTTTACCAAACGATTGTATAGATGCTACTATGCGATAGCGTCAGCCATGCTAGATTGCTCATTGTCAAAAGATTTTGGAGTTTGTATATTATTGAATTGGGTACAAGATTATATTCCAAATTTCGGTTAATTTCAAATTTCATTGATTGGTCAACAATAAATGCTTTCCATTTATAATTAAAAAATATCTTGTTCAAAATAATAGATTTCAAATGGTTTTTGTTATGAAATTGGTTGCACGGGACTTTGAAATTGGGAAATATAATTCTTTCCACTACTACAAAATTAGGTTGTTACGTTTTTTACTTTTTCCTACCCAGTTCAATCTTTCTGACTTGATAACAGCTTGAAATTTAAAGCTGCTTACATAGAAATATGTAGAGAAAGCGTAGGATTATTTTCAAAATTTTAAAGTTATATGGAACAATATATTCGTATATCGTTTTCAGTCCTTTTTATTCATTGTTTGACCAGTTTGTAAGTAAGCTTTGATTCTTCATCTAATTTATTGCCTGTTTTTACTATATATATATATATATATATATATATATATATATAGTAATGATGAAGTTAAGGCATATTGCAGAAGATCTCACTATTTGATATTTACCTATATTATTTGCACTTTTCCTAGTTAGAATATTTCCTATTATATTATTACTTAGGCTTCAAGTAACTATAATATAAATATAAATCATGTATTTTTGTATATCAATTAAGCCATTAATAAAAGTATCGACTTTTAATGATTATTAATTTTTTTTCCTCTCCCCTTCTTCTTCTTTTATATTTCATTTTATTAAATAATTTCAACAAATGATAAATGCCAAAAAAATTACGTATTTGTTTGGTTTAATTTATCTTAAATAATTGAGTGTATGTTAAAAGTGAAAGAAAGATTGGAATTTAGAAATTATCACTACAACAAAACTGCCCTAATATAGTTATATTTTTTGCAATGGTTATAATCTACTAGTTGTAATTAAGAATTTTACAACGTTTTATTTCAGAAAGTTGTAATAAACTTACTTTCAACAACTTTTTTTGTTAGTTGTTGCATTTGGATATTACAACTATTTTTCTTTTGCGAATTGTAATAGATGTTAATTTTCATCAAATCTTTTGTTATGCAAGTTATAATAGATACCTATTAGCTCCTTTTGGTCGCCTATTGGAATAAATAATTAATAAGTAATAACTAATAATTAAAATTAAATTAAAATAATTAACAATTAATAAGAATTTAATAACAAATGATAATTAAACAAATGATACTTAAATAATAATAAAATTAGATATTAATGGCAAACATGTTTGGTTTCAGTTGGTTGGTATTTCATACTATGAGATTACAGGTCACGGGTTCGATCCTAGAGACGTACCTTGTTGAAATTAATGGAGCATACTAAATAATAATAATAATTAGTTATTAATGTATAATAATTAAAAACTGCTATTAAATACTAATAATTAATTATTAACTTGAAATATGAAATAACCATATTAATAATTAATAATTAATTAATATTTAATAATTAATCAATAATAAATTAATTAACAATCAACATTCAGTCAACAAATAATAAATAATAAATATTTAATTATAATTAATAATTACTACTAAATAATAGTAATTAATAATTAGTAATATAAAAATTATAATAATTAGTTAAATAAAAGTAAAACAGTAATAATTAAAAGCTAAAATTTAATATCAAATAATAATAATAATTAACAATTTTAATTAGATAATAATAATTATAGATTATTTTGAAATATCAAATAATTACTATTAATATTTAGTAATCCACCTATGTGAAATATACTTTCTTAATGAATTTAGAAATTCGTATAATATTTAAATATAAATTGTCACTTATGGTTCTATCTTCAGCAAGCGAGCAGAGAATTTGAGCGGTCCAACTATATGTTGCATGTATGATAATTTTCCTATTTTACTTACAAAAATTAAAATAAATAATATTTTTGTATAAAATATTTGCCCTATTAAATAATAGATAATTATTAAATAACTTTTACTAATTAAGATTAAATATATTAAAATTAATAATTATTATTATTAATTAGTAATATATACATATTAACTAACATTTAATAATTTATATTCAATTATAATTATGGGTTTTATATAATAATTGCCAGTAGTAATTATTAATTACTATTGAATATACAAAAGTTGGTAATTAGTAATCGTAATTGTTGTATAATAAAATATAGATAATAATTAACATTATTAATATTCAGTTATAATTAAGAAGTAATAATTAATAATTAAAAAGTAATAATTAATAATTACTATTCATTGTCTAATAATTAATAATTAAGACGAATATTTAATATTTAATAAGTAATATTTTGAAATTTTGTCTAAAATAAATTTAAAAATATTCATAAAACTTAGAAAGCTTTCGTAAAATTTAAAAATACCATTTTTGAAATTTTTATAAAATTTAATTAAAATATTTAAAATTTTGAATTTATTTAAAATAAAGAAAAAAGTATTTAATAAGTTTAAAGTCCATAAAATTTAAATACAATTGAAAATATTCAAAATTTTGTAAAATTCAAAAAAGTTAAAAAAATAATACATTCGAATAATGCAAATATTATGTTAGTAATTATTATTTTCATATGCATGTGGATGTTCACTTTTGTAATCAGTTGAATTTTTGTTCGTGCATCAAATATTGGACCCAAATTCCAAAACTAAGTTTGGCTTCGGCTTACTTTTCGTTCCCCTTTCTCAAATCCGTGGCTCTCTCGTTCTCATCGATCACGACTATTTTCTTCAATCCCTCTTGCTTTTTATTCCTTATCATTTGTTTTCTAAGTGGCTTGCCACCATCGCCATCAACTACCTCATATACGACTGGGCCAACTTGCCTTTACCCACTACGACCCATTATTGCACCAAATTAGAAAGCTTGAAGCGAAGTCGATCTCTGCCGGCAAAGCATAGGCAAAGGCTCTTCCATGCCCTTGCCACCCGATTCTCCACGTCGATCTTCTCATTTCGTCCATCGATCAAGCAAAGATCTTAATGCCTCTGGCTCCATAAGCAGCTATTAGGTGACCATGCACATTTCCTTTATGTGTTTATCCATCATGTGCATTTATTAGGTGACCATGCTATTTTAAGTATTAGCTCCTGCATTAGTTTAAAATAACATACCATTAAAACCTTACAGACTTTATTCATGAGAAAGATAAGTAATATAATATATCATATTTGAGTTCTCGTTTCATTGTTGTGAGCATATTAGTAGTTCTTTCTAGCTTCTAACGTGTAAAGGAGTACAAAATAGCATACAACATTTTAGCATTAGTGCCTCAAATTGTTTTTCCAAAAATAAATTATTTTCCTTTTATAGTTTTGCAACTAATTTCGATTACATTGGCCAAAGCATACAAGACAAAAGGCTTGTTTAAAATAGTATTAGGTTGTCCTGTGACCTAGGAAATGAATTTTCGCTCTTGGTTAACAATTATTAAAAATTTAGCAATTTACAAAAATGTATAAATGTCTTTTACTTAATTAGCATTATTGTTTGCTAATTAGAATCATTTTAGGCCATAATATTTGGGACTATTTTCCGTAGCCTATAAAGTATGTATTTTCCTAACTTTTGAGTTATCTACTAACTAACATTTTGATTCACACTGATCAATATTCTTTTTTACAGATTTCGTTACCTCCATCAGTGTCTCTTTTGTTGGCCAATTTTATGTGAATTTTTTATGTTTTAATCATAAAGCGTTGCTGCTTTCAATGAGAACCTCAATATCGTGTGATTTGTACATATTTTTCTTCTATAGATATTGTAATTTTGGAATTTTATGGATGAAGCAATTAAGCTTGATGACAGGTCAGCTATTACACATAACATTGTTGGGCTATGAATAAATGGGTTTGGTCGTCTTGCAATGTAGCGAATTCAGACGGTTTCATTAGAGTTATATGGTTGATTTTATAAGTTGAAGTGGTTGTTAAAATTACATGTAATATTCACTGTCCATATATTGGACGCCTTTGAACTATGACTGCAGATTGTGTTGTGCAATGATTGACCCTATCTTAAATGCAATGTTAATTTAACTTTGAATTTAGAATACACTAATTTTTGGAATCCCATCATTTTACTGGATACAGTTTATATAGTTTGTTTTATAATGTAGGCATATGAGACAACGTAAGCTAGTTAATGTAACGACCCAAAATTTTTAGAAATTAAAATTTGAATATTTAATTAATTTTAAATATTAAGAAGTGAATTTATAAGTCGAATAAATTTTAAAATGAATTATTGGATTTAATTGGATAATTAAATCGATAATTTAATATGTGAAATTATGGAAATAATTGAAAATTGGGTTAAATATGATTGAAAATGATTTGTAAAATTTTATTTTATCATATTGAAGTTAGAACGATATTTTAGAACTTTTAAAATCGAATTTGAAGTTTATTTGTGAAAATTGAATATTTTAATATTAAAATCGACTAGTAAAAATAGTCAATTTTTGAACAGTCTCAGAATTGAACGAAACCAGTTCCATTGGATCCGTAATAGTTAGTTATTACCGAATTTCAAATTTCGTGTCAAGCGGAGCTATCGTTTGATTGTGGCAGCTCGAAACGCATCGAATTATTTTTAATTTTAATTTAGCGAGTTAAAATAGCCATTTTTCAAAAAGTCTCGGATTTCGACGAAACTAGTTTCATCGGATCCGTAATGTGATATTATTGTAAGGTTTAAAATTTCGTGTCAATTGGATTTACCGTTTGTCCGGTACGAATTAAAACGCCTAGAAATCGATTTAAATCGGTTTAATTTAAATTGAACGTTTATTGCCATAACTCGCACAGATGTCCGAATTAGCTTCCGAAACCTGTTCCATTGTGTCCGAAACGCGGGGTAAACCCTAGAAACGCTGGTTACGGCGCGTAAATCGGAGTTCGGAATTTCCGGATGAATAGTGTTCGAAAATTCTCTATAAATAGCCATTTTCTCAACAAAAAAATAAATAAAAAAAAAGTTAGGGTTCATCATGTTTCAGCCGCCAGTGATAACCATGTATGGCCGAAAACGTGCCATCTTCTTCTTCATTTTTCTCCCCATCCACAAATCGATTCAAAATTTTTCCAACTACAATATTGGAGAGCACATCGAGTACTTTAAATCCAACGGTGGATTTGCGTTGCAGTGGTTTCGATTCTCTGTAATTTGGCGGTGAAGTCCGATCATTCGCGTGCGTTTTTCATCGTGGAGAAGCAGCCGAGCTTCAAGGCATTTGGGCCGGCGGTGGCTCTGGGGGAGGCGCACGTGGTGGGGGTGTCTGATCGAGGTAAACGACATCGTGGGGGTCGAAAAATTTAAACCCTAATTTCGTATATGGGTTACTTTGTGCGTATTTAGTTACTGGAGAGTAACGTGAGGGAGATGGAGATGCAGGGGACGGCCAAGATGTGGGGGAGTTGAAATCAGTGGCTGTGATGGGTAGGGTTAGAAAAAATTAGTTAATTATGTTGTGATTATTATATAAAAATTTGTGTAATGTTCAAATATTCATAACTTTTTCATACGAGGTCGAAAACGCGCGAAACCAGTTGCGTTGGAATCGTATGGACGAGCACTACGCGATGAAATTGGATTGGAGTCGTTTGGAGTTAGTGAGAATTTTGGGTAAAATTAAACGTCCGTTTAATTTTATTCGAAATAAATCGCTAAAACGGAATTTAAAATCAAGGTGAGAACTTCTCACTCAATCGAATCAGTTTCGATTTTATTTTAAATAGTTAGATTTAAAATATGTGAATGCATGTTTGAATGATGATTGATATCTATTGATTGTTAAAATAGACATTATGCGCCGTTAGTAAGCGGATGTTATTTATTAAAAACATATACCGCGAATATTTCATAAACAGTGAAATTGGTATTATATATAATAGCAATATATATATATATTGGCATATGTATATATTGGAGTTATTGATTTCCCGCATTTATTTGTTTAGCGGATGAGACCTTATTGTGCCATCTATTAAGCGGATAATATTTAAAATCCCATATACCGCGATAATTTCGTACTGGAGCGAAATTGGTATTGTGCTAATGTTTGTGGATGCAGGAAACAGGTTGGAGGGATCCAACCTGTTTCCTCAACAGTTTTTATTTGATTTCAGATATTTTGATATTTGATGGAATATCATATCGATATATGATATCGTTGTTGTCGTGATTGACTATTTGGTGTGTAGCATCATTGGACCAAATTTGGAATTTTAAAATGATTTCAAAGTGATTTTTTAAAGTATACGTTATAAAATATTTTTGGAATTGATTCATTTTAAAATAAATAAACGTATAATTTTTAATGTTATAAAAATTATGATTTTTGAGAAATATAGTTAAAAACTGATTTTTGAGAAATATAGGATTTATGAAATTTAATTATTTTATGAATCAAAATGGTGAAATAATAAAGGAGATTAAAGACGTTTTAAAAGAATAATATAAATTGAATTATATTAAGAGATTTATAAATGGATATTTATAAATTGAAATATTGACATTATAAAACGAGTTTTTATAAGTGTTTGAATGAAGTGAAAATGAATTTTGTAAATGAATGGAATTTATAAAATTATAAATGGTGAAGTTATAAATGAAATTTATAAATAGTAAGATTTATAAATTTTGTGAAATTATAAAAGAATAGATTTGGGTGAATAATTGAATCTTATAAGTTATAAGATTTATAATTATGAAGTTCAAAGGAACGATTTTTGTGAACGAATAAATTATAAGTATTTAACTTATAATATGAACCTTTAGTTTATAATTGAGTTATAAATCGAATAGGTTAATAAAGAAAATTTATAAAAGGAAGTTGTTATAAAATAATTAGAAATGGGATTTATAAACGTTGTTTTATAAATTCGCAAACGACTTATTTTGATAAGAAAATTGTTGAAACCTATTAATGGGGTTATATTCACGTTTTTGACTGTGAATAATCCTTTAAAATAAAATGAATAAAATGATGAAATTTGTTAACGTAGTATATTCACGTTTTTGAATAGTGAATAATATGTTAAAGAAATTGTTTTGAATGTGATATTTGAAATAGAATTAAAACGATCTAACGATGTTTTAAAATGTGTTGAGATTCGAAACCATAGATTTCAACATTCATTGTTGAAATAGACGTTTTCGAGAAATAAAAGGAAACGGTGGACTATAACACTGTTGTTATAGTAAATGATTTCCGAAAGGAAATGTTTTGTATAGTATTGGGATTTATATATCTATTTTAATTTCGAATCCCTATACTAGTGATTTTGGGTTATCGTAACGATGTTTTACGTAACATTCGTTTTGGCCCAAATAAATATGTTTAAGAGAATGGTTTCCTTAAAGAATGAAATATATACTTAATTTCGATTGAAGTATATTGAATATTTTCCAAGTGTTGAAAATAAATAAAAATTTGTGAATTACTTATGAATAAATAAGTATGGAAATGTTTTCCAATATAAAGTGAATACTTTGAGAATTTATCTTTTTGAAGATAAATTGAAATGAATAATTGAAATCGTATATTCATAGATATTTTGAAATGGAAATTCACTATGGAATTTATAAAAGAAAGTGGAATTTGATTAAAAATAAATATTGATTTATTTTTGAAGTATTGAGAATAATATATCTTGTAAAGACATTTTTGGAAAATAAATAATTTGGAAAATTATTTGGAAACTGGTGATGTTGTGCATATCCATTGATAGTTCAATAACCGACTATCAATATTTCCCTTTGAATGGGTAATTGATGTGATTTGTTTGAATGTGAATGCCACACTTATTTTCGAATAAGCGCTCACTATTCGGGTTAACCGGGAAAGGACCATGGGGTCGTATAACCCATTCCGAATATGTGATACGTCGTTGTGAATTGCATTGAAGATCGGTGTTGAAGACCCGGTATTTGCGAGAGCGATAGGATGACCTGTCGATTGACTCTGCACCGAGTAGCTACGGTATTGAGTTCTCCATATGTGATGGTGAATCCGATCAGGATTGTGAATATCCGGATTGCAAGGACTTCTTTGTAAGTGCCTTCGGTTTTGTTCGAGCCCGGAACAGACTTGTATGGATTGTATGTCTGACATTACAAGTTGAGATATAAAGCCGATTTCTTTCAAATATATTTCTGTTGGTGGCGAAGAATTTATTCTTTTAGCTTAACACCCTTCTCTGAGACGTACGTGCTCAGAGGTTATGTAGTTGAATGTTATCAGTGATATATTCCCAATTTGGTAATGTGACATGCTGAGTGTTGCTATAAATGATCATTGTGTTGATTATTTGTGATAGGATCGTTTATTTGATCGTCTATCTTTGTGATCATTTCTATGATCATTTGTTGACCCAAAGCATGGCTTTTGTATAAAGTATGTTTTTGAGGACGTGACTTCGTCGAGCCTCACACCCCGTGAATGGTCAAAACAGGAAAGATGCGGCAAGGTTATGAGGGGTAGCGCCCTTTAGGATGTGTGCATTTCCTTCTGGAAAAGGGTGGTATCATGGTATGGAGCACAGATACTTACTCATGTTGAAAACACTTTGTTATGATTGTGTGAATTGATTTCGAGCGCTCGGTGAAAGGTCCCAAAGGACCGGGGGATGGCATATTCGGTCAGTTGTTACTCGGTTAGGGGTAACCCGGCCTTGTGTTGGTAGAGATCCGGTTTGGTTCTCGGGGATGTCCATCCAGAGGCATTCTCATGTGGCAATGGAAAGTTCTTTGGCCTGATCATTCGTTGGAAATCCAAAGAAACAATACGAGACTTGTACGGTTTTAGTTGTATAACCTGCTATGGAATGTGGCGGTAACCTGCTATTGAACATAGTTAGCTGTAGTAGGCATAGTTCGGAATGTCTATGCTGGCTAAGATTTATATTCTACTTTCGAAATAAATTTTTCCTACACTATGCACTAGTAATAATATGAAATGTTCTTTTAAATGCCTATCAAGCATCTTTGACTATCATAAGCAGAAATCTCCTCCGATTCTGCGTTTGCATTGTGTGTGTGTGCGGGAGGCCTTATGGTAGTCTCATTTTTAAAAGCATTGCGAATTGAATTTAAAAATATTCCTCTATTTTGATTTTCAAAGATAAATAAACTGTTTTGAGTTCTCACACCAGTCACATGACTGACTCGGAGTTTATTGTTTTCCTTCCTAAACTCTGGGTGCCCACCAATTTCCACACGGGCAGTCAAGAGTTAAGGTTTATCAGGATATTCTGGAGTTGCTGGAGGCAAGCTGGATGGCATGGCGTATTACTAGTATATAGTATTTCTTTTCCGCTGCACTATTTGTTGTTGTATATTGTTGTGCACTCTGATGATATGATGTAATGAAATGTGATGTAATGTAATAACTGATATAGTTCTTTGTTTTAAAGATTATTCATTTATTATTACATGTTGTTCCGCTGCGAATTGTGAGATTCTGTTATTGTTCTGTTGTGTTCTGTTCCGTTCTATTTTCTATGTTCTCTATTCTCTTTTTCTTCTATTTTAAAAATTTCTATTTTCTGTTTTCTCTTCCCTCTATTATCTTCTTTTCTTCTCTTCTTTTCTACTTTTTCTTTTCTTAAACCATAACATTTCGGGTTTTCGGCCTTCGATTTCTCGGCAGTCGATAAAGTGAGTATCGATGTTGAATTTTCGAAAGTCGAAAATTTTCGGGGCGTTACATTTGGTATCAGAGATTATGGTTAAGCGACAACCATGGTTCTGTTGGGTATTACTCATTAGAGATAGAGTCAGTAGTACTCTAGAATGAGTTTGAGTGTAATAATAGCTATGAGAGTGTATTTGTTAGTGAATATAAAATTGTTTTATATTGTGATGATTGGTTTGTTGAGTGGTATATAGATTCTGGTTAATACGAGTAATTAACGTTGTTGATAGGGATCTCTAAACACTTGAATAGAACAATTCGACACAGTATTGTTTTAAGTTGGGTAAATGAAATAATTTTACCTTGAGTATATTTTATATATATAAAGGAATAATTTTTCAGAATTATTAAAGTGTATATAAGTTGATTGTTTAGTTGTTTGAATAATTTAAACTTAAGAATAATTGTATAAGCAAATGAATTATAAGAATTGAATTATAATTAAAGAGATTTACAATTGTGAAATAAACTTATATACATAAGAAGTGAAACTATATGGATATATTTATGAATATGAGTTGTAAATAATAAATAAAATTTGTGAATTACTTATGAATAAAGTTGATATTGATATCGAAGTAAATTAATAAAGTTAAGTGATAAATGTGAACTTGAGTTATATAAAAGAAATTCAACTTTTTGTAATTGAATTGAATGAATGGATTGAATGATAATCAATTGAATGTGAATTAAGTTGATATGAAATAATGAATGTAAGTGTCAATTCATTAAAATCTAATGTTATTGGAAGTTGAAAGATTGAATGTTAATCAATTGAATAAAAAATCAATTAATTAAACCAATTGAAAGTGATGGTGTTGAAACCAAACTGAATGAATATATGCAAAGGCATTTGTTGCTTTTGTTTCATTTGCTATGTGACATATATAGTTGTTATGGAGATATATGTTGTATATTGAGATTATTTTCATATATGCATGTTCTCATGTTGTTTGTTGAGTAATTAGTAGGTGCGGATCGCGTTTGCTTTGCATTTGGAGCTCGCTTTCGCGCTATATTAGCCGTATATGCTTGCTAATAAAATATAAGGTACATATCTCGGATTACATACCGTACTTTTATACTTTTTCCCTTCGGGATGCCTCATTACTTGATGAGATGTATATTTGTGATATATATACTGTCATTTTTTTTTCGGATCGAGCCGCGCAAAGGAGACTATGGCGAATTTTTCCGAAAATTTAAGGCGTTAGAAAAAATTTGAGAAAATTGGAAAAGTTTGAAAACTATAACTTTGATTTGGAGTTGAAAGTTAAACAAAGAGTAGTTGTTTTTGAAAAGATAACTAAGTATGATTTAGAAACTTAGTAAAGTATTGCAAGAAGTTTAACTATGAATTTTGGAAAGTTAATAAATTCTGTAACTTTTCTTATTTGTTAATTTCGAGGACGAAATTCTTTTAAGGGGGGAAAGATTGTAACGACCCAGAATTTTTAGAAATTAAAATTTGAATATTTAATTAATTTTAAATATTAAGAAGTGAATTTATAAGTCGAATAAATTTTAAAATGAATTATTGGATTTAATTGGATAATTAAATCGATAATTTAATATGTGAAATTATGGAAATAATTGAAAATTGGGTTAAATATGATTGAAAATGATTTGTAAAATTTTATTTTATCATATTGAAGTTAGAACAATATTTTAGAACTTTTAAAATCGAATTTGAAGTTTATTTGTGAAAATTGAATATTTTAATATTAAAATCGACTAGTAAAAATAGTCAATTTTTGAACAGTCTCAGAATTGAACGAAACCAGTTCCATTGGATCCGTAATAGTTAGTTATTACCGGATTTCAAATTTCGTGTCAATCGGAGCTATCGTTTGATTGTGGAAGCTCGAAACGCATCGAATTATTTTTAATTTTAATTTAGCGAGTTAAAATAGCCATTTTTCAAAAAGTCTCGGATTTCGACGAAACCAGTTTCATCGGATCCGTAATGTGATATTATTGTAAGGTTTAAAATTTCGTGTCAATTGGATTTACCGTTTGTCCGGTACGAATTAAAACGCCTAGAAATCGATTTAAATCGGTTTAATTCAAATTGAACGTTTATTGCCATAACTCGCACAGATGTCCGAATTAGCTTTCGAAACCTATTCCATTGTGTCCGGAACGCGGGGTAAACCCTAGAAACGCTGGTTACGGCGCGTAAATCGGAGTTTGGAATTTCCGGATGAATAGTGTTCGAAAATTCTCTATAAATAGCCATTTTCTCAACAAAAAAATAAATAAATAAAAAAGTTAGGGTTCATCACGTTTCAGCCGCCAGTGATAACCATGTATGGCCGAAAACGTGCCATCTTCTTCTTCATTTTTCTCCCCATCCACAAATCGATTCAAAATTTTTCCAACTACAATATTGGAGAGCACATCGAGTACTTTAAATCCAACGGTGGATTTGCGTTGCAGTGGTTTCGATTCTCTGTAATTTGGCGGTGAAGTCCGATCGTTCGCGTGCATTTTTCATCGTGGAGAAGCAGCCGAGCTTCAAGGCGTTTGGGCCGGTGGTGGCTCTGGGGGAGGCGCACGTGGTGGGGGTGTCTGATCGAGGTAAACGACATCGTGGGGGTCGAAAAATTTAAACCCTAATTTCGTATATGTGTTACTTTGTGCGTATTTAGTTACTGGAGAGTAACGTGAGGGAGAGGGAGATGCAGGGGATGGCCAAGATGTGGGGGAGTTGAAATCAGTGGCTGTGATGGGTAGGGTTAGAAAAAATTAGTTAATTATGTTGTGATTATTATATAAAAATTTGTGTAATGTTCAAATATTCATAACTTTTTCATACGAGGTCGAAAATGCGCGAAACTAGTTGCGTTGGAATCGTATGGACGAGCACTACGCGATGAAATTGGATTGGATTCGTTTGGAGTTAGTGAGAATTTTGGGTAAAATTAAACGTCCGTTTAATTTTATTCGAAATAAATCGCTAAAACGGAATTTAAAATCAAGGTGAGAACTTCTCACTCAATCGAATCAGTTTCGATTTTATTTTAAATAGTTAGATTTAAAATATGTGAATGCATGTTTGAATGATGATTGATATCTATTGATTGTTAAAATAGACATTATGCGCCGTTAGTAAGCGGATGTTATTTATTAAAAACATATACCGCGAATATTTCATAAACAGTGAAATTGGTATTATATATAACAGCAATATATATATATATATATATTGGCATATGTATATATTGGAGTTATTGATTTCCCGCATTTATTTGTTTAGCGGATGAGGCCCTATTGCGCCGTCTATTAAGCGGATAATATTTAAAATCCCATATACCGCGATAATTTCGTACTGGAGCGAAATTGGTATTGTGCTAATGTTTGTGGATGCAGGAAACAGGTTGGAGGGATCCAACTGGATTCCTCAAAAGTTTTTATTTGATTTCAGATATTTTGATATTTGATGGATTATCATATCGATATATGATATTGTTGTTGTCGTGATTGACTATTTGGTGTGTAGCATCATTGGACCAAATTTGGAATTTTAAAATGATTTCAAAGTGATTTTTGAAAGTATACATTATAAAATATTTTTGGAATTGATTCATTTTAAAATAAATAAACGTATAATTTTTAATGTTATAAAAATTATGATTTTTGAGAAATATAGTTAAAAACTGATTTTTGAGAATACGATGCTAATGATTTTATAAAATAGTTTAATTTGGGAAATTTGAATTTATTGTGAAAAGTTTAAATATAGGATTTATGAAATTTAATTATTTTATGAATCAAAATGGTGAAATAATAAAGGAGATTAAAGACGTTTTAAAAGAATAATATAAATTGAATTATATTAAGAGATTTATAAATGGATATTTATAAATTGAAATATTGACATTATAAAACGAGTTTTTATAAGTGTTTGAATGAAGTGAAAATGAATTTTGTAAATGAATGGAATTTATAAAATTATAAATGGTGAAGTTATAAATGAAATTTATAAATAGTAAGATTTATAAATTTTGTGAAATTATAAATGAATAGATTGGGTGAATAATTGAATCTTATAAGTTATAAGATTTATAATTATGAAGTTCAAAGGAACGATTTTTGTGAGCGAATAAATTATAAGTATTTAACTTATAATATGAACCTTTAGTTTATAATTGAGTTATAAATCGAATAGGTTAATAAAGAAAATTTATAAAAGGAAGTTGTTATAAAATAATTAGAAATGGGATTTATAAACGTTGTTTTATAAATTCGCAAACGACTTATTTTGATAAGAAAATTGTTGAAACCTATTAATGGGGTTATATTCACGTTTTTGACTGTGAATAATCCTTTAAAATAAAATGAATAAAATGATGAAATTTGTTAACGTAGTATATTCACGTTTTTGAATAGTGAATAATATGTTAAAGAAATTGTTTTGAATGCGATATTTGAAATAGAATTAAAACGATCTAACGATGTTTTAAAATGTGTTGAGATTCGAAACCGTAGATTTCAACATTCATTGTTGAAATAGACGTTTTCGAGAAATAAAAGGAAATGGTGGACTATAACACTGTTGTTATAGTAAATGATTTCCGAAAGGAAATGTTTTGTATAGTATTGGGATTTATATATCTATTTTAATTTTGAATCCCTATACTAGTGATTTTGGGTTGTCGTAACGATGTTTTACGTAACATTCGTTTTGGCCCAAATAAATATGTTTAAGAGAATGGTTTCCTTAAAGAATGAAATATATACTTAATTTCGATTGAAGTATATTGAATATTTTCCAAGTGTTGAAAATAAATAAAAATTTGTGAATTACTTATGAATAAATAAGTATGGAAATGTTTTCCAATATAAAGTGAATACTTTGAGAATTTATCTTTTTGAAGATAAATTGAAATGAATAATTGAAATCGTATATTCATAGATATTTTGAAATGGAAATTCACTATGGAATTTATAAAAGAAAGTGGAATTTTATTAAAAATAAATATTGATTTATTTTTGAAGTATTGAGAATAATATATCTTGTAAAGACATTTTTGGAAAATAAATAATTTGGAAAATTATTTGGAAACTGGTGATGTTGTGCATATCCATTGATAGTTCAATAACCGACTATCAATATTTCCCTTTGAATGGGTAATTGATGTGATTTGTTTGAATGTGAATGCCACACTTATTTTCGAATAAGCGCTCACTATTCGGGTTAACCGGGAAAGGACCATGGGGTCGTATAACCCATTCCGAATATGTGATACGTCATTGTGAATTGCATTGAAGATCGGTGTTGAAGACCCGGTATTTGCGAGAGCGATAGGATGACCTGTCGATTGACTCTGCACCGAGTAGCTACGGTATTGAGTTCTCCATATGTGATGGTGAATCCGATCAGGATTGTGAATATCCGGATTGCAAGGACTTCTTTGTAAGTGCCTTCGGTTTTGTTCGAGCCCGGAACAGACTTGTATGGATTGTATGTCTGACATTACAAGTTGAGATATAAAGCCGATTTCTTTCAAATATATTTCTGTTGGTGGCGAAGAATTTATTCTTTTAGCTTAACACCCTTCTCTGAGACGTACGTGCTCAGAGGTTATGTAGTTGAATGTTATCAGCGATATATTCCCAATTTGGTAATGTGACATGCTGAGTGTTGCTGTAAATGATCATTGTGTTGATTATTTGTGATAGGATCATTTATTTGATCGTCTATCTTTGTGATCATTTCTATGATCATTTGTTGACCCAAAGCATGGCTTTTGTATAAAGTATGTTTTTGAGGACGTGACTTCGTCGAGCCTCACACCCCGTGAATGGTCAAAACAGGAAAGATGCGGCAAGGTTATGAGGGGTAGCGCCCTTTAGGATGTGTGCATTTCCTTCTGGAAAAGGGTGGTATCATGGTATGGAGCCCAGATACTTACTCATGTTGAAAACACTTTGTTATGATTGTGTGAATTGATTGCAAGCGCTCGGTGAAAGGTCCCAAAGGACCGGGGGATGGCATATTCGGTCAGTTGTTACTCAGTTAGGGGTAACCCGGCCTTGTGTTGGTAGAGATCCGGTTTGGTTCTCGGGGATGTCCATCCAAAGGCATTCTCATGTGGCAATGGGAAGTTCCTTGGCCTGATCATTCGTTGGAAATCCAAAGAAACAATACGAGACTTGTACGGTTTTAGTTGTATAACCTTCTATGGAATGTGGCGGTAACCTGCTATTGAACATAGTTAGCTATAGTAGGCATAGTTCGGAATGTCTATGCTGGCTAAGATTTATATTCTACTTTCAAAATAAATTTTTCCTACACTATGCACTAGTAATAATATGAAATGTTCTTTTAAATGCGTATCAAGCATCTTTGACTATCATAAGGAGAAATCTCCTCCGATTCTGCGTTTGCATTGTGTGTGTGTGCGGGAGGCCTTATGGTAGTCTCATTTTTAAAAGCATTGCGAATTAAATTTAAAAATATTCCTCTATTTTGATTTTCAAAGATAAATAAACTGTTTTGAGTTCTCACACCAGTCACATGACTGACTCGGAGTTTATTGTTTTCCTTCCTAAACTCTGGGTGCCCACCAATTTCCACACGGGCAGTCAAGAGTTAAGGTTTATCAGGATATTCTGGAGTTGCTGGAGGCAAGCTGGATGGCATGGCGTATTACTAGTATATAGTATTTCTTTTCCGCTGCACTGTTTGTTGTTGTATATTGTTGTGCACTCTGATGATATGATGTAATGAAATGTGATGTAATGTAATAACTGATATAGTTCTTTGTTTTAAAGATTATTCATTTATTATTATATGTTGTTCCGCTGCGAATTGTGAGATTCTGTTATTGTTCTGTTGTGTTCTGTTCCGTTCTATTTTCTATGTTCTCTATTCTCTTTTTCTTCTATTTTAAAAATTTCTATTTTCTGTTTTCTCTTCCCTCTATTATCTTCTTTTCTTCTCTTCTTTTCTACTTTTTCTTTTCTTAAACCATAACATTTCGGGTTTCCGGCCTTCGATTTCTCGGCAGTCGATAAAGTGAGTATCGATGTTGAATTTTCGAAAGTCGAAAATTTTCGGGATGTTACAGTTAATATGCTTGGTATCTTGTAAAACGACACACAATTTATTGGTGGTTTCTATTAAACAAACATAACATAACAAAAAGTTAGATGTAGATTGTTTTCTATCAAAGATGACTTGGGGATGGCGAAGTTAATAATTTTCACAGCTATCGTACCTGAACCGAATAGTCACATGTAAAAAAAACAAATGGTGCCTATTTTCATCACCATTATCGCCTAGAACATTGTTATTAATATTCTAAAATTATGCTATTTTAATTCCATTTAAAAATGAATATATTCACCTATTTTAGTCACAATCAAAATAATTCATTACACGATGCTTGAAAGTTATATGAAATTTGAATCTACATTTCAACAAGTTGGAAAATTAAATCAGACAACAATTAGATGAACTTTTTATACTTATTTATTTCAGAGGTTCATTCTTCAGCTAACTACACTGCATAGTGTTTAGATATGTAATTCATGCATCAATAGTTTGGAAACCAAGAACAATCTTCCATTTTGTTTAAATGTACGTCACTCGTTAAATAACATGTTTATTGTAAATGTAAATCAATCGTTAAATAATATGTTATCTTTGATTTGGCCTCTATTCATAATATATTGCTTGATGGAAGCATTGACTCTATGTTTGAAAATTGATTGCTAGGCTACCAGTTATAGTTTATATCAATCTTAAAGCATAATTTTATCACTTTGCAGGGTTGTTGGAGAACTTGCTGCTTCTATTTAATTATTATGGTTTAAAGAGAATTAAATGGAAGTCTTTCAATATATGTGGGATAATGACTCAAAACTACTTATGTCGACTTAATAAAACTTAATGGCATATCTTTACTAAAGCAAAATGCATTACGTATGATTCTATCACCCTTTTTTTCCTATTTTCTTTTTTCTTTTTTAAATTTGTATATGAATTTGTAAATATAACCAATTATATTTATATTGTTAATAAAATATATTTGTATTGTTAAGTAACTATTTTAGTGCACCCATGTACCATTAGGAGCGGATGCTTGAAAGGTTTGGGTCGATTCGGTGGTGGATCTTGAAGCCGTTCTATATAGACTTACCATAGACATCTATAGTTTTGGACTGGCGGTTGGGATGATTTTTGCTTGACATAAGGACTTTAACTCTTTTGATCAATATGTATTGGTCCTCCTACTGACATACGTTATGGATTTAGTTATGTTTATAATAGAGTTATGAATTCACAAATGGTGTGATGTTGAATTTGTTTTGGATTTTTTTGAACGTAAATGATTCGTGTTATTTTAGATAATGTGAGTGATAACAGTTATTATTAGTGAAATATTTGTTTTAAAAATAATGTTCTGAAATTTTTGGTTAATAACTGTTGTGGAAAGAAAAATTATAACCTTTGGCAGATGGTGTAAATAGATTTATTACAACGGTATTTTCGAATACAAATTTAGGATTTGTAGGAAATTCTTAGGTCAGCCAAATATGAGATAGTGGCACTAGGCTACTATAGATAATCTTCCAAAAGACATAGTTCATTCTCATATATTTTAAAGGTTCTATACATCTGAAATACTCAATAACTATTACAAATAGTTTCGACAATTCCCAAATAATATGGAGCTTTCGTAGTATTTGGTAAGAAGGATTATAAAATTCAATTAGAAAATGAAAAATATTCTTCTAAAACATACAATAGATTTGATATATTAATAAACAACACAAATTAAGTGTCGTAACTCCAAAGCACCATGCACTCTCAAATAAGATAACTCAAATAAAAAGTGCTATAACATCAATGTTCCATAATAAATTTACATAAATGGATGTACACACAAATATCAAACAATCCATGGCTAAAAATGTATATTTACATAAAATAGCAAACCTACATCTTAACTGGCCGTCTGCCATTTAAACGCAACAACAACGTGGACCAAGTTTAGCAAGTCGATTGATCCATTTTGGAATTGATTTTCCAGTTAATTTGACGCAAACATCATTGTTAAAATGGTCACAGTTCTTTGTAAATAGATTGTAGGAATCACCACTGTAGTTGCAAGAAAGAACATCCATGAATAAGCGTAACTGGAGTGGATCGTAGGAAGTTGTTCCAACCACAATTGATTTCCTGAATTTGTAGTTCGGACATTTTTTGGGTTCTACTTCAAATACACCACATGATGGAAAATCAGCTGCCCCAAATGAATACTCTACTCCTTGAACTGTGAGGAAATCCTCTATAAGACACTAATGTATTGAATGTCACTCAAATAAATGAAATTTCCTTGATTTTTTTTCAAATAGAAAAACCAATGCATTTTGAAGGAAAGTACTTCTTTCCTTAAGTTTTTCTTTTTATGTAAGCATTGGTATTCGATGTAATCATGACATGAACCAATTGACCAATCGAATGTACTACTAAAGACTGTGCGAACAACTATTGTAATAATACACATAAACCAATGTTAATAACACTTTTGTAGGAAACTTATGTGGTATGTTGGATCTGTAACAATATTAATTTCGGATGATCATAGAAAGAATTTACACTTTAAAACAAATTTCTACAAGAACAGAGATACAAACATTAAGAATACAACTTAAAATAATAACAATTTTTTTTACAATATTTTATTAGGTAACAATAAAAAATTCATATTAACCATGATTAAATATCATCTCTTTACTTGGTTGATAAATCATCTTAAGTTCACATTGATAAAATGTAGCAGTTTTATTAAGGTAAATATCTAGTAAATTCTATGCTAAATAAATGACTATTTTTAACTTTTCAACAACAATATTCTATTCACATTTCATATATAAAAAATTATATATGCAAAACCAATAATTCTATATAATAAAATAAGAAGCCCCATAACTACATCAACTAGTACCTATATAATGGAAATGTGAACTAGGCTTAGTTAGGTGCAACAATAAATGAAAATAAAAACAAACAAAAATGTGCAAAATTACCTTCCACTCTAGAATGAAATGTACCAAGGCGTTCCTAGTAACATAAACGATTAGTTGAGGTTAAGTCATAAACATTAAGAGTAACTGGTGTCTCTGTTGGCCTTCTCTCACGTCTTTCCATTATCATGCGCTCTAAGCGTGCGGTAATCATTACCAAATATTCTTTCATGTTCTTTGTATAGCCATTAGACTGATCAACATGTATTCCCGCATCTTCTGTCGCGGAACGTAAAGAAGCTAGTTGCGCAGTAACATTGACTATTTTTTGGCGCAATTCCTTTGTTTCAAGCACTATAGAATAAAGGGTTGGACTTGAGATTATATCATAGGAGAACATGTCAAATGTTTTAGATTTTAATGTATACTTTATTTTATGATGGATTTGACATGTTCTTTTTTTGGATATACCTATTAACATTTGACATAAAAAATTAACGCGTAATAGGAACGTTGTAGTTATTATAATTAATATTTGACATACACAATTCATTGGAATTTAAATTGCAGTCAAAACAATTAATATACTTTATTTTCTAATTAATAATGCACCAACAGAAGAAAGGTCTCGTGGAGTTGATATTTATTAAAAATTAATCATGGAGATAAATTTTATATTTAACATACATATATCAAAGAGGAAGCTTTAACGATACACATAAATTATTTGAATATATAAAACCTAATAAAGAAAACCAAAACACATAATACACTAAAATAAATGACCAATTCTATTAACGCACCACTTTCTTCCTATACGGTGTTTTATTAAAAAACACACACCACTTTTTACTTTCTTACTCCATTTTATTTTGAAATTACCCTTGTTTCTTTTATCCCAGTTATTCTTATTTTCCACTCTTCTCATGGCAATAATAAAAGATTCTCATCTCACAACATTTTAAATATTCTTAACGATCATGGACAATTTGATCTTCCTTTGTTATCCAATAATGCAATCTAAAAGAGAAAAAACATGCTACAGCTTAATAAAGTATAAAAATGATAGGAAGCTTATGTAATATATTTCATGCATACTAGGTTTATTATTATTCCACATGGACTATGCACTATCTTAGCAGCAATTCAATTATTAAATAGGCTTGGTTGCTATCATATCCTTGTTACTATATATGAACCATAGAAAACATACATAGTTATCTTCTAGTAATAAGATATCTTCTTTAAAAATTCTATCCTTATATTTATGCAAGCATACCAACAAAAGAGAAGGAGATGGAAAATATGAGGACGTGAAGAGAACTAAAACATCTCAGTAAAAATAATTACAAGCATAAAACGGTCGTTTATTTAAAAAAATAAATTAAATTGGCAAAAATGATAGGAAGCTTAATTAATTTCAAGAAAAAATAGGAAAGAAATAAATGGATATATTTTTTAGCAAAAAATAACATATTCCATGGGCTAGCTGATTATACAATAAAAGAATATGAATGTAAATTGCAATGTTTATAGATTGTTGATAGAGATATAAATATACTTTGTGTGCAAAATGAAAAATTATTCCCTAGGGAGGGAATAGGAAATGAAATGAGATGTGTCTAGAGTATGGCATTAAATGGAACGAAAATGTGATTCGTAATATTGAAATACCTGAAGCTTGGCAAGAAGATATTCTCTTTCTGTTTTCTGTATATCATCAACTAAAGGCCTATATGTAGAAGGATTAAATTCTTCTTCAACATCTAGTGAGATCTCAAAGGTTGAAGAGGAAGCAACAATGAATGCGGTTCTAATGATGGAACCAATAATGGTATCGTAGGCGAGGCTGTAAATTGCTAGGAAATTAGTGAAAAGGAGGAGAGAGAAGATTGCAGTTGTGTTTGAAAAGCATGAAATGATGAATATGAGTTTTAGGCAAAGAAATAGTATACGCAGATCTAGGTTTTTGAGTGTTAGAGACATATTGGTATGTGCAATATGTCTTTGGTTACCAAAATACTATAGCACTGAAAAATATGTAGGGTGTACGTATGTTATTCTATTCGCATAGTAATGTGATCCAGATTCGAGCACGGAATTTCGAGATAATTATATCGATCCGAGTGGGATTTTTCAGTCGATTTTCGACAGCAAACCTGGATATGGATTGTTGATTGGTTCTGGATATTCTCTATCATAGTTAAGCTATGCAAGGAGAATGACGGTTTTTGATCAAGAAACCAGATCTGTGTCCGTACTAGGAAGTCGGGTGAATGATACTAGTTCGGAAGTGATATTATGTGATCGAGTGAGCGATCAGATTGGTATGGCGTACGAATGATATGTTTGCATCGTACGGATTTGAATGAAATTGATATTGAAAAGAGTAATCAAATTTGAAAATTGATTTTGAATAAACAAAGTTATATATCTTTGTTATATAAGATAAAACTCCCCTTGATGAATCTTTTGCCGGAAGAAAATGGTTTTTGGAGGTGTTTGAAGTATAAAGGAGTTTTATACAAATTTGAGATGATCCAAGCATTTAAAAATTATATCTATATATATATATATGTATATGTAAAGAATCATATGAGGATTTTGGAAAAAGGTTTTGGGAACCTATGGATTTGGAAAGGCTTTTGATTCGGGAAAAATCAATATTAAATTTGAAAAGCCTAGTTTGAGAATTATCGATCTTGGAATAATCGATTTTGTATAAAGGAGCTTTGTATGAGATCATACTAGGTGTATGATTTAAAGATACTATATATATAGTATAAAATGTTTTGATGATGGCTCTGGGGAAAAAGGCGCTCCCTTGGAATGGACTTCTCAGGAGTACCACCGGGTGGTGCTGCCTTGAGCCCCAAGGGGGTTTCTAAAGTTGATCCTATGAGGAGTCCGGACAAACTAGTTCCTGAGGATTATTGGGCAGCGAAAGTCGAGGGCGCTGATGCCTACAGAGGCATTTGGGTTATGCTGTGACGACAGTGTAACTCGATGTCACTACGATCTACTGTGGGGCCATAGCGAAAATCGTGTGGAGGATGAGTGTCAACGGTCTACACTTGATATTGCCGGGAAGGCAACGCAACATCGGTAGACTGCGATCTATGGTCAAGTGGAATGGAGAAGTTTCATTCTTTTGGCAGCGAAATTCGAGGGCGCTGATGCCTACAGTTATATGGGTTTTTGCTGTGATAGCTACGTAACCCCAGTTGTAGCTGCGATCTGTAGCGGGTTCCATGGTGCAATCGAGGGGCGCGGAGGCCTACAGTTATGTGTGGAATTTGTCGGGATGGCAACGTAACCATCTGGTTAACTTCGACCATGGATGGGGGTGATGATTTCAAGAGCATTCTCACCAAAGATATATCTTCTATTTTCAAAAATAGTTTTCGATATTTTCAATAAAACTACTTTTCAAAGCATTTTCATTGGATCTTGAAAACGAATCTGCTAAGTACTTATAGATTTTCAGTCGTACGCCTGATCAACGTATGACCAAATTTCTATGAGAACGAGGATAGACTTGTTAAAATATCGAGTTATAAAAAGTATTTTTATAAAAACTATTTTATAATACAGAATAGATTTTTAAAGTGTTTTATAAACGATTGAAGAAAATTTATATGATTTTAAACGTTTAAAATAAATTCTGGCTTCGTTTCTTTTCGAGGACGAAAAGATTCTAAGGGGGAAGGAATGTGAAATCCGAATTTTGGACATCTGATAATTGAAATTAACTGGACTGAATTAATAAGAATAATTTTCTAAAATGATATATATGTATGTATATATTTATATTTATAATTATATTTATATTTATATTGAAAGTTATGTTTTGAAATTAGCATATATGTATATGTACTTATTTTAGGATTAAATAATAATAATAATAATAATAATATAAATAAATATGTAGAATTCAATCTTTAAACAAATCTTTGGAAATTTATATACATGCATATGTGTATATATGTAAGATTGGTTTGTAAATATTTAAAGGTGAGATTTAATTAAGAACTGAAATTGGTAAACCATATACATAGATATAAATTAAATATAATTTGACATAAAAATTATATAAAAGACATTTTTATCATAAAAAGTACAAATGTAACTAGATTAATAAACTTAGTTATAATTTAAATATAATACCTAAATCTTTATAAAGCACAAGTAATATAATATAAGTAAATAAAAGGGTTTACACATTTTAAAATCCTTTTCTTTTGTACTTAAAATAAAACATAACACATAAAATAAATATAATGATATATCAATAAAAACATAAGAAATATTTTTAAATAAAGGCTCTAAACATTTGTAAGTATTATGGTACATGAAATTAACATTTGTAGCAAGTATAATACATAGAGTGACAAGTGTCACTAGCTTCTTTTTCTTTAATAATAATAATTAAAAGAAAACAAGTTATACACATCGTTAAAAATTTTCTATTATCATTTTTTTTCTTTTACTCAAAACATAATTTAGCAAACGAAGATCTGGAAACACAAATACAAGCAGCACAGAAATAATAGGAAGAAGGAAAAATCAGGGAATCAGAGAACAACAAATCAGCAGTTCCAAATTTTTTCCAGATAAAGGTCAAATGCAGGGTTCTTCCAAAAATTATGAGTAAACTGCCTTAAAATATTTCAAAATCCACCTGCATCTTGATCTGTATGAAGTGATTATCAAAGTTTGGATGAAAACTATGTTATATGATTGTTTGAGAATGAAAGAATGTATATGTATGTTAAAATTTGAGTGCATGATTGATCAACAAGTTTTCAGTCAAGCATTTTCTTTCCAGATTTTCAAAATATGACATTTCAGTATAAAAGAAATCTCTGCATCATATAGAGGCAAGTAAATAAATTTTAAATTTAGATGCTTGTAAGGATCCCTTATGGTACGATATGAATTATGCTTGTATGTATGTATAAAATGTGAATTCTGTATAAAAGTAAGTATGCATGCCTGAAAATACTCTGTTCCTTGTTCACAGGATTTTTTTTTTAAAAAAACAACTTTAAATTTAAATCACTCCTTTAAATCTCTTATAGGCTGAGGAACTCGAACAAGTTTGGCTTGTTTAATTATATGCTAAGTTTTAAGAACATAAATTAGCACAATAAGTATGGAAATTTTCTGGAAGTATAGAAGACAGTGAAATTCTTAAACATATAAAAATTCCGACCCAAACAATTCATGTTTTCAGGTATGCAACCTGTTTTGTTATTTGAAATCACGAATTTTAAGCCTCAAATCCAGATTTTTAAATATTGATCGAGTGAGCAATGTGAGGTTGAACGAATTTGGGCGAATCGGTGAATCGGGACGACTGGGTTGATTTGGAGATTTTGTACTTGAGGTGGAGGAGGAATAGGATATGGGGATCATAGGAAAATTGTCACTGGAATTTTCTAGTGCTTGTGGAAGAGGGTTGATCGAATAGTAGGGTTTAGCATTTTTATGGGTTGGTCGATGATCTTGTGACTTTCACGATGATGAGCTGACATCGGGGTTGTTGGATCGTAGAGGAATTGGAGTAAGCATCATCGGAGAAGCTGTAGTCAAGGGGACGTGGATTCCGATGATCGGAATTGGGTGGCTCTTTGGGAAAAAGGTAATTGAGTTTTACCTGATGGTCTCGTGAGTGTTCAATTTCTGATTTCGGAATAGATTGTGGGATCTAGGTGATGGAATGCTTGGGGAGGGTCTCCGGTGACTTGTGTGTGCTGTCGGCGGCGACCAGCAATGATCGGTGCTGTCATGCAAGTGCACACGTGCACGAATGTGTCTGGATTGGGGAGGATCGTTCCTGCTCGAGTTCAGGATCGTGAAATTTTTGGGTAAGCTCGAAGTAAGGATCGTAGGGAGAAGCTTGGGAATGGAGCACAAATGTGGTTTTGGAATGTTAGCATGGCATCGGGTTTTGCTGGGGAATTTGAAGTTATGACTCGGGTTACTTGTTTTGTTATCAAGCCTTTAGTATGCAAAAGAGGAATAGCGAGTTTAAGTTCAGAGTTGATCAAGTTAACAATGTATCAACTTATTCAATTAAAAATAAGGGTTGTTTAAAGTGGAATTTTATTAGGAATTTGAGAATAGAATTATTTTGGATTTAAAGAAATTCCAACATTTATAACCTTAAATATATATATATATATATATATATATATATATATATATATATATATATATATATTATTTTAAACTAGATAATTTAATTGAATAGGTTTGGGGATAAATTAAATTATGATACAGAAAGGGGTTTATTACTTAATGCATTGATTAAAGGGTTAATCAATACGATTTAATTAAAAGTAAATAATTAGTGGAATTAAATTAAAGTAAATCACATAATGTAATTGATTAGGTGATTACTCAAGTAATAAATGGATAATTCATGCATAATATAAGTAATTAAAGGATAATTTATAGTTGTGATTGATTATTGATTTAGGGTTAATTAATCAATGTAATTAACCAATGTAATTAACTCCTAATGGTATAATTACTTGATGAAAGTAATTAAGTGTAAATTTCTTAAGGGAAGTAATTAAAGATTAATTACTTAGTGTAATTAATTAAAGGATTGATCAATTAGGAAAATTTATAAATGGTTAATAAATTAATAAGTGTGATTTACTTAAGAATAATTAATCAATGTAAGTGATTATAGGACAATTAATTTGCGTAATTAATTAAGGATAAGTGTAGTTAATGTGTATGAGTGAAGGATGATTAATTTGTGATGTTAATTAAGACTAATTACTTAATTTAATTAAAGGAGATAATTAAGGGATGATTAATAAATGGATTGTAATTAATGTTAAGCAAGCAATATTAAAGATTAAAGGAATTCAATTTATTTATTTCAATTAATTAGTATGGTATGATTAGTTAACCATACTTATAGATAATTGAATGATGTCGAATGCCTTAGATTTAATGTCTTTGATATGAAATGCTTTGTTGTATGTTATGATAGTATGGTTTGTCTATTTGTGATGAACGATAATGTAAATATGTAATTTTGGATAAATGAAACTATTTAAACCTTAAACAGTTGTTATGAGGTAGTATTAAATTCAAGAGACCGGAGTC
Organism: Allium cepa; assembly: GCA_030765085.1. Classification (NCBI taxonomy): domain Eukaryota; kingdom Viridiplantae; phylum Streptophyta; class Magnoliopsida; order Asparagales; family Amaryllidaceae; genus Allium; species Allium cepa. Next base: position 237,196,738 of record CM060938.1, read on the forward strand.
GGGTATTAGTAAATACCCGAAAACCACTTCGATTCTTTATGGATTGATATGGAATCAATATGCTGATATAGAATGATTAAAGTAAACTGGACCATTTAATCTAAGTATGGTACTTAAAAATAGATGCGTGAAATAAATCATGTTTGTAACAGCTTGCATACTTGTAATTGATACAAGTTACCCGGGTTATATATAAGTTGTATGCTTTTGAGATTTATGATAGTTGAGTTTACTCACGCTGGTTTCCAGCCTGACCCGGGTGTTATTTTGATGTAATGCTCGGGTCAGACCGAGTATTACAGATTTTCAGGTAAGGACGTTCTGGAGCTCAGGAGGCGAGCTGGATGGCAGAGACATATGGAGAGTTTCCACTATGATATTATATATATCTGAGATATGTTAAATTGTATCTGTCCAATATTGTGTAAATTGTTGTAACTCTGATATATCGATGATAATTGATAGATACAGTTTCTCTTTGTATAACTATTATTATTATGTGATATTATATTTTAATCCGCTGCGAATGTGAGGTTTCTGTGTCTTGTTCTTGTTTCTTCTTTTTTCTCTTTCTTATTCTTTCTAACTATCTAGAATTTTCGGGATTGGAAATTCCGGGTTGTTACAGCATGTTAAAAGTGAAAGAAAGATTGGAGTTTAGAAATTATCACTACAACAAAACTGCCCTAATATAGCTATATTTTTTGCAATGGTCATAATTCTACTAGTTGTAATTAAGGTTTTTGCAACGTTTTATTTCAGAAAGTTGTAATAAATTTACTTTCAATAACTTTTTTTTGTTAGTTGTTGCACATGGATATTTCAACTATTTTTCTTTTGCCAATTGTAATAGATGTTAATTTTCATCAACTCTTTTGTTATGCTAGTTATAATAGATACCTATTAGCTCCTTTTGGTCGCCTATTGTAATAAATAATTAATATGTAATAAGTAATAATTAATAATTAAAATTAAATTAAAACAATTAACAATGAATAAGAATTTAATAACAAATAATACTTAAATAAATGACACTTAAATAATAATGAAATTAGATATTAATGGCAAACATGTTTGGTTTCAGTTGCTTGGTATTTCATACTATGAGATTACAGGTCACGGGTTCGATCCTAGAGATATACCTTGTTGAAATGAATGGAGCAAGCTAAATATAATAATAATAATTAATTATTAACGTATAATAATTAAAAACTGCTATTAAATACTAATAATTAATTATTAACTGGAAATATGAAATAACCTTATTAATAATTAATTAGTAATTAATATTTAATAGTTAATAAATAATAAATTAATTAACAATCAACATTCAGTCAACAAATAATAAATAATAAATATTTAATTATAATTAATAATTACTACTAAATAATAGTAATTAATAATTAGTAATATAAAAGTTATAATATTAGTTAAATTAAAGTAAAACTGTAATAAGTAAAAGCTAAAATTTAATATCAAATAATAATAATAATTAACAATTTTAATTAGAGAATAATAATTATAGATTATTTTGAAATACGAAATAATTACTATTAATATTCAGTAATCCACCTAAGTGAAATATACTTTCTTAACGAATTTAGAAATTCATATAATATTTAAATATAAATTGTCACTTACGGTTCTATCTTCAGCAAGCGAGCAGAGCATTTGAGCGGTCCAAGCATATGTTGCGTGTACGATAATTTTCCTATTTTACTTATAAAAATTAAAATAAATAATAGATAATTAATAAATAACTTTTACTAATTAAGATTAAATATATTAAAATTAATAATAATTATTATTATTAATTAGTAATATATACATACTAACTAACATTTAATAATTTATATTCAATTATAATTATGGGTTTTATATAATAATTGCTAGCAGTAATTATTAATTACTATTGAATATACAAAATTCGGTAATTAATAATCGTAATTTTTGTATAATAAAATATAAATAATAATTAACATTATTAATATTCATTTATAATTAAGAAGTAATAATTAATAATTAAGAAGTAATAATTAATAATTACTATTCATTGTCTAATAATTAATAATTAGGACTAATATTTAATATTTAATAAGTAATATTTTGAAATTTTGTTTAAAATGAATTTAAAATTATTCATAAAACTTAGAAAACTTTCGCATAATTTAAAAATAGCATTTTTGAAATTTTCATAAAATTTAATTAAAATATATAAAATTTTGAATTTGTTATCCTGCCTTTTAGCAAGGCCGGAATACCAAGAATCGATCAAGAGCCAAGTTTGACCTGCTATGGATATCGACGAATTTTTTCCAAGTCCCGATCGAGCTGCAATTGATAGGACATGACAAGAAAGATCATAGAAGTCCACATCTCAAGTTTCAAGTCAAGCCGACCTCACATGCGCAAGTTATGATCGATTCGATTTGAGGGAAGAGACCCCGGTTTCGTATCCATCCTCATGCTCCACTTCGAATCGATCGGGTTCTTATCGATCGGGGGTCCAGCGGCCTCGTATCCGTAGAAGGGCCTCGCTCCGTATCGATCAAGTTCGAATCAATCAGGATGCCTCGGTTCGACTTGATCTCATTCGAATCCATTAATATCTCCCTGCATCGCATCCATCAACTAGCGCAATGGATATTACTTTGTAATAGTCGTGAAAACCTATTCTCGAACCCATCTGGTCAAGGAACTTCGTATCCATCGAGGTTTCGCCATTCGACTCCATCGAGAAGCTTTACTTCGAATCCATCAGAAGCCCCCTGCACCCATCTGCTTCGCATCCATCAGGTGCTAGCCATTTCGTATCCATGAACAATCACTTGTTCATATCCACCAAGTCAATAAGCGCAGATGACGAGTCATTCCACGATACGAAGTGGGCGAGATCTACGAAGTCAACGCGGTAAAACAGGAGAGAAGGCCGGATCGGCTCGAAGAATGTGCGCCACCTCATCGCAAAAACCACGTGAGCTCAAGGATTCGAATGCATCGATTCGAATCAAACAGGAACCGGAAAACTCCATTTCGTACCGATCATATCTCTCAATCTACTGATCCAAATGCCACGAAATTTTACAGAAGCTTGCATACATGTTGAAGAATGTGCACACCAAATTTCACCTCGATTGGATGATTTTACGATCGATTCGAATGGAGTTCGAATCGATACCAAAGTGGGCCCAAATTTCCTGAGGCCGGGCGCGTGGACCCCCTCACGTGCCAGAAGTGGTCTCCCGAGTTTTCATTGAAATATCAGCATCCCACGCCTATAAATAGAGCCTCAGAGCCAACGGAAAAGGGAACTTTCAACTCTCAAGCGCCCAGACTCTGCCGAATCGAGACCTTCATCATCCTACATCATATTCTCGCTGATTGATTTCGAATTTTCAGTTGTAATTCGCTGTGCCTGCTGTAATTACTTGTAAACGTTGAAAGAGAATCAATAAAATCGCAAAAACTTCACAGTGGACGTAGACAACGCGCCAAACCACTATAAATTGCTTGTCTTTGTCTTTGTTTTACTGTTATTTGGAGTTTTTTGTTAGATAATCCTCATTTTCAACTTGTATTCTTCATTTATTATCTCTTCAAAAACTTCCGAAAGGTGTTGTACCCAATTTCGGTACAAACACTTTGGTGCTTTCACTGAGAAAACCCAGTTTTTCTCCTGCTCTTTGGATCTGTCGCTGATACCAGGTTGCATAAATCTAAGGGAGAGATCCAGATTTCAATTTCAGATTCCTTCTGTTTTATTCAGATTTGCCAAAGTCTAGGAAAGGAGTTCATTATTTAAAATGGTTAGCACAAGAACCGCTTCTGCTGCTGGTCAAGAAGGTCGGGATAGACAGAATCCCGCGCAACTACCTCCACCTACCCAAGATGATACCGGGCATTCCGTCCCGTCAGGTCTGGTTACCAGGCAAGAGTTTCAAACGTTGCTCCAAGAACTAACTCAAAGTCGGCAACAGCTAGCTGAGCAGTTGCGCGTTAACACTGAGTTAGCCAACCAACTAGATCGCCAAGGGGGTAGAAGATCCAGGAGGGATCATGCGTCTCGTTCCTCTGCTGAAAGTTCTGCTTCATCCGACTACAATCATAGATCCACCCATCCCAGGCTAGAGGGAAATTATGCACAGGCCATTGACCACCAGCCAGCATTGACCGTGGGATAGATAAGAGTTGGCCCGTCTGCTAGTTTTCATACAGGACCCTCCTCCCGAGGAGGCACAGCTCCACAACATACTACGGATAACCAAGACACCGCAGTTGATATAGGAGTTGATACCTGAAATCACACTAATCAGAATTACCACCAACAGGAGCGTGCTCCAGAACCATAGATCCCGGAAGACATCGAGCCAAGGAGGCGAGATGTGGATCGTCGACAGCGCCCGATCCCACCTCGCACTGTGGAACCCGACCACACTTTGGCTCGCCACCCTCAGAATGTAGCGACACCAGACCTCTTAGCCATGGTACGCCAAATGATTCGCGAGAGTCAGGGCTTAACAAATGACGATTGGGGAATCTCCCGAAGTCATACTCCGTTCACCGATGACATATTATATGGTGAACCTCCTAGGCGATTCAGGATGCTGACTCTTCCCATGTATAAAGGAAGTTCCGACACTAACCTACATATTCTGAAATACGAATGGTCGATGGCTACTGCAAGAGCTGATGATGCAGTAAAGTGCCGTAGTTTTCCCATTTCTTCAGGGGGAATTGCGACAATGTGGTTTACACGATTACCTCCACGATCTATCTCTTCGTTTGACCAATTGGCTACTAAGTTTGTTGAACAGTTTCGTATGCATATCGCCAGTCCCAAAGACGTCAATACTTTATCTAGTGTTACTCAGGCTCCTGGGGAGAAACTCAGGCGATATTTGGAAAGATTCAATGCCGCTTGTGTGGAGATCACTAACCCTAATGATAATTCAATCTTGATGGCCTTGACTAAGGGTATTGATCCCGATTCTGAGTTTGGAAATTGGCTAGCTGGGAAGCCCCCCGCATCGTTGGATCGTTTCTATTCCAAAGCTGCTCAATTCTTAAGGCGTAAGGATGCGAAACAATCTAGGAAACAGGACGATGCGAGACCCAGAAATGAAGGGATTCAGAGTAATGTTGCAGTTAAACAATCTGGTGAAAGTTCACGAAAACTCCAGTTAAATGTTCAGAATAAACAAGCTCAATAGCCGAGAAACGATGATAGTCAGAGTAGAAAGCGAGACCAGAACCATGGCCCGCGACGTAGGGCCCCGATGTTTGATATCTATACACCGCTGCACATGTCGTTGGAGAACATGTATCTACAGACTTGCAATGCTATGCAGTATAAAATGCCTGCTCCAAAACCATCGTCGGAGAGACAGATCCAAACAGGAAAGTTCTGTAGATTCCATGAAAGTTATGGACATAACACCAATGAGTGTAGACATTTGCAGGACCTCATTGAGAAGTTAATTAGAGAGAGGAAGCTGGATCAGTTCGTTCGGGCGCCGTAGTCTGGTGACGCAGGCCCATCCAATCAAAATCGTGTGCAAACTCAAGAGAGATGAGATGAACCTGCCCATACAGGCGGGAGGTTAGTGATTAATACAGTTAGTGGTGGTCCCCACCCGGCAGACCGAAGCTGGAAGGAGATGGAGTCATATGCCAATTCGATCAGGCATGTTGATTTTGAATGTTGTAGTAGTTTTGATGAAGGGGCATCGGCCAAACTACAGAGAACGATGGCAGACGACATCGTATTTAGAAACCGAGATGCTGATAGGGTCGAAGCCCCAACCATTGACCCATTTGTCATATCGGCCTAGGTTGGTCCTGCTTGGATGAAGAGGATCCTGGTGGACAGTGGGAGTTCGGTGAACATTTTGTTTAAAAGAGCGTATGATCAAATGAAGATGGAAGCCAAAGATTTAAAACCTTGTCAATCTAGAATCCATGGCTTCGATGGAAGTGCTAATATACCCACTGGAGTGGTGGAGTTGCCAGTGGAGTTAGGAATTGGAGAACACCGAAGGGTTCGAATGCTACAGTTTGTTGTTTTACATATTCATTCTCCGTATAATGCCTTCTTGGGCCGACCGACCCTCGCTGAATTCAGGGCAGCAATCGCGCCGTGGTGTTTAACGTCGAAGTTCCCCACTGATCGTGGGGTTGGAGTCATTCAGGGAGATCAGGCTACCGGAAGAGCCTGCTATGTTGCGGAGCTGCGCGAGACGCATCGAAAAGAGAAAGGAAAGGGCGTAGAGGAATCTCTCTGTGTCCGTTTTGTGGACAATTGACAATTGGTGCCTGGGCCTTTTCCCGACACCACAACCAATTCCAAAAAGATCTAGACCCGAGAGACAATGATAACAAAGAGGAATCCATGGAAGATCAAGCTTCTCCAGCTGAGCTGACGATTGATGTTCCAATCGACAATGATGCTGATGGTTCAAGAATGTTGGAGGTTGGGTCTCAGTTAAGCTAAGAGACGCAACGGGAATTGGTTGATTTTCTCCGGGCGAATCTCGACGTATTCGCTTGGACGCACTCTGATATGTGTGGAATCTCGCCGGACATCGCGAGCCATACCCTGAATATTGACCCGCGGTATATCACGGTCAAACAAAAAAGGCGCTGTATGGATCCAGAGAGATCTGCTGCCCTTAAAGAAGAAGTTGATAAGCTGAAGGTGAATGGGTTCATCCGGGATGCTCTATACCCAAAATGGGTATCCAACCCTGTACTTGTCCGAAAACCAAATGGGAAATGGAGAACGTGCATTGATTATTCTGACTTAAATAAAGCTTGTCCGAAAGACAGCTTTCCACTTCCCCGAATTGATCAACTTGTGGATTCAACAGTCGCACATGAATTACTTTCGTTCATGGATGCTTACTCTGGCTATAATCAAATACCCATGCATGTGCCCGACCAAGAGCATACGAGCTTCGTAACCGATCTGGGACTATACTGCTACAATGTCATGCCCTTTGGATTGAAAAACGCCGGAGCAACTTACCAACGATTGGTTAACCAGATGTTCGCTGACCAGATCGGAAAAACAATGGAGGTTTATGTGGACGACATGTTGGTGAAATCACGATACTCTACCGATCACATTAAAGACGTGGAGTCAATGTTCAATACCCTTCGAGGATACGGGATGAAGCTCAATCCGCTTAAGTGTCATTTTGGAGTCGCATTCGGAAAATTCCTTGGGTTCATCGTCAACGCCAGAGGAATAGAAGCCAACCCCAAAAAGATCTGGGCTATCAGAAATTTACAAACTTCAAAAACTATAAAGCAAGTCCAGAGTCTCAATGAAAAAGTAGCGGCACTGAGTAGGTTCATATCGAAGTCCACCGATAAATGCATCCCGTTCTTCGATTTGATCCGAAAAGGGAAGCGGAACTTCGAATGGACCACGGAGTGCGAAGACGCATTCAAGTCATTGGTCCAACATCTTTCCACACCGCCGATTCTTTCAAAGCTGATCAACCACGAACATTTATATCTTTACTTGGCGGTATCAGAGAACGCGATCAGTGCTGCCCTTGTTCGGGAGGAAGATCGAGTGCAGAAACCGGTCTACTATGTTAGCAAACGACTCACCGGAGCTGAGAGAAACTATCCGAAGCTAGAGAAATTGGCCTACTGCCTAGTTATTGCCTCGAGGAAGCTCCGTCCATACTTTCAGGCTCATCCCATCACTATATACACCGATCAGCCGTTACGACAGGTCCTCACGCGGCCTGAGACGTCTGGTAGGTTACTCAAATGGAACATCGAACTGAGTCAATTCGATATTACTTACACTCCAAGGAGAGATATTCACGGTCAAGTCCTAGCAGATTTTATAGCCAAGTTCATTGTCCCTGAAGACTTACCTGAGACAAGCAAATCTCCTTAGTACATCTGGAAGCTACACACTGACGTTGCATCCAACGATCGGTGTTCGGGCGCTGGGGTAATACTTGAGACCCCCGAGGGCCGATCCATATGTTATGTTAAAAATTCGAGTTCCATGCAACCAATAATGAAGCAGAATACAAAGCTCTACTTGCTGGTTTGAAGATGGCCCGCGATCTGAAAATTACCGCGGTGGAAATTTACTGTGTCTCCCAATTAATCGTATGTCAGGTCCGGGGTGAATATCAGGCTAAGGATCGAAGATTAGCTACTTACCTAAATCGAGTCCGGGAGATTCTTGATCAGTTTGATTATTATGCCATTTTCTACATCCCCCGGGAGCATAATCAGAAGACTGATTCGTTGGCAAAATTAGCAAGTACGGGCGAAGCTCAGCAGTTGGGGCTTGTTCCCGTTGAAACTCTACCTTCTCCGAGCATTGGTCAGATGGAAACTGGTTGCACATTTGAAGCTACTACCGGCAGGGAATCATGGATGACCCCCTACCAAGATTACATTCAACGTGGCATACTACCCGAGCGTCGAAGTGAGAGAAGACAAATTCTTCGAAAAACTTCACGATTTGTCATTCAGAATGGAGTTATGTATCGAAGGGGATATTCTATTCCTCTTCTCCGGTGTATCGCACACGACGAAATCAAACGAGTGTTACACGATGTGCACGAAGGAGAATGTGGCGATCACACTGAGGGGCAAGCGCTTGCCAAGAAAATACTCCGATATGGATATTATTGGCCTACCGTAAATTGCGATGCCATGGACTATCACAAAAAATGTGATAAATGCCAAAAAACGCTCGGATTCCTAGAGCCCCGCCTACTGAGATAAACCAAATGGTCAGTCCATGGCCATTTGCAATATGGGGGATTGATATGATTGGTACATTGCCTTTGGCCAAAGGTGGCGCGAAGTATGCCATCGTCGCATTCGATTACTTCACAAAATGGGCGGAAGCCGAACCTCTTGCAACAATCACGACGAAGAAAGTAATCAACTTTATAGTTAGCAATATCATCTGTCGGTTCGGTCTCCCGCATACTATTATCACCGATAACGGAGCCCAATTCGACAACGCTGAATTCAAGAACTTCTGTCTGCGGTTCCATATCCATAAGAAATTCTCCGCTGTCGCATGCCACAAGCGAATGGCCAAGTCGAAGCTGTTAATAAGGTTATCAAATCTATTTTGAAGAAACGACTGGAAAAGGCCGGGGGCAAGTGGGTTGATGAACTTCCTATGGCCTTATGGGCTTATCGGACGACTCACAAAACTGCAACCGGACACACTCCATTTTCTCTATCTTATGGCTCTGAAGCCGTTATTCCGGTCGAAATGGAAGTTCATTTTCACCGTGTGACATATTATAATCTGAAAACGAATGCCATATTACTTGTCAAATCCTTGAATATGCTCCATGAGAGGCGTGAAGAGGCTGATTTGAGGGCAGCCGCATATCAAAGTCGAGTCGCTCGAATATACAATGCCAAGGTCCGACCGTGGACCTTCGAACTCGGCAACCATGTACTCAAAAGAATTTATCCGATTCCTTCTCACATGAAACCAAATTGGGAAGGACTGTATGTGATTTCACAAAAGCTCGGAGATGGCACATTCAAGTTATCGACCGTTGACGGTCTTACTCTGCCGAGAGCCTGGAATAGCGAGAGTCTCCGTCGCTACTACACATGACAGGCTTTATTTGTTTTAGCCCTTTATTTCCTTTGCATTTTATTTTCGCATTTTGAAATTTGAACTTGTAATAAGGCAGCTGACTTTGCCATATTTTCTTATTTCAGCAATAAAATGCTATCTCTTCAAGCCAGAGCTGTGATTTATTGAATACACCGCAAAACATCACAATGCATGGAGAGCTAAGTTCCATCATACGGTGGGATTTAATTCAAGAAGGGAGTGACTGTGATACGACCGGTCACTCACTATGTGAAACCCAAGCTCGGGGGCATGTCACCTCGTTAATATCTAAAAGGATTGATACACGACAATCCTCACACTAACTCTAGATTCCCGGAGTGCGAACTGGAGTATAAACATTGAAGTAACTCTAAGTCCCCGGAGCACGGACTGGAGTATAAACACTAACTCCAGGTTCCCGGAGTGCGAACTAGAGTATAAACATTGAAATAACTCTAAGTCCCCGGAGCGCGAACTGGAGTATAAACACTAACTCCAGATTCCCGGAGTGCAAACTGGAGTATAAACATTGAAATAACTCTAAGTCCCCGGAGCGCGGACTGGAGTATAAACACTAACTCCAGATTCCCAGAGTGCGATCTGGAGTATAAACATTGTAATAACTCTAAGTCCCCGGAGCGCGGACTAAAGCATAAACAATCATTAACTCCAGATTCCCAGAGTGCAAACTGGGGTATAAACGTTGAAATAATTCTAAGTCCCCGGAGCGCGGACCGGAGTACAAGCCTTAACTCCAAATTCCCAAAGTGTGAATTGTATCATAAGCATCGATAATCATCGGGCTCTCAGAGCATGAAGCGAATTATTGCTCGCAAATTATTCTAAGTCCCCGGAGTGTAGACATGCATTCAGAATTCGCAAAAAAGCACGGTCGTAAACCGATCATTACAACACTTAAGAAAAAAAAAGAAACAGCTGGGATGAGAAAAGCAATATTTTATTCCCACTGACTAGAAACAAGGACTTACGTGCAAATAAGTTCTTCCAAAAAAGAATTCCTACTAGTAGGGGCCGAACCTGCATCTATACACGACCTACTAAAGAAAAACGAAAACAAGTTCATATCTACCAAAACATCTGCTTGAGTGGCCGATCTATTTCTTCTTTTTCGACCTCCTTATTAGCGGTTCGTCATCGGAATCACTAGGAATAGAAATCCTTCATTTGGAGGGTTTCCACTCCGGTGGCCGCTCTTCGGCCGGGGGCATAATGTCCACGTCCTCCTCGGATCTTGAACTTAAACGAAGGCTCCCCGTCGGAGGAGTTGAAGGGACCGGACCTGCAATAGAAGGCGGGGCGGATACCCGGGTACCGACCACAGAGCCACTTGGCAATATAACATTTAGAGATGTTGGACTATACACCGTAGTCCTAACTCCAGCACTGCCCTCGTGCCCCGCAGCCTCTATTTCGGCGTTGATTTCGGCCAAGATTTCTTCGTCTCGAGCTGATTGGGCCAGGCTGGGGGCAGCTGTGGTCTGCGTTACAGAACTGGAGGCCGGCGGAAGATCACTGATGATAAATGGCATGTCTGTAAAAGGGTCACCCTGATGGCCAAGCAACTCACTCACCATTTGTTCGTCAAGAGATATGGATCTCCCCTGCGCCATCTTAGTAGACACTACCGTCGTCACAATAGTTGCTTCAGTGGTGATGGCCTTTTGCCCTTGAATAGATTCCTGAGCCGAAGATGCCAGAGTAGTTTCGATTACTAAGCAGAGTACCTTCCTCAGTTTGACTCGTTGACGATTGGACGGCCTTAGAGACGTGCTCCCGAATAGGAGATAACCGCGGCTGTTCTGGGTCATAAGCAGGAACGGATTGTGAATCAACCGCATATACAGGCTCTAACGGAGGTGGAGCGGTGATTTCAAGAACAGTAGCGTGATGCTCAACACCTGATCCCTCTCCAACCTCCAGAGATCGACCACCAATCATCTCCTTTTCATGAACAATAATAGCGTCATGGATGATCTTTTTCTCATCATCTGTCAGCAACCGGTTTTCGAGTTCAAATTGGTCGATCGATTCATCCGGATGCGCTTCCTCTTCTTCCTCAACCAATCGACCCTAAGCGCTACGGAGGTGTACCGGGTAATCTTGGACCCAGGCTAAATTTCTGTGTCTCAACACATTGGCATTGTAAGTGATGAGCAGATCTTCAATATCGGCCTCCAGCCTGGCCTCCGCTTGTTGAACTTTCTCCTCAACCTCCGTCTCGACCGCCTGGACCTTGGCTACTGCCGCATCTCGTTCAGTCTGAAGCATCACGGCTTGTTCACACGCCTCCTGGGCTGCATTGTTCGCATCATCCCTATCCTTGGCGATTTCGGCAAATTTGGACTTAAGCTCGTTTAACTCCTTCAGGGTTGCGTCCCTCTTGGCAGCGACCATGGTGTTTCGATGGCCCATATCCTCTACCATGGCATAATGCTCACGTTTCATCCTATCCATCATTGCCTGGGCTTCGTCGGCTTTTTTGATAGCCTCCATTTCATATTGCCGAGAAGATTCAGCTTCAGTGTTAAGCACCTCAATAATACGGCTCTTTTGAGCTAACTCATCCTGCAACTTCTCGATGGTGGCCCCACGCTCAAAGGCCAATGTCGACGCCTTGTCAGCCGCTTTCGCCCACGCTTTGTACTAGGCATAAAAGTCGTGCACGTAGTCATGCACTAACTGCTTGGCTTCCTATGGGATCCTTTTTAAGTGTGGGGGAAAGATATAGTTATCAAAGCAGATGTTTGGAAAGTCTTTCTTTAGCTGAGCATGCTTGATTGCTCCTTCCCATGAAATTTCCACGGAGGGCTGTTCTGTAACGACAGCAGTTATTGTCTCGCTTCTAGAATGGCGGGATTCATGTCTATATGATTGAGAAGCCGACTTGTAGTGAGAAGATTCGGAGGGACGAGAGATATAAGCAGGAGGCTGTATGGGATCTCTGGGAGGAGGAGGAGTACGCGAACGAGATCGACGCTTATAGCCTTTATCTTTATCGTATCTTTCTTGACCAGAATACCCAGAGCGTCCCTGGTCGTAATCTCTGTCCCCTTCTCGTCTGTGCGACTCGTAATATGAAGACTTGCGCGCATGTCGGAGACTCCCCAACATTGAACCTCGCCCGGACATAGTGTCTGCAAAACAAAATAAAGCAGAGTTAATCACCTTCCAAAACAGATAGTTTACAGTCAAAGGTTATGCAGTGATGTGAAATATGTATGAATGTGCAACCCCCCGACCAACCGGATGTGTCCGCCACACCAGTGGGAAGAGACTCGCTTAAAACTAAGGCTTGTGAGATTTCGTCCAATCCGACATCCTGCCGCAGGGACGTGTCGTCCGAAACCGGAAGATCGACACATCCTTTGTGAAGATTCTCCATTCTAGAGGGAGACATTTCCGAAATTCTAACTCCGGGAGTGGACCAAGACGTAACCACAGATTTCCATCTCCCTTTTCTAGATGGTTCGGAGACGGCAGCCTTGCCTTTTCTCTGCTCGTCAATATCCCGGGCTACGTCTGCAGGTTCACCCGAAGGTTCTTCATCAGTATGAGTCCCCTCGGAGTCTGCTTCTTCAATCACAACAACATTGCGCTTTTTCCGCATAACTCGTTCTTTCGAGGCGGCCTTTAGTGCGCCATCGAGCAGTTTTCTTTGTCTTCGCTCGATCAGCCCAAGGATCCGAAGGTTCCTATCAGTCAAGAGCAGTTCAATGTTCCTATCTTCACTCGGGATTTCTTGAAGCACCCGAACTATCTCCTCGAAATGTCTACCCTCTGGTCGCTGAATTACGGCTGTACAAGAGAAAAAAGATGTGAATTTTACTTCAACTGCAAACGCCTTAGTAATTACTTGAGAGTTCGGATTTACTCACGTCTGAATAACCATCGCCGAGCAAACCTAGAGGACATCGGACATAAAACCATTCTGTCCTATAGTAGCTTAGCCTAGTCCAGGACCCGGTAACCACTTGACATTTCCTAACCGCTTCCAAAAATGTAAAAGATGGAGTATCGTTTCGGCTTTTAAAGTTAAACAGATATCTGATCTCAGTTGGGATTGGCGGCTGATGAAGGTATTCCATGAAGACGATAAACAAGCTATTGAGCGAAGCATACCCATTCGGGTGTAGTTGAGATGGAGCAATTCCCAAGAATGATAACGCTTCTCTTATATAATCATTAAATGGAGTAGCGTTCCAGCGGCACACGCATGACGGTTAAATGCAGTGTATCCTTCCGGTGGATTGTGTGGCCTATCGTTTGTTCCCGGCAATAGCACGTCGTCCATCGACAGGCCATGCCTCAAGCATACTCTCCCCAACATATCTTCAGAAATATGAGACGGGACAGAATCTCGTGGATTGAGAATGAATGATGCATCGGGTAGTTCATCCGGGGCTGGACCAACTACATCGGGCTCAATATCCGGAACCTCTAGGCTCGAAGGAACTATATTTTAAATTTCTTATGGGTTTTGTTGCTGCTGCGAACTCGAAGGCTCCATAACTAGCTAACTCATGAGAAACCATCGTTAGACGACAAGAGACCCGTGCATTCCCCGGTGTAAAGTGTATGAATGTATGTAGTGCAATGGTGTGCATTACTTGAAAAATGTTGAAGAGTTAAAAAGGATATGCAAGCAGTTAAAGTTGTCACAGTTCCATCGACGAGCTTCGAAAGGTAGTCAAGTATGCAGTTTAATTATTAAGTCCAAATATGCAAAAATGAAGCTCGTCGGAGTTATGCTAAGAAAATGCTAAAGTCTCATATCCATCGTAAGAGGTTTCGAATCGATCAACAGGGGCTTGTTCGAATCCATCAATTCGAATCGATGCCGGAAGCATACTTCGAATCGATGTTCCAAAGCCCGAGTTTGCATCGATCAAAATAGGGTACTTTCACATCGATCTCTGGTTGCCTGGTTCGTACCGATCGGGGGGTCCTCAACTTGAGATCGATTACCTTCGAATCGATGCCCTTCGTATCGATCATAAATCATAATTCGAATCGGTCTAAAGTTGAAGGCTCCAAATCGGCCATGAGCTTGTTTTCGTATCGATCGTTTCGAATCGACACGATCTATCACCGTAGCCATCGGTGCGAACTACTTTTTCTCCATCGAAGCATTCCAGAGATCGATGCAAAACTCAACGAAAGAGATTCTCATCTTCCTCGACTCGAACACTGAACCCCCAGATCGATTCGAACTTACCCTGTACAATCCCTCTTCTCCAAACCAGATCTGGTTTTACTTGAGTCCAGAACAGATGGTCGAAGGAAGAAGGATGGATCTGATACTATGATTATTACTTGGAATCACGTTTGATTACCTAATTTAGAGAAAGGATCCGAGGAGTAGCGAATTCGAAATCAAACGAATCGGTGGCGTGATTGAATTTTTCCCTTCTGATATTTCGAACCAAGAAGCAAAAAATGCAGATGGCTGTAAAAAAGGTAAAAAGGTAAAAAGTGAGAAGGCCAGAGTTTTTATAGAGGAGCTGGTGTGCGACCGGGTCGATTCGCCTTCCGGTGCGCGTAACCGGCCACATCCAGTCCAAGCGGGCCTTGATTCGAATGGTTCTTTCGAGGTCGTTGGGCCTTGCTTTCATCGAGGCGAAATTCCTTTCAGACCTCGTCGTTTCGAAGCCACTGCTCGACTCGGTTCCATCCATAGGCCGTTAATATAAACCGTATCGAACGAATCATGTCCTGGGGCCGCTTCCGAGCACCAACATCCATCGATACGAATACACCCAACCTGAATTGGTTCGAAATGTCCATCTCGCAACCATTGGACCGGAAGCGGTGCAGACATATCGATACGAACACTGGTAGTTTCGTATCCATCACAACTCAACCATCTTGATCGATATGAATGCACGATTCGTACACAACAAATTCCTTATCCATCGACACGAAACCAACCATTCAACCTCCTACATCAACTCAGGGGAAGATCAACAAAACATCTGACACAAGAGATCCGATGAACAACTTAACACTGTAATACACAATTCAATCACATCAACGCAAAGTTATGGCATTTGGCAGAAGAGAAATGACTGTTCAAGGAGGAAGGGAAGCTTTTCAAAGCACGTCATGTTTCCACAAGAGTACTTTGGGGGGCAAATGTTATCCTGCCTTTTGGCAAGGCCGGAATACCAAGAATCGATCGAGAGCCAAGTTTGACCTGCTATGGATATCGACGAATTTTGTCCAAGTCCAGATCGAGCTGCAATTGATAGGACATGACAAGAAAGATCATAGAAGTCCACATCTCAAGTTTCAAGTCAATCCGACCTCACATGCGCAAGTTAAGATCAATTCGATTTGAGGGAATAGGCCCTGGTTTCGTATCCATCCTCATGCTCCACTTTGAATCGATCGTGTTCGTATCGATCGGGTTCTTATAGATCGGGGGTCCAGCGGCCTCGTATCCGTAGAAGGGCCTCGCTCCGTATCGATCAAGTTCGAATCAATCAGGATGCCTCGGTTCGACTTGATCTCATTCGAATCCATTAATATCTCCCTGCATCGCATCCATCAACTAGGGTAATGGACATCACTTTGTAACCATCGTGAAAACCAATTCTCGAACCCATCTGGTCAAGGCACTTCGTATCCATCGAGGTTCCGCCATTCGACTCCATCGGGAAGCTTTATTTCATATCCATGAACAATCACTTGTTTGTATCCACCGAGTCAATAAGCGCAGATGACGTGTCATTCCACGATACGAAGTGGGCGAGATCTACGGAGTCGACGCGGTAAAACAGGAGAGAAGGCTGGATCGGCTCGAAGAACATGCGCCACCTCATCGCAAAAACCACGTGAGCTTAAGGATTCGAATGCATCGATTCGAAGCAAACAGGAAGCGGAAAACTCCATTTCATACCGATCATGTCTCTCAATCTACTAATCCAAATGCCACGAAATTTTTACATAAGCTTGCATACATGTTGAAGAATGTGCACACCAAATTTCACCTCGATTGGATGATTTTATGATCGATTCGAATGGAGTTCTAATCGATACCAAAGTGGGCCCAAATTTCCTGAGGCCGGGCGCGTGGACCCCCTCACGTGCCAGAGGCCTCCCGAGTTTTCAGCGAAATATCAGCATCCCATGCCTATAAATAGAGCCCCAGAGCCAACGGAAAAGGGATCTTCCAACTCTCAAGCGCCCAGACTCTGCCGAATCGAGACCTTCATCATCCTACATCATATTCTCGCTGATTGATTTCGAATTTCTAGTTGTAATTCTCTTTGCTTGCTGTAATTACTTGTAAACGTTTAAAGAGAATCAATAAAATCGCAAAAACTTCGCAGTGGATGTAGGCAACGCGCCGAACCACTATAAATTGCTTGTCTTTGTCATTGTTTTACTGTTATTTGGATTTTTTTTGTTAGATAATCCACATTTTCAAGTTGTATTCTTCATTTATTATCTCTTCAAAAACTTCCGAAAGGTGTTGTGCCCAATTTCGGTACAAACAGAATTTATTTAAAATAAAGAAAAAAGTATTTATTAAGTTTAAAGTCCATAAAATTTAAGTACAATATGAAAATATTCTAAATTTTATAAAATTCAAAAAAGTTAAAAATATAATACATTCGAATAATACAAATATTATGTTAGTAATTATTATTTTCATATGCATATGGACGTTCACTTTTGTAATCAGTGGAATTTTTGTCCGTGCATCCAAATATTGGACCCAAATTTCAAAATTAAGTTTGGCTCCGACTTACTTTTCATTCCCCTTTCTCAAATCTGTGGCTCTCTCTTTCTTATCGATCACTACTATTTTCTTCAATCCCTCTTGCTTTTTATTCGTTATCATTTGTTCTCTATGTGGCTTACCACCATCGCCATCAACTACCTCACATACGACTGGGCCAACTTGCCTTTACCCACTACGACCCATTATTGCACCAAATTAGAAAGCTTGAAGCGAAGTCGATCTTTGCCTGCAAAGCATAGGCAAAGGCTCTTCCACGCCCTTGCCACCCGATTCTCCACGTCGGTCTCCCCATTTCGTCCATCGATCAAGCAAAGATCTTAATGTTGTTGGCTCCAGAAGCAGCTATTAGGTTACCATGCACATTTCCTTTATGTGTTTATCCATCACGTGCATCTATTAGGTGACCATGCTATTTTAAGTATTAGCACCTACGTTAGTTTAAAATAACATACAATTAAAACCATACAGACTTTATTCATGAGAAAGTTTAGTAATATAATATATCATATTTGAGTTCTCGTTTCATTGTTGTGAGCATATTATTAGTTCTTTCTAGATTCTAACGTGTAAAGGGGTACAAAATAGCATACAACATCTTAGCATTATTGCCTCAAATTGTTTTTGCAAAAACAAATTATTTTCCTTCTATAGTTTTGCAACTAATTTCGATTACATTGGCCAAAGCATACAAGACAAAAGGCATGTTTAAAATAGTACTAGGTTTTTCTATGACCTAGGTAAAGAATTTTTGCTCTTGGTTAACAATTATTAAAAATTTAGCAATTTACAATAATGTATAAATGTCTTTTACTTAATTAGCATTATTGTTTGCTAATTAGAATCATTTTAGGCCATAATATTTGGGACTATTTTCTGTAGCCTATAAAGTATGAATTTTCCTAACTTTTGAATTATCTACTAACTAACATTCTGATTCACACTGATCAATATTCTTTTTTACAGATTTCGCTACCTCCATCAATGTCTCTTTTGTTGGCCAATTTTAAGTGAATTTTTTATGTTTTAATCATAAAGCGTTGTTGCTTCCAATGGAAACCTCAATATCGTGTGATATGTAGATATTTTTTTTCTGTAGATATTGTAATTTTGGAATTTTATGGGTGAAGCAATTAAGCTTGATGACAGGTCAGCTATTACACATAACATTGTTGGGCTATGAATAAATGGGTTTGGTCATCTTGTAATGTAGCGAATTCAAACGGTTTCATTGGAGTTATATGGTTGATTTTATAACTTGAAGTGGTTGTTAAAATTACATGTAATATTCACTATCCATACACTGGACGCCTTTGAACTATGACTGTTGATTGTGTTGTGCAATGATTGACCCTTTCTTAAATGCAACGTTAATTTAACTTTGAATTTAGAATACACTAATTTTTGGAAGTCCCTTCATTTTACTAGATATAGTTTATATAGTTTGTTTTATAATGTAGGCATATGAGACAGCTTAAGCTAGTTAATATGCTTGGTATCTTATAAAACGGCACACAATTTATTGGTGGTTTCTATTAAACAAACATAACACAACAATAAGTTAGATGTAGATTCTTTTCTATCAAAGATGACTTGGGGATGGCGAAGTTAATAATTTTCACAGCTATCGTACCTGAACCGAATAATCACATGTAAAAAAACAAATGGTGCCTGTTTTCATCGCCACTATCGCGTAGAACATTGTTATTAATATTCTAAAATTACGCTAATTTAATCCCATTTAAAACCAAATATCTTCACCTATTTTAGTCACAATCAAAATAATTCATTTATACGATGCTTGAAAGTTATAAGAAATTTGAATCTGCATTTCAACAAGTTGGAAAATTAAATCAGACAACAGTTGGATGAACTTTTTATTCTTATTTATTTCAGATGTTCATTCTTCACTTAACTACAATGCATAGTGTTTAGATATGTAATTCACGCATCAATAGTTTGGAAACCAAGAACAATCTTCCATTTTGTTCAAATGTACGTCACTCGTTAAATAACATGTTTATTGTAAATGTAAATCAATCGTTAAATAATATGTTATCTTTGATTTGGCCTGTATTCATGATAGATTGCTTGATGGAGGCATTGACTTTATGTTTGAAACTTGATTGCTAGGCTACCAGTTATAGTTTATATCAATCTTAAAGCATAATTTTATCACTTAGCAGGGTTGTCGGAGAACTTGCTGCTTCTATTTAATTATTATGGTTTAAAGAGAATTAAATGGAAGTCTTTCAATATATGTGGAATAATGACTCAAAACTACTTATGTCAACTTAATAAAACTTAATGGCATATCTTTACTAAAGCAAAATGCATTGCATATGATTCTATACCACTTTTTTTCCTATTTTATTTTTTCTTTTTTAAATTTGTGTATGAATTTGTAAATATAACCAATTATATTTATAGTGTTAATAAAATATATTTGTATTGTTAAGTAACTATTTTAGTGCACCCATGTAGCATTAGGAGCGGATGCTTGAAAGGTTTGGGTCGATTCGGTGGTGGACCCTGAAGCCGTTCTACATAGACTTACCGTAGACATCTATAGTTTTGGATAGGCGGTTGGGATGATTTTTGCTTGACACAAGGACTTTATCTCCTTTGATCAATATGTATCGGTCCTCCTACTAGCATACGTTATGGATTTGGTTATGTTTTAATAGAGTTATGAATTCACAAATGGTGTGATGTTGAATTTGTTTTGGATTTTTTTGAACGTAAATGATTAGTGTTGTTTCAGGTAATGTGAATGATAACAGTTATTATTAGTGAAATATTGGTTTTAAAAGTAATGTTCTGAAATTTTTGGTTAATAACTGTTGTGAAAAGAAAAATTATAACCTTTGGCAGATGGTGTAAACAGATTTATTACAATGGTATTTTTGAATACAAATTTAAGATTTATAGGAAATTCTAAGGTCAACCAAATATGAGATAGTGGCACTAGGCTATTACAGATAATCTTCCAAAAGACGGTTCATTCTCATATATTTTAAAGGTTCTATACATATGAAATACTCAATAACTATTACAAATAGTTTTGACAATTCCCAAATAATATGGTGCTTTCGTAGTATTTGCTAAGAATAATTATAAAATTCAATTAGAAAATGAAAAATATTCTTCTAAAATATACAATAGAATTGATATATTAATAAACAACACAAATTAAGTATCGTAACTCCAAAGCACCATGCACATTTGAAATAAGATAACTCAAATAAAAAGAGCTATAACATCAACGTTCCATAATAAATTTACATAAATGGATGTACACACAAATATCAAACACTCCATGGCTAAAAATGTATATTTACATAAAATAGCAAACCTACATCTATCTGGCCGTCTGCCATTTAAACGCAACAACAACGTGGACCAAGTTTAGCAAATCGATCGACCCATTTTGGAATTGATTTTCCAGTTTTGAAGCAAACATCATTGTTAAAATGGTTACAGTTCTTTGTAAATAGATTGTAGGAATCACCACTGTAGTTGTGAGAAAGAACATCCATGAATATGTGTAACTGGAGTGGATCATAGGAAGTTGTTCCAACCACAATTGATTTCCTGAATTTGTAGTTTGGACATTTTTTGGGTTCTACTTGAAATACACCACATGATGGAAAATCAGCTGCCCCAAACGAATACTCTACTCCTTGTGCTGTGAGGAAATCCTCTATAAGACACTAATGTATTGAAGGTCACTCAAATAAATGAAATTTCCTTGATTTTTTTTTCAAATAGGAAAACCAAAGCATTTTAAAGGAAAGTACTTCTTCCCTTAAGTTTTTCTTTTTATGTAAGCATTGGTATTCGATGTAATCATGACATGAACCAATTGACCAATCGAATGTACTACTAAAGACTATGCGAACAACTATTGTAATAATACACATAAACCAATGTTAATAACACTTTTGTAGGAAACTTATATGGTATGTTGAATCTGTAACAATATTAATTTCGAATGATCATAGAAAGAATTTACACTTTAAAACAAGTTTCTACAAGAACAGAGATACAAACGTCAACTTAAAATAATAACAATTTTTTTACAATATTTTATTAGGTAACAATAAAAAATTCATATTAACCATGATTAAATATCATCTCTTTACTTGGTTGATAAATCATCTTAAGTTCACATTGATAAAATGTAGCAGTTTTATTAAGGTAAATATCTAGTAAATTCTATGCTAAGTAAATGACTATTTTTAACTTGTTAACAACAATATTCTATTAACATTTCATATATAAAAAATT
Organism: Allium cepa; assembly: GCA_030765085.1. NCBI lineage: Eukaryota > Viridiplantae > Streptophyta > Magnoliopsida > Asparagales > Amaryllidaceae > Allium > Allium cepa. The sequence goes on from CM060938.1 coordinate 237,218,421, forward strand.
ATATATGAAAAACAAATAATTCTATATAATAAAATAAGATGCCCCATAACTACATCAACTAGTTCCTATATAATGGAAATGTGAACTAGGCTTAGTTAGGTGCAACAACAAATGAAAATAAAAACAAACAAAAACGTTCAAAATTATCTTCCACTCCAGAATGAAATGCACCAAGGCCTGCCCAGTAACATAAATGATTAGTTGAGGTTAAGTCATAAATGTTATGTAACGACCCGCTATTTTGGACAATTCAAATCGACAATAAAACCGTATATGTCCGACTTGAATAATTCAAAATACCGAATTGTTAATAAAAATTTGGCAAAACTTAAAATATACGGTAAATAAATCAATCACAGATCACAGGCACAGAGTAATATAATGCAGCGGAATAGATAAAGGATAGTAGTTCATGAAGCTACTATATACATCAGAGTTAGAAATAAAATACAACCGAATAGTTTAAATGCAGTGAAGTCTCCAATGCAACAGATGACTTCTCTGGACCAATCAACTATATGACTGAAGGGATAGATAGCTGGATCTTCAAGCAAAGCTCCAACTTCGAAGGTGAGTCTCAAATGCTGTATCACTCAGTCTGACCCGAGCGTAAAGCAAAACACAAAATACTCGAGTCAGGATTAACATGCTTATATCAATAAATTCAACTCAAGTGAAATATCAACTGAAATGCAAATAACTTAAAAGACGTTTGGGATAACCATCATCTAAGGTCCATGGAACTATCTACAAGGTAGAAATATACACTATAACACCGTGGTCATTTCAGCTTAATTTATGCTTCAAAACCAAATATCATTTTCACTTCGAATATCTCTATATTTCCCAAAATAGTATTTATATATATTAAATAATTTGTACAACAAAGTATTTCAATTCCCTCAACTTAACAAATTATTCAACATCAACCTGACCTTCCCATTTAAAATTAAATTCAATCTCAATTTATCAATTTAAATTCAACTCAATTCCTAAAATAACCACTTCAATTTTATCGATCTCAAATTCGGATTTGTAATCACAAAATACCCCTTTATATTCAATATATTTCAAACTTTAAGTATTCAACGTTTTAACTAAATTTTTATTCAATTTAGTTTTCTAAATAAAAAAATTTCAAATTTGGTTCAACCTAAATTTTCATTTTAATTCATTTTAGTTCTAAATAACAAATTCAACTATATTGATTTCAAATACAGATCCGAATCTTAAACTTAAACCATTTAAATTACAATATAGTTTAAGGCTTAAAAATTAAATGTTCAATTTAACAGTTTCATAGAGATCTCGATTTGACCTCATTATTATCTAGACTTGAAATACTCCCTTATTAGATTCAACATCATTTAAGTAACCATAAATTACATTTTACTGAATATTTTCTTTAATTTATTTAAACGTGAAATATTCATCTAATTACTTAAATCAAAAATCTAGTTACAAAATCATACCTTTAAAATTTTCCATTCAAAATTTCAAATCGATTTAATTAAATAAATCCTTATTTAAATACCATTTTTAATAAATCCAAATTTATCTCCCAATCTTAATTATTCAAATTTATACAACGGTAAACTTCGAAAAATAAATCTTAAATAATACTTAAACATATTATATGGATAAAATAAATCTCAATAATATTATTATTAAATCTATATATAAAATTTTAAGAACCAATATTCATTTAAATCCCATATATTTCTCTTCAAACTGTAGAAATTATTTTCAAAATATTTATATGGACCAACGGTGTTTGTATATATTTCCTATCATATAGTCAGGTGCTACGGATATTTATCATTTCAATCCGTACACTACATATATACGGGTGGATATTATTTCAAACCGTAATCCTAAATTCAATTAAATGAAAACGCTTGGGTTTATCATCTCAACCCATAACGATTTTCTCCTATTCTAAAGTCTGTTCGGGTATGTAACATTTTAACGCATAGTGAATTCTAAACTACAGGGAACTTGCAGAGTGATAATAGATATAAAAATAATAACAACAAGGCATATATCGTCAAAAATAAATATAGACAATAGGATATGGTGTCATATCCCATACATGAACAGTTACAGATAGTAGCACATATCAATAAATAACTACAACATCATATTTCAATTGTCGTTTCAATTGAAATCAAATTTAATAAATAAAAGAATGTTAATCGTGAGTGATTGCTCACTTCCGTGGCTAGAGGGTACCGAAGATGATACGGAAGCACACACTGATACGGACATTGAAATTTGATTTACGGATCCAAATCAAAGAAAAATTGGCACGAATTGATGAACAGAATCTGGTAACAGAAAACGATGGGAACGGATCAAAATAGCTTGATACAAAGTTTTGGACGAGATGCATATTAAATTAATATTTCACTGAAACCCATTATTTTAAAAATGCATAAGCATTTGAAATAAATCTCAACCTAAAATTTATAATCAAAATCAAAAAAAATCAAAACAAAAAAAAACTATATAGCTTGTATATGCACTTTGACCGAATCATTTATACCTATATAAACTTGACAGTTTAGATATATAAATTAACACAGACTATATTTCTTATTACTGTTAACTAAAACAACTACTAATGTGTATACAGCTGCTTATATATAAAATAAACTTTTTATATGAACTCACCATGCAGACTATATATAAAATCTTGTAACCTTAAAAATAACCAGTTGCCCATACATGTTAAATATACTATGGAAAAATTTTAGAATAGAAAACATGGGAATTCAAAATACATGTAGTTACAGCCTTAAACAAAAATGTAAACTCATATCCAGGTGAACATCAGCTATCTATAAGTAAATTATGGTAACCTTACACAAAAATGAAAAGACTCAATACCAAAAATTTTCATAACCTATGTATTTAAAACTGACACCGTTTATACAAACTTAAACTATATAGACTGACCTGTTAACAAACAACCTATAATATAAAACTGATAAATTTATTTAATAACTACAGACCTCTCAACTTATAAACAAGTCAAACTTATATACACATAAATTATAAATTATATACAGCAGCTTATGTGTATACTAAATTAACATCTTTTGTATGATTATACCTTTAGACAAAATAGGTCAGTAACTCAATTATGATAATGTGTATAATACTTTGAATAGGGTCAGATATATACTAACATATAATTGCTTAACGTATAGGTGTACTCTCTCAAAGTATATGTCTTAATTTAAACTAGTGTTGCCACGCCTATCGCAAACTAACAGTAAGTATGCATAAACTAGAAATGAATAGATAATATGTATATCGCCTTATTATACAAAAGTGAAGAGGTCGGCCACGTGATGATGCGGTGCAGCCAAAGGTAGAAACTAGCTACTGGATGCTGGAGTGGTAGAGGGAGGAAGCGGACGGCAGAAAGTGGGTCAAGTTCGTGGGCTAGGAGCGACGAAGGAAGTGGACGGGGTGAAGGCCGATGTTGACTTGAAGAACGAGGCTCGGCTTCACGGTGAAGGGGCGGACCAGGTCGGGGCGTGGAGGAGGCTGGCTGTAAGGGGAAGAGGGAGAAAATAGGGCCGAGATGGATGTGGTGGATCTGTAGAAAGAAAAATGGAAGGAGGAGGAGGAAGAAAACATGAAATGAGGGAGGAGAATGGAAGTGACAGCAGTTTGAAACGTGAAAGAACGAAGTGAAACAAGGTATAAAGGCAAAATAAATATATAAAACGGAAGGAAATAAAAGGTCACGAAAATCATGCCCTGTAATCAGCTAATTTATTAAAACGAAATGGCTCTTTACTTGGAAAAGGAAGCTAGTGAAACATTGGGACCACAAATGAAATGAACGAATAAAACGCTGAAAGTCAGCCTGTAAGTTAGGCATTAATAAAACAAATTTTGATGTAGTAGCAACGGTCATCCAAAATTTCAGCCAACTAATTAAAGCAGCATTTATTTTTTTTTTGGGCGGCATGTCACAAGTTTGAAAACAAAAGGTGTTTAAAACGGATACCGATACGATTTTACGCTTTACAGATTCCGCCACGTACCGGATTTCAAAATACAGAAATAAATATACTATTGAGATCAGCACGACAAGACGATCACAATGGTATACAGATATCAGTGGCACGATCATCCGATTAAAAGTCGATAATCGAAACTGAAAATGCTGTTAATTTGTCAGAAATAAGGTAAACGAAGCAGTAGATGTCCGAATTTGGAAAAATGAAAGATAACCACTCACTCAAAAGAGGGTTTAGAGATTTTCTATCAAAAAATATCCAGGCTTGGAAATAAATTTATTATCACCACTTATTAGCTAGCTTGAATTTAATAGAATCTCACAATGAAATAAACTTTGATAAAATAAATTGAAAATTTAAAATCTTCTATGTTTAGTTGGACGTAATCCAAATATAAAATTTTTATTTCAAAATATTTTATTTAATTTTCTCAAAAATCTAATTAAATACGTTATAAAATAAATCAATAAAATTTTTAAAAATTTCTGGGTCGTTACACGTTAAGAGTAACTGGTGCCTCTGCTGGCCTTCTCTCACGTCTTTCCATTGTCATGCGCTCTAAGCGTGTGGTAATCATTACCAAATATTCATTCAAGTTCTTTGGATATCCATTAGACTGATCAACATGTATTCCCACATCTTCTGTCGCGGAACGTAAAGAAGCTAGTTGCGCAATAAAATCAACTATTTTTTGGCACAATTCCTTTGTTTCAAGCACTATAGAATAAATGGTTCGACTAGAGATTATATCATAGGAGAACATGTCAAATGTTTTAGATTTTAATGTATACTTTATTTTATGTTGGATTTGACATGTTCTTTTTTTGGATATACCTATTAACATTTGACATAAAAATTAACGCGTAATAGGAACGTTGTAGTTATTATAATTAATATTTGACATACACAATTCACTGGAATTTAAATTGTAGTCAAAACAATTAATATACTTAATTTTCTAATTAATAATGCACCTACAGAAGAAAGGGCTCGTGGAGTTGATATTTATTAAGAAATAATCATGGAGATAAATTTTATATTTAACATACATATATCAAAGAGGAAGCCTTAACGATACATAAATTATTTGAATATATAAAACCTAATAGAGCAAACTAAGACACATAATACACTAAAATAAATGGCCAATTCTATTAACGCGCCACTTTATTCCTACACGATGTTCTATTAAAAAACACACACCATTTTTTTCTTCCTTACTCCATTTTATTTTGAAATTACCCTTGTTTCTTTTATCCCAGTTATTCTTATTTTCCACTCTTCTCATGGCAATAATAAAAGATTCTCATCTCACAACATTTTAAATATTCTTAGCGATCATGGACAATTTGATTTTCTTTTCTTATCCAATAATGCAATCTAAAAGAGAGAAAAACATGCTACAGCTTAATAAAGTATAAAAATGATAGGAAGCTTATGTAATATATTTCATGCATACTAGGTTTATTATTATTCCACATGGACTATGCACTATATTAGCAGCAATTGAATTATTAAATAGGTTTGGATGCTATCATATCCTAGTTACTATATATGAACCATAGAAAACATACATAGTTATCTTCTAGTAATAAGATATCTTCTTTAAAAATTCTATCCTTATATTTATGCAAGCATACCAACAAAAGAGAAGGAGATGGAAAATATGAGGACATGAAAAGAACTAAAACATCTCAGTTAAAATAATTACAAGCATAAAACGATCGTTTATTTTAAAAAAAAAATTGGCAAAAATGATAGGAAGCTTAATTAATTTCAAGGAAAATAGGAAAGAAATAAATGGATATATTTTTTAGCAAAACATAACATATTCCATGGGCTAGCTGATTATACAATAAAAGAATATGAATGTAAATTGCAATGTTTATAGATTGTTGATAGTGATATAAATATACTTTGTATGCAAAATGAAAAATTATTCCCTAGGGAGGGAATAGGAAATGAAACGAGAGTAAATATGTGGAAAGAATACCAAAGGTCATACATTGAACTTTTTATGTATTAGAATACATGGTATAAGATGTATCTAGAGTATGGCATTAAATGGAATGAAAACGTGGTTCGTAATATTGAAATACCTGAAGCTTAGCATGTAGATATTCCCTTTTTGCCTTCTGTATATCATCCCCGAAAGGTCTATATGTATAAGGATTAAATTCTCCTTCAACATCTAGTGAGATCTCAAAGGTTGAAGAGGAAGCAACAATGAATGCGATTCTAATGGTGGAACCAATAATGGTATCATACGCGAGGATGCAAATTGCTAGGAAATTAGTGATCGGGAGGAGAGAGAAGATTGCAGTTGTGTATGAAAAGAATGAAATGATGAATGTGAGTTTTAGGCAAAGAAATAGTGTACGCAGATCTAGGATTTTGAGTGTTAGAGACATAATGGTATGTATAATATGTTTTTGGTTACGAAAATACTATAGCACTGAAAAATGAAATATTATGATAAATATTATAGATTTTACTTAGAGAGGTATAGAGTGAAGAATGGAAATGGGTTTATATAGAGAATGACAAATTCTCTCTAGACTTCTCCTTTAATTATTATTACCTTCATCTCGTATTTATTTGGCATTAAAAGAATTCATTGACTCTTTAATCTATTTTAAATTCAAATGAAATGCTTTTTTTGACTGTATAATTGTGGAAGTTAATTATAAAAATTGATTGCAAATTATCAAAATTTTCCTAATTGATTAAGTATGCTATATATAAATTTATCAATCGATTAATAACTTTTGTTAATTTTTCGAGTAACTTCAGAATTAGTAAATCAACCAATTAGTTTCCTCCAACTAAATGAGGCAATTAATTTCCTTTAATTAACTATTTTGTTGAAATTAAGGAAAATCAATTCATTTTCAAAATTATACTTTCACTAAAATTAAATATAAATTTCGTGCGAAAGTCCTTAATTGACTATGCAATATGCTAATAAATCAATTGATATTACAGAATTAAGAGAATGGAGACCATTAAGGAGAGAACAATTCTATTGAATTGAGAGATATATATACAATACAATCAAGCTCCATATTTATAGACTACTTATGCAGTGCATATTACAATAATGCCCTTTCATATTTAGCATATTCATCCCTATAATTAATGTATATTACAACACTCCCCCTTGAATATGCGTATATAAAGATGATAAGAGTAATTGCCTCATTAAAAACCTTGTTATGAAAAACCCAGTGGGAAAAAATCATAAACAAGGAAAAGGGTACAACATGATTTCATCTTTAAGTAACATATATTTTATAATGTTACTACGAGGGTTGATTCTTCTGAATCAAGATAATGCCTCATTAAAACCTTACTAATAAAAACCCAGTGGGAAAAAATATTAGTGAAGGAAAAAGAGTACATTATAGCGTATTTCATACGCTCCCCCTGGATTATAACGCATTATTCAATTAGTTTGTTGATGCAGCCGACGCATACCAATTTTGTACACCATCTTCTGAAATGTTGATTTTGGAAGCGCCTTTGTGAATAAGTCCGCTGGATTTTCTTGGGATCGGATTTGTTTCACTTCTATCTTGTTATCCTTTTGTAGCTCATGTGTGAAGAAAAATTTAGGAGAAATGTGTTTCGTCCTATCACCCTTAATGTAACCCACTTGAATTTGAGCTACACAGGCTGCATTGTCTTCATAAATAATGGTTGACCTTTCCATTACTGATGGAAGTTGGCAGATTTTTCGAATATGCTCAATCAGTGATCTTAGCCAAATACATTCTTTACTTGCTTCATGTAGTGCTAGTATTTCAGAGTGATTGGATGATGTTGCTACCAATGTTTGTTTTGTAGATCGCCATGAAATTGCTGCATTGCTGTTATTAAATACATATCCAGTTTGTGATCTTGCTTTATGTGGTCAGAAAGATAACCTGCATCAGCATAGCCAACTAGATTTGGATTAATGCCTGTGTTAGAGTAAAATAAACCCAAATTTGTCGTTCCACGAAGATATCTCATGATATGTTTTATACCATTCCAGTGTCTTTTTGTTGGTTCTGAACTGTATCTTGCTAGAAGATTTACTGAAAATGCAATATCTGGTCTTGTGCATTGGGCCAAATATAATAATGCACCAATGGCACTAAGATATGGCACTTCCGGGCCAAGCACATTCTCATCTTCTTCTTTTGGGCGGTAAGGGTCATTTTTAATATCTAAAGATCTAAACAACCATTGGCGTACTAAGTGGATATGCTTTATCCATTTGAAAACGCTTTAGAATTTTCTCAATGTAGTTTGATTGATAGATTAATATGCCATTAGTACTATGCTCAATCTGTAGACCGAGACAGTGCTTAGTTTTGCCAAGATCTTTAATTTCAAATTCCTTCTTTAAATAATTTATTGGTTCATCAATCTCTTCTGGAGTTCCAATCAAATTTATGTCATAACATAAACTGCTAAGATAGCAAATCCCTTTACCGATTTCTTTATAAAGACACATGGACAAATGAGATTGTTTTTGTATCCTTCTTTTACCAAATATTTACTAAGACGGTTATACCACATCCTTCCAGATTGTTTCAATCCATATAGTGATCGTCTTAGTCTTAATGAGTACATGGACTATGATTTTGCTTCAGGCAATTTATATCCATCTGGAATTTTCATGTAAATGTTGGTATCTAATTCACCATAAAGATAAGCTGTCACAACATCCGTTAATCTTATATTGAATTTTTCAGAAACTACAAGGCTTATCAAATATCGGAATGTTACGACATCCATGACAAGGGAGTAAGTTTCCTTAAAGTCAAAACCTGGTCTCTGCAGGAAACCTTGTGCGACAAGTCGTGCCTTGTACCTCACGACTTCATTTTTATCATTTCGTTTTCTAACGAATACCCATTTATAACCTACTAGTTTAACATTTTCTGGTGTTTTCTCTATTGGTCTAAATACACCATGTTTTTGAAGTGAATCTAGTTCCACTTGGATAGCATCTTTCCATTTTGGCCAATCGTGTCTTTTTCGACATTCATTTATGCTATTTGGTTCATTATCATCATTGTCATTATTCTCATTATGGTCATGACTTTCAATTATTTCAGCAGCTACTGCGAATGAGAATACATCATCAATTATTATTTTACTTCGATCCCATATTTCTCCGTAGTTCGTATAAAATATTGAGATCTCATTATTATTAGGTACCATTTTATCGTTGGAATCTTCTTTTATCTCTTCTGGGATAATATTTCCTTCCGCGCTTCTAGGAGAATTGGGATTTTCATTTGAGTGATCTTTTTGATCATTTATAACCTCTTCAGGAGGTCCTTAATTGATGATTTTTCATTAGACTTTCTTTTTCTAGGCGCCAAGTCTTTTGAACCAATTGGCCTTCCATGTTTTTGTCTTGCTTTAGATTCATTTGCTACTATATTTATTTTTGATCCTTCAGGGACATCAATTTTTGCTGGTGCATTTGCTGGTGCATTTGCTGCTGGAATGTGAGATTTAGTTATCTTCGCAGTGTCACTAAATGCATCCGGCAGTTGATTTGCAATATTTTGAATATGCAAAATTCTTTGTACCTCATATTGGCATTGTTTAGTACGTGGACCCAAATAAGACATAGATGGATTATTCCATGATATTTCATGCCGTTCTACTAGAACGGTCTTTTCTCCCCCTAACGGCGGGAAGATTGTCTCATCAAATTTACAGTCTGAAAATCTTGCAGTGAAGACATCACCTGTAAGAGGTTCAAGGTAACGAATTATCGATGGGGAATCGAATCTCACATAAATTCCCAACCGTCGTTGAGGACCCATTTTAGTACGAAGTGGGGGATTAATAGGTATATGTACAACACAACCAAATTTTCGTAAATGTGAAATATTTGGTTGAAATCCAGTTAAGAGCTGTGATGGTGAAAGCTGATGATAAGCTGTTGGTCTAATTTTAAACAATTTCGATGCATGCAAAATTGCATGCCCCTAAGCTGAAACGGGTAGTTTTGATTGCATAAGCAATGGTCTGGCAATAAGTTGCAAGCGCTTAATTAATGATTCTGCTAGACCATTTTGATATGAACATGAGCTATGGATGTTCAATTTCAATCCCCAATGATAGACAATAATCATCAAATACTTGAGAAGTAAATTCTCCAGCATTATCTAGTCGAATCGATTTAATTTGATGATCAGGGAAGTGTGCTCTCAATTTTATTATTTGAGCAAGTAGCTTGGCAAATGCCAAATTTCTTGTAGAAAGTAAACAGACATGTGACCAACGAGTTGATGCATCAATCAATAACATAAAATATTTGAATGGTCCACATTCAGGGTGGATTGGGCCACATATATCACCTTGAATTCTTTGTAAAAATGTTGGAGATTTAGAGGTGATTTTACTATATGAAGGTCGAGTGATTAATTTTCCTTGTGCACATGGGGCACATAAGTAATCACTTGGTAAATTCAATTGGTTTGATAAATCATGTCCGTTTGAGTTTTTGGTAATTTTACGCATCATAGTTGATCCAGGATGACCCAAGCGATCATGCCAAAGAATCAACGTCTTTGTATTTGTGAGCTTCTGGCTCATGTTTATAGAATGATATTCAACTATGCCAATTATTGTAAAATATAAACCAGTTGAAATTGTACCAAATTTTTCTAGGAAAGCTTCTGGCTTTCAATTCTAGAAATAATACAAAGATATTCTTTGTTGTTTTCATTTATAGTTTCAATATGGTATCCATTCATTCTTATATCTTTGAAACTCAGCAAATTTCTTTTAGAGTTGCTTGAGTATAATGCATTCTAAATAAAGATATGCGTACCATTTGGTAATATTATATGGGCTCTTCCGGACCCGTCAATTATATTAGCAGATCCAGCTATAGTGGAGACTTTAGCTAAGAAATTTTTAGATAGTTCAGAGAAAAACTTCTGGTTTTCAAAATTGTATGAGTAGTTGCACTATCTAGTAAGCATATATCATCACCCAAATGGCGTTCCATACCTTAAGAATTAAAGAAAATGATTAGTCAATTACTAAAAATTTGTATGCATAAATGAATGTAATGTAAACAAACAAAGTAATATGATTAAAATAGGCTATTGATTAAAAACAACATCCACATTACACATTACTAGTACTGCAAAGGGAAATACAATTAAACGAACACAAATTTCAAACTGATTTATTGATGCAAGCTAATGAAATAAAATGAAAGTCACATAACAAACTTCAAGACATTTCTAATTGATCAACTCGGTCATATCATTTATGATTGCACTTAGATTTTCATCATTAATGAAATTTCCATTGTCATCTTCGAAGAAATCATCTAACTTCAGGTTAGTGTTTTCAGGTAACTTTTCGGCATTATTTGCCTCAATATTCTTCGAGCGATGATATTCTTCAACTGTTTTCTTTGATGATCTACATGCACGAGACCAGTGACCAGATCGTCCACATCTATAACAAACTTCCTCATAATGCCTTTTATTTTCTGAAGCTGAATCATTGTTCTTTATAGGCTCAATTTTCTTTTGTTGCTTTTTAAAATTGGTGGTTTTGTTACCTTTAAAACCACCATAACCACCTCTGCTAGAGTTATATCCATGTCTACGACCATGTCCTCTACCTCGACCTCGACCCCTACCTCTTCCAGAGTGAGCAAAATTAGCATTAACTTCAGGTAATGCAGTTGAACCAGTTGGTCTTGAGGAATGGTTTTTTAGAAGCAATTCATTATTTTGTTCAGCAATTAGTAAGCATTCTATGAGTTCAGAATATTTTGTAAAATGACGCTCTCGATATTGCTGCTGCAGGAGTATATTCGAGGCATGAAATGTTGAGAAAGTTTTTTTCAAGCATTTGTGCGTCATCCACCTTTTCTCCACATAATTTCAGTTTAGAAGTGATTCTAAACATTGCAGAATTATATTCTCTTAAGGACTTAAAGTCCTGAAACCTCAGGTTCAACCACTCTTGCCTAGTGTTTGGAAGTATGACCGTCTTCTGGTGGTCATAACGCTCCTTAAGGGAGTTCCATAAGTGGAGAGGGTCTTTTTCAGTCAAATATTCTGTTTTAAGATCGTCATGGATATGACGTCTTAAAAATATTAGAGCCTTTGTCTTGTCCTGCTGGGACATAGTATTGCCATTTTAATGGCATTTTCTAAGCATTGAGATTGCAAATGAATCTCAGCATCCAATAACCATGATAAGTAGTTGTCTCCAGATATATCCAAAGCTTTAAATTCAAGCTTGGCGATGTTTGTCATTTTGTGAACTGTTCATAAAATAAATTGCATAAGGTGAAAATATTCGCCACAACAGCATTCACTATATGTTTGTTTCCAGCTAAAAAGAAGAAAAAAAAATGGAAAGTCTTCATTCATGGTATCAAACAACTATACCAAAAAAAAATTGCATCAACAAAACATAACATTTGGATTTTGCAACTTTCATGTATTTGTCAAATAAGAAAGGAAAATCAGCTTTTGTGTATATTCCATTCCAAACTTTTGAATTTTATTTGGCAATAGATCCGCAAAGGGAAAAAATAATAATAATATTGAATTTAGAAGCCAAAAAATAAAAATAAGAGTGATACAAGAAAAGACATGAAAAATATAGAACCGAACCCCAAACTAGCATGTGCTGACTTGATAGCTTTATCAAAAAAAATGTGATATTGACAATTACCTTTTTGGAGAGAGGAAAAGTAACGAGTTTATAAAGAAATGCAAGAACAATTCCTTTACCTGCTGTTTTAAAGGAAATAAGAAATAGAATGTATGTAGATATATTCTAAAAGACTCGTCTGCACTAATATATATAATAGGATTTTGAATATAAATAGCCTTAGAATTGGAATGGTCAGAAGAGAAACGATCAGAGTAATTAATATTTAATTACTTGCTGAGAAGTTGGAAAGTTTAAAGGTGAACAGGTTGAGGTCAATAATTAATTCACATTCTTTCGTGCTGATAACGTATTGCAGAATAAAGAGAATGGAGGCAATTAGGGAGAGAACAATTCTATTGAATTGAGAGATATATATACAATACAATCAAGCTCCATATTTATAGACTACTTATGCAGTGCAGATTACAATAATGCCCTTTCATATTTAGCATATTCATCCCTATAATTAATGTATATTACAAAATTTGATTAGTATCGTTTTTAAACCTATTTATTGATTATGCAATTAAATGACTTTTACCATGTAATAAGTTTTTTAAAATTATGAATGCTTGTGCGTGTATAGTAAGAATAATATGTATATAGCCCTAATCACTTATTTTATCTATATAATCGTTCCAACATGTTATTACTTTGTTTCACTTTCTATAAAGTTATTTTACATATAAGGTCTTATTTCAATATCTCGCAATTAATTATATATCTTTCGCTACTCTTAGAACCTAAAACATGGAAAGAAAACCCAAGTCTCAATAGAACAACGGGGAATTAAGGTAAAATTTCCATCAAATCTTAATATAGGAGATGAAAGTTGTGCATACTCTCCCAGACATTTTGTAACAAATAGTATCTAATTCTAGTCTTCAATATAGATTATAGTGCAATGAAAATTAAAATATAACTAAACTATACAAATGACCGAAAAGTTTACCAAATGATTGTATCGTTGCAACTATGCAATAACGTTAGCCATGCTAGATCACTCATTGTCAAAAGATTTGGAGTTTGTATATTATTGAATTGGGTACAAGATTATATTCCAAATTTTGGTTAATTTCAAATTTCATTGATTGGTCAATAATAAATGCTTTCCATTTATAAATAAAAAATATCTTGTTCAAAGTAATAGATTTCAAATGGTTTTTGTTATGAAATTGGTTGCACGGGACTCTGAAATTGGGAAATATAATTCTTCACACTATTGCAAAATCAGGTTATCATTTTTTTTTTCTTTTTTGCTACCCAGTTCAATCTTTCTGACTTGATAACAGCTTAAAGTTTAAAGCTGCTTACATAGAAATATGTAGAGAAAGCGTAGGATTATTTTCTAAATTTTATAGTTATATGGAACTATATATTCATATATCATTTTCAGTCCTTTTTATTCATTGTTTGACTATTTCGTAAGTAAGCTTCGATTCTTCATCTAATTTATTGCATGTTTTTAATACAAATATATATATATATATATATATATATATATATACATATATATATTATAATGATGATGTTAAGACATATTGCAGAAGATCTCACTATTAGATATTTACCTGTATTATTTGTACTTTTGCTAGTTATAATATTTCCTATTACATTATTACTTTGGCTTCAAGTAACTAAGATATAAATATAAATCATGTATTTTTGTATATCAGTTAAGCCATTAGTAAAAGTATTGACTTTTAATGGTTGTTAATTTTTTTCTCTCCCCCTTTTCTGCTTTTATATTTTATTTTATTAAATAATTTCAACAAATGATAAATGCCAAAAATTTCACATATTTGTTTGGTTTAATTTATCTTGAATAATTGAGTGCATGGTAAAAGTGAAAGAAAGATTGGAGTTTAGAAATTATCACTACAACAAAATTGCCCTAGTATAGCTATATTTTTTGCAATGGTCATAATCTACCAGTTGTAATTAAGGTTTTTACAACGTTTTGTTTCAGAAAGTTGTAATAAACTTACTTTCAACAACTTTTTTTTTGTTAGTTGTTTCATATGGATATTATAACTATTTTTCTTTTGCCAATTGTAATAGATGTTAATTTTCACCAACTCTTTGGTTATGCTAGTTATAATAGATACCTATTATTTCCTTTTGGTCGCCTATTGTAATAAATAATTAATATGTAATAAGTAACAATTAATAATTACAATTAAATTGAAATAATTAACAATTAATAAAATTTAATAATAAATAATAATAATAATAAAATAAATGATACTTAAATAATAATAAAAATTAGATATTAATGTCAAACATGTTTGGTTTCAGTTGGTTGGTATTTCATACTAGGACAATACAGGTCACGGGTTCGATCTTAGAGATGTACCTTGTTGAAATTAATGAAGCATGCTAAATAATAATAATAATTAATTATTAATGTATAATAATTAAAAACTGCTATTAAATACTAATAATTAATTATTAACTTGAAATATGAAATAACCATATTAATAATTGATTATTAATTTATATTTAATAATTAAGCAATAATAAATTAATTAACAATCAACAGTCAGTCAACAAATAATAAATAATAAATATTTAATTATACTTAATAATTATTATTAAAAAATAATAATTAATAATAAGTAATATAAAAATTATAATAATTAGTTAAACAAAAGTTGAACAGTAATAACTAAAAGATAAAATTTAATGTCAAATAATAATAGTAATTAATAATTTTAATTAGATAATAATAACTATAGATTATTTTGAAATATGAAATCCTTATTATCAATATTCAGTAATCCACCTAAGTGAAATATACTTTCTTAATGAATTTAGAAATTCGTATAATATTTAAATATAAATTGTCATTTATGGTTCTATCTTCAGCAAGCGAGCAGAGCATTTGAGCGGTCCAACCATATGTTGCATGTATGATAATTTTTCCTATTTTACTTATAAAAATTAAAATAAATAATATTTTTGTATAAAATATTTGCCCTATTAAATAATAGATAATTAATTAATAACTTTTACCAATTAAGATTAAATATATTAAAATTAATAATAATTATTGTTAATTAGTAATATAAACATATTAACTAACATTTAATAATTTATATTCAATTATAATTATGGGTTTTATTTAATAATTGCTAGCAGTAATTATTAATTACTATTGAATATACAAAAGTAGGTAATTAAAAATCGTAATTGTTGTATAATAAAATATAGATAATAATTAACATTATTAATATACAGTTATAATTAAGAAGTAATAATTAATAATTAAGAAGTAATAATTAATAATTAAGAAGTAACAATTAATAATTACTATTCATTATCTAATAATTAATAATTAAGACTAATATTTAATATTTAACATTTAGTAAGTAATATTTTGATATTTTGTCTAAAATAAATTTAAAAATATTCAAATAACTTAGAAAACTTTCGTAAAATTTGAAAATACCATTTTGAAATTTTCATAAAATTTAATTAAAATATTTAAAATTTTGAATTTATTTAAAATAAAGAAAAAAGTATTTATTAAGTTTAAAGTCCATAAAATTTAAATACAATATGGAAATATTCATAAAAAAACTAAAATTCAAAAAAGTTAAAAAAATTAAAAATTCGAATAATAATATTATGTTAGTAATTATTATTTTCATATGCATGTGGATGTTCACTTTTGCAATTAGTGGAATTTTTGTTCGTGCATCCAAATATTGGACCCAAATTTCAAAACTAAGTTTGGCTCCGACTTACTTTTCGTTCCCCTATCTCAAATCCATGGCTCTCTCGTTCTCATCGATCACTACTATTTTCTTCAATCCCTCTTGCTTTTTTTTCCTTATCGTTTGTTCTCTAACTGGCTTGCCACCATTGCCATCAACTACCTCACATACGACTGGGCCAACTTGCCTTTACCCACTACGACCCATTATTGCGCCAAATTAGAAAGCTTGAAGCGAAGTCGATCTCTGCCTGGAAAGCATAGGCAAAGGCTCTTCCATGCCCTCGCCACCCGATTTTCCACATCGATATCCTCATTTCATCCGTCGATCAAGCAAAGATCTTAATGTCGTTGGCTCCAGAAGCAACTATTAGGTAACCATGCACATTTCCTTTATGTGTTTATCCATCATGTGCATCTATTAGGTGACCATGCTATTTTAAGTATTAGCACCTGCATTAGTTAAAATAACATACAATTAAAACCATATAGACTTTATTCATGAGAAAGTTTAGTAATATAATATATCATATTTGAGTTCTCTTTTCATTGTTGTGAGAATAGTAGTAGTTCTTTCTAGCTTCTAACGTGTAAAGGAGTACAAAATAGCATACAAGGTCATAGCATTGTGCCTCAAATTGTTTTTGCAAAAATAAACTATTTTCCTTCTATAGTTTTGCAACTAATTTCGATTACATTGGCCAAAGCATACAAGACAAAAGGCATGTTTAAAATAGTATTAGGTTGTCCTGTGACCTAGGTAAAGAATTTTCGCTCTTGGTTAACAATTATTAAAAATTTAGCAATTTACATTAATGTATAAATATCTTTTACTTAATTAGCATTATTGTTTGCTAATTAGAATCATTTTAAGCCATAATATTTAGGACTATTTTCTGTAGCCAATAAAGTATGTATTTTCCTAACTTTTGAATTATCTACTAACTAACATTCTGATTCACACTGATCAATATTCTTTTTTACAGATTTCGTTACCTTCATCAATGTCTCTATTGTTGGTCAATTTTAAGTGAATTTTTTATGTTTAATCATGAAGCATTGCAGCTTTCAATGGGAACCTCAATATCGTATGATTTGTAGATATTTTTCTTTTGTAGATATTGTAATTTTGGAATTTTATGGGTTAAGCAATTGAGCTTGATGACAGGTTAGCTATTACCCATAACATTGTTGGGCTATGAATAAATGGCTTTGGTCGTCTTGCAATGTAGCGAATTAAAACGGTTTCATTAGAGTTATATGGTTGATTTTATAACTTGAAGTGGTTGTTAGAATTACATGTAATATTCACTGTCTATATATTAGAGCCTTTGACTATGATTGTAGATTGTGTAGTGCAATGATTGACCCTTTCTTAAATGCAAGGTTTATTTAACTTTGAATTTAGAATACACTAATTTTTGGAAGTCCCTTCATTTTACTGGATATTGTTTATATAGTTTGTTTTATAATGTAGGCATATGAGACACCTTAAGCTCGTTAATATGCTTGGTATCTTATAAAACGGCACACAATTTATTGGTGGTTTCCATTAAACAAACATAACACAACATAAATTTAGATGTAGATTCTTTTCTATCAAAGATGACTTGGGGATGGCGAAGTTAATAATTTTCACAGCTATCATACCTGAACCGAATAGTCACATGTAAAAAAACAAATGGTGCCTGTTTTCATCGCCATTATCGCTTAGAACATTTTTATAAATATTCTAAAATTATGCTATTTTAATCCCATTTAAAACCAAATATCTTCACCTATTTTAGTCACAATCAAAATAATTCATTTACACGATGCTTGAAAGTTATACCAAATTTGAATCTACATTTCAACAAGTTGGAAAATTAAATCAGACAACAGTTGGATGAACTTTTTATTCTTATTTATTTCAGAGGTTCATACTTCAGCTAACTATACTGCATAGTGTTTAGATATGTAATTCACACATCAATAGTTTGGAAACCAAGAACAATCGTCCATTTTGTTCAAATGTACATCACTCGTTAAATAACATGTTTATTGTAAATGTAAATCAATCATTAAATAATATGTTAGCTTTGATTTGGCCTCTATTCATGATAGATTGCTTGATGGAGGCATTGACTCTATGTTTGAAAATTGATTTCTAGGCTACCAATTATAGTTTATATCAATCTTAAAGCATAATTTTATCATTTTGCAGGGTTGTCCGAGAACTTGCTACTTCTATTTAATTATTATGGTTTCAAGAGAATTAAATGGAAGTCTTTCAATATATGTGGAATAATTACTCAAAACTACTTATGTCAACTTAATAAAACTTAATGGCATATCTTTACTAAAGCAAAAATACATTACGTATGATTCTATCACCCTTTTTTTCCTTTTTTATTTTTTAAATTTGTGTATGAATTTGTAAATATAACCAATTTTATTTATATTGTTAATAAAAAATATTTGTATTGTTAAGTAACTATTTTAGTGCACCCATGTACCATTAGGAGCCGATGCTTGAAAGGTTTGGGTCGATTCGATGGTGGATCCTGAAGCCGTTCGATATAGACCTACCGTAGACATCTATAGTTTTGGACAGGTGGCTGGGATGATTTTTGCTTGACACAAGGACTTTATCTCCTATTATCAATATGTATCGGTCCTCCTATTAACATACGTTATGGATTTGGGTATGTTTTAATTGAGTTATGAATTCACAAATGGTGTAAAGTTGAACTTGTTTTGGATTTTTTTGAACGTAAATGATTCATGTTATTTTAGGTAATGTGAATGATAACCATTATTATTAGTGAAATATTGGTTTTAATAATAATGTTCTGAAATTTTTGGTTAATAACAGTTGTGGAAAGAAAAATTATAACCTTTGGCAGATAGTGGAAATAGATTTATTACAACGATATTTTTGAATACAAATTTAAGATTTGTAGGAAATTCTTAGGTCAGCCAAATATGAGATAGTGGCACTAGGCTACCATAGATAATCTTCCAAAAGACGGTTCATTCTCATATATTTTAAAGGTTCTATACATATGAAATACTCAATAACTATTACAAATAGTTTCGACAATTCCCAAATAATATGGAGCTTTCGTAGTATTTGGTAAGAAGGATTATAAAATTCAATTAGAAAATGAAAAATATTCTTCTAAAACATACAATAGATTTGATACATTAATAAACAACACAAATTAAGTGTCGTAACTCCAAAGCACCATGCACATCTCAAATAAGATAACTCAAATAAAAAGAGCTATAACATCAATGTTCCATAATAAATTTACATAAATGGATGTACACACAAATATCAAACACTCCATGGCTAAAAATATATATTTACATAAAATAGCAAACCTACATCTTATCTGGCCATCTGCCATTTAAACGCAACAACAACGTGGACCAAGTTTAGCAAGTTGATTGATCCATTTTGGAATTGATTTTCCAGTTAATTTGAAGCAAACATCATTGTTAAAACGGTTACAGTTCTTTGTAAATAGATTGTAGGAATCACCACTGTAGTTGCGAGAAAGAACATCCATGAATAAGCGTAACTGGAGTGGATCGTAGGAAGTTGTTCCAACCACAATTGATTTCCTGAATTTGTAGTTCGGACATTTTTTGGGTTCTACTTCAAATACACCACATGATGGAAAATCAACTGCTCCAAACGAATACTCTACTCCTTGAACTGTGAGGAAATCCTCTATAAGACACTAATGTATTGAATGTCACTCAAATAAATGAAATTTCCTTGATTTTTTTTTTCAAATAGGAAAACCAATGCATTTTAAAGGAAAGTACTTCTTCCCTTAAGTTTTTCTTTTTATGTAAGCATTGGTATTCGATGTAATCATGACATGAACCAATTGACCAATCGAATGTACTACTAAAGACTATGCGAACAACTATTGTAATAATACACATAAACCATTGTTAATAACACTTTTGTAGGAAACTTATGTGGTTTATTGGATCTGTAACAATATTAATTTCGAATGATCGTAAAAAGAATTTACACTTTAAAACAAATTTCTACAAGAACAGGGATACAAACATTAAGAATACAACTTAAAATAATAACAATTTTTTTTACAATATTTTATTAGGTAACAATAAAAAGTTCATATTAACCATGATTAAATATCATCTCTTTACTTGGTTGATGAATCATCTTAAGTTCACATTGATAAAATGTAGCAGTTTTATTAAGGTAAATATCTAGTAAATTCTATGCTAAATAAATGACTATTTTTAACTTTTCAACAACAATATTCTATTCACATTTCATATATAAAAAATTATATATGCAAAACCAATAATTCTATATAATAAAATAAGAAGCCCCATAACTACAACAACTAGTACCTATATAATGGAAATGTGAACTAGGCTTAGTTAGGTGCAACAATAAATGAAAATAAAAACAAACAAAAATGTGCAAAATTACCTTCCACTCTAGAATGAAATGTACCAAGGCGTTCCTAGTAACATAAACGATTAGTTGAGGTTAAGTCATAAACATTAAGAGTAACTGGTGTCTCTGTTGGCCTTCTCTCACGTCTTTCCATTATCATGCGCTCTAAGCGTGCGGTAATCATTACCAAATATTCTTTCAAGTTCTTTGTATAGCCATTAGACTGATCAACATGTATTCCCGCATCTTCTGTCGCGGAACGTAAAGAAGCTAGTTGCGCAGTAACATTGACTATTTTTGGCGCAATTCCTTTGTTTCAAGCACTATAGAATAAAGGGTTGGACTTGAGATTATATCATAGGAGAACATGTCAAATGTTTTAGATTTTAATGTATACTTTATTTTATGATGGATTTGACATGTTCTTTTTTTGGATATACCTATTAACATTTGACATGAAGAATTAACGCGTAATAGGAACGTTGTAGTTATTATAATTAATATTTGACATACACAATTCATTGGAATTTAAATTGTAGTCAAAACAATTAATATACTATTTTCTAATTAATAACGCACCTAAATAAGAAAGGGCTCGTGGAGTTGATATTTATTAAAAATTAATCATGGAGATAAATTTTATATTTAACATACATATATCAACGAGGAAGCTTTAACGATACATATAAATTATTTGAACATATAAAACATAATAAAGCAAACCAAAACACATAATACACTAAAATAAATGGCCAATTCTATTAACGCACCACTTTCTTCCTATACGGTGTTTTATTAAAAAACACACACCACTTTTTCCTTTCTTACTCCATTTTATTTTGAAATTACCCTTGTTTCTTTTATCCCAGTTATTCTTATTTTCCACTCTTCTCATGGCAATAATAAAAGATTCTTATCTCACAACATTTTAAATATTCTTAAGGATCATGGACAATTTGATCTTCTTTTCTTATCCAATAATGCAATCTAAAAGAGAAAAAACATGCTACAGCTTAATAAAGTATAAAAATGATAGGAAGCTTATGTAATATTTTTCATGCATACTAGGTTTATTATTATTCCACGTGGACTACGCACTATCTTAGCAGCAATTCAATTATTAAATAGGCTTCGTTGCTATCATATCCTAGTTACTATATATGAACCTTAGAAAACATACATAGTTATCTTCTAGTAAAAAGATATCTTCTTTAAAAATTCTATCCTTATATTTATGCAAGCATACCAACAAAAGAGAAGGAGATGGAAAATATGAGGACATGAAAAGAACTAAAACATCTCAGTAAAAATAATTACAAGCATAAAACGGTCGTTTATTTTAAAAAAATTAAGTTGGCAAAAATGATAGGAAGCTTAATTAATTTCAAGAAAAATAGGAAAGAAATAAATGGATATATTTTTTAGCAAAAAATAACATATTCCATGGGCTAGCTGATTACACAATAAAAGAATATGAATGTAAATTGCAATGTTTATAGATTATCGATAGAGATATAAATATACTTTGTGTGCAAAATGAAAAATTATTCCCTGGGGAGGGAATAGGAAATGAAATGAGAGTAAATATGTGGAAAGAATTACAAAGGTCATACATTGAACTTTTTATGTATTATAATACAAGGTATAAGATGTGTCTAGAGTATGGCATTAAATGGAATGAAAATGTGATTCGTAATATTGAAATACCTGAAGCTTGGCAAGAAGATATTCTCTTTCTGTTTTCTGTATATCATCAACTAAAGGCCTATATGTAGAAAGATTAAATTCTTCTTCAACATCTGGTGAGATCTCAAAGTTTGAAGAGGAAGCAACAATGAATGCGGTTCTAATGGTTGAACCAATAATGGTATCATAGGCGAGGCTGCAAATTGCTAGTAAATTAGTGAAAAGGAGGAGAGGGAAGATTGCAGTTGTGTTTGAAAAGCATGAAATGATGAATGTGAGTTTTAGGCAAAGAAATAGTATACGTAGATCTAGGTTTTTGGGTGTTAGAGACATATTGGTATGTATAATATGTTTTTGGTTACCAAAATACTATAGCACTCAAAAATGAAATTTTATGATAAATATTATAGATTTTACTTAGAGAGGTATAGAGTGAAGAATGGTAATGGGTTTATATAAAGAATGATAAATTCTCTCTAGACTTCTCCTTTAATTATTATTACCTTCATCTCGTACTTATTTGGCATTAAAAGAATTTATTGACTCTTTAATCTATTTTAAATTCAAATGAAATGCTTTTTTTGACTATATAATTATGGAAATTAATTATAGAAATTGATTGCAAATTATCAGAATTTTCCTAATTGATTAAGTATGCTATATATAAATTTATCAATCGATTAATAACTTTTGTTAATTTATTGAGTAACTTCAGAATTAGTAAATCAACCAATTAGTTTCCTCTAACTAAATAAGGCAATTAATTTCCTTTAATTAATTATTTTATCGAAATTAAGGAAAATCAATTCATTTTCAAAATTATACTTCACTAAAATTAAATATAAATTTTGTGTGAAAATTATTTGAAAACTTCTTAATTGACTATGCAATATGCAAATAAATCAATCGATTAGTATCGTTTGTAAACCTATTTATTAATTATGCAATTATATGACTTTTACCATGTAATCAATTTTTTAAAATTATGACTGCTTGTGCGTGTATAGTAAGCATAATATGTTTATAGTCCTAATCACTTATTTTATCGATATTATCTTATTAATCATTTCAACATGTTATTACTTTGTTTTCACTTTCTATAATGTTACTTTACATATAAGGTCTTATTTCAATATCCCGCAATTAATTTTATATCTTTCGCTACTCTTAGAACCTAAAAAATGGAAAGAAAACCCAAGTCTCAATAGAACAATGGGGAATTAAGGTAAAATTTCCTTCAAATCTTAATATAGGAGATGAAAGTTGTGCATACTCTCCTAGACATTTTGTAACAATTAGCATCTAATTCTAGTCATGAATATATATTATAGTGCAATGAAAATTAAATCTAACTAAACTATATAAACGATCTAAAAGTTTACCAAATGATTGTATAGTTACTACTATGCAATAGTGTCAGCCATGCTAGATTGCTCATTGTCAAAAGATTTTGGAGTTTGTATATTATTGAATTGGGTACAAGATTATATTCCAAATTTCGGTTAATTTCAAATTTCATTTATGGGTCAACAATAAATGCTTTCCATTTATAATTAAAAAATATCTTCTTTAAAATAATAGATTTCAAATGGGTTTTGATATGAAATTGGTTGCACGGGACTCTGAAATTGGGAAATTTAATTCTACGCGCTACTACAGAATTAGGTTGTTACGTTTTTTTCTTTTTTCCTACCCAGTTCAATCTTTCTGACTTGATAACAGCTTGAAATTTAAAGCTGCTTACATAGAAATAGGTAGAGAAAGTGTAGGATTATTTTCAAAATTTAATAGTTATATGGAACTATATATTCGTATATCGTTTTCAGTCCTTTTTATTCATTGTTTGACCAGTTTGTAAGCAATCTTTGTTTCTTCATCTAATTTATTGCCTGTTTTTACTATATATATATATATATATATATATATATAGTAATGATGAAGTTAAGGCATATTGCAGAAGATCTCACTATTTGATATTTACCTATATTATTTGCACTTTTCCTAGTTAGAATATTTTCTATTATATTATTACTTAGGCTTCAAGTAACTAAGATATAAATATGAATCATGTATTTTTGTATGTCAATTAAGCCATCAATAAAAGTACCGACTTTTAGTGATTGTTAATTTTTTTTCCTCTCCCCCTCTTTTTCTTTTATATTTCATTTTGTTAAATAATTTCAACAAATGATAAATGCCAAAAAAATTGACATATTTGTTTGGTTTAATTTATCTTGAATAATTGAGTGCATGTTAAAACTGAAAGAAAGATTGGTGTTTAGAAATTATCACTACAACAAAACTGCCCTAATATAGCTATATTTTTTGCCATGGTCATAATCCACTTGTGACGCCCCACCTCTATACCCACATTAGCAAAGCGTATTATTAGGTAATACCGTCTGCTAATACGGAGAATAAGGCTGGATAGGAGCGACCATCTATAGCCTTGCTTTAACTATCCATTAAATACGTCGACAAAAATCGTACCAAACAGTTCGACATATCCAATGAATACTTAAAACAAAACCATAGGTGGCTGGAGGATCTATCAGAACAGAATATAACAACTCAAATATAATATACATCACAGAACAGTAGATCATCATATACACACATACATGGATACATAACAGAGTATACAAAATGATACATGTCAAGTGGTATAGCAAACCACAATATACAGATGAATCCAGAAGAATAAATATCAGAGTTACAACATAATAGGACTACACAAAAGCTATGACAAAAGGAAGCTAGCGAAGTAGTCCATGCGGAAGCAAAATAGGCTAAGTCCAAAGTACCCAACCTGAAACATCTCGGCCTGACCCGAGGGTAAAATACACGGGTCAGTCTAGCTAAACAAATCAGTTAGATAAACTGAATAACAATAAACCTGCAAGGTTACAAAGTATAACAAATATCTCTAAAAGAAATAACACAATCATCAACAAAAGATGAATCATATAGAACAAGCCTCATATCGTCGGCAACATATAGAAACAAAGGATACAAATATCCCAAATCAATCCAAAAAGGCAAATAACAAATACCAATAAGGTATACAAGTTCCGCAAGGTAAACGCTATGCATCATGCGGCTCATAATGACCAACATCGAAGGGCGATACCTAGGGAATATACATATGAATAAAACATCAGAAAATTGCTCGAGATCAGTACTGTATAAACAAGGATCCATGAGCCCAAAGACTCCAAACCCAATATCACTAATGTGGCTCATAACGACCAACATAGAAAGCGATACTAAAGGGAAACCCAATATCACCCATGCGGCTCATAACGACCAACATAGAAAGCGATACTATAGGGCAACAAACCCGAAGGCACATACCCGAAGACAACAAAACGTAGTGGTGATGGTCAGAGACCCAGTACTGGACACCACTAACTGGCGGAATGTGTCATAACTCTCAAAAAGGAATCCGAAAAGTGTTAACGTATGTCCCATAACCACTCGTTCGCACTAAACGGTTTACTATCCGTCAGCCACTTTCACACTCAAAGCAGTACAAAGTTTACCTCATATCATCGGTAAACCAAACCCGAAGGTCAAAACGATCAATTGAATAGGTCGGGGATTAATCGGAAGGATAAACGCACAGATTCATGGTCCGTGTTTTTCCCAACCATGTAATCACCCTTCCACTTCGCTCGAAGTGCGAAATTGTGTGTTTTAAATAGAATTTATAAATTAGAGAAACGAGCTTTTAAATATGGTTCGAGAGATTATTTTATAAAAACCCGTGGACGAAGTCAAGAATAAGTTATCAAAGTCAAAGATGCAATAACAACTACTAAAAAGCAACTTGAATCGATAAGATTTGGAAAACCAATCAAAATATGCAAAAATAGGCAAAACAGGCAAAAGAGGAGCAGGTCGGTCGACCGGCTACAGGGCTCGGTCGGCTGGCTAGATGCAGAAAATAAAACAAGGCTCGGGGTAGCAGGTTGGTCGACCGGCTACACGGCTCGGTCGGCCGAACTGCAAATTTCTGCAGTTCCTGCCCTTTTTCAACAAAATGCAAATTCTTCCAAAACGCAACCGTTCGAGCAATGGACCTAAGGAGCCTTAGCCAATAGATACCGCAGCTCCATTAGCTCTCCGATTCGCCACCAAAACCATGTTCAAATATCAAAGTTAGGATCTTTAAAGAATTGAACCCAAACACTAAAAATTTGGATATTCACCAATTCAATCCAAACCAAAAGCAAGTGCATATGAACAAGGTGTTAGGAATTCATACCCAACATCAATGAAATCAAGAGAAGTAGATGTGAGTTCAAAACTCACCTTTTCCCAAAGATTAAGAAGAAGAAGAAGAAGAAGAAGCTCAGTAACAAGGAGATGACCAACTAATCTTTACTTCAACTCAACTAGCTTCAATCAAAGGATAAAACACATATTTTCCAAATTAGATTTTAGGGAACTTTCTGAAATTGAAGAGAGAAAGAGATAGAGAAGATGAAGAAGAAGCTTACAAATGGCTTTCCTTTGATTTTGGAGCAAGAATTCAAGTTGCAAGAAGAAACTAGGGCTTGCAATTTCTATTTCCTCTTCCCTTCCACCATTTTCAGTTTTAGGTTGAGTTTAGAAATAAGAATGAGAGAATGGAGAGGAGAGGGCTGAGTTAGAGGGTTTAGTTAGCTAGTGGGCTGAACCCAAACCCAAAACCCAACTAGAAAAGGTAGCCAATTCCAACTTACTCCAAACATATCAAAGATTATACTCAAAAAGATCGCAAACGACGTTTTGAACTCAATGGAAGTGGTCTTGAGACCCAATTCGACCGTTTGCACATTCAAAAAGAAAAGGAAATAAGCTTGAGATGAAGGCATACTCACCGTTTCCAAGCAAAGATAGAAAACCTGAATAGGATTGCCTGATAAACTCTCTGGTTTTCCAAGTACAGTCATTGGGATTAGCAGACCATTGAACCTTAACGAGCGGTACGTCCTTGTTTCATAGGCGTCCCACCTCCGTGTAAAGTACGCGAATAGGTTGTTATACAATAGATAAGTCTGGTGAGACCTCAAGCTCTTGCAAGTCAGGAGAAATAATAACAGAATCCGATTCCTGAAGACACTTCCAAAGTTGCGAGACGTGAAACACATCATGAATACCAGATAAATGAGCTGGAAATGAAACTCTATAAGCCACAGGGCCAATAGGTTCAGTAATAGAAAATGGTCCTATATAACGAGGATCCAATTTCCCAGTCATACTGAAGCGCATAACCCCATTCAAAGGAGAAACACAAATAAAAACAAGATCGCCGATCGAGAACTCGAGAGGCTTCCTACGGTTGTCCGCGTAGGATTTCTGGCGACTCTGTGCCTCTTTCATTCTCAATCGAATAAGATCAATCTTCTCGGAAGAATCACGAACAAAATCTGGGCCAAGAATAATCTTCTCCCCAGATTCCAACCAACAAGAAGGTGATCGACATGGCCTTCCGTATAAGGCTTCGAAAGGAGCCAAGCCAACACTAGACTGAAAACTATTATTGTAGGAGAACTCTACATGAGGTAGATGATTCTCCCAACTCCCACAAACATATCAACACAAAAGAATACCAGAATAAGAAGTTCACCATAAAGTGCACGAAAGGATAAGTCTGAACTTGTTTGCTCAGAGGATTCTATGGATTCCTAAGCTCAAAATAATTTGGAACACCGACTTGGTACAAACAATACGTCAAATGAACCAAAGCTCAACAAAATGAAGTACAACAAAACATCCGATGAACTTGGTAAAAAGATCATTCCATTCGGACATAAACAAAGAAATAATCACTTGCTGCTTACAACTAAATGCATTGGCAACACGATCCCCTTTTCGGAAATTAAAATATCAAGGTCATAAGATGCTAGGAAGTCGAACCAACATTAAGTTCCCTATGAGAAGATAAGCATTTCAAAATTATGATTGGTGAGGAGAGCAAAATCCCTCACCTAAAAGTAATGATGCAAAATACAAAAAGCGAAAACAATAGCCGCGAGCACTAGATCATAGGTGGCATATCTAGTCTCGGTAAGCTTTAATAATTTAAAAACATAGGTGATAGCACGTTCTCTTTTGCAAGGGAACGACATCCAAACCAATACGATTAGCATTGATACAAAAGATAAGGTCTTGGTTCCTTTCGGGAACTACAAGAATAAGAGAGTATCGAACAAGAATTCTTTCAAATAATATCCTTCCTCGAAAAACTAAAACTTTCAAAATCACAATTATCTTTATGTAACTATTTTTCTAGAAAAATTTTCTTATTTCAAATCAATTTATTGTGTCAAATTGTCTCATCAAAGTGTTTAGGAGATTCCTATCGAAAACGTTGATCAAGCGCATTGACCAGAATTCTTAAAGCACTCAATGGGCAATACAATCACAAAACCATCTTCTATATGATAAACTTGTCTCTAAAATTTTTTGAAAATTCTCTTTGTTCGTTTTTAAAAACAAAAATCCCATTTATACTTATAAATAACTCTTATGAAAAAGATTTGCAAAAATTTTAGATTGCTAATTCCATCCAAAATCAACAAATACAAAAATGGAATCATCGAGATATTCGTAGAATACTCGATTCATAAAATGGATGAAATGAGCTGGCAAAACCGAATGACACAACAAATCATTCATAAGAATTACAACGAGTGCGGAGAGCGGTAAGTGGAATGCTAACTTCCGCAACTCGTAGTCAAATGAAAACCGGTGGTAAGGTCGAGCTAAAAATACCTTAACACTACAACAAAAGATTGCTTAAGTGATAATCCTAAGACAAGACTAGAAATATCAGAAAATTCTCAAACTACAAGAATGAGAGAAGCAACACTTTCCTCATCATGCGGACTTAAAGAAAAATGATGCCATCAAATTGGAAATCGAAATCACAAAGGAAGATAGAAATCTGTTTAACAGATTGAAAATGTTGAGGATGAATAGTCCGCTCGGGATATAGGATATGACTTCATAATAATTAAGTCACTCCTTTCAAAAAAATATCAATTCCGAAGCCTAAGTAACGCATAACATGCAAATCGGCTCGGAAAGAAAAATTACATAAAATAATCTCGACATTAATACAAGCAAATTAAGCGCTGCGGATCCACCAATTCGGATTCGCAATTGTCAAAGAAGTAACCATACAAGAAACATCCGAAGATAAATCATCGAAGAGCTTCTTCGATACAGAAAAAATGCGAAGCCCCCATATCAAAGAGAACTCGAATACAATAGTCAAGAAATAAAATAGAACCTTCCTAAACAGATGGAGATGTACCTTTTCCCTGAGAAGAACCTCCAAAAGCATCCGCTGTATTTAGTTTTCCTGACAGAAGATTACTCGGAGCAATAGGACAAGTGGAACTACAATGGCCTTCCTTCTTGCAGTAGTGGCAGAAGAGAGACTTAGGACAAGCTCGAATCATATGATCAGATGAACCACAATTGAAACACTTCCGAGTGGAAGGTGTTCCAGAAGACTGAAACTGAGAATCAGATTCAACGGGCTTTTTCTTCTTGGAAGGGAAAAATTTCCGCTTATCGAATGGAAACGGCCTCTTGTTGGCGTTCTTGCGAACCTCAACATTATACCCACAATCACACTCCTTCTCGAAGGCTTCGAGATGAAGTGTCGAATCAACCAACTCCTCAAAGGAAAGCTTAAGCTGGAGCATTAAAGACTTCTTAAGACATTTCTTAAGACCAGATACAAACTTCAGATTCTTCCTATACAAGGTGCTAATGAATTCAAGACCATACTTAGATAAGGCCTCGAATGATGCAACATATTCAGAAACGGAAGACTCCCCTTGCTTCAATTCAAGAAAGTGTCGAGACAACAAAGCTCTCTTAGATTCAGGAACGAACATGAGTTCGAATCATTTCAGAAACTGAGTCCAAGAAAGAGCAGACTCATCAAATTCACCTAAAAGAAGCTCGTACCAGTCAAGGGCATGCTTTTGCAATAAGCTAGAAGTTACAAGAACCCTATCATAATCAGAAAGATCCATGCGAGAGAAAACATGCTCGTACATGCGAACCCAAGCTAGGACCTCAAGAACAATCTCGGAGCCTTTAAATGGCTTCCCTCCAAGATGAGAAAAATCACTGCACAAACGTGCGATGGTGGACTTGCATGAAGGAGATGTTCGAGTAGGAGCCGGAGGCTGTGCGCTCCTAAACCACTCCAAAAACTGATCGGCAGACATATAAACGCCGTCCGGATGTGAGCCACAAGATTGCCCAGCATCCGAGCGTCATCCTCCGTCTCTTCCAGCCATAAGCTGAAAGTTAAGATAAGGTAAAGATTATTCCCAAGGTAGATAATTCAATATGGAATACTACGGAATTTAAATGCATTCCTAGACATATTCCCAAATCCTATCTAACCTTTGATGGTAGAAGGAATAGAGAGGCACGATGATTCAAGGATTTGTACACTTATACTCTTTGATATACCCGAATATGTGTTTCTATTCTATTTTTATCATATTTTGTTCTGAACTCAGCTCTGATTCCAAATTGTGACGCCCCACCTCTATACCCACATTAGCAAAGAGTATTATTAGGTAATACCGTCTGCTAATACGGAGAATAAGGCTGGATAGGAGCGACCATCTATAGCCTTGCTTTAACAATCCATCAAATACGTCAGCAAAAATCGTACCAAACAGATCGACATATCCAATGAATACTTAAAAAAAACAATAGGTGGCTGGAGGATCTATCAGAACAGAATATAACAACTCAAATATAATATACATCATAGAACAGTAGATCATCATATACACACATACATGGATACATAACAGAGTATACAAAATTATACATGTCAAGTGGTATAGCAAACCACAATATACAGATGAATCCAGAAGAATAAATATCAGAGTTACAACATAATAGGACTACACAAAAGCTATGACAAAAAGAAGCTAGCGAAGTAGTCCATGCGGAAGCAAAATAGGCTAAGTCCAAAGTACCTAACCTGAAACATCTCGGCCTGACCCGAGTGTAAAATACACGGGTCAGTCTAGCTAAACAAATCAGTTAGATAAACTGAATAACAATAAACCTGCAAGGTTACAAAGTATAAAAAATATCTCTAAAAGAGATAACACAATCATCAACAAAAGATGAATCATATAGAACAAGCCTCATATCATCGGCAACATATAGAAACAAAGGATACAAATATCCCAAATCAAGCCAAAAAGGCAAATAACAAATACCAATAAGGTATACAAGTTCCGCAAGGTAAACGCTACGCATCATGCGGCTCATAATGACCAACATCGAAGGGCGATACCTAGGGAATATACATATGAATAAAACATCAGAAAATTGCTCGAGCTCAGTACTGTATAAACAAGGATCCATGAGCCCGAAGACTCCAAACCCAATATCACCCATGCGGCTCATAACGACCAACATAGAAAGCGATACTAAAGGGCAACCCAATATAACCCATGCGGCTCATAACGACCAACATAGAAAGCGATACTATAGGGCAACAAACCCGAAGGCACAAACCCGAAGGCACATACCTGAAGGCAACAAACCGTAGTGGTGAAGGTCAGAGACCCAGTACTGGACACCACTAACTGGCGGAATGTGTCATAACTCTCAAAAAGGAATCCGAAAAGTGTCCCATAACCACTCGTTCGCACTAAACTGTTTACTATCCGTCAGTCACTTTCACACTCAAAGCAGTACAAAGTTTACCTCATATCATCGGTAAAGCAAACCCGAAGGTCAAAACGATCAATTGAATAGGTCGGGGATTAATCGGAAGGATAAACGCACAGATTCATGGTCCGTGTTTTGCCCAACCATTTAATCACCCTTCCACTTCGCTCGAAGTGCGAAATTGTATGTTTTAAATAGAATTTATAAATTGGAGAAACGAGCTTTTAAATATGGTTCGAGAGATTATTTTATAAAAATCCGTGGATGAAGTCAAGAATAAGTTATCAAAGTCAAAGATGCAATAACAACTACTAAAAAGCAACTTGAATCGATAAGATTTGGAAAACCAATCAAAATATGCAAAAATAGGCAAAACAGGCAAAACAGGAGCAGGTCGGTCGACCGGCCAAAGGGCTCGGTCGGCTGGCCAGATGCAGAAAATAAAACAAGGCTCGGGGTAGCAGGTCGGTCGACCGGCTACAGGGCTCGGTCAGCCGAACTGCAAATTTCTACAGTTCCTGCCCTTTTTTAATGAAATGAAAATTCTTCCAAAACGCAACCGTTCGAGCAATGGACCTAAGGAGCCCTAGCCAATAGATATCCCAGCTCCATTAGCTCTCCGATTCGCCACCAAAAACATGTTCAAATATCAAAGTTAGGATATTTAAAGAATTGAACCCAAACACTAAAAATTTGGATATTCACCAATTCAATCCAAACCAAAAGCAAGTGCATATGAATAATGTGTTAGGAATTCATACCCAACATCAATGAAATCAAGAGAAGTAGATGTGAGTTCAAAACTCACCTTTTCCCAAAGACAAAGAAGAAGAAGAAGCTCAATAACAAGGAGATGACCAACTAATCTCTACTTCAACTCAACTAGCTTCATTCAAAGTATAAAACACATATTTCCCAAATTAGGTTTTAGGGAACTTTCTGAAATTGAAGAGAGAAAGAGATAGAGAAGATGAAGAAGAAGCTTACAAATGGCTTCCCTTTGATTTTGGAGCAAGAATTCAAGTTGCAAGAAGAAACTAGGGCTTGCAATTTCTATTTCCTCTTCCCTTCCACCATTTTCAGTTTTAGGTTGAGTTTAGAAATAAGAATGAGAGAATGGAGAGGAGAGGGCTGAGTTAGAGGGTTTATTTAGCTAGTGGGCTGAACCCAAACCCAAAACCCAACTAGAAAAAGTAGCCAATTCCAACTTACTCCAAACATATAAAAGATTATACTCAAAAAGATCGCAAACGACGTTTTGAACTCAATGGAAGTGGTCTTGAGACCCAATTCGACCGTTTGCGGAAAGTAACATTTCAGACCTAAAATTATTTATTAAGTTTAAAGTCCATAAAATTTAAATACAATATGAAAATATTCAAAATTTTATAAAATTCAAAAAAGTTAAAAATATAATGCATTCGAATATTACAAATATTATGTTAGTAATTATTATTTTCATATGCATGTGGACGTTCACTTTTGTAATCAGTGGAATTTTTGTCCGTGCATCCAAATATTGGACCCAAATTTCAAAACTAAGTTTGGCTCCGACTTACTTTTCGTTCCCCTTTCTCAAATCCGTGGCTCTCTCTTTCTCATAGATCACTACTATTTTCTTCAATCCCTCTTGCTTTTTATTCCTTGTCATTTGTTCTCTAAGTGGCTTACCACCATCGCCATCAACTACTTCACATACGACTGGGCAAACTTGCCTTTACCCACTACGACCCATTATTGCACCAAATTAGAAAGCTTGAAGCGAAGTCGATCTTTGCCTGCAAAGCATAGGCAAAGGCTCTTCCACGCCCTTGCCACCCGATTCTCCACGTCGATCTCCTTATTTCGTCCATCGATCAAGCAAAGTTCTTAATGCCGCTGGCTCCAGAAGCAGCTATTAGGTTACCATGCACATTTCCTTTATGTGTTTATCCATCATGTGCATCTATTAGGTGACCATGCTATTTTAAATATTAGCACCTGCATTAGTTTAAAATAACATACAATTAAAACCATACAGACTTTATTCATGAGAAAGTTTAGTAATATAATATATCATATTTGAGTTCTCGTTTCATTGTTGTGAGCATATTATTAGTTCTTTCTAGCTTCTAACGTGTAAAGGGGTAGAAAATAGAATACAACATCTTAGCATTAGTGCCTCAAATTGTTTTTGCAAAAACAAATTATTTTCCTTCTATAGTTTTGCAACTAATTTCGATTACATTGGCCTAAGCATACCAGGCAAAAGGCATGTTTAAAATAGTATTAGGTTTTCCTGTGACCTAGGTAAAGAATTTTCGCTCTTGGTTAACAATTATTAAAAATTTAGCAATTTACAATAATGTATAAATGTCTTTTACTTAATTAGCATTATTGTTTGCTAATTAGAATCATTTTAGGCCACAATATTTGGGACTATTTTATGTAGCCTATAAAGTATGAATTTTCCTAACTTTTGAATTATCTACTAACTAACATTCTGATTCGCACTGATCAATATTCTTTTTTACAGATTTTGTTACCTCCATCAATGTCTCTTTTGTTGGCCAATTTTAAGTGAATTTTTTATGTTTTAATCATAAAGCGTTGCTGCTTCCAATGGGAACCTCAATATCGTGTGATTTGTAGATATTTTTCTTCTGTAGATATTGTAATTTTGGAATTTTATGGATGAAGCAATTAAGCTTGATGACAGGTCAGCTATTACACATAACATTGTTGGGCTATGAATAAATGGGTTTGGTCATCTTGCAATGTTGCGAATTCAAACGGTTTCATTAGAGTTATATGGTTGATTTTATAACTTGAAGTGGTTGTTAAAATTACATGTAATATTCACTGTCCATATACTGGACGCCTTTGAACTATGACTGTAGATTGTGTTGTGCAATGATTGACCCCCTTAAATGCAACGTTAATAAAACTTTTGAATTTAGAATACACTAATTTTTGGAAGTCCCTTCATTTTACTGGATATAGTTTATATAGTTTGTTTTATAATGTAGGCATATGAGACAGCTTAAGCTAGTTAATATGCTTGGTATCTTATAAAACAGCACACAATTCAATGGTGGTTTCTATTAAACAAATATAACACAACAATAAGTTAGATGTAGATTCTTTTCTATCAAAGATGACTTGGGGATGGCGAAGTTAATTTTCATAGCTATCGCACCTGAACCGAATAGTCACATGTAAAAAAAACAAATGGTGCCTGTTTTCATCGCCATTACCGGTTACAACATTGTTATTAATATTCTAAAATTATGCTATTTTAATCCCATTTAAAACCTAATATCTTCACCTATTTTAGTCACAATCAAAATAATTCATTTACATGATGCTTAAAAGTTATAAGAAATTTGAATCGACATTTCAATAAGTTGGAAAATTAAATCAGACAATAGTTGGATGAACTTTTTATTCTTGTTTATTTCAGAGGTTCATTCTTCAGCTAACTACAATGCATAGTGTTTAGATACGTAATTCACGCATCAATAGTTTGGGAACCAAGAACAATCTTCCATTTGGTTCAAATGTACGTCACTCGTTAAATAACATGTTCATTGTAAATGTAAATCAATCGTTAAATAATATGTTATCTTTGATTTGGCCTCTATTCATGATAGATTGCTTTATGGAGGCATTGACTTTATGTTTGAAATTTGATTGCTGGGCTACCAGTTATAGTTTATATCAATCTTAAAGCATAATTTTATCACTTAGCAGGGTTGTCAGAGAACTTGCTGCTTCTATTTAATTATTATGGTTTAAAGAGAATTAAATGGAAGTCTTTCAATATATGTGGAATAATGACTCAAAACTACTTATGTCAACTTAATTAAACTTAATGGCATATCTTTACTAAAGAAAAATGCATTACGTATGATTCGATCCCACCTTTTTCCTATTTTATTTTTTCTTTTTTAAATTTGTGTATGAGTTTGTAAATATAACCAATTATATTTATAGTGTTAATAAAATATATTTGTACTGTTAAGTAACTATTTTAGTGCACCCACGTAGCATTAGGAGCGGATGCTCGAAAGGTTTGGGTCGATTCGGTGGTGGATCCTGAAGTCGTTCTATATAGACTTACCATAGACATCTATAGTTTTGGACAGGCGGTTGGGATGATTTTTGCTTGACACAAGGTCTTTATCTCTTTTGATCAATATGTATCGGTCCTCCTACTAACATACGTTATGGATTTGGTTATTTTTTTAATAGAGTTATGAATTCACAAATGGTGTGATGTTGAATTTGTTTTGGATTTTTTTGAACGTAAATGATTCGTGTTGTTTCAGGTAATGTGAATGATAACAGTTATTATTAGTGAAATATTGGTTTTAAAAATAATGTTCTGAAATTTTTGGTTAATAACAGTTGTGGAAAGAAAAATTATAACCTTTGGCAGATTGTGTAAATAGATTTATTACAACGGTATTTCTGAATACAAATTTAAGATTTGTAGGAAATTCTTAGGTCAACTAAATATGAGATAGTGGCACTAGGCTACTACAGATAATCTTCCAAAAGACGGTTCATTCTCATATATTTTAAAGGTTCTATACATATGAAATACTCAATAACTATTACAAATAGTTTTGACAATTCCCAAATAATATGGAGCTTTCGTAGTATATGGTAAGAAGGATTATAAAATTCAATTAGAAAATGAAAAATATTCTTCTAAAACATACAATAGAATTGATACGTTAATAAACAACACAAATTAAGTATCGTAACTCCAAAGCACCATGCACATCTCAAATAAGATAACTCAAATAAAAAGAGCTATAACATCAACGTTCCATAATAAATTTACATAAATGGATGTACACACAAATATCAAACACTCCATGGCTAAAAATGTATATTTACATAAAATAGAAAACCTACATCTTATCTGGCCGTCTGCCATTTAAACGCAACAACAACGTGGACCAAGTTTAGCAAATTGATCGATCCATTTATAATTGATTTTCCAGTATTGAAGCAAACATCATTGTTAAA
Source organism: Allium cepa (assembly GCA_030765085.1). Lineage (NCBI taxonomy): Eukaryota > Viridiplantae > Streptophyta > Magnoliopsida > Asparagales > Amaryllidaceae > Allium > Allium cepa. The sequence continues at coordinate 237,255,727 of CM060938.1, forward strand.
ATGGTTACAGTTCTTTGTAACTAGATTGTAGGAATCACCACTGTAGCTGCGAGAAAGAACATCCGTGAATAAGCGTAACTGGAGTGGATCATAGGAAGTTGTTCCAACCACAATTGATTTCCTGAATTCGTAGTTTGGACATTTTTTGCGTTCTACTTCAAATACACCACATGATGAAAAATCAGCTGCCCCAAACGAATACTCTACTCCTTGAACTGTGAGGAAATCCTCTATAAGACACTAATGTATTGAATGTCACTCAAATAAATGAAATTTCCTTGATTTTTTTTTCAAATAGGAAAACCAAAGCATTTTAAAGGAAAGTACTTCTTCCCTTAAGTTTTTCTTTTATGTAAGCATTGGTATTCGATGTAATCATGACATGCACCAATTGACCAATCGAATGTACTACTAAGGACTATGCGAACAACTATTTTAATAATACACATAAACCAATGTTAATAACACTTTTGTAGGAAACTTATGTGGTATATTGAATCTGTAACAATATTAATTTCGAATGATCATAGAAAGAATTTACACACTAAAACAAGTTTCTACAAGAACAGAGATACAAACATCAACTTCAAATGATAACAATTTTTTTACAATATTTTATTAGGTAACAATAAAAAATTCATATTAACCATGATTAAATATCATCTCTTTACTTGGTTGATAAATCATCTTAAGTTCACATTGATAAAATGTAGCAGTTTTATTAAGGTAAATATCTAGTAAATTCTATGCTAAATAAATGACTATTTTTAACTTGTCAACAACAATAATCTATTCACATTTCACATATAAAAAATTATATCTGCAAAACCAATAATTCTATATAATAAAAAAAGAAGCCCCATAACTGTGACGCCCCACCTCTATACCCACGCTAGCCAAGAACACTCCGGAGTAGTGCTGTCAACTAGCATGGAGAATAAGGCTGTTGAGGAGCGACCATCCATGTAATTGCTTATCACACGGTGGCTATAAATAATCTTCGGAAACAAACATAGAAATAAACATATCACAAATCAGTCACAGATATCCATATCACAAAGGCGGAAGAAGATATGAATATATAACTAACACATGAAAGTGTACATCAGAGTAGTGGTCAGTAAGATCCACGATAATACAAAAGAATAGCAACACGTGCTATACAAAAGAATACAACTATGAGTCTATATTTCAAGTGTATACAACAAAAACTGCTAATCTAAACAGTTAGCCAAAAGTCAGAGTGATGAATCCCTGGGAAGAAGTCAAGCAGAAGCACTTGTAACATCTCGGTCTGACCCGAGTATTATTTAAGAAAATAATAAACGGGTCAGTCTAGCTATAAATATCAGATGACATGATATAACATAAAAGATATGGCATAAACATAAACATCCATAACGACATACCACTATAAGTATGTAAATAATGATCAACAGAAGATCAATCAATAAGAGATAATCAATATCACAAGAATCTTCTCAAAGATTCGGAAAGGGCATCATACCCCAAACTTGTACTCATAACAAGTCAATGACATAAATTCTAGAAATCAATGCAAGAAGTCCAGAAATCATAGAAAAGAGAAAGAGGCCTATCACATGACGGTCCGAAGACCAAGGGGAGCTACCCCACACGTGTGAATGGAAGCACACAGATTAAGGTCCAGACTAACCAAAAAGCAAAAAGGTATGTGTGAGTGGAATCACACAAGTGGTGTCTAGTCTAACCTCGCAACAAGAGACATCGCACAATTGCTAGTCTAAATCATCAGAATGATCGTCATGATCAACGAGAAGTGTCAATTACACTAAGCTAGTAAATATAGAAGTTTAGCTTCATGTCCCATAACCACTTGCTTAACTTAAATATTTACGAACAAACTGTAAATCTTCACTAAATAAATTGTCACAAGAGGTTCAATCGAACAAGTCCAAGAATTAACCGACGAAGTGAACGCAAGCGTTTCATACCACTTGTTTTACTAAGTCGTTTAATTAGATTTCTCATCCGAGTGAGGTAAAGGTTTGTATATACTAATAGATTGGAAAACGGTTTAAGAAAAGAGCTTTGTTATTAAAAATAGAGTTGAAATTGTTTGTTGAAAGAGTTTTGATATTTACTACTAGTATTAAAACCTTTATATTATAAAGTGACAAAACACAGAAGCAATTGTAGAAACAATCAGTCACAAAAATCGCATACGGAGATGTGAATAAAATCCAAGGAAATCAGCTCAATGTTTTTCAGATAAGATCCCCTACGGAGGGGGGGTCCAGGGGGGTGGCAACCCCCCAAGGTGTGGGTGCGGGGGCAACGCCACCGCTTACGGGGTTCGACCTGCCCGGTCAGGTCGCGGGGGTGCAGGGGGCAGCGCCCCCGGCGGGGTGCGGGGCAGCGCCCCGTCCAAAACGGTACGACTTAGTGAAGACAAAATGAGGTCTAACGACCTAAGAGGGATAGGGTCGAGCGACCTAATGGTTGCGACCTAGGGGTCTAAGGGGCACGACCTAGTGGTCCAGCGACCTAAAGGGTAAAGGTCATGCGACCTAACACTCAAACGACCTAAAGAAATTAAGGAGCCGAGCGACCTATAAGAAGCAGCGACCTAAGTAGAAACGAGGCCCAACGACCTAGGGGTTAGGTCATGCGAGTTAAGAAGGTCAGCGACCTAACAAAGACACGCGACCTAAGAAAGAAACGCGACCTAAAGGCACGCGACCTAGCGACTTTAGAGGAGAGCGACCTAAGTGTTACGACCTAAGAGTCGAACGACCTAGCGTGGAAGCGGCCTAAAAGCCAAACGACCTAACGACCTAAGGTCATACGACCTAGCGACCTAAAGCCATACGACCTAACGACCTAAGGTCATACGACCTAGCGACCTAAAGCCATACGACCTAGCGACCTAAGGTCCATACGACCTACGACCTAAGGTCCATACGACCTAACTCCGAAGACATTAGAAATGGCCAGGACGACCTACGACCTAAGGTCCATACGACCTACGACCTAAGGCTCAACGACCTAATTCCGAGGCTAACGACCTAACGCTGCGGGCGGGGGGGGGGGGGGAATTTAAGGCCAGAAACGACCTACGACCTAAGGGTCAACGACCTAATTCCGAGGCTAACGACCTAACGCTGCAGGGGGAATTTAAGGCCAGAAACGACCTACGACCTAAGGGTTAGGTCGCGAGCGACCTAACTCCGAACACACGAAAATGGCCAGAACGACCTAAGTGCAGAAAATTCACCAAAACGCTAAAAATTGGAGTTTTTCGCCAATCCAATCCAAACCAAATGCAAATGTGCATGCAAAAGGGATAGGGAATCATTCCCAACAGTCCAATATAGTTATAGACTAGATTTGTGAGATAAAAATCTCACCTTTGCACCAAATATCAATGAAAATGAAGTTTTAAGCAAGCAAGAATCAATCCTTCTTCTATCTAAGCACAAGAAGCTTGAATCCAATGTCTTCTTCTTGAATTTGGAGTAGAAAGATGGATTGCAATTGAATTTGAGTTTTGGAATTTTAATTTCCCATTCCCTCCACCATTAATGCCAAAGCTTGATTAGTTAGGAAATTTATGAAGAGTGAGGAGAAGAGGGTTGGAACTTGGGCTTAATAGGCTAAACTAACCCAAAGTCCAAAGCGGGAAAAGTTAGTGAAATTTCACTAACCCCAAACCTATCGATGTTTATACTTAAAAAAGTTGTAAACGACATTTCGAACTCAACGGAAGTGGTCTCGAGTCCTAATTTGATCGTTTGCAAAAACTAGCTTGTCGGACCAAAATCCGATTAACGAGTTAATATTTAAATAAAATATTTAAATACAAACTCGATAAATATGCGGGTTGTTACAGACTCCCCTCCTTAAAGAAATTGCGTCCTCGCAATATATATAGGATGGAAATAAAAAGTAACAACCATAAAAGCATATTAACACAAGAGGAATTTTGAAATAAGAAGTTCACCTCAAGGAGCAGGAGTAAGCAAGTCCGGATGTGTACGCTCGATGAATTCTCTGGATTCCCAAGAATAATCCTTAGGATTTGAGGACCATTGAACCTTCACAAGCGGAACATCTTTATTTCGAAGTCGTTTAACCTCAGAAGCTATAATTCGAATAGGATGCTGCTCATAAGTTAAATTCGACGAAACTTCAATTTCTTCCACAACAGCAGGCTCAAGAATAGAATCGGAATCCCGAAGGCATTTCCGTAATTGAGAAACGTGAAATACATCATGCATAGCAGAAAACTGAGCCGGCAATGCAAGGCGATAAGCCATGGAACCAATACGTTCAGTGATAGGAAATGGCCCAATATATCGAGGCGCTAACTTCCCCGATCGACTGAAACGTACAACACCCTTCATAGGTGAAACACGAATAAAAACAGGATCCCCAACAGAAAATTCTAATTTCCTTCTTCGATTATCGGCATAGGATTTTTGTCTACTCTGGGCTTCTTTCATCTTATGTCGAATAAGTTCAATCTTTTCCGTGGAATCACGAATAAAGTCTGGACCTAAAACCAGCTTCTCACCGGCCTCAAGCCAACAAGAAGGAGATCGGCATGGCCTTCCGTAGAGTGCCTCGAAAGGTGCCATACCAATACTAGATTGGAAGCTATTATTATAGGAAAATTCAACAAGTGAAATATGATCTTCCCAACTTCCACCAAATCAAGCACACAAGCATGAAGAAGATCTTCAAGAGTTTGATTCACACGCTCGGTTTGTCCATCGGACTGGGGGTGATAAGCGGTGCTAAAATTAAGCTTCATTCCTAAAGCTTTTTGAAGACTCTTCCAAAATCCACTAGTAAACAATGGATCACGGTCGCTAACAATAGAAGTAGGAACTCCATGCAATTTTACAATTTCCTTGACAAATAGTTTGGCCAAAAGAGGAACGGTTCGGTTAGACCGAACCGGAATAAAATGGGCGGGTTTAGTAAGTCTATCAACAATCACCCATAAGCTATCATGACCCGAACGAGAACGGGGAAGGCCATCTATAAAGTCCATGGAAATTTGATCCCACTTCCAAATTGGAATTTCTAAAGGTTGCAATAACCCACCAGGCCTTTGATGTTCGGCCTTGACAAGTTGGCAAGTCATGCAACACTTAACAAAGTTAGCAATATCAGATTTCATTCCCTCCCAATAATAAAGTCGCTTCATATCAGCGTACATTTTACTACTACCAGGATGAATGGTGAATTTAGAACGATGGGAATCTTCTAAAATATCTTTACGAAGATCTCCAATATTTGGTACGATAAGTCTACCAAATTTTCGAATGTCGCCACGAGAATCAACATCAAAGTCTTTCAAACCTTCAATATCAATTTTATCCTTAACATTTTTGCCAAGAAGAGCCAATTCAGAATCTAGCCCTTGAGCTTCAAGAATGCGGTCTAAAAGAGAAGGATGAGCCTCAAGGCTACATAAAACAAGCGATGAGCATAAATCGAATACGCGCTCTCGAATCTCACAAGTGGATAAGATCTCGAGATCTTTCCATTCAGATATCATCATAGAAACAACTGCTTGTTGCTTACGGCTAAGAGCATCGGCGACACGATTACCCTTACCGGGGGTATAAAGAATATCAAGATCATAAGGTGCAAGGAACTCGAGCCAACGCTGTTGACGTAAATTAAGTTCTTTTTGAGAAAATAAACATTTCAAAGACTTATGATCCGTGTATAGAATAAATCTCTCTCCCAATAGATAATGACGCCACATTCGAAGGGCGAAAACAATAGCCGCGAGCTCTAGATCATGTGTGGCATATCTAGTCTCGGCCGGCTTCAATTGCCTAGAAGCATAAGCAACAACACGTTCTTTTTGCATAAGAACGGCACCCAAACCAACGTGACTAGCATCGGTATAAACAACAAAATCTTGATTCCCCTCGGGAATCACAAGAATAGGAGCATCGGAAAGGAGTTCTTTCAATTTCTGAAAAGAGGCTTCACATTTGTCCGACCAAATGTATTTAACTCCCTTCTTAGTCAAGCTAGTAAGAGGCACGACAATCTTAGAAAAGTCTTTAATAAAACGACGGTAGTAGCCCGCCAATCCGAGAAAACTACGAATCTCTGTCACACTCTCCGGTCTCTTCCAATCTTGAATCGCTTCGATCTTTGAAGGATCCACGGATATCCCGGATTCGGAAATAATATGACCGAGAAACTTCACACGAGATTGCCAAAAGTGGCATTTAGAAAATTTCGCCTTTAATTGATTACTCCTAAGTGTTTCCAATACAATACGAAGATGTTTCTCATGTTCCTCCTCGGTTTTTGAATACAATAGAATATCATCAATGAATATGAGAACAAACCGATCGAGGAAATCTTTGAGAACTCGATTCATGAGGTCAACGAAATAAGCTGGAGCATTCATTAACCCAAATGGCATAACAAGCCATTCATAAGATCCATATCGAGTACGGAATGATGTCAAAGGAATGCTATCCTCAGCGATACGAAGCTGATGGAAACCGGTAGCCAAGTCCAATTGTGAAAAGACCTTAGCACCACTAAGCTGATCGAATAGATCATCAATCCGAGGTAAAGGATATTTATTTTTAATAGTAAGATCGTTAAGCTTGCGATAATCAACGCAGAGCCTCAGAGTACCATCGAATTTCTTTACGAAAATAGCCGAAGCTCCCCAAGGCGAGGAACTAGAGCGAATAAATTGCCTCGTCTCCAACTCAGATAATTGTTTACGCATCTCCTCATTTTCCTTATTGGACATGCGATAAGGAGGACGAGTAATAGGTTGAGCTCCAGAAACAAGATTAATTCTGAACTCAATTGCTCGTTTAGGTGGCAAACCTAAAACGGGCTCGAATATGTCGGAAAATTCACGAACAACATGAATACGAGAAATAATATCATCTTCATCATCATCATCGTTATCACGAGGATTTAAAGAATATAAAGATGCCACCAAACAGGATTCTGAATCTTTAAGATTAACAGAAATCTGATTAACAGATAGTGGATGTCGGAGATGAATAGCCCGTTCAGGACATAGGATATGGGCTTGATAACGGTTAAGCCAATCCATTCCCAAAATTATTCCAAAGCCTAAGTAACGCATGACATGCAAATCGGCTAGGAAAGAAAAATCGCAAAAAATAATCTCCACATCTTTACAAAGAAAACTAAGAGTTGCGGATCCACCAACAGGATTCGCAATTTTTAAAGAAGTCATCAATGCAGTAACACTTAAGGAAAAAGTGTCTACCAGTTCCTTTGATATAAAAGAATGGGATGCACCCGTATCAAAGAGAACTCTAATAGGTTGATCATGAAATAAAATAATACCATCAAGAATGGAATGAGAAATACCTTGGCCACGAGATGTGTTGCTAGGGGCTTGAGCCACATTCAGCTTTCCTTCCTTCTTGCCTTTACGCTTGAGGCATTGATGTATGTAATGATCCGGGCTCTTACAATAGCGACAAGATTTGGGCCTAGAGCACTTATTCGCATAATGATCCCCAGACCCACAGTTGAAGCAACTCGCACCACTAGGAGAAGGAGACTTTGCCGCAGGGGTTGCCTGCTTACCCTTTTTGTTGGGATAAGGACCCTTGAATTTGTTTGGCCTCTTCTCGTTGTTGAAGTTTGGTTTAGCGCCTTCCACTTCAACATCACTCTCTCTATCAGCCTCTTGAAGACGAAGAGCGATATCGACGAGTTGATCAAATGCGACTTCTAGTTTCAGGAGCAGTGGCTTCTTAAGATTCTTATTTAAGCCATAAACGAACCTCTGGTTCTTCTTCAATGGGGTGTTGATGTATTCGACCCCATATTTGGAAAGCGACTCGAAGGCTGCGACGTAATCAGTCACAGAGGATTGACCTTGAACAAGGTCTATAAAACGTCGAGCCAAGGTTACTTTCCCAGCTTCTGGTACAAACTTTAACTCGAAGCGTCCCTGAAATTGCTCCCAGGTGAGATCCGCTTCATTAATTTCTGAAATAAGGAGTTCGTACCAGTCCAATGCTCTCTCCTGGAGCATGCTGGAAGCCACCTGAACGCGGTGGAGATCGATAAGGTTCATGCGAGAAAATATTCGATCGCATGATTTTAACCAAGCCTGGGCCTCGATGATATTTTCCGAACCTTTGAAGGGCTTCCCACCCAAGTTGGTGTAATCGCTGCACAAGCGTGCAAATCCCGACTTTGGGTGAGTAGGTTCTGGGTTAGCTCCAGCTGCTTGAGCATTAGTTACTAAATCAAGAAGCTGTTGAGCAGTCATAAAAACTCCATCCGGAGGAGCAGCACCAGATGATCCAGTTCTGGGACGGCCTGGTCTAGACATTCTCTTCCTTAAAGAAAGAAAGAAGAGAAGGAAGAAGGTTATTTACCAATGAACGTCAAGCAATCTTGATAGATAAAACAAGGAATCATAAAGGAAATAGGATGAATCGGTACGAAGACTCGAATTAATCCTATGGTATGACTCCTAAGATAGACCTACGACGATGATCCTTGTTAAGTTACTCTACATTGTTCCGAAGTTTGGCTCTGATACCAAGCTGTGACGCCCGACCTCTATACCCACGCTAGCCAAGAACACTCCGGAGTAGTGCTGTCAACTAGCACGGAGAATAAGGCTGTTGAGAAGCGACCATCCATGTAATTGCTTATCACACGGTGGCTATAAATAATCTTCGGAAACAAACATAGAAATAAACATAACACAAATCAGTCACAGATATCCATATCACAAAGGCGGAAGAAGATATGAATATATAACTAACACATGAAAGTGTACATCAGAGTAGTGGTCAGTAAGATCCACGATAATACAAAAGAATAGCAACACGTGCTATACAAAAGAATACAACTATGAGTCTATATCTCAAATGTATACAACAAAAACTGCTAATCTAAACAGTTAGCCAAAAGTCAGAGTGATGAATCCCTGGGAAGAGGTCAAGCAGAAGCACCTGTAACATCTCGGTCTGACCCGAGTATTATTTAAGAAAATAATAAACGGGTCAGTCTAGCTATAAATATCAGATGACATGATATAACATAAAAGATATGGCATAAACATAAACATCCATAACGACATACCACTATAAGTATGTAAATAATGATCAACAGAAGATCAATCAATAAGAGATAATCAATATCACAAGAATCTTCTCAAAGATTCGGAAAGGGCATCATACCCCAAACTTGTACTCATAACAAGTCAATGACATAAATTCTAGAAATCAATGCAAGAAGTCCAGAAATCATAGAAAAGAGAAAGAGGCCTATCACATGACGGTCCGAAGACCAAGGGGAGCTACCCCACACGTGTGAATGGAATCACACAGATTAAGGTCTAGACTAACCAAAAAGCAAAAAGGTATGTGTGAGTGGAATCACACAAGTGGTGTCTAGTCTAACCTCGCAACAAGAGACATCGCACAATTGCTAGTCTAAATCATCAGAATGATCGTCATGATCAACGAGAAGTGTCAATTACACTAAGCTAGTAAATATAGAAGTTTAGCTTCATGTCCCATAACCACTTGCTTAACTTAAATATTTACGAACAAACTGTAAATCTTCACTAAATAAATTGTCACAAGAGGTTCAATCGAACAAGTCCAAGAATTAACCGACGAAGTGAACGCAAGCGTTTCATACCACTTGTTTTACTAAGTCGTTTAATTAGATTTCTCATCCGAGTGAGGTAAAGGTTTGTATATACTAATAGATTGGAAAACGGTTTAAGAAAAGAGCTTTGTTATTAAAAATAGAGTTGAAATTGTTTGTTGAAAGAGTTTTGATATTTACTACTAGTATTAAAACCTTTATATTATAAAGTGACAAAACACAGAAGCAATTGTAGAAACAATCAGTCACAAAAATCGCATACGGAGATGTGAATAAAATCCAAGGAAATCAGCTCAATATTTTTCAGATAAGATCCCCTACGGAGGGGGGTCCAGGGGGTGGCAACCCCCCAAGGTAGGGGTGCGGGGGCAACGCCACCGCTTACGGGGTTCGACCTGCCCGGTGAGGTCGCGGGGGTGCAGGGGGCAGCGCCCCCGGCGGGGTGCGGGGCAGCGCCCCCGGCGGGGTGCGGGGCAGCGCCCCGTCCAAAACGGTACGACTTAGTGAAGACAAAATGAGGTCTAACGACCTAAGAGGGATAGGGTCGAGCGACCTAATGGTTGCGACCTAGGGGTCTAAGGGGCACGACCTAGTGGTCCAGCGACCTAAAGGGTAAAGGTCATGCGACCTAAAATGGGTTCGCGACCTAACACTCAAACGACCTAAAGAAATTAAGGAGCCGAGCGACCTATAAGAAGCAGCGACCTAAGTAGAAACGAGGCCCAACGACCTAGGGGTTAGGTCATGCGAGTTAAGAAGGTCAGCGACCTAACAAAGACACGCGACCTAAGAAAGAAACGCGACCTAAAGGCACGCGACCTAGCGACTTAAGAGGAGAGCGACCTAAGTGTTACGACCTAAGAGTCGAACGACCTAGCGTGGAAGCGGCCTAAAAGCCAAACGACCTAACGACCTAAGGTCATACGACCTAGCGACCTAAAGCCATAAGACCTAACGACCTAAGGTCATACGACCTAGCGACCTAAAGCCATACGACCTAGCGACCTAAGGTCCATACGACCTACGACCTACGGTCCATACGACCTAACTCCGAAGACATTAGAAATGGCCAGGACGACCTACGACCTAAGGTCCATACGACCTACGACCTAAGGCTCAACGACCTAATTCCGAGGCTAACGACCTAACGCTGCGGGCGGGGGGGGGGGGGGAATTTAAGGCCAGAAACGACCTACGACCTAAGGGTCAACGACCTAATTCCGAAGCTAACGACCTAACGCTGCAGGGGGAATTTAAGGCCAGAAACGACCTACGACCTAAGGGTTAGGTCGCGAGCGACCTAACTCCGAACACACGAAAATGGCCAGAACGACCTAAGTGCAGAAAATTCACCAAAACGCTAAAAATTGGAGTTTTTCGCCAATCCAATCCAAACCAAATGCAAATGTGCATGCAAAAGGGATAGGGAATCATTCCCAACAGTCCAATATAGTTATAGACTAGATTTGTGAGATAAAAATCTCACCTTTGCACCAAATATCAATGAAAATGAAGTTTTAAGCAAGCAAGAATCAATCCTTCTTCTATCTAAGCACAAGAAGCTTGAATCCAATGTCTTCTTCTTGAATTTGGAGTAGAAAGATGGATTGCAATTGAATTTGAGTTTTGGAATTTTAATTTCCCATTCCCTCCACCATTAATGCCAAAGCTTGATTAGTTAGGAAATTTATGAAGAGTGAGGAGAAGAGGGTTGGAACTTGGGCTTAATAGGCTAAACTAACCCAAAGTCCAAAGCGGGAAAAGTTAGTGAAATTTCACTAACCCCAAACCTATCGATGTTTATATTTAAAAAAGTTGTAAATGACATTTCGAACTCAATGGAAGTGGTCTCGAGTCCTAATTTGACCGTTTGCAAAAAGTAGCTTTTCGGACCAAAATCCGATTAACGAGTTAATACTTAAATAAAATATTTAAATACAAACTCGATAAATATGCGGGTTGTTACAATAACTACATCAACTAGTTCCTATATAATGGAAATGTGAACTAGGCTTAGTTAGGTGCAACAATAAATGAAAATAAAAACAAACAAAAACGTTCAAAATTACCTTCCACTCTAGAATGAAATGCACCAAGGCCTGCCCAGTAACATAAACGATTAGTTGCGGTTAAGTCATAAACGTTAATAGTAACTGGTGTCTCTGTTGGCTTTCTCTCACGTCTTTCCATTGTCATGCGCTCTAAGCGTGCGGTAATCATTACCAAATATTCATTCAAGTTCTTTAGATATCCATTAGACTGATCAACATGTATTCCCGCATCTTCTGTCGTGGAATGTAAAGAAGCTAGTTGCGTAATAAAATCAGCTATTTTTTGGCGCAATTCCTTTGTTTCAAGCATTATAGAATAAATGGTTGGACTTGAGATGATATCATAGGAGAACATGTCAAATGTTTTAGATTTCAATGTATACTTTATTTTATGATGGATTTGACATGTTCTTTTTTTGGATATACCTATTAACATTTGACATGAAAAATTAGCGCGTAATAGGAACGTTGTAGTTATTATTATTAATATTTGACATACACAATTCATTGGAATTTAAATTGTAGTCAAAACAATTAATATACTTAATTTTCTAATTAATAATGCACCTACAGAAGAAAGGGCTTGTGGAGTTGATATTTATTAAGAAATAATCATGGAGATAAATTTTATATTTACCATTGATATATCAAAGAGGAAGCTTTAACGATACACAAATTATTTGAATATATAAAACCTATAAAGAAAACCAAAACACATAATACACTAAAATAAATGGCCAATTCTATTAACGCACCACTTTCTTCCTATACGGTGTTTTATTAAAAAACACACACCATTTTTTTCTTTCTTACTCCATTTTATTTTGAAATTACCCTTGTTTCTTTTATCCCAGTTATTCTTATTTTCCACTCTTCTCATGGCAATAATAAAAGATTCTCATCTCACAATATTTTAAATATTCTTAACGATCATGGACAATTTGATCTTCTTTTCTTATCCAATAATGCAATCTAAAAGAGAGAAAAACATGCTACAGCTTAATAAAGTATAAAAATGATAGGAAGCTTATGTAATATATATCATGCATACTAGGTTTACTATTATTCCACATGGACTATGCACTATCTTAGCAGTAATTTAATTATTGAATAGGTTTGGTTGCTATCATATCCTAGTTACTATATATGAACCATAGAAAACATACATAGTTATCTTCTAGTAATAAGATATCTTCTTTAAAAATTCTATCCTTATATTTATGCAACCATACCAACAAAAGAGAAGGAGATCGAAAATATGAGGACATGAAAAAAACTAAAACATCTCAGTCAAAATAATCACAAGCATAAAACAGTCGTTTATTTAAAACAAAAAAAATTGGCAAAAATGATAGGAAGCTTAATTAATTACAAGAAAAATAGGAAAGAAATAAATGGATATATTGATTAGCAAAAAATAACATATTCCATGGGCTAGCTGATTATACAATAAAAGTATATGAATGTAAATTGCAATGTTTATAGATTGTTGATAGAGATATAAATATACTTTGTGTGCAAAATGAAAAATTATTCCCTAGGGACGGAATAGGAAATGAAATGAGAGTAAATATGTGGAAAGAATAACATAGGTCATACATTGAACTTTTTATGTATTAGAATACAAGGTATAAGATGTGTATAGAGTATGGCAATAAATGGAATGAAAATGTGGTTCGTAATATTGAAATACCTGAAGCTTGGCAAGAAGATATTCTCTTTCTGTTTTTTGTATATCATCAACTAAAGGCCTATATGTAGAAGGATTAAATTCTTCTTCAACATCTGGTGAGATCTCAAAGGTTGAAGAGGAAGAACAACGAATGCGGTTCTAATGGTGGAACCAATAATGGTATCGTAGGCGAGGCTGCAAATTGCTAGGAAATTAATGAAAGGTGGAGAGAGAAGATTGCAGTTGTGTATGAAAAGCATGAAATGATAATTGTGAGTTTTAGGCAAAGAAATAGTATACGCAGATCTAGATTTTTGAGTGTTAGAGACATAATGGTATGTACAATATGTTTTTGGTTAGCAAAATACTATAGCACTGAAAAATGAAATTTTACGATAAATATTATAGATTTTACTTAGAGAGGTATAGAGTGAAGAATGGAAATGGGTTTATATAAAGAATGACAAATTCTCTCTAGACTTCTCCATTAATTATTATTACCTTCATCTCGTACTTATTTGGCATTAAAAGAATTTATTGACTTTTTAAACTATTTTAAATTCAAATGAAATACTTTTTTGACTATATAATTGTGGAAATTAATTATAGAAATTGATTGCAAATTATCAAAATTTTCCTAATTGATTAAGTATGCTATATATAAATTTATCAATCGATTAATAGCTTTTGTTAATTTACCGAGTAACTTCAGAATTAGTAAATCAACCAATTAGTTTCCTCAAACTAAATGAGGCACTTAATTTCTTTTAATTAATTATTTTATTGAAATAAAGGAAATCAATTCATTTGCAAAATTATACTCTCACTAAAATTAAATATAAATTTCTTGTGAAAATTATTAGAAAACTTCTTAATTGACTATGCAATATGCTAATAAATCAATTGATTAGTATCGTTTGTAAACCTATTTACTAATTATGCAATCAGATGACTTTTACCATGTAATCAATTTTTTAAAATTATGAATGCTTGTGCGTGTAAAGTAAGCATAATATGTATATAGTCCTAATCACTTATTTTATCGATATAATCTTATTAATCATTCCAACATGTTATTACTTTGTTTTCAATTTCTATAATGTTACTTTACATATTAGGTCTTATTTCAATATCCCGCAATTAATTTTATATCTTTCGCTGCTCTCAGAACCTAAAAATGGAAAGAAAACCCAAGTCTCAATACAACAACGGGGAATTAAGGTAAAATTTCCATCAAATCTTAATATAGGATACGAAAGTTGTGCATACTCTCTTAGACATTTTGTAACAAATAGTTTCTAATTCTGGTCATGAATATAGATTATCGTGCAATTAAAATTAAAATCTTACTAAACTATATAAATGACCTAAAAGTTCACCAAATGATTGTATAGTTGCTACTATGCAATAGCGTCAGCCATGCTAGATTGCTCATTGTCAAAAGATTTTGGAGTTTGTGTATTATTGAATTGGGTACAAGATTATATTCCAAATTTCAGTTAATTTCAAATTTCATTGATTGGTCAACAATAAATGCTTTCCATTTATAATTAAAAAATATCTTGTTCAAAATAATAGATTTCAAATGGTTTTTGTTATGAAATTGGTTGCACGGGACTCTGAAATTGGGAAATAAAATTCTTCGCTCTACTACAAAATTAGGTTGTTACATTTTTTTTCTTTTTTCCTACCCAGTTCAATCTTTCTGACTTGATAACATCTTGAAATTTAAAGCTTCTTACATAGAAATATGTAGAGAAAGCATAGGATTATTTCCAAAATTTTATAGTTATATGGAACTATATATTCGTATATCGTTTTTAGTCCTTTTTATTCATTGTTTGACCAGTTTGTAAGTAAGCTTTGATTCTTCATCTAATTTATTACCCGTTTTTACTACATATATATATATATATATATATATATATATATATATATTAATGATGATGTTAAGGCATATTGCAGAAGATCTCACTATTTGATATTTACCTATATTATTTGCACTTTTCCTAGTTAGAATAATTCCTATTATATTATTACTTAGGCTTCAAGTAACTAAGATATAAATATAAATCATGTATTTTTGTATATCAATTAAGCCATTAATAAAAGTATCGACTTTTAATGATTGTTAAAAATTTTCCTCTCCCCCTCTTCTTCTTTTATATTTCATTTTATTAAATAATTTCAACAAATGTTAAATGCCAAAAATTTCACATATTTGTTTGGTTTAATTTATCTTGAATAATTGAGTGCATGTTAAAAGTGAAAGAAAGATTGGAGTTTAGAAATTATCACTACACCAAAACTGCCCTAATGTAGCTATATTTTTGCAATGGTCATAATCTACTAGTTGTAATTAAGGTTTTTACAATGTTTTATTTCAGAAAGTTGTAATAAACTTACTTTCAACAACTTTTTTTTGTTAGTTGTTGCATATGGATATTACAACTATTTTTCTTTTGCCAATTGTAATAGATGTTAATTTTCATCAACTCTTTTGTTATGCTAGTTATAATAGATACCTATTAGCTCCTTTTGGTCGCCTATTGTAATAAATAATTAATATGTAATAAGTAATAATTAAATTAAAATAATTAACAATAAATAAGAATTTAATAACAAATAATAATTAAATAAATGACACTTAAATGATAATAAAATTAGATATTAATGGCAAACATGTTCGGTTTCAGTTGGTTGGTATTTCATACTATGAGACTATTGGTCACGGGTTCGATCCTAGAGATGTACCTTGTTGAAATTAATGGAGCATGCTGAATAATAATAATAATTAATTATTAATGTATAATAATTAAAAACTGCTATTAAATACTAGTAATTAATTATTAACTTGAAATATGAAATAACCATATTAGCAATTGCTTATTAATTAATATTTAATAATTAATCAATAATAAATTAATTAACAATCAATATTCAGTCAACAAATAATAAGTAATAAATATTAAATTATAATTAATAATTACTACTAAATAATAGTAATCAGTAATTTGCAATATAAAAATTATAATAATTAGTTAAATAAAAGTAAAACAGTAATAATTAAAAGATAAGATTTAATATCAAATAATAATAACAATTAACAATTTTAATTAGATAATAATAATTATAGATTATTATGAAATATGAAATAATTACTATTAATATTCAGTAATCCACCTAAGTGAAATATACTTTCTTAATGAATTTATAAATTCGTATAATATTTAAATATAAATTGTCACTTATGGTTCTATCTTCAGCAAGCGAGCAGAGCATTTGAGCGGTCCAACCATATGCTGCATGTATGATAATTTTTCCTATTTTACTTATAAAAATTAAAATAAATAATATTTTTGTATAAAATATTTGCCCTATTAAATAATAGATAATTAATAAATAACTTTTACCAATTAAGCTTAAATATATTAAAATTAATAATAATTAGTATTAATTAAAAATATATACATATTAAATAACATTTAATAATTTATATTCAATTATAATTATGGGTTTTATGTAATAATTGCTAGTAGTAATTATTAATTACTATTGAATATACAAAAGTTGGTAATTAATAATCGTAATTGTTGTATAATAAAATATACAAAATAATTAACATTATTAATATTCAGTTATAATTAAGAAGTAATAATTGATAATTAAGTATTAGTAATTAATAATTACTATGCATTGTCTAATAATAATACTTAAGACTAATATTTAATATTTTATAAGTAATGTTTTGAAATTTTGTCTAATAAATTTAAAAATATTCATAAAACTTAGAAAACTTTCGTAAAATTTAAAAATACCATTTTTGAAATTTTCATAAAATTAAATTAAAATATTTGAATTTCTGAATTTATTTAAAATAAAGAAAAAAGTATTTATTAAGTTTAAAGTCCATAAAATTAAAATACAATATGAAAATATTCAAAATTTTATAAAATTCAAAAAAGTTAAAATAATAATAAATTCTAATAATACAAATATTATGTTAGTAATTATTATTTTCATATGCATGTGGATGTTCACTTTTGTAGTCAGTGGAATTTTTGTTCGTACATCCAAATATTGGACCCAAATTCCAAAACTAAGTTTGGCTCCGACTTACTTTTCGTTCCCCTTTCTCAAATCCGTGGCTCTCTCGTTCTCATCGATCACTACTATTTTCTTCAATCCCTCTTGCTTTTTATTCCTTGTCATTTGTTCTCTAAGTGGCTTGCCACCATCGCCATCAACTACCTCACATACGACTGGGCCAACTTGCCTATACCCAATACGACCCATTATTGCACCAAATTAGAATGCTTGAAGCAAAGTCGATTTCTGCCTGCAAAGCATAGGCAAAGGCTCATCCATGCCCTTGCCACCCGATTCTCCACGTCGATCTCCTCATTTCGTCCATCGATCAAGCAAAGATCTTAATGTCGATGGCTCCAGAAGCAGCTATTAGGTGACCATGCACATTTCCTTTATGTGTTTATCCATCATGTAGGTGACCATGCTATTTTAAGTATTAGCACCTGCATTAGTTTAAAATAACATACAATTAAAACCATACAGACTTTATTCATGAGAAAGTTTAGTATTATATCATATTTGAGTTCTCGTTTCATTGTTGTGAGCATATTATTAGTTCTTTCTAGCTTCTAACGTGTAAAGGGGTACAAAATAGCATACAATATCTTAGCATTAGTGCCTCAAATTGTTTTTGCAAAAACAAATTATTTTCCTTCTATAGTTTTGCAACTAATTTCGATTACATTGGCCAAAGCATACAAGACAAAAGGCATGTTTAAAATAGTATTAGGTTTTCCTGTGACCTAGGTAAAGAATTTTCGCTCTGGGTTAACAATTATTAAAAATTTAGCAATTTACAATAATGTATAAATGTCTTTTACTTAATTAGCATTATTGTTTGCTAAATAGAATCATTTTAGGCCATAATATTTGGGACTATTTTTTGTAGCCTATAAAGTATGAATTTTCCTAACTTTTGAATTATCTACTAACTAAATTCTGATTAGCACCGATCAATATTCTTTTTTACAGATTTCGTTACCTCCATCAATGTCTCTTTTGTTGTCCAATTTTAAGTGAATTTTTTATGTTTTAATCATAAAGCGCTGCCGCTTCCAATGGGAACCTCAATATCGTGTGATTTGTAGATATTTTTCTTCTGTAGATATTGTAATTTTGGAATTTTATGGATGAAGTAATTAAGCTTGATGATAGGTTAGCTATTACACATAACATTGTTGGGCTATGAATAAATGGGTTTGGTCATCTTGCAATGTAGCGAATTCAAACGGTTTCATTAGAGTTATATGGTTGATTTTATAACTTGAAGTGGTTGTTAAAATTTCATGTAATATTCACTGTCCATATACTGGACGCCTTTGAACTATGACTGTAGATTGTGTTGTGCAATGATTGACCCCCTTAAATGCAGAGTTAATATAACTTTGAATTTAGAATACACTAGTTTTGGAAGTCCCTTCATTTTACTAGATATAGTTTATATAGGTTGTTTTATAATGTAGGCATATGAGACAGCTTAAGCTAGTTAATATGCTTGGTATCTTATAAAACGGCACACAATTTATTGGTGGTTTCTATTAAACAAACACAACGCAACAATAAGTTAGATGTAGATTCCTTTTTATCAAAGATGACTTGGGGATGGTGAAGTTAATAATTTTCATAGCTATCGCACCTGAACCAAATAGTCACATGTAAAAAAAACAAGTGGTGCCTGTTTTCATCGCCATTATCGCTTAGAACATTGTTATTAATATTCTAAAATTACGCTATTTTAATCCCATTTAAAACCTAATATCTTCACCTATTTTAGTCACCATCAAAATAATTCATTTACACGATGCTTGAAAGTTATAAGAAATTTGAATCTACATTTCAACAAGTTGGAAAATTAAATCAGACAATAGTTGGATGAACTTTTTATTCTTGTTTATTTCAGAGGTTCATTCTTCAGCTAACTACAATGCATAGTGTTTAGATACGTAATTCACGCATCAATAGTTTGGAAACCAAGAACAATCTTCCATTTGGTTCAAATGTACGTCACTCGTTAAATAACATGTTTATTGTAAATGTAAATCAATCGTTAAATAATATGTTATCTTTGATTTGGCCTCTATTCATGATAGATTGCTTGATGGAGGCATTGACTTTATGTTTGAAAATTGATTGCTGGGCTACCAGTTATAGTTTATATCAATCTTAAAGCATAATTTTATCACTTAGCAGGGTTGTCAGAGAACTTGCTGCTTCTATTTAATTATTATGGTTTAAAGAGAATTAAATGGAAGTCTTTCAATATATGTGGAATAATGACTCAAAACTACTTATGTCAACTTAATTAAACTTAATGGCATATCTTTACTAAAGCAAAATGCATTACGTATGATTCTATCCCACCTTTTTCCTATTTTATTTTTTCTTTTTTAAATTTGTGTATGAGTTTGTAAATATAACCAATTATATTTATAGTGTTAATAAAATATATTTGTGTTGTTAAGTAACTATTTTAGTGCACCCATGTACCATTAGGAGCGGATGCTTGAAAGGTTTGGGTCAATTCGGTGGTGGATCCCGAAGCCGTTCTATATAGACTTACCATAGACATCTATAGTTTTGGATGATTTTTGCTTGACACAAGGACTTTATCTCTTTTGATCAATATGTATCGGTCCTCCTACTAACATACGTTATGGATTTGGTTATGTTTTTAATAGAGTTATGAATTCACAAATGGTGTGATGTTGAATTTGTTTTGGATTTTTTTGAATGTAAATGATTCGTGTCGTTTCAGGTAATGTGAATGATAACAGTAATTATTAGTGAAATATTGGTTTTAAAAATAATGTTCTGAAATTTTTGGTCAATAACTATTGTGGAAAGAAAAATTATAACCTTTGGTAGATGGTGTAAATAGATTTATTACAATGGTATTTTCGAATACAAATTTAAGATTTGTAGGAAATTCTTAGGTCATCCAAATATGAGATAGTGGCACTAGGCTACTATAGATAATCTTCCAAAAGACTTAGTTCATTCTCATATATTTTAAAGGTTCTATACATCTGAAATACTCAATAACTATTACAAATAGTTTTGACAATTCACTAACACTATGGAGCTTTCGTAGGATCTGGTAAGAAGGATTATAGAATTCAATTAGAAAATGAAAAATATTCTTCTAAAACATACAATAGATTTGATATGTTAATAAACAACATAAATTAAGTATCATAACTCCAAAGCACCATGCACATCTCAAATAAGATAACTCAAATAAAAAGAGCTATAACATCAATGTTCCATAATAAATTTACATAAATGGATGAACACACAAACATCAATCATTCCATGGCTAAAAATGTATATTTACATAAAATAGCAAATCCACATCTTATCTAGCTGTCTGCCATTTAAACACAACAACAACGTGAACCAAGTTCAGCAAGTCGATTGATCCATTTTGGAATTGATTTTCCAGTTAATTTGAAGCAAACATCCTTGCTAAAATGGTTACAGTTCTTTGTAAATAGATTGTAGGAATCACCATTGTAGTTGCGAGAAAGGACGTCCATGAATAAGTGTAACTGGAGTGGATCATAGAAAGTTGTTCCAACCACAATTGATTTCCTGAATTTGTAGTTTGGACATTTTTTGGGTTCTACTTCAAATACACCACATGATGGAAAATCAGCTGCCCCAAACGAATACTCTACTCCATGAACTGTGAGCAAATGTAGGAAATCCTCTATAAGACACTAATGTATTGAATGTCACTCAAATAAATGAAATTTCCTTGATTTTTTTCGAATAGGAATACCAAAGCATTTTAAAGGAAAGTACTTCTTCCCTTTAGTTTTTCTTTTTATGTAAGCATTGGTATACGATGTAATCATGATATGAACCAACTGACCAATCGAATGTACTACTAAAGACTATGTGAACAACTATTGTAATAATACATATAAACCAATGTTAATCACACTTTCGTAGGAAACTTATGTGGTATGTTGGATCTGTAACAATATTAATTTCGAATGATCATCGAAAGAATTTACACTTTAAAACAAGTTTCTACAAAAACTGAGATACAAACATTAGGAATACAACTTAAAATAATAACAAATTTTTTTACAATATTTTATTAGGTAACAATAAAAAATTCATATTAACCATGATTAAATATCATCTCTTTACTTGGTTAATAAATCATCTTAAGTTTACATTGATAAAATGCAGCAGTTTTATTAACGTAAATATCTAGCAAATTCTATGCTAAATAAATGACTATTTTTTACATGTCAAAAACAATATTCTAGTTACATTTCATATATAAAAAATTATGTATGCAAAACCAATAATTCTATAGATAATAAAATAAGAAGCCCTATAACTACATCAACTAGTTCCTATATAATGGAAATGTAAACCAGGCTTAGTTAGGTGCAATAATAAATGAAAATAAAAATAAACAAAAATGTGAAAAATTACCTTCCACTCCAGAGTGAAATGCCCCAAGGCCTGCCTAGTAACATAAACGATTAGTTGAGGTTAAGTCATAAACATTAAGCATAACTGGTGTCTCTGTTGGCCTTCTCTCACGTCTTTCCATTGTCACGCGCTCTAAGCGTGCTGTAATCATTACTAAATATTCTTTCAAGTTCTTTGGATATCCATTTGAGTGATCAACATGTATTCCCGCATCTTCTGTCATGGAACGTAAAGAAGCTAGTTGCGCAATAACATCGACCATTTTTTGCCGCATTTGCTCTTCAGTTTTGGTAGCTTGGTCAAATTTTCTTTTATAAGCTTCCAAGCATTCCTCTTGTTCTAATCAAGTATCATTCTCTCTCTATCTGTATTTGGTTCACCAATCTCATCCCAAATCACCTGTTATAGTAATGTAGTATAAACTAATGACTAGGAAATAAATAAGACTTTCTTCGGTATCTTTTTTCTATATATATTCTCCTCATCTATATATTCATATGATTTTTATCAATCTAGAATATCGATTTGTAATGTTGTTGCCTTATCATACTAGAATATGATAAGAATTATGTAAAAGGTTAAAATAATGTAAACTGATGGAATCAAAACATCATTATTATACCTAAAATGGGTGAATAACAAAATAATTTCACAAAATGTTAAATAATCAATAAATATAAAGTGTTCATCTATAAGACAATTGATCCTTACTTCACAGCTCCAACTAAACTTCACCTTAGGAGCATAGATTGAGCAACTCTGGTTGTCACATTGTAAATGTGGCAAGCAATGAAATTTGAATATTAGTATGTTATGATGGGAGTAAACAACACACGCGACTCTATACTTTTTATAATCTTGCTTCAGTAAGAAAATATTTAATTGCATCCCATAATATAGGAATAAGATTAAAAACTGCAAGGTTGTTAAAGACCACGATAAAGGAAAACAAATCACTTTCAGTTCATTGCTCCATATATTTAGTTGCTTCCATCTACAATAGAGTGAATATAATTTATGTTTTTTAAAAAATTTTATAGTTGATACGTTCTTTAGCAATATTACATCTTTATTAAAATCACTCAAGAATGTTTTTAACGATGTCAAATATTGTAGATTAACCGAAGATATTTAACTCGTGTATAGAGCACTCATGTTGTCTGAAAGGAATGACATGTTTATGTGTTATGTTTTTATGTAAGTGCACCAAATTGGTGATAAAATGTCTTAAATGTAAAATGAGATATATAAAAACTTTACCAAACTTTAGTTTACTAAGAAGATTTTGGTATTTTATCTAATAATCATAAACAAGAAAAAATAGGAATAAACCATTATTACTGTTCCTTAAAAGGGTGTCACTTCTATAATTGCGATGAAGCTTGTCGGCATTTGAAGCACCACAAAAGCATTGTTGTATAGTTCATTTAATCATTATTTAAATTAATTTTGAACCAACCAATATGTACAAAGATGTCAATATCACTAACATAAAAATTTAAACACAAATACGAGCCTATAAAAAAAGTGGTTGGTATAAAAATCAACCACGATATAATCAATCGCACGTTATTCAGCTGCAAAATGAACAAATATAAATAATCTTATTCCGTAGTATGTTTTTAAATTTCTCCATCTATTTTACTACCTTGTTCATGCTTTCACGTTGATTACTACCTAACTAATGTACAACTATGATTTATCAAACAGTTTCATAAATTAGACATACAAACATAGTTACTATAAACTGCAAATTAAACCTATTTTAGAAGATATTAACGGTTTTTTGAAGTATATACAATTATACATCGCTAAAGAACAAAATATAAATAATTTAAAAAGTAATAATACGAAATTCATTTTATAGTTGGTACGTTTATAATTTTAGAGGATTTTTAAGTCAAAATTAGCTTTCCAAAAAGATGAATGGTGCATTTGGTTGCAATAGGAAAAAAATTCAAATTACTACAAACAATGAAATAAAATGAAGAATGCATTTATTAAAAACATATTAGTATTAGTAATTTAGAACCAAGCTTTGATCTAGCCTATATGTAAAGACAAGAGTTTTATTGTCTGGCCTACACAGAACATAAATACATATGTTTGGGTTTTTTTAAGCCCAAATTATTGTTTTTATAAATTAAAATTTTGTTTTCCTTTGGTATATCAAAGAACAATATTACTTATAATAGTTGAAATAAATATAAAAAACATTTTAAAAAGGCATTTAGCCTGAGCTATGCAATTTTTTAGGTTATTGTAAATTACATGTTATTATATCTCAATTATGACCAAGTCATTTATTATATCCAAAAAAATGCATCAACAAATTGGTTGGTATTGCCTTACGAACCTACAAAAATAATTTTTTAAGTAATACCTCATGATAAATAAAGTTAGAATGATATTAACTACTTATTTGAGTCAAGGTGGTAAGGCCTTTCAATAAGAAATTGATTAAAGTTATCTAAGCCAAATAAATTGTCCTTCCCTTGAAAACTGATTTTATGTTGGGTTTAATTAATCAATTCCTTCGTTTCAAGCACTGTAGAATAAAGGGTTGGACTTGAGATTATATCATAGGAGAACATGTCAAATGTTTTAGATTTTAATGTATACTTAATTTTATGATGGATTTGACATGTTCTTTTTCTAGAAATACCTATTAACATTTGACATGCAAAATTAACGCAAAATAGTAACGTCGTAGTTTTTATAATTAATATTTGACATACACAATTCATTGGAATTTAAATTGTATTCAAAACATTTAATATACTTTATTTTCTAATTAATAATGCACCTACAAATGAAAGGGCTCTTGGAGTTAATATTTAGTAAAAATTAATTATGGAGATAAATTTTATATTTAACATACATATATCAAAGAGGAAGCTTTAAAGATACATAAATTATCTGAATATATAAAACCTAACAAAGAAAACCAAAATACAAAATACACTAAAATAAATGGCCAATTCTAACAACACTCCACTTTCTTCCTACATGGCGTTTTATTAAAAATCACACACCACATTTTTCTTTCTTACTCCATTTTATTTTGAAATTACACTTGTTTCTTTTATCCCACTCATTCTTATTTTCCACTCTTCTCATGGCAATAATAAAACATTCTCATCTCACAACATTTAAAAAATTCTTAACGATCATCGACAATTTAATCTTCTTTTTTTATCCAATAATGCAATTTAAAAGAGAAAAAACATGCTACAGCTTAATAAAGTATAAAAATGATAGGAAGCTTATGTAATATATTTCATGCATACTAGGTTGATTATTATTCCACATGGACTATGCACTATCTTAGTAGCAATTCAAGTATTAAATAGGCTTGGTTGATATCATATCCTAGTTACTATATATGAAACGTAGAAAACATACATAGTTATTTTCCAGTAATAAGATATCTTCTTTAAAAATTCTACCCTTATATTCATGAAAGTATACCAAAATGCTATAGCACTGAAAAATGAAATATTATGATAAATATTATGAATTTTACCTAGAGAGGTATAGAGTGAAGAATGGAAATGAGTTTATATAAAGAATGACAAATTCTCTCCAGACTTCTCCTTTAATTATTATTACCTTCATCTCGTATTTATTTGGCATTAAAAGAATTCATTGACTCTTTAATCTATTTTAATTCAAATGAAATGATTTTTTTGACTGCGTAATTATGGAATTAATTATAGAAGTTGATTGCAAATTATCAAAATTTTCCTAATTGATTAAGTATGCTATATATAAATTTATCAATCGATTAATAACTTTTGTTAATTTACCGAGTAACTTCAGAATTAGTAAATCAACCAATTAGTTTCCTCTAACTAAATGAGGCAATTAATTTCCTTTAATTAACAATTTTGTTGAAATTAAAGAAAATCAATTCATTTTCAAAATTATACTTTCACTAAAATTAAATATAAATTTCGTGCGAAAATTATCAGAAAACTCCTTAATTGACTATGCAATATGCTAATAAATCAATTGATTAGTATCGTTTTTAAACCTATTTATTGATTATGCAATTAAATGACTTTTACCATGTAATCAATTTTTTTATATTATGAATGCTTGTGCGTGTATAGTAAGCATAATATGTATATAGTCCTAATCACTTATTTTATCGATATAATCATTCCAACATGTTATTACTTTGTTTCACTTTCTATAAAGTTATTTTACACATAAGGTCTTATTTCAATATCTCGCAATCAATTTTGTATCTTTCGCTGCTCTTAGTTACTAAAACATGGAAAGAAAACCCAAGTCTCAATAGAACAACGGGGAATTAAGGTAAAATTTCCATCAAATCTTAATATAGGAGATGAAAATTGTGCATACTCTCCTAGACATTTTGTAACAAATAGTATCTAATTCTAGTCTTCAATATAGATTATAGTGCAATGCAAATTAAAATCTAACTAAATTATACAAATGACCGAAAAGTTTACCAAATGATTTTATCTTTGCTACTATGCAATAGCGTCAGCAATGCTAGATTACTCATTGTCAAAAGATTTTGGAGTTTGCATATTATTGAATTGGGTACAAGATTATATTCCAAATTTTGGTTAATTTCAAATTTCGTTGATTGGTCAACAATAAATGCTTTCCATTCATAATTAAAAAATATCTTGTTCAAAATAATAGATTTCAAATGGTTTTGGTTATGAAATTGGTTGCACGGGACTCTGAAATTGGGAAACATAATTCTTCACACTACTACAAAATCAGGTTGTCACTTTTTTTTCTTTTTTGCTACCCAGTTCAATCTTTCTGACTTGATAACAGCTTAAAGTTTAAAGCCGCTTAGATAGAAATATATAGAGAAAGCGTAGGATTATTTTCAAAATTATATAGTTATATGGAACTATATATTCGTATATCGTTTTCAGTCCTTTTTATTCATTGTTTGACCAGTTCGTAAGTAAGCTTTGATTATTTATCTAATTTATCGCATGTTTTTAATACAAATATATATATATATATATATATTATAATGATGATGTTAAGATATATTGGAGAAGATCTCACTATTTGATATTTACCTGTATTATTTGTACTTTTCCCAGTTAGAATATTTCCTATTATATTATTACTTAGGCTTCAAGTAACTAAGATATAAATATAAATCATGTATTTTTGTATATCAATTAAGCCATTAGTAAAAGTATTGACTTTTAATGATTGTTAAATTTTTTTCTCTCCCCCTCTTCTTCTTTTATATTTTATTTTATTAAATAATTTCAACAAATGATAAATGCCAAAAATTTCACATATTTGTTTGGTTTAATTTATCTTGAATAATTGAGTTCATGTTAAAATTGAAAGAAAGATTGGAGTTTAGAAATTATCACTACAACAAAATTGCCCTAATATAGCTATATTTTTTTGCAATGGTCATAATCTACCAGTTGTAATTAAGGTTTTTACAACGTTTTGTTTCAGAAAGTTGTAATAAACTTACTTTCAACAACTTTTTTTTTAGTTGTTTCATAAGGATATTACAACTATTTTTCTTTTGCCAATTGTAATAGATGTTAATTTTCACCAACTCCTTGGTTATGCTAGTTATAATAGATACCTATTAGCTCCTTTTGGTCGCCTATTGTAATAAATAATTAATATGTAATAAGTAACAATTAATAATTACAATTAAATTAAAATAATTAACAATTAATAAAAAATTAATAATAAATAATAATAAAATAAATGATACTTAAATAATATTAAGAATTAGATATTAATGGCAAACATGTTTGGTTTCAGTTGGTTCGTATTTCATAATAGGAGAATACAGGTCACGGGTTAAATCCTAGAGATGTACCTTGTTGAAATTAATGGAGCATGCTAAATAATAATAATAA
This sequence comes from Allium cepa, assembly GCA_030765085.1. Taxonomy (NCBI): domain Eukaryota; kingdom Viridiplantae; phylum Streptophyta; class Magnoliopsida; order Asparagales; family Amaryllidaceae; genus Allium; species Allium cepa. The sequence goes on from CM060938.1 coordinate 237,283,542, forward strand.
TTAATTATTAATGTATAATATTTAAAAACTGCTATTAAATACTAATAATTAATTATTAACTTGAAATATGAAATAACCATATTAATAATTAATTATTAATTTACATTTAATAATTAATCAATGATAAATTAATTAACAATCAACAATCAGTCAATAAATAATAAATAATAAATATTTAATAATACTTAATAATTATTATTAAAAAATAGTAACTAATAATAAGTAATATAAAAACTATAATAATTAGTTAAACAAAAGTTAAACAGTAATAACTAAAAGCTAAAATTTAATATCAAATAATAACAATAATTAACAATTTAATTAGATAATAATAATTATAGATTATTTTGAAATATGAAATCATTACTATTAATATTCAGTAATCCACCTAAGTGAAATATACTTTCTTAATTAATTTAGAAATTCGTATAATATTTAAATATAAATTGTCACTTATGGTTCTATCTTCAGCAAGCAAGCAAAGCTTTTGAGCGGTCCAACCATATGTTGCATGTATGATAATTTTTTCTGTTTTACTTATAAAAATTAAAATAAATAATATTTTTGTATAAAATATTTTCCCTATTAAATAATAGATAACTAATAAATAACTTTTACTAATTAAGATTTAATATATTAAAATTAATAATAATTATTGTTAATTAGTAATATAAACATATTAACTAACATTTAATAATTTATATTCAATTATAATTACGGGTTTTATATAATAATTGCTAGCAGTAATTATTAATTACTTTTGAATATACAAAAGTAGGTAATTAATAATCGTAATTGTTGTATAATAAAATGTAGATAATAATTAACATTAGTAATATTCAGTTATAATTAAGAAGTAATAATTAATAATTAAGAAGTAATAATTAAGAAGTAATAATTAATAATTACTATTCATTATCTATAATTAATAATTAAGACTAATATTTAATATTTAACATTTAATAAGTAATATTTGGAAATTTTGTCTAAAATAAATTCAAAAATATTCATATAACTTAGAAAACATTCGTAAAATTTGAAAATACCATTTTGAAATTTTCAAAAAATTTAATTAAAATATTTAAAATTTTGAATTTATTTAAAATAAAGAAAAAAGTATTTATTAAGTTTAAAGTCCATAAAATTTAAATACAATATGAAAATATTCAAAAAAAAATTAAAATTCAAAAAAGTTAAAAAAATTATAAATTCGAATAATAATATTATGTTAGTAATTATTATTTTCATATACATGTGGATGTTCACTTTTGTACTCAGTTGAATTTTTGTTCATGCATCCAAATATTGGACCCAAATTCCAAAACTAAGTTTGGCTCCGACTTACTTTTCGTTCCCCTTTCTCAAATCCGTGGCTCTCTCGTTCTCATCGATCAGTACTATTTTCTTCAATTCCTCTTGCTTTTTATTCCTTATCGTTTGTTCTCTAACTGGCTTGCCACCATCGCCATCAACTACTTCACATACGACTGGGCCAACTTGCCTTTACCCACTACGACCCATTATTGCGCCAAATTAGAAAGCTTGAAGCGAAGTCGATCTCTGCCTGGAAAGCATAGGCAAAGGCTCTTCCATGCCCTCGCCACTCGATTCACCACGTCGATCTCCTCATTTCGTCCGTCGAACAAGCAAAGATCTTAATGCCGCTGGCTCCAGAAGCAACTATTAGGTAACCATGCACATTTCCTTTAGGTGTTTATCCATCATGTGCATCTATTAGGTGACCATGCTATTTTAAGTATTAGTACCTGCATTAGTTTAAAATAACATACAATTAAAACCATACAGACTTTATTCATGAGAAAGATTAGTAATATAATATATCATATTTGAGTTCTCGTTTCGTTATTGTGAGCATAGTAGTAGTTCTTTCTAGCTTCTAACTTGTAAAGGAGTACAAAATAGCATACAAGATCTTAGCGTTAGTTCCTCAAATTTTTTTTGCAAAAACAAATTATTTTCCTTTTATAGTTTTGCAACTAATTTCGATTACATTTTCCAAAGCATATAAGACAAATGGCATGTTTAAAATAGTATTAGGTTGTCTTGTGACCTAGGCAAAGGATTTTCGCTCTTGGTTAACAATTATTAAAAATTTAGCAATTTACAATAATGTATATATATCTTTTACTTAATTAGCATTATTATTTGCTAATTAGAATCATTTTAGGCCATAATATTTAGGACTATTTTCTGTAGCCTATAAAGTAGGTATTTTCCTAACTTTTGAATTATCTACTAACTAACATTCTAATTCACACTGATCAGTATTCTTTTTTACAGATTTTGTTACCTCCCTCAATGTCTCTTTTGTTGGCCAATTTTAAGTGAATTTTTTATGTTTTAATCATAAATCGTTTCTGCTTTCAATGGGAACCTCAATATCGGATGATTTATAGATATTTTTCTTCTGTAGATATTGTAATTTTGGAATTTTATGGGTTAAGCAATTAAGCTTGATGACAGGTTAGCTATTAGCCATAACATTGTTGGGCTATGAATAAATGGGTTTGGTCGTATTGCAATGTAGCGAATTAAAACGGTTTCATTAGAGTTATATGGTTGATTTTATAACTTGAAGTGGTTGTTAAAATTACATGTAATATTCACTGTCCATATATTAGAGACTTTGAACTATGATTGTAGATTGTGTAGTGCAATGATTGACCTTTTCTTAAATTCAAGGTTTATTTAACTTTGAATTTAGAATACACTAATTTTTGGAAGTCCCTTCATTTTACTGGATATAGTATATATAGTTTGTTTTATAATGTAGGCATATGAGACAGCTTAAGCTAGTTAATATGCTTGGTATCTTATAAAGCGGCACACAATTTATTGGTGGTTTCTACAATAAGTTAGATGTAGATTCTTTTCTATCAAAGATCACTTGGGGATGGCGAAGTTAATAATTTTCACAACTATCGCACCCGAACCGAATATTCACATGTAAAAAAACAAATGGTGCCTGTTTTGATCGCCATTATTGCTTAGAACATTGTTATCAATATTCTAAAATTATGCTGTTTTAATCCTATTTAAAACCAAATATCTTCACCTATTTTAGTCACAATCAAAATAATTCATTTACATGATGCTTAAAAGTTATACCAAATTTGAATCTACATTTCAACAAGTTGGAAAATTAAATCAGACAACAGTTGGATGAACTTTTTATTCTTATAATTTTCAGAGGTTCATACTTCAGCTAACTATACTACGTAATGTTTAGATATGTAATTCACGCATCAATAGTTTGGAAACCAAGAATAATCTTCCATCTTGTTCAAATACATCACTCGTTAAATAACATGTTTATTGTAAATGTAAATCAATCGTTAAATAATAGGTTAGCTTTGATTTGGCCTCTATTCATTATAGATTGCTCGAGGGAGGCATTGACTCTATGTTTGAAAATTGATTGCTAGGATACCAGTTATAGTTTATATCAATCTTAAAGCCTGTTTTTGTCATTTTGCATGGTTGTCAGAGAACTTGCTACTTCTATTTAATTATTATGGTTTCAAGAGAATTAAATGGAAGTCTTTCAATATATGTGGAATAATTACTCAAAACTACTTATGTCAACTTAATAAAACTTAATGGCATATCTTTACTAAAGCAAAATACATTACGTATGATTCAATCACCCTATTTTTTCGTTTTTTCTTTTTTAGATTTTTGTATGAATTTGTAAATATAACCAATTATATTTATATTGTTAATAAAATATATTTGTATATGTAAATAACTATTTTAGTGCACCAATGTACCATTAGGAGCCGATGCTTGAAAGGTTTGGGTTGATTCGGTAGTGGATCCTGAAGCCGTTCTATATAGACTTACTATAGACATCTATAGTTTTGGACAGGCGGTTGGGATGATTTTTGCTTGACACAAGGAATTTATCTCTTATGATCAATATGTATCGGTCCTCCTATTAACATATGTTATGGATTTGGGTATGTTTTTAATAGAGTTATGAATTCACAAATGGTGTAAAGTTGAACTTGTTTCGGATTTCTTTGAACGTAAATGATTCGTGTTGTTTCAGGTAATGTGAATGATAACCGTTATTATTAGTGAAATATTGGTTTTAATAATAACGTTCTGAAATTTTTGGTTAATAACAGTTGTGGAAAGAAAAATTATAACCTTAGGCAGATAGTGTAGATAGATTTATTACAACGACATTTTTGAATACAAATTTAAGATTTGTAGGAAATTCTTAGGTCAGCCAAATATGAGATAGTGGCACTAGGCTACTATAGATAGTCTTCCAAAAGACGGTTCATTCTCATATATTTTAAAGGTTCTATACATATGAAATACTCAATAACTATTACAAATAGTTTCGACAATTCCCAAATAATATGGAGCTTTCATAGTATTGGTAAGAAGGATTATAAAATTCAATTAGAAAATGAAAAATATTCTTCTAAAACATACAATAGATTTGATATATTAATAAACAACACAAATTAAGTGTCGTAACGCCAAAGCACCATGCACATCTCAAATAAGATAACTCAAATAAAAAGAGCTATAACATAATGTTCCATAATAAATTTACATAAATGGATGTACACATAAATATCAAACACTCCCTGGCTAAAAATGTATATTTACATAAAATAGCAAACCTACATCTTATTTGGCCATCTATGCCATTTAAACGCAACAACAACCTGGACCAAGTTTAGCAAGTCGATTGATCCATTTTGGAATTGATTTTCCAGTTAATTTGAAGCAAACATCATTGTTAAAATGGTTACAGTTCTTTGTAAATAGATTGTAGTAATCACCACTGTAGTTGCGAGAAAGAACATCCATGAATAAGCATAACTGGAGTGGATCATAGGAAGTTATTCTAACGACAATTGATTTCCTGAATTTGTAGTTCGGACATTTTTTGGGTTCTACTTAAAATACACCACATGATGGAAAATCAGCTGCCCCAAACGGATACTCTACTCCTTGAACTGTGAGGAAATCCTCTATAAGACACTAATGTATTGAATGTCACTCAAATAAATGAAATTTCCTCGATTCTTTTTTTCAAATAGGAAACCAAAGCATTTTAAAGGAATGTACTTTTTCCCTTAAGTTTTTCTTTTTATGTAAGCATTGGTATTCGATGTAATCATGACATGAACCAACTGACCAGTCGAATGTACAACTGAAGACTATGCGAACAACTATTGTAATGGTATGTTGGATCTGTAACAATATTAATTTCGAATGATCTAGATAGAATTTACACTTTAAAACAAGTTTCTACAAGAACAGAGATACAAACATTAAGAATACAACTTAAAATAATAACAATTTTAACAATATTTTATTTGGTAACAATAAAAAATTCATGTTAAGCATGATTAAATATCATCTCTTTACTTGGTTGATAAATCATCTTAAGTTCACATTGATAAAATGTAGCAGTTTTATTAAGGTAAATATCCAGTAAATTCTACGCTAAATAAATGACTATTTTTAACTTGTCAACAACAATATTCTATTCACATTTCATATATAAAAAACTATATATGCAAAACCAATAATTCTATATAATAAAATAAGAAGCCCCATAACTACAGCAACTAGTTCCTATATAATGGAAATGTGAACTAGGCTTAGTTAGGTGCAACAATAAATGAAAATAAAAACAAACAAAAATGTGCAAAATTTCCTTCCACTCCAGAATGAAATGCACCGAGGCCTGCCCAGTAACATAAACGATTAGTTGAGGTTAAGTCATAAATGTTAAAAGTAACTATTTGTCACGTCTTTCCATTGTCATGCGCTCTAAGCGTGCGGTAATCATTACCAAATATTCTTTCAAGTTCTTTGGATATCCATTAGACTGATCAACATGTATTCCCGCATCCTCTGTCGCGGAACGTAAAGAAGCTAGTTGCGCAATAAAATAGACTATTTTTTGGCGCAATTCCTTTGTTTCAAGCACTCTAAAGGATTGGACTTGAGATTATATCATAGGAGAACATTTCAAATGTTTTAGATTTTAATGTATACTTTATTTATGATGGATTTGACATGTTCTTTTTCTGGACATACCTATTAATATTTCACATGAAAAATTAACGCGTAATAGGAACGTTGTGGTTATTATAATTAATATTGACATACACATTTCATTGGAATTTAAATTGTAGTCAAAACAATTAATATACTTAATTTTCTAATTAATAATGCACCTACAGAAGAAAGGGCTCGTGGAGTTGATATTTATTAAAAAATAATCATGGAGATAATTTTTATATTTAACATACATATATCAAAGAGGAAGCTTTAACGATACATAAATTATTTGAATATATAAAACCTAATAAAGCAAACCAAAGCACATAATACACTAAAATAAATGGCCAATTCTAACGCACCACTTTCTTCCTATACGGTGTTTTATTAAAAAAACACACACCATTTTTTTCTTTCTTACTCCATTTTATTTTGAAATTACCCTTGTTTCTTTTATTCCGGTTATTCTTATTTTCCACTCTTCTCATGGCAATAATAAGAGATTCTCATCTCACAACATTTTAAATATTCTTAACGATCATGGACAATTTGATCTTCTTTTCTTATCCAATAATGCAATCTAAAAGAGAGAAAAACATGCTACAGCTTAATAAAGTATAAAAATGATAGGAAGCTTATGTAATATATTTCATGCATACTAGGTTTATTATTATTCCACATAGACTATGCACTATCTTAGCAGCAATTCAATTATTAAATAGGCATGGTTGCTATCATATCCTAGTTACTATATATGAACCTTAGAAAACATACATAGTTATCTTCTAGTAATAAGATATCTTCTTTAAAAATTCTATCCTTATATTTATGCAAGTATACCAACAAAAGAGAAGGAGATGGAAAATATGAGGACATGAAAAGAACTATAACATCTCTGTAAAAATAATTACAAGCATAAAACAGTCGTTTATTTTCAAAAAAATTAAATTGGCAAAAATGATAAGAATCTTAATTAATTTCAAGAAAAATAGGAAAGAAATAAATGGATATATTTTTTAACAAAAAATAACATATTCCATGGGCTAGCTGATTATACAATAAAAGAATATGAATGTAAATTGCAACACTTATAGATTGTTGATAGAGATATAAATATACTTTGTGTGCAAAATGAAAAATTATTACCTAGGGAGGGAATAGGAAATGAAATGAGAGTAAATATGTGGAAAGAATAACAAAGGTCATACACTGAACTTTTTATGTATTAGAATACTAGGTATAAGATGTGTCTAGAGTATGTCATTAAGTGGAATGAAAATGTGGTTCGTAATATTGAAATACCTAAAGCTCGGCAAGAAGATATTTTCTTTCTGTTTTTTGTATATCATCAACTAAAGGCCTATATGTAGAAGGATCAAAATTCTTCTTCAACATCTGTGAGATCTCAAAGGTTGAAGAGGAAGCAACAACGAATGCGGTTCTAATGGTGGAACCAATAATGGTATCATAGGCGAGGTTGCAAATTGCTAGGTAATTAGTGAAAAGGTGGAGAGGGAAGATTGCAGTTGTGTATGAAAAGCATGAAATGATGAATGTAAGTTTTAGGCAAAGAAATAGTATACGCAGATCTAGGTTTTTGAGTGTTAGAGACAATGGTATGTACAATATGTTTTTGGTTAGCAAAATATTATAGCACTGAAAAATGAAATTTTATGATAAATATTATATATTTTACTTAGAGTGGTATAGAGTGAAGAATGGAAATGGGTTTATATAAAGAACGACAAATTCTCTCTAGACTTCTCCTTTAATTATTATTACGTTCATCTCGTACTTATTTGGCATTAAAAGAATTTATTGACTCTTTAATCTATTTTAAATTCAAATGAAATGCTTTTTTGACTATATAATTGTGGAAATTAATTATAGAAATTGATTGCAAATTATCAAAAGTTTCCTAATTGATTAAGTATGCTATATATAAATTTATCAATCGATTAATAACTTTTGTTAATTTACCGAGTAACTTCAGGATTAGTAAATCAACCAATTAGTTTCCTCTAACTAAATGAGGCAACTAATTTCCTTTAATTAATTATTTTGTTGAAACTAAGGAAAATCAATTCATTTTCCAAATTATACTCTCACTAAAATTAAATATAAATTTCGTGTGAAAATTATTAGAAAACTTCTTAATTGACTATGCAATATGCTAATAAATTAATTGATTAGTATCGTTTATAAACCTATTTATTAATTATGCAATTAGATGACTTTTACCATGTAACGAATTTTTTAAAATTATGAATGCTTGTGCTTGTATAGTAAGCATAAAATGTATATACTCCTAATCACTTATTTTATCGATATTATCTTATTAATCATTCCAACATGTTATTACTTCATTTTCAATTTCTATAATGTTACTTTACATATAAGGTCTTATTTCAATATCCCGCAATTAATTTTATATCTTTCGCTACTCTTAGAACCTAAAAAATGGAAAGAAAACCCAAGTCTCAATAGAACAACGGGGAATTAAGGTAAAATTTCAATCAAATCTTAATATAGGAGATGAAAGTTGTGCATACTCTCCTAGACATTTTGTAACAAATAGTTTCTAATTCTAGTCATGAATATAGATTGTAGTGCAATGAAAATTAAAATCTAACTAAACTATATAAATGACCTAAAAGTTTACCAAATGATTGTATAGTTGCTACTATGCAATAGCGTCAGCCATGCTAGATTGCTCATTGTCAAAAGATTTTGGAGTTTGTATATTATTAAATTGGGTACAAGATTATATTCCAAATTTCGGTTAATTTCAAATTTCATTTATTGGTCAACAATAAATGCTTTCCATTTATAATTAAAAAATATCTTGTTTAAAATAATAGATTTCAAATGGGTTTTGATATGAAATTGGTTGCACGGGAATCTAAAATTTGAAAATATAATTCTTCGCACTACTACAGAATTAGGTTGTTACGTTTTTTTCTTTTTTCCTACCCAGTTCAATCTTTCTGACTTGATAACAGCTTGAAATTTAAAGCTGCTTACATAGAAATAGGTAGAGAAAGCGTAGGATTATTTTTAAAATTTAATAGTTATATGGAACTATATATTCGTATATCGTTTTCAATCCTTTTTATTCATTGTTTGACCAGTTTGTAAGCAAGCTTTGATTCTTAATCTAATTTATTGCCTGTTTTTACTACAAATGCATACATACATACATACATACATACATACATACATACATATATATATATATATATAGTAATGATGAAGTTAAGGCATATTGCAGAAGATCTCACTATTTGATATTTACCTATTTTATTTGCACTTTTCCTAGTTAGAATATTTTCTATTATATTATTACTTAGGCTTCAAGTAACTAAGATATAAATATAAATCACGTATTTTTGTATATCAATTAAGCCATCAATAAAAGTACCGACATTTAGTGATTGTTAATTTTTTTCCTCTCCCCCTCTTTTTCTTTTATATTTCATTTTGTTAAATAATTTCAGCAAATGATAAATGCCAAAAAAATTGACATATTTGTTTGGTTTAATTTATCTTGAATAATTGAGTGCATGTTAAAAGTGAAAGAAAGATTGGAGTTTAGAAATTATCACTACAACAAAACTGCCCTAATATAGCTATATTTTTTGCAATGGTCATAATCCACTAGTTGTAATTAAGGTTTTTACGACATTTTATTTCAGAAAGTTGTAATAAACTTACTTTCAATAACTTTTTTTGTTAGTTGTTGCACATGGATATTACAACTATTTTTCTTTTGCCAATTGTAATAGATGTTAATTTTCATCAATTCTTTTGTTGTGCTGGTTATAATAGATACCTATTAGCTCCTTTTGGTCGCCTATTGTAATAAATAATTAATATGTAATAAGTGATAATTAATAATTAAATTAAAATAATTAACAATAAATAAGAATTTAATAACAAATAATAATTAAATAAATGACACTTAAATAATAATAAAATTAGATATTAATGGCAAACATGTTCGGTTTCAGTTGGTTGGTATTTCATACTACGAGACTATTGGTCACGGGTTCGATCCTAGTGATGTACCTTGTTGAAATTAATGGGGCATGCTGAATAATAATAATAATTAATTATTAATGTATAATAATTAAAAACTGCTATTAAATACTAGTAGTTAATTATTAACTTGAAATATGAAATAACCATATTAATAATTAATTAGTAATTAATATTTAATAATTAATCAATAATAAATTAATTTGCAATCAACATTCAGTCAACAAATAATAAATAATAAATATTTAATTATAATTAATAATTACTACTAAATTATAGTAATTAATAATTAGTAATATAAAAATTATAATATTAGGTTGTTATGTTTTTTTCTTTTTTCTTACCCAGTTCAATCTTTCTGACTTGATAACAGCTTGAAATTTAAAGCTGCTTACATAGAAATATGTAGAGAAAGCGTAGGATTATTTTCAAAATTTTATAGTTATATGGAACTATATATTCGTATATCGTTTTCAGTCCTTTTTATATATTGTTTAACCATTTTGTAAGTAAGCTTTGATTCTTCATCTAATTTATTCCCTATTTTTACTACATATATATATATATATATATATATATATATATATATAGTAATGATGATGTTAAGGCATATTGGAGAAGATCTCACTATTTGATATTTACCTATATTATTTGCACTTTTCCTAGTTAGAATATTTCCTATTATATTATTACTTAGGCTTCAAGTAACTAAGATATAAATATAAATCATGTATTTTTGTATATTAATTAAGCCATTAATAAAAGTATCGACTTATAGTGATTATTAAATTTTTTCCTCTCCCCCTCTTCTTCTTTTATATTTCATTTTATTAAATAATTTCAACAAATGATAAATGCCAAAAAAATTACGTATTTGTTTTGTTTAATTTATCTTGAATAATTGAGTGCATGTTAAAAGTGAAAGAAAGATTGGAATTTAGAAATCATCACTACAACAAAACTGCCCTAATATAGCTATATTTTTTGCAATGGTCATATTCTACTAGTTGTAATTAAAGTTTTTACAACGTTTTATTTCAGAAAGTTGTAATAAACTTACTTTCAACAACTTTTTTGGTTAGTTGTTGCATATGGATATTACTACTATTTTTCTTTTGCCAATTGTAATAGATGTTAATTTTCATCAAATCTTTTGTTATGCTAGTTATAATAGATACCTATTAGCTCCTTTTGGTCACCTATTGGAATAAATAATTAATATGTAATAATAAATAATTAATAATTAAAATTAAATTAAAATAATTAACAATTAGTAAGAATTTAATAACAAAAGATAATTGAATAAATGATACTTAAATAATAATAAAATTAGATATTAATGGCAAAAATGTTTGGTTTCAGTTGGTTGGTATTTCATTTTATGAGATTACAGGTCATGGGTTCGATCGTAGAGATGTACCTTGTCGAAATTATTGGAGCATGCTAAATAATAATAATAATTAATTATTAATGTATAATAATTAAAAACTGCTATTACATACTAATAATTAATTATTAACTTGAAATATGAAATAACCATATTAATAATTAATTATTAATTAATATTTAATAATTAATCAATAATAAATTAATTAACAATCAACATTCAGTCAAAAAATAATAAATAATAAATATTTAATTATAATTAATAATTACTACTAAATAATAGTAATTAATAATTAGTAATATAAAAATTATAATAATTAGTTAAATAAAAGTAAAACAGTAATAATTAAAAGCTAAAATTTAATATCAAATAATAATAATAATTAAAAAAATTAATTAGATAATAATAATTATAGATTATTTTGAAATATGAATTAATTACTATTAATATTTAGTAATCCACCTAGGTGAAATATACTTTCTTAATGAATTTAGAAATTCGTATAATATTTAAATATAAATTGTCACTTATGGTTCTATCTTCAGCAAGCGAGCAGAGAATTTGAGCGGTCCAACCATATGTTGCATGTATGATAATTTTCCTATTACTTATAAAAATTAAAGTAAATAATATTTTTGTATAAAATATTTGCCCTATTAAATAATAGATAATTACTAAATAACTTTTACTAATTAAGATTAAATATATTAAAATTAATAATAATTATTATTAATTTGTAATATATACAGATTAACTAACGTTTAATCATTTACATTCAATTATAATCATGGGTTTTATATAATAATTGCAAGTAGTAATTATTAATTACAATTGAATATACAAAAGTTGGTAATTAATAATCGTAATTTTTGTATAATAAAATATAGATAATAATTAACATTATTAATATTCAGTTATAATTAAGAAGTAATAATTAATAATTAAGAAGTAATAATTAATAATTACTATTCATTGTCTAATAATTAATAATTAAGACTGATATTTAATATTTAATAAGTAATATTTTGAAATTTTGTCTAAAAGAAGTTTAAAAATATTCATAAAACTTAGAAAACTTTCGTAAAATTTTAAAATACCATTTTTGAAATTTTCATAAAATTTAATTAAAATATTTAAAATTTTGAATTTATTTAAAATAAAGAAAAAAGTATTTATTAAGTTTAAAGTCCATAAAATTTAAATACAATATGAAAATATTCAAAATTTTATAAAATTCAAAAAAGTTAAAAAAATAACATTCGAATAATACAAATATTATGTTAGTAATTATTATTTTCATATGCATGTGGATGTTCACTTTTGTAATCAGTTGAATTTTTGTTCGTGCATCCAAATATTGGACCCAAATTCCAAAACTAAGTTTGGCTCCGACTTACTTTTCGTTCCCCTTTCTCAAATCTGTGGCTCTCTCGTTCTCATCGATCACTACTATTTTCTTCAATCCTTCTTGCTTTTTATTCCTTATCATTTGTTTTCTAAGTGGCTTGCCACCATCGCCATCAACTACCTCACATTCGACTGGGCCAACTTGCCTTTACCCACTACGACCCATTATTGCACCAAATTAGAAAGCTTGAAGTGAAGTCGATCTCTGCCTGCAAAGCATAGGCAAAGGCTCTTCCATGCCCTTGCCACCCGATTCTCCATGTCGATCTCCTCATTTCCTTAATGCCGCTATTAGGTGACCATGCACATTTCCTTTATGTGTTTATCCATCATGTGCATTTATTAGGTGACCATGCTATATTAAGTATTAGCACCAGCATTAGTTTAAAATAACATACAATTAAAACCACACAAACTTTATTCATGAGAAAGTTTAGTAATATAATATATCATATTTGAGTTCTCGTTTCATTGTTGTGACTATATTATTAGTTCTTTCTAGCTTCTAACGTGTAAAGGAGTACAAAATAGCATACAACATTTTAGCATTAGTGTCTCAAATTGTTTTTACAAAAACAAACTATTTTCCTTCTATAGTTTTGCAACTAATTTCGATTACATTGGCCAAAGCATACAAGACAAAAGGCTTTTTAAAATAATATTAGGTTGTCGTGTGACCTAGGTAATGAATTTTCGCTCTTGGTTAACAATTATTAAAAATTTAGCAATATACAATAATGTATAAATGTCTTTTACTTAATTAGCATTATTGTTTGCTAATTAGAATCATTTTAGGCCATAATATTTGGGACTATTTTCTGTAGCCTATAAAGTATGTATTTTCCTAACTTTTGAATTATCTACTAACTAACATTCTGATTCACACTAATCAATATTCTTTTTTACATATTTCGTTACCTCCATCAATGTCTCTTTTATTGGCCAATTTTAAGTGAATTTTTTTTGTTTTAATCATAAAGCGTTGCTGCTTTCGATGGGAACCTCAATATCATGTGATTTGTAGATATTTTTCTTCTGTAGATATTGTAATTTTGGAATTTTATGGGTGAAGCAATTAAGCTTGATGATAGGTCAACTATTACACATAACATTGTTGGGCTATGAATAAATGGGTTTGGTCGTCTTGCAATGGAGCGAATTCAAACGATTTCATTAGATTTATATGGTTGATTTTATAACTTGAAGTGGTTGTTAAAATTACATGTAATATTCGCTGTCCATATACTGGACGCCTTTGAACTATGACTGTAGATTGTGTTGTGCAATGATTGACCCTTTCTTAAATGCAGAGTTAATTTAACTTTGAATTTAGAATACACTAGTTTTGGAATCCCTTCATTTTACTGGATACAGTTTATGTAGTTTGTTTTATAATGTAGGCATATGAGATAACTTAAGCTAGTTAATATGCTTGGTATCTTATAAAACGGCACACAATTTATTGGTGGTTTCTATTAAACAAACATAACACAACAATAAGTTAGATGTAGATTCTTTCTGTCAAAGATGACTTGGGGATGGCGAAGTTAATAATTTTCACAGCTATCGTACCTGTACCGAATAGTCACATGTAAAAAAACAAATGGTGCCTGTTTTCGTCGCCATTATCGCTTAGAACATTGTTATTAATATTCTAAAATTATGCTATTTTAATCCCATTTAAAAGCAAATATCTTCACCTATTTTAGTCACAATCAAAATAACTCATTTACACGATGCTTGAAAGTTATATGTAATTTAAATCTACATTTCAACAAGTTGGAAAATTAAATCAGAAAAAAATTGGATGAACTTATTATTCTTATTTATTTCAGAGGTTCATACTTCAGCTAACTGCATTGCATAGTGTTTAGATATGTAATTCACGCATCAATAGTTTGGAAACCAAGAACAATCTTCCATTTTGTTCAAATGTACATCACTCGTTAAATAACATGTTTATTGTAAATGTAAATCAATCGTTAAATAATATGTTATCTTTGATTTGGCCTCTATTCATGATAGATTGCTTGATGGAGGCATTGACTCTATGTTTGAAAATTGATTGCTAGGCTACCAGTTATAGTTTATATCATTCTTAAAGCACAATTTTTTCACTTTGCAGGGTTGTCGGAGAACTTGCTACTTCTATTTAATTATTATGGTTTAAAGAGAATTAAATGGAAGTCTTTCAATATATGTGGAATAATGACTCAAAACTACTTATGTCAACTTAATAAAACTAAATGGCATATCTTTACTAAAGCAAAATGCATTACGTATGATTCTATCACCCTTTTTTTCCTATTTTCCTTTTCTTTTTTAAATTTGTGTATGAATTTGTATATATAACAAATTATATTTGTATTGTTACTAAAATATATTTGTATTGTTAAGTAACTATTTTAGTGCACCCATGTACCATTAGGAGCGGATGCTTGAAAGGTTTGGGTCGATTCGGTGGTGGATCCTAAAGCCGTTCTATATAGACTTACCATAGACATTTATAGTTTTGGACAGGCGGTTGGGATGATTTTTGCTTGACACGAGGACTTTATCTCTTTTGATCAATATGTATCGGTCCTCCTACTAACATACGTTATGGATTTGGTTATGTTTTTAATAGAGTTAAGAATTCATGAATGGTGTGATGTTGAATTTGTTTTGGATTTTTTGAATGTAAATGATTTTTGTTGTTTCAGGTAATGTGAATGATAACGGTTATTATTAGTGAAATATTGGTTTTAAAAATAATGTTCTGAAATTTTTGGTTTATACCTGTTGTAGAAAGAAAAATTATAACCTTTGGCAGATGGTGTAAATAGATTTATTACAACGGTATTTTCGAATACAAATTTAAGATTTGTAGGAAATTCTTAGGTCAGCCTAATATGAGATAGTGGCACTAGGCTACTATAGATAATCTTCCAAAAGACTTAGTTCATTCTCATATATTTTAAAGGTTCTATACATCTGAAATACTCAATAACTATTACAAATAGTTTTGACAATTCACTAACACTATGGAGCTTTCGTAGGACATGGTAAGAAGGATTATAGAATTCAATTAGAAAATGAAAAATATTCTTCTAAAACATACAATAGATTTGATATGTTAATAAACAACACAAATTTATTTCATTGCTCCGTATATTTAGTTACTTCCATGTACAATAGAATGAGTATTATTTATGTTTTACAATTTTTTTTTGAAGTTGATACGTTCTTTAACAATATTACATCTTTATTAAAATTACTCAAGAATGTTTTCAACGATGTCAAATATTGTAGTTTAACCGTAGATATTTTACTCATGTATAGTGCATTCATGTTGTCTGAAAGGAATGACATGTTTATGTAATATGTTTTTATGTAAGTGGGCCAAGTTTGTGATAAAATGTCTTAAATGCAAAACGAGATATATAAAAACTTTACCAAACTTTAGTTTACTAAGAAGATTTTGGTATTTTATCTAATAATCATAAACAAGAAAAAATAGGAAATAAACCATTATTACTGTTCCTTAAAAGGGTGTCACTTCTATAATTGCAATGAAGCTTATCAATATTTGAAGCACCACAAAAGCATTGTTGTATAGTTCATTTAATCATTGTTTAAATAAATTTTGAACCAACCAATATGTAAAATGATGTCAGTATCACTAACATAAAAATTTAAACACAAATACAAGCCTATAAAAAAAGTGGTTGGCATAAAATCAACCGCGATATGATCAATCGCACGTTATTCAGCTGCAAAATGAACAAGTCTAAATAATATTATTACGTAGTATGTTTTTAAAATTTTCCATCTATTTTACTACCTTGTTCATGCTTTCATGTTGATTACTACCTCACTAATGTACAACTATGATTTATCAAACAGTTTCATAAATTAGACTTACAAACATAGTTACTATAAACTGCATATTAAACCTATTTTAGAAGATATTAACATTTTTTTGAAGTATATACAATTATACATCACTAAAGAAAAAATATAAATAATTTAAAAAGTAATAATATGAAGTTCATTTTATATTTGGTACGTTTATAATTTTAGAGGATTTTTAAGTCCGAATTGGCTTTCCAAAAAGATGAATAGTGCATTTGGTTGCAATAGGAAAAAAATTCAAATTACTCCAAACAATAAAATAAAAAGAAGAATAAATTTATTAAAAACATATTAGTATCAATAATTTAGAACCAAGCTTTGATCTAGCCTATATGTAAAGACAAGAGGTTTATTGTCTGGTCTACACAGAACATAAATACATATGTTTTGGTTTTTTTAAGCCCAAATTATTGTTTTTAAAAATTAAAATTTTGTTTTGCTATGGTATATCAAAGAACAATATTTCTTATAACAATCAAAATAAATATAAAAAACATTTTAAAAAGACATTTAGCCCGAGCTATGCAATATTTTAGGTTACTGTAAATTACAGGTTGTTATATCTCAGTTATGACCAAGTCATTTATTATATCCAAAAAAATGCATCAAAAAATGGGTTGGTATTGCCTTACGAACCTACAAAAATAATTTTTTAAGTAATACCTCATGATAAATAAAATAAAATGATATTAACTACTTATTTGAGTCAAGGTGGTAAGGCCTTTCAATAAGAAATTTATTAAAGTTATCTAAGCCAAATAAATTATCCTTCCCTTCAAAACTGATTTTATGTTGGGTTTAATTAATCAATTCCTTCGTGTCAAGCACTGTAGAATAAAGAGTTGGACTTGAGGTTATATCATAGGAGAACAGGTCAAATGTTTTAGATTTTAATGTATACTTAATTTTTTGATGGATTTGACATGTTCTTTTTCTAGAAATACCTGTTAGCATTTGACATGCAAAATTAACGCAAAATAGTAACGTCGTAGTTTTTATAATTAATATTTGGCATACACAATTCATTGGAATTTAAATTGTAGTCAAAACATTTAATATACTTTATTTTCTAATTAATAATGCACCTACAGATGAAAGGGCTCTTGGAGTTAATATTTATTAAAAATTAATTATGGAGATAAATTTTATATTTAACATACATATATCAAAGAGGAAGTTTTAAAAATACATAAATTATTTGAATATATAAAACCTAATAAAGCAAACCAAAATACAAAATACACTAGAATAAATGGCCAATTCTATCAACACTCCACTTTCTTCCTACGTGGCGTTTTATTAAAAAACACACACCACATTTTTCTTTCTTACTCCGTTTTATTTTGAAATTACACTTGTTTCTTTTATCCCACTCATTCTTATTTTCCACTCTTCTCATGGCAATAATAAAAGATTCTCATCTCGCAACATTTAAAAAATTCTTAACGATCATTGACAATTTGATCTTCTTTTTGTATCCAATAATGCAATTTAAAAGAGAAAAAAACATGCTAGAGCTTAATAAAGTATAAAAATGATAGGAAGCTTATGTAATACATTTCATGCATACTAGGTTTATTATTATTCCACATGGACTGTGCACTATCTTAGTAGCAATTCAAGTATTAAATAGGCTTGGTTGATATCATAACCTAGTTACTATATATGAACCGTAAAGAGCATACGTAGTTATTTTCTAGTAATAAGATATCTTATTTAAAAATTCTACCCTTGTATTTATGAAAGTATACCAACAAAAGAGAAGGAGATGGAAAATATGAGGACATGAAAAAAAATAAAACATCTTAGTAAAAATAATTATAAGGATAAAACAGTCGTTTATTTTCAAAAAAATAAATTGGCAAAAATGGAATAATGTGGTATGTTAAGAATGAGCCAAAATAAACAACAAACTAATCAAATCGAACCTTAAATAGTTTCTTGTAATTCAAGGAAAATAGGACAGAAATAAATGGATATATTTTTTAGCAAACCATAACATATTCCATGGGCTAGCTGATTATATAATAAAAGAATGGAAAGAAAACCCAAGTCTCAATAGAACAACAGGGAATTAAGGTAAAATTTCCATCAAATCTTAATATAGGAGATGAAAGTTGTGCATACTCTCCTACACATTTTGTAACAAATAGTATCTCATTCTAGTCTTCAATATAGATTTTAGTGCAATGAAAATCAAAATCTAACTAAACTATACAAATGACCGAAAAGTTTACCAAATGATTGTATCGTTGCTACTATGCAATAGCGTCAGCCATGCTAGATTGCTCATTGTCAAAAGATTTTAGAGTTTGTATATTATTGAATTGGGTACAAGATTATATTCCAAATTTTGGTTAATTTCAAATTTCATTGATTGGTCAACAATAAATGCTTTCCATTTATAATTAAAAAATATCTTGTTCAAAATAATAGATTTCAAATGGTTTTTGTTATGAAATTGGTTGCATGGGACTCTAAAATTGGGAAATATAATTCTTCGCACTACTACAAAATTAGGTTGTCGCTTTTTTTTCTTTTTTGCTACCCAGTTTAATCTTTCTGACTTGATAACAGCTTAAATTTTAAAGCTGCTTACATAGAAATATGTAGAGAAAGCATAGGATTATTTTCAAAATTTTATAGTTATATGGAACTATATATTCGTATATCGTTTTCAGTCCTTTTTATTCATCGTTTGACCAGTTCGTAAGTATGCTTCGATTCTTCATCTAATTTATTGCCTGTTTTTAATACATACATACATACATACACACATACATGCATATATATATATATATATATATATACATACATACATATATATTGTAATGATGATGTTAAGACATATTGCAGAAGATCTCACCATTTGATATTTACCTGTATTATTAGTAATTTTCCTAGTTATAATATTTCCTATTACATTATTACTTTGGCTTCAAGTTACTAAGATATAAATGTAAATCATGTTTTTTTGTATATCAATTAAGCCATTTGTAAAAGTATTGACTTTTAATGATTGTTAATTTTTTTTGCTCTCCCCCTCTTCTTCTTTTATATTTTATTTTATTAAATAATTTCAACAAATGATAAATGCCAAAAATTTCACATATTTGTTTGGTTTAATTTATCTAGAATAATTGAGTGCATGTTAAAAGTGAAAGAAAGATTGGAGTTTGGAAATTATCACTACAACAAAATTGCCCTAATATAGCTATATTTTTTGCAATGGTCATAATCCACTAGTTGTAATTAAGGTTTTTACAACGTTTTGTTTCAGAAAGTTGTAATAAACTTACTTTCAACAACTTTTTTTTTAGTTGTTTCATATGGATATTACAACTATTTTTTTTTTTGCCAATTGTAATAGATGTTAATTTTCACCAACTCTTTGGTTATGCTAGTTAGAATAGATACCTATTAGCTCCTTTTGTTCGCCTATTTTAATAAATAATTAATATGTAATAAGTAATAATTAATAATTACAATTGAATTAAAATAATTAATAATTAATAAAAATTTAATAATAAATAATAATAAAATAAATGATACTTAAACAATAATTAAAATTAGATATTAATTGTAACAACCCGCATAGTTATCGATTTATATTTAAATATTTTATTTAAATATTTTGTCGTTAATCGGATATTGGTCCGAAAAGCTACTTTTTGCAAACGGTCAAATTAGGACTCGAGACCACTTCCATTGAGTTCGAAATGCCGTTCACAACCTTTTTAAGTATAAACACCGATAGGTTTGGAGTTAGTGGAATTTCACTAACTTTTCCCGCTTTGGACTTTGGGTTAGTCTAGCCTATTAAGCCCAAGTTCCAACCCCCTTGTCCTCACTCTTCATGAATTTCCTAACTAACTCAAGCTTTGGCATTAATGGTGAAGAGAATGGGAAATTAAAACTCCAAGCACAAATTCAATTGCAAATCCAACATTCAACTCCAAATTCAAGTAGAAGATATTGGATTCAAGCTTTGGATTGCTTCTCCTTGCTTTCAAGCTTCATCTTCATAAATTTTAGTGCAAAGGTGAGATTTTTATCTCACAATTCTAGCCTATAACCATATTGGACTGTTGGGAATGAACCCCTATCATGTTTGCATGTATATTTGCATTTGGTTTGGATTGGATTGGCGAAAAACTCCACTTTTTAGCGTTTTTGGTGAACATCCAGCCTTAGGTCGTTCTGGACCCTTAGGTCGCTCAGGTTCGTGACGCACGCGTGGAAAAGTCGCCTGGACTTAAGTCGTAGGTCGTTTCCGACCTATAATCTCTAGGCAAACGTTAAGTCGCTCGCCCTGGTTTATCTCGTAGGTCGTCTCCGACCTAAGCTCCTGATAAGTCGTTCGAGCTAGGTCGTTGGACCATTTACCTTAGGTCGCTCGTCTACTAAGTCGGCCTGGTTTATCTCGTAGGTCGTCTCCGACCTAGGCTTCTGTTAAGTCATAGGTCGCGTGGTTTTTAGGTCGCATGACCTTTAAACCGATAGGTCGTTGGACCTATAACTCGTTGGGTTGACCCCCTTTAGGTCGTGAACCTTGTTAAGTCGTTCACCCTCTATTTCGTAAGTCGTAAGTCGTTACCGACCTTAAATCTCCTCTGCTAGTTTGGTCGTGTGCTTTTAGTTCGCTCGACTCTGTTAAGTCGTAGGTCGTTGGACCTTAGGTTATTCGCCTTCCTTAAGTCGCTCGACCCCTCCACACTAGGTCGCTCGGCTTGCTTGAGTCGTAGGTCGTTGGACCTTAAGTCGCTTGCCTCCCTTAACTCCAGTTAGGTCGCTCGGCCATTGTGTTAGGTCGCGTGAACCCTTAGGTCGTCAGACCTCATTTTGCTTTAGGTCGAACCCCATAAGCGGTGGCGTTGCCCCGGCACCCCCACCTTGGGAGGTTGCCACCCCCCCGGGACCCCCCCTCCGTAGGGGATCTTATCTGAAAAACATTGAGCTGATTTCCTTGGATTTTATTCACATCTCCGTATCCGATTTTTGTGACTGATTGTTTCTACAATTGCTTCTGTGTTTTGTCACTTTATAATATAAAGGTTTCAATACTAGTAGTAAATATCAAAACTCTTTTAACAAACAATTTCAACTCTATTTTTAATAACAAAGCTCTTTTCTTAAACCGTTTTCCAATCTATTAGTATATACAAACCTTTACCTCACTCGGATGAGAAATCTAATTAAACGACTTAGTAAAACAAGTGGTATGAAACGCTTGCGTTCACTTCGTCGGTTAATTCTTGGACTTGTTCGATTGAACCTCTTGTGACAATTTTATTAGTGAAGATTTACAGTTTGTTTGTAAATATTTAAGTTAAGCAAGTGGTTATGGGACATGAAGCTAAACTTCTATATTCACTAGCTTAGTGTAATTGACACTTCTCGTTGATCATGACGATCATTCTGATGATTTAGACTAGCAACGGTGCGATGTCTCTTGTTGCGAGGTTAGACTAGACACCACTTGTGTGATTCCACTCACGCATACCTTTTTGCTTTTTGGTTAGTCTGGACCTTAATCTGTGTGATTCCATTCACACATGTGGGGTAGCTCCCCTTGGTCTTCGGACCGTCATGTGATAGGCCTCTTTCTCTTTCTCTTTTCTATGATTTCTGGACTTCTTGCATTGATTTCTAGAATTTATGTCATTGACTTGTCATGAGTACAAGTTTGGGGTATGATGCCCTTTCCGAATCTTTGAGAAGATTCTTGTGATATTGATTATCTCTTATTGATTGATCTTCTGTTGATCATTATTTACATACTTATAGTGGTATGTCATTATGGATATTTTATGTTTATGCCATATCTTTTATGTTATATCATGTCATCTGATATTTATAGCTAGACTGATCCGTTTATTATTTTCTTAAATAATACTCGGGTCAGACCGAGATGTTACAGGTGCTTCTGCTTGACTTCTTCCTAGGGATTCATCACTCTGACTTTTGGCTAACTGTTTAGATTAGCAGTTTTTGTTGTATACACTTGAGATATAGATTCATAGTTGTATTCTTTTGTATAGCACGTGTTGCTATTCTTTTGTATTATTGTGGATCTTACTGACCACTTCTCTGATGTACACTTTCATGTGTTAGTTATATATTCATATCTTCTTCCGTCCTTGTGATATGGATGCCTGTGACCGATTTGTGTTATGATTATTTCTATGTTTGTTTCCGAAGGTTATTCATAGCCACCGTGTGATAAGAAATTACATGGATGGTCGCTCCTCAACAGCCTTATTCTCCATGCTAATTGACAGCACTACACCGTAGTGTTCTTGGCTAGTGTGGGTATAGAGGTGGGGCGTCACATTAATGGCAAACATGTTTGGTTTCAGTTGGTTGGTATTTCATACTAGGAGAATACAGGTCACGAGTTCGATCCTAGAGATGTACCTTGTTGAAATTAATGGAGCATGCTAAATAATAATAATAATTGATTATTAATGTATAATAATTAAAAACTGCTATTAAATGCTAATAATTAATTATTAACTTGAATTATGAAATAACCATATTAATAATTAATTATTAATTTATATTTAATAATTAATAAATAATAAATTAATTAACAATCAACAGTCAGTCAATAAATAATAAATAATAAATATTTAATTATACTTAATAATTATTATTAAAAAATAGTAATTAATAATTAGTAATATAAAAATTATAATAATTAGTTAAACAAAAGTTAAATAGTAATAACTAAAAGCTAAAATTTAATATCAAATAATAATAATAGTTAACAATTTTAATTAGATAATAATAATTATAGATTATTTTGAAATATGAAATCATTACTATTAATATTCAGTAATCCACCTAAGTGAAATATACTTTCTTAATGAATTTAGAAATTCGTATAATACTTAAATATAAATTGTCACTTATGGTTCTATCTTCAGCAAGCGAGCAGAGCATTTGAGAGGTCCAACCATATGTTGCATGTATGGTAATTTTTCCTATTTTACTTATAAAAATTAAAATAAATAATATTTTTGTATAAAATATTTGCCCTATTAAATACTAGATAATTAATAAATAACTTTTACCAATTAAGCTTAAATATATTAAAATTAATAATAATTATTGTTAATTAGTAATATAAACATATTAACTAACATTTAATAATTTATATTCAATTATAATTATGGGTTTTATATAATAATTGCTAGCAGTTATTATTAATTACTATTGACTATACAAAAGTAGGTAATTAATAATCGTAATTGTCGTATGATAAAATATAGATAATAATTAACACTATTAACATTCAGTTATAATTAAGAAATAATAATTAATAAGTAATAAGTAATAATAAATAATTATGAAGTAATAATTAATAATTACTATTCATTATCTAATAATTAATAATTAAGACTAATATTTAATATTTAATATATAATAAGTAATATTTTGAAATTTTATCTAAAATAAATTTAAAAATATTCATAAACTTAGAAAACTTTCGTAAAATTTGAAAACACCATTTTGAAATTTTCATAAAATTTAATTAAAATATTTAAAATTTTGAATTTATTTAAAATAAAGAAAAAAGTATTTATTAAGTTTAAAGTCCATAAAATTTAAACATAATACGAAAATATTGAAAAAAAAATAAAATTCAAAAAAGTTAAAAAAATTATAAATTCGACTAATAATATTATGGTAGTAATTATTATTTTCATATGCATATGGATGTTCACTTTTGTAATTAGTGGAATTTCTGTTCGTGCATCCAAATATTGGACCCAAATTCCAAAACTAAGTTTGGCCCCGACTTACTTTTCGTTCCCCTTTCTCAAATCCGTAGCTCTCTCGTTCTCATCGATCACTACTATTTTCTTCAATCCCTCTTGCTTTTTGTTCCTTATCGTTTGTTCTCTAACTGGCTTGCCACCATCGCCATCAACTACCTCACATACGACTGGGCCAACTTGCCTTTACCCACTACGACCCATTATTGCGCCAAATTAAAAAGCTTGAAGCGAAGTCGATCTCTGCCCGAAGAGAGTAGGCAAATGCTCTTCCATGCCCTCGCCACCCGATTGTCCACGTCGATTTCCTCATTTCGTCCGTCGATCAAGCAAAGATCTTAATGCTGCTGGCTCCAGAAGCAACTATTAGGTAACCATGCACATTTCCCTTATGTGTTTATCCATCATGTGCATCTATTAGGTGACCATGCTATTTTAAGTATTAGCACCTGCATTAGTTTAAAATAACATACAATTAAAACCATACAGACTTTATTCATGAGAAAGTTTAGTAATATAATATATCATATTCGAGTCTCGTTTCATTGTTGTGAGCATATTAGTAGCTCTTTTAACGTGTAAAGGGGTACAAAATAGCATACAACATCTTAGCATTAGTGCCTCAAATTGTTTTTGAAAAAACAAATTATTTTCCTTCTATAGTTTTGCAACTAATTTCGATTACATTGGCCAAAGCATACAAGATAAAAGGCATGTTTAAAATAGTATTAGGTGGTCCTGTGACCTTGGTAAAGAATTTTCGCTCTTGGTTAACAATTATTAAAAATTTAGCAATTTACAATAAGTATAAATAACTTTTACTTAATTAGTATTGTTGTGTGCTAATTAGAATCATTTTAGGCCATAATATTTAGGGCCATTTTCTATAGCATATAAAGTATGTATTTTCCTAACTTTTGAATTATCTACTAACAAACATTCTGATTCACACTGATCAATATTCTTTTTTACAGATTTCGTTACCTCCATGAATGTCTCTTTTGTTAGCCAATTTTAAGTGAATTTTTTATGTTTTAATCATAAAGCGTTGCTGCTTTCAATGGGAACCTCAATATCGTAGGATTTGTAGATATTTTTCTTCTGTAGATATTGTAATTTTGGAATTTTATGGGTTAATAAATTAAGCTTGATGACAGGTTAGCTATTACCCATAACATTGTTGGGCTATGAATAAATGGGTTTGGTCGTCTTGCAATGTAACGAATTAAACCGGTTTCATTAGAGTTATATGGTTGATTTTATAACTTGAAGTGCTTGTTAAAATTACATGTAATATTCACTGTCCATATACTGGATGCCTTTGTACTATGACTGTAGATTGTGTTGTGCAATGATTGACCCTTTCTTAAATGCAACGTTAATTTAACTTTGAATTTAGAATAAACTAATTTTTGGAATCCCTTCATTTTACTAGATACAGTTTATATAGTTTTTTTATAATGTAGGCATATGAGACAACTTAAGCTAGTTAATTTGCTTGGTATCTTATAAAACGGCACACAATTTATTGGTGGTTTCTATTAAACAAACATAACACAACAATAAGTTAGATGTAGATTATTTTCTGTCAAAGTTGACTTGGGGATGGAGAAGTTAATAATTTTCACAACTATCGTACCTGAAGCGAATAGTCACATGTAAAAAAACAAACGATGCCTGTTTTCATCACCATTATCGCTTAAAACATTGTTATCAATATTCTAAAATTATGCTATTTTAATCCCATTTAAAACCAAATATCTTCACCTATTTTAGTCACAATCAAAATAATTCATTTACACGATGCTTGAAAGTTATACCAAATTTGAATCTACATTTCAAAACGTTGGAAAATTAAATCAGACAATAGTTGGATGAACTTTCTATTATTATTTATTTCAGAGGTTCATACTTCAGCTAACTATACTGCATAGTGTGTAGATATGTAATTCACGCATCAATACTTTGGAAACCAAGAACAATCGTCCATTTTATTCGAATGTACATCACTCGTTAAATAAAATGTTTATTGTAAATGTAAATCAATCGTTAAATAATATGTTAGCTTTGATTTGGCCTCTATTCATGATAGATTGCTTGATGGAGGCATTGACTCTATGTTTGAAAATTGATTACTAGGCTACCAGTTATAGTTTGTATCAATCTTAAAGCATAATTTTATCATTTTGCAGGGTTGTCCGAGAACTTGCTACTTCTATTTAATTATTATGGTTTCAAGAGAATTAAATGGAAGTCTTTTAACATATGTGGAACAATTACTCAAAACTACTTATGTCAACTTAATAAAACTTAATGGCGTATCTTTACTAAAGAAAAATACATTACATATGATTCTATCACCCTTTTTTTTTCTTTTTTTCTTTTTTAAATTTGTGTATGAATTTGTAAATATAACCAATTTTATTTATATTGTTAATAAAATATATTTGTATTGTTAAGTAACTATTTTGGTGCACCCATGTACCTTTAGGAGCCGATGCTTGAAAGGTTTGGGTCGATGCAGTGGTGGATCCTGAAGCCGTTCTATGTAGACTTACCGTAGACAACAGAGTGAAACGTAAAGAAGCTAGTTGCGCAATAAAATCGACTATTTTTTGGCGCATTTGCTCTTTAGTTTTGGTAGCTTGGTCAATTTTTCTTTATAAGCTTCCAAGCATTCCTCTTGTTCTAACTCAAGTATCATTCTCTCTCTATCTGTATTTGGTTCACCAATCTCATCCCAAACCACCTGTTATACTATTGTAGTAGAAATTAGTGACTAGGAAATAAATAAGACTTTCTTCGATATCTTTTTTTCTTTACATATTCTCCTCATCTATATATTCATATGATTTTTATCAAACTAGAA
Source organism: Allium cepa (assembly GCA_030765085.1). Taxonomy (NCBI): domain Eukaryota; kingdom Viridiplantae; phylum Streptophyta; class Magnoliopsida; order Asparagales; family Amaryllidaceae; genus Allium; species Allium cepa. Next base: position 237,310,975 of record CM060938.1, read on the forward strand.
TATCGATTTGCAATGTTGTTGCCTTATCATACTAGAATATGACAAGAATTATGTAAATGGTTAAAATAATGTAAATTGATGGAATCAAAGCATCATTATTGCACCTAAAATGGGTGAATAACAAAATAATTTCACAAAATGTTAAATAATCAATAAATATAAAGTGTTCATCTATAAGACAATTGATCCTTACTTCACAACTCCAACTAAACTTCACCTTAGGAGCATAGATTGAGCAACTCCGGTTGTCACATTGTAAATGTGGCATGCAATGAAATTTGAATATTAGTATGTTATGATGGGAGTAAACAACACACGTGACTCTATAATTTTTATGATCTTGCTTCAGTAAGAAAATATTTACTTACATCCCATGATATAGGAATAAGATAAAAAACTGCAAGGTTGATGAAGACCACAATAAAGGAAAACAAATCTCTTTTAGTTCATTGCTCCGTATATTTAGTTGCTTCCATCTATAATAGAATGAGTATTATTTATGTTTATCAAATTTTTTTTGAAGTTGAAACGTTCTTTAGCCATATTACATCTTTATTAAAATTACTGAATAATGTTTTTAACGATGTCAAATATTGTAGATTAACCATAGATATTTTACTCATGTATAGAGCATTCATGTTGTCTGAAAGGAATGACATGTTTATGTATTATGTTTTCATGTAAGTGGGCCAAGTTTGTGATAAAATGTCTTAAATGCAAAACGAGATATATAAAAACTTTACCAAACTTTAGTTTACTAAGAAGATTTTGTTATTTTATCTAATAATCATAAACAAGAAAAAATAGGAAATAAACCATTATTACTGTTCCTTAAAAGGGTGTCACTTCTATAATTGCGATGAAGCTTGTTAATATTTGAAGCACCACAAAAGCATTGTTGTATAGTTCATTTAATCATTATTTAAATAAATTTTGAACCAACCAATATGTACAATGATGTCAATATCACTAACATAAAAATTTAAACACAAATACGAGCCTATAAAAAAAATTGGTTGGTATAAAAATCAACCACGATATAATCAATCGCACGTTATTGAGCTGCAAAATGAAGAAATCTAAATAATCTTATTCCATAGCATGTTTTTAAATTTTTCCATCTATTTTACTACCTTGTTCATGCTTTCATGTTGATTACTACCTAACTAATGTACAACTATGATTTATCAAACAGTTTCAATTAGACTTACAAACATAGTTACTATAAACTGCAGATTAAACCTATTTTAGAAGATATTAACATTTTTTTGAAGTATATACAATTATTCATCACTAGAGAACATAATATAAATAATTTAAAAGTCATAATATGAAATTCATTTTATAGTTGGTACGTTTATATTTTAGAGGATTTTTAAGTCTTAATTGGCTTTCTAAAAAGATGAATAATGCATTTGGTTGCAATAGGAAAAAAATTCAAATTACTCCAAACAATGAAATAAAAAGAAGAATAAATTTATTAAAAACATATTAGTATCAATAATTTAGAACCAAACTTTGATATAACCTATATGTAAAGACAAGAGTTTTATTGTTTGGCATACACAGAACATAAACACATATGTTTGGGTTTTTTGAAGCCTAAATTATTGTTTTTAAAAATTAAAATTTTGTTTTGCTATGGCATATCAAAGAACAATATTTCTTATAATAATCGAAATAAATATAAAGAATATTTTAAAATGACATTTAGCATGAGCTATGCAATATTTTTGGTAATTGTAAATTACAGGTTATTATATCTCAGTTATGACCACGTCATTTATTATATCCAAAAAAATGAATCAACAAATTGGTTGGTATTACCTTACGAACCTACAAAAATATTTTTTTTAAAGTAATTCCACATGATAAATAAAAACAAAATGATATTAACTACTTATCTGAGTCAAGATGGTAAGGCCTTTCAATAAGAAATTGATTAAAGTTATCTAAGCCAAATAAATTTTCCTTCCCTTCAAAACTGATTTTATGTTGGGTATAAATAATCAATTCCTTTGTTTCAAGCACTATAGAATAAAGGGTTGGATTTGAGATTATATCATAGGAGAACATGTCAAATGTTTTAGATTTCAATGTATGCTTAATTTTATCATAGATTTGACGTGTTCTTTTTCTGCAAATACTTATTAACATTTGACATGCAAAATTAATGCGTAATAGGAACGTTGTAGTTATTATAATTAATATTTGACATACACAATTCATTTGGAATTTATAGTCAAAACATTTAATATACTTTATTTTCTAATTAACAATGCAACCACAGATGAAAGGGCTCTTGGAGTTGATATTTATTAAAAATTAATTATGGAGATAAATTTTATATTTAACATACATATATCAAAGAGGAAACTTTAACGATACACAAATTATTTGAATATATAAAACCTAATAAAGCAAACCAAAATACAAAATACACTAAAATAAATGGTTAATTCTATTAACACTCCACTTTCTTCCTACGTGATGTTTTATTAAAAAACACACACCACTTTTTCTTTCTTACTCCATTTTATTTTGAAATTACACTTGTTTCTTTTATCCCACTTATTCTTATTTTCCACTCCTTTCATGGCAATAGTAAAATATTCTCATCTCACAAGATTTAAAAATTCTTAATGATCATGGACAATTTGATCTTCTTTTCTTATCCGATAATGCAATCTAAAAGAGAAAAAAAATATGCTACAGCTTAATAAAGTATAAAAAAAATAGAAAGCTTATGTAATATATTTCATGCATACTAGGTTTATTATTATTCCACATGGACTTTGCACTATCTTAGTAGCAATTCAATTATTAAATAGGCTTGGTTGCTATCATATCCTAGTTACTATATATGAACCTTAGAAAACATACATAGTTATCTTCTAGTAATAAGATATCTTCTTTAAAAATTCTATCCTTATATTTATGCAAGTATACCAACAAAAGAGAAGGAGATGGAAAATATATGGACATGAAAAGAACTAAAACATCTCAGTAAAAATGATTACAAGGATAAAATAGTCGTTTAATTTCAAAAAAATAAATTGGCAAAAATGGAATAATGTGGTGTGTTAAGAATGAGCCAAAATAAACAATAAACTAATCAAATTGAAACTTAAGAACTCTCTTGTAATTCAAGGAAAATAGGAAAGAAATAAATGGATATATTTTTTAGCAAAAGATAACATATTCCATGGGCTAGCTGATTATACAATAAAAGAATATAAATGTAAATTGCAATGTTTATAGATTGTTGATAGAGATATAAATATACTTTGTGTGCGAAATGAAAAATTATTCCCTAGGGAGGGAATAGGAAATGAAATGAGAGTAAATATGTGAAAAGAATAACAAAGGTCATACATTGTATGTTTTAGAATACAAGGTATAAGATGTATCTAGAGTATAAGATGTTTTAGAATACAAGGTATAAGATGTATCTAGAGTATGACATTAAATGGAATGAAAATGTAGCTCGTAATATGTATCTAGAGTATGGCATTAAATGGATTGAAAATGTAGTTCGTAATATTGAAATACCTGAAGCTTGGCAAGAACATATTCTCTTTCTGTCTTCTGTATATCATCAACCAAAGGTATATATGTAGAAGGATTAAATTCTTCTTCAACAACTGGTGAGATCTCAAAGGTTGAAGAGGAACCAACAATGAATGTGATTCTAATGGTGGAACCAATAATGGTATCATAGGCGAGGCTGCAAATTTCTAGGAAATTAGTGAAAAGGAAGAGAGAGAAATTGCAGTTGTGTATGAAAAGCATGAAATGATAAATGTGAGTTTTAGACAAAGAAATAGTGTACGCAGATCTAGGTTTTTGAGTGTTAGAGACACAATGGTATGTATAATATATTTTTGGACAACAAAATATTATAGCACTAAAAAATGAGATTTTATTATAAATATTATAGATTTTACTTAGAGAGGTACAGAGTGAAGAATGGAAATGGGTTTATATAAAGAATGAAAAATTCTCTCTAGACTTCTCCTTTAATTATTGTTACCTTCTTCTCGTATTTGTTTGGCATCAAAAGAATTTATTGACTCTTTAATCTATTTTAAATTCAAATGAAATACTTTTTTGACTGTATAATTGTGGAAATTAATTATAGAAATTGATTGCAAATTATCAAAATTTTCCTAATTGATTAAGTATGCTATATATAAATTTATCAATCGATTAATAACTTTTGTTAATTTACCAAGTAAATTTAGAATTAGTAAATCAACCAATTAGTTTCCTCCAACTAAATGAGGCAATTAATTTCCTTTAATTAATTATTTTATTGAAATTAAGGAAAATAAATTCATTTTCAAAATTATACTCTCACTAAAATTAAATATAAATTTCGTGTGATAATTATTAGAAAACTCCTTAATTGACTATGCAATATGCTAATAAATCAATTGCTCGTTTTTGAAACTATTTATTAATTATGCAATTAAATGACTTTTACCGCGTAATCAATTTTTTAAAATTATGAATGCTTTGTGCGTGTATAGTAAGCATAATATGTATATAGTTCTAATCACTTATTTTATCGATATTATCTTATTAATCATTCCAACATGTTATTACTTTGTTTTCACTTTCTATAATGTTATTTTACATATAAGGTCTTATTTCAATATACCGCAATTAATTTTATATCTTTCGCTACACTTAGAACCTAAAAAATGGAAAGAAAACCCAAGTCTCAATAGAACAAAGAAGAATTAAAGTAAAATTTCCATAAAATCTTAATATAGGAGATGAAAGTTGTGCATACTCTCCCAGACATTTTGTAACAAATAGTTGCTAATCTAGTCATGAATATAGATTATAGTGCAATGAAAATTAAAATCTAACTAAACTATACAAATGACCGAAAAGTTTACCAAATGATTATATCGTTGCTACTATGCAATAGCATCAACCATGTGTAACATTCCTGGAATATTAGTCGAAATAATTCAATAATTTATTTAATTTTAAAATTAAATTGTGGGATTATTTTTGAATTAATTAGAGATTTTCAGAATAAATTTAAAATTTCAGATTTTAAATAGAAATTTGATTACAAGTAAATAAAAAAAAATTGAATTGACTAGAAATTTAGAGATTCTAAGATTAAAATATATTGTAAATAGAATTTAAAGGCTTAGAGATTAATAAAAAAAATATGTATTTTAAAATGGAACTTTTAATTGAAAATTCAATAATTAATATTTTTATCAAATTAGTTGGATTTAAAAGTTGTATTTTGAATTGGATACAAATGGTTTTAGAACAATTGTTTAGAACTAAATACTATTATATATGTGTTTGTTTATTAAAAATATAATTAGTTAAAATCATTTCTTTCTTTAAAATTAAACAAAATGTGTATATATATGAATATTGGTTAAAACACAATTTTCTTTCAACATTGTATATATGTATATGCTAATGAATAAAAGGTAAATTTATTTATAAAATAAATGTGATATAAAAAAAAAATAAACAAACATTCTTTTGTCTTTAAAAATTTAAATGTAGACAATGAAATATGCATGCACATGGTTTGGAGTAGGGTACTTAAAAAACTCTAAGCTTATGATTTTTTTTTAACAAATGGCACAATTACTTAATAAAATAATCAAATTTAAAATAACAAGGAAACTTTACATCTTTCCACGTTGGAATCATACCATATCTTAGCAAAAATCTGAAAAGGAGATTTGCCTCACACATTTCAAAATCATAGGCAGTTCAAAATCAGGCTATACTCAGTTTTTTTCTTAACTAAAAGAAGAAAAAAATCTTAAGCAACAGTAAACAACAGATTTGAGAATCTCAAATCTCAACATTCAAGAAATCAAAATATACAAAACCAGGAAATAAAAGTAAAGTGCAAACAAGAATCAAAAATCAAAGCTACAACCCGAAGCAATATCTCAAACAATAGGATATAAATCAAATCTGAAAGTAAAGATTTTTCAACAGCATCAGTTTCAACAAGTAGAAGTTCCAAGCTCGGGTTCCTCTTTGATCATCATCTCAGTATGAATTCACAGCAGAGAAAAGTTCAATTCATCAATATTAACCAAATCAAAGATCTGAATCAAGTATGCAAATTGAAGTCAACATTGTTGAGCAATGCAGAGCTTCAGTTTTTTTTAAAAAAAAGGGCAGATCAGAGTTCACAAATCTGAAAGTATACAAGTTCAAAACTTCAACAAGTTTCAGATGTCAAAAGCTTTTACCTGGGATAGCTTCAGTTTGTTAAGTGCAGTTGGTTTCTGAAATAATTTAAGGCAAGTCACTTCCTTTTTGAGAATTGAATTTTGAGTTGTGAATCAATAATAAAAATAAAGATTTAAACAATCTTATCCATCAGTTAAAGAAAGAAATTCAAGGCAAATGTAGATATGGAGTCTGCAGCTTTGAAAATAAATCAAGTTTGAAGCTTTAAACAAACTCAAACTATCTAATCTTTGAAAGATTGAAGAAGAAAAAAATATATAGTTCAGGCTCAAAAGAAATTCCTCTCTGCCTCTGTTCTTCTCTGTGCAACAAAATCTGGTGAGCAAACCCTCAACTCTGAATTTGTTTGTTTGGTTCTTTTTCTTTTGAAATTCGATTTTGCTATGATGATGTTGAAGTTGTTTGCATGCATGTATGTTTGACTGTGTGTATATGGTTGATTAAATATCTGTGTGTAGATATACAGAGATATCTCTCTGTTAGAAAACAGGTTATCAAATTAAAAAAAATGAATATTCCAATCTAAACCATATCAGATCCTAGCATATGAATGAAAGTTGTGAATTTATGTATGATGGTAATTTTAAAATGGTTTTTGAAATTTTTAATTCACAAAAAAAGAGGTAAATGGATATTACAGTAAAACAACAGTTGCATGTAAAAAAATTGATATCTTTAATTCTTGCTTTGGATTGTATAAACGGATTAGTTGCTGGAAATGATGATTTTTAACCTGAAATTTATAATTTTAAATTGATATTCAAATGGAAATTTGGGAATGGACAGTTTGGGCAATAAGGTGAATTGCCGATGATCAACACGTTGATTTGAGCTGAATTTATGGTCGAGGCTAGCTTTCGAAGTGTTGATGAAGGGAAAAATAATTTCGAATTTTTCCTTTGGCCGATTTGTTCAGATTCGATTAAACTAGGGTTTAAGGCATGGGTTTCTCGACAAAGTTGGAGGTGGAAATGCATCGTCGTTGTGGAATCGGTCGAGGCCGGTTCAATTGGAACAGAAGCTGGAGGAAGAGATGAGTTCACGGTGGGGTCGGCATGGTGATGGAGGCCTAGATCATCGGCATTGAGGCGTTTTTGGTTATGCACTAGGTTTCAGTTTTGCTTCAATATGTTCGATTTCGAGACGATGGGGTTTTTGTGTTTCTGAGTGATCGTATGGGGTGAGATGATCATCGGAGACTTAAGGGTGGTCACGGCGTCGTTGGGAGATGATCGGGATATTGGTGCATGTGCGCACGAGAATGTTGTGCATCTGGGGAGTGGGATGGAGTTTGGGGAAGAAGATGGTAAACTCGAAGCCAAGCACGGGGATTTGATTAGTTTACCCGAAGCAGGAATAGGGTGCAGAGCGAAAATACTTAGTAAGTTTTTTAGGTTGGACTGTTGGGGGGCTCTCGGGTAAAATTGGAAAAAACTCGAAGTGGCACTCGAGTATATTGGGTTTTGGCACGGGGGATACTCGGGTTTTGCCTGAAAACTTTTATATTCCAGTTTTTTTTAAACTTTAATAAATTTGTTTGATGAATCCTGAAACTATTCCTCCTTATCAGTGATGATTTATTTATTTATCAGAAAGTATAAACTAAAAGTTTTAAAATGAAGGATTTTAAAAACAATTAAGTTTTAAATTTACATTTGTAACAAATTATTTTAAATGAAACTTAATAAATGATTTAGAGATAAAATTCAAATGTTTAAATTTTTAACTCAAAAGTAAGTAAATTTATATCGTTAATGATAATCAAGTAAGTAATAATTTGTGATTAAGATTAATTCATTAATAGTTAAGAAAAAACCAATTAAAGGATAATTAGCTATAATTAAGATTAAATTAATTAATAATTGAGAATTTATTAATTTAAGTATATTAATTGGTAATTTAAGTTAATCAATTAAGTAATTAATGAACGATTAAATTAAAATAGTGATTACTTAGTGAAAGTAGTTAAGGGAAGATGATTAAAGATTAATGATTAATTTATCAATAATTTAAGGTTTATTAATTAAAGTAGTTAATTAAGAAATTTAGATTTTATTAATTAAGGGTCAATTTATTTAGACAATTAATTCGGAGATGATTTAATTAATAAAGGTGATTAAAAAACTAAATCAATTGTAGTGGATGAACTTAATCATTGATTAAGAATTATTAATGAAAATAATCATGTGGTTGATAAATTTAAAAACCACCCAAATTATTCATCTTAGTTGTAGAGGTTTGATTGCTATTGGATGCTATGTGACGGATTGATATATTTGATATGTGATGTGATGCTTTGAAATGCTTGTGCTGAGTTGTTATATCTATGATGAATATATTGTTATATATGCAAACCCTTTGACCCGTAAATGACATTTGGATTTCGATGCGATATGGAGTCGGATTCCAGTTTGTTATCCGAAACCCACATCGAATCATATTAGTGAATCTTTGTGATTGATAAATTTATTTTATCTATGGATCTGTGAATGAAGATAAGCGTTATGGGTTATACCGCTTATCGATATATCTGTGCTAATTGATGTTGTGCACTATTGTGTGTAAAACCCCTTGACTACACTATACACACACAAATATGGATTGCACGTGGAAATTGGTTAAGTCACAGATTTTTGAAATAGATTGAAAAAAAATTGAATTTTTAAATCTAAATGATTTTTAAAATGGATCGGGTTTTAAAATGAAAAGCTTTTGGGAAAAGAATTTCTAAGATAAAAGTTATTTTGAATAACTTAATTTGGGTTTGGAATCTGATTTAAATTAAAATTCAAAATTTGAAATTGAATTCTATTTTGAGAATTTAAGATGAAAAAAAGGTCATACAAGTTTATATGGGTTTTTAAACCATTCTTAAAGGGTTGTTTCGGGAATTAAATTTAACCCAAAGATTTTAACTTGTATAAATGAAATTGGATTTTTCCAAAATGAAAACTAATTGTTTTCCAATGATAAAAGCTTTCATATAAGGAATGAATTTCCAATTTGTAAAAAAGGAATTTCAAGTTTGAATTGAAATGATTTTCCAAGTTATGAATGAATATTTGGAAACGGTTTTTGAAAGCTATAAGTTAAATCTTTGATTTAAAGATTAAATGGTCTAATCCAATTGGAAGGGAAATTGTTTTGAATTCTGTGAATGGATCTTTGTGAAAATGGGTAAACTTTGTGAAATAAATCTTTTGTTTAAATATTTGAAATGGTAATTTGGTTTAAACCATTTAAAGGCAAGATTTGGATAATAAGTTGTGACTTAACTGAAAATCCCATGTCCATATGTTTTTAAATATTGCGCTCGTTATTCGGTTTAGCCGGGAGAGGATCTTGTGTCATGTAACCCATTCCGAATAATGATACGTCGTTATGGATAGCATTTGAAGACCGGTGGTGAAGACCGGGTATTTACGAGAATGTAGGATGACCTATCGATTGTCTCTGCACTAAGTAGCTACGGTATAGACATTTCCTAAGTGATGGGAAGTCCGATCGGGATTGTGAATACCCGGATTTGCAAGGGCTTCTTCAGAAGTGCCTTCGGTTCTGTTCGAACCCGGAACAGACTTGTATGGTCGTGTGTCTGACACTACACTTTGAGATATAAAGCCGATTTCTTTCAAATACATATCTGTTGGTGGCGGAGGATTTATTCTCTTAGCTTAACACCCTTCTCTGAGACGTACGAGCTCAGAGGTTATGTAGTTGAAGGTTATCAGCGATATACTCCCAATTTGGTAGTGTGGCATGCTAAGTGCTGCTGTGTGATTGATGATCATTTGTTGATCATTGGTTGATCAAAGCATGGCTTGTGAAAAGCGAAGCTTTGTGGTCGAGACCTCATCGAGCCTCACAAACCGGTAATGGTCGAAACAGGAAAGATGCGGCAAGGTTTCAGGGGTAGCTCCCCTAGGGTATGACCATTCCTTCTGGAAAAGGGTAGTATCATGGTATGGAGCCCAGATACTTACTCATGTGGACACTATTATTATTACTGTGATGTTGTTGTTGGAGAGCTCTCGGATAAAGGTCCCAAAGGACCGGGGTTGGCATATCTCAGGTTTTATTCCCCGGGAAGGGGGTAGCCGGCCTTGTGTTAGCAGAGAACGGGTTGGTTCTCGGGGCGTCCCGCCAGAGGCGTTCCCATGTGGCAATAGGAAGTTCCTTAGCTTGACCATTTGTTGAAAATCCTTTCAATCCAATACGAGCCTTGTACGGTTTTAGTTGTATAACCTGCCATGGAATGTGGCGGTAACCTGCTATTGAACATGGTAGCTATAGTAGGCATACGGCGAAGAGTCGTATGCTGGCTAGGATTTATATTATACTTTCGAAATTGTTTTCCACTGTGCACTTATAATAATAATATTAAATGGTTTTCACGTATCAAGCATATTTGACTATCATAAGGAGAAATCTCCTCCAATTCTGCGTTTGCATTGTGTGTGGCGGGAGGCCTTATGGTAGTTTCATTTTCTAAAAAGCATTGCGGATTTAAACTTTCTTTGTTGTTTGTTTTAAAAGACCACATATTTTGTTTGCTCACACCAGTCCCATGACTGACCTGGAGTTTTATGTTCCTTTCCTAAACTCTGGGTGCCCACAATTTTCCACACGGGCAGTCTAGAGTTGGGTTTTCAGATAATCCTGTATAGGTATAGATTTGTTAGCCTTCGAAGCTCTTTGGATTTGTGGATCGCATTTGCTGCACTTCAGCATCGGACTAGTCTTGCTCTCTTAGTGAATGTGATGCGGGTTCGAGCTGGCTTTGGATTGAAGATGGAGTTCTTGGAGTTTGGCATTGAAGACTATCTTTCCGCTGCTATTTTCTTGTATCTCTGATAATATTGTTATCCATTGTACCATTCTATTGTATTCTGTTGTATCAGATATTGTATTAAATGTTGTATATCAAAAATATTATTTCATTTCTTCCGCTGTGTTATACTTAATGTGTTATAAGCTCCGGCGAACCAGGTTCGACGTTTGGATCTGCGGCATTCGAATACGAGTGTCGTATTCGGTGCTGATTTTCGAAGGCCGATTCTGGATCATTACATTTGGTATCGGAGCGAGGGTTAAAACTTTAGCTCAGGAGTATAACACATTAAGTAGCTCATTAGAGATAGGGTGAACTATACCCTAGAATGAGTATATCCCTAAAATATCCATTTGAATGCCTCAATAAATTCTCTTACTATCCACAGATAGTAAGTATGAGTGCGAGAAGAGGACGAGATAGGGGACAGGGGAATACCACTACCAATGGTCAATACCCCGCAATGGCGGAAACAACCTTTCTCTATCGATCTCCTTGATTCGATTTCGTATTCTTTTGATTGCTTCGTAGCTGCTCCAGAAAGAAGTTTCGGTGTGATAGTGGCCTTACGAATCGTTGTAGAAGATTCTTACTTCGTATCTTCATCGGTTTCTTATTAGCTTTTCGTTCTAAACTCTAATGAATTTGAAGATTTGAATTAAATAAATTGAAAATTTTAAATTGAGTTAAATTGGTTAATAGAATGTAAGGCTAAGTTTGAATTGTATAAATAAAACGATATCGGTTAAACCCAAATTTAAAAATTGTAATTTAGTATGTATATCAAAGTCCATATACTTTGGGGTATTCCGACCCGAATTCGTTATCCATATCTAGCATTTGGGAATTGTTGAAAATTAAGCCCATCTATCTATTCTCTGGGATCAGATATAATTCTACGAACGATTAGTTATCCCTTCGAACTAATCAATGCCCTTGCATATTCGTAGACCGGTGAGCCCGAGTATCTTGTATGAGGTTGTTCTCATATTGTCGATATTCTGATTTGGTAATCCGAATGCAGAATTAATATTTCAATCTGATCTGATCAATCATTTCTTTATCTATTATCTTTTCTTTCTCGTCTTCCTTGCAATTTCGAGGACGAAATTCTTTTAAGGGGGGAAACCTGTAACATTCCTGGAATATTAGTAGAAATAATTCAATAATTTATTTAATTTTAAAATTAAATTGTGGGATTATTTTTGAATTAATTAGATATTTTCAGAATAAATTTAAAATTTTAGATTTTAAATAGAAATTTGATTACAAGTAAATAAAAAAAATTGAATTGACTTGAAATTTAGAGATTCTAAGATTAAAATATATTGTAAATAGAATTTAAAGGCTTAGAGATTAATAAAAAAATATGTATTTTAAAATGGAACTTTTAATTGAAAATTCAATAATTAATATTTTTATCAAATTAGTTGGATTTAAAAGTTGTATTTTGAATTGGATACAAATGATTTTAGAACAATTGTTTAGAACTAAATACTATTATATATGTGTTTGTTTATTAAAAACATAATTAGTTAAAATCATTTCTTTCTTTAAAATTAAACAAAATGTGTATATATATGAATATTGGTTAAAACACAATTTTCTTTCAACATTGTATACATGTATATGCTAATGAATAAAAGGTAAATTTATTTATAAAATAAATGTGATATAAAAAAAATAAAAATAAACATTCTTTTGTCTTTAAAAATTTAAACGTAGACAATGAAATATGCATGCACATGGTTTGGAGTAGGGTACTTAACAAAATCTAAGCTTATGATTTTTTTTTTTACCAAATGGCACAATTACTTAATAAAATAATCAAATTTAAAATAACAAGGAAACTTTACAACTTTCCATGTTGGAATCATACCATATCTTAGCAAAAATCTGAAAAGGAGATTTGCCTCACACATTTCAAAATCATAGGCAGTTCAAAATCAGGCTATACTCAGTTTTTTTTTAACTAGAAGAAGCAAAAAAATCTTAAGCAACAGTAAACAACAGATTTGAGAATCTCAAATCTCAACATTCAAGAAATCAAAATATACAAAACCAGTAAATAAAAGTAAAGTGGTAAACAAGAATCAAAAATCAAAGCTACAACCTGAAGCAATATCTCAAACAATAGGATATAAATCAAATCTGAAAGTAAAGATTTTTCAACAGCATCAGTTTCAACAAGTAGAAGTTCCAAGCTCGGGTTCCTCTTTGATCATCATCTCAGTATGAATTCACAGCAAAGAAAAGTTCAATTCATCAATATTAACCAAATCAAAGATCTGAATCAAGCATGCAAATTGAAGTCAACATCGTTGAGCAATGCAGAGCTTCAGTTTAAATAAAAGGGCAGATCAGAGTTCACAAATCTGAAAGTATACAAGTTCAAAACTTCAACAAGTTTCAGATGTCAAAAGCTTTTACCTGGGATAGCTTCAGTTTGTTAAGTGCAGTTGGTTTCTGAAATAATTTAAGGCATGTCACTTCCTTTTTGAGAATTGAATTTTGAGTTGTGAATCAATAATAAAAATAAAGATTTAAACAATCTTATCCATCAGTTACAGAAAGAAATTCAAGGCAAATGTAGATCTGGAGTCTGCAGCTTTGAAAATAAATCAAGTTTGAAGCTTTAAACGAATTCAAACTATCTAATCTTTGAAAGATTGAAGAAGAAAAAATATATAGTTCAGGCTCAAAAGAAATTCCTCTCTGCCTCTGTTCTTCTCTGTGCAACAAAATCTGGTGAGCAAACCCTCAACTCTGAATTTGTTTTTTTGGTTCTTTTTCTTTTGAAATTCGATTCTGCTATGATGATGTTGAAGTTGGTTGCATGCATGTATGTTTGACTGTGCGTATATGGTTGATTAAATATCTGTGTGTAGATATACAGAGATATCTCTCTGTTAGAAAACAGGTTATCAAATTAAAAAAAAATGAATCTTCCAATCTAAACCATATCAGATCCTAGCATATGAATGAAAATTGTGAATTTATGTATGATGGTAATTTTAAAAATGGTTTCTGAAATTTTTAATTCACAAAAAAAAGAGGTAAATGGATATTACAGTAAAACAACAGTTGCATGTTAAAAAAATTGATATCTTTAATTCTTGCTTTGGATTGTATAGACGGATTAGTTACTAGAAATGATGATTTTTAACATGAAATTTATAATTTTTAAATTGATATTCAAATGGAAATTTGGGAATGGACAGTTTGGGCAATAAGGTGAATTACCGATGATCAACACGTTGATTTGAGTTGAATTTATGGTCGAGGCTAGCTTTCGAAGTGTTGATGAAGGGAAAAATAATTTCGAATTTTTCCTTTGGCCGATTTGTTCAGATTCGATTAAACTAGGGTTTAAGGCATGGGTTTCTCGACAAAGTTGGAGGTGGAAATGCATCGTCGTTGTGGCATCGGTCGAGGCCGGTTCAATTGGAACAGAAGCTGGAGGAAGAGATGAGTTCATGGTGGGGTCGGCATGGTGAATGGAGGCCTAGATCATCGGCATTGAGGCGTTTTTGGTTATGCACTGGGTTTCAGTTTTGCTTCAATATGTTCGATTTCGAGACGATGGGGTTTTTGTGTTTCTGAGTGATCGTATGGGGTGAGATGATCATCGGAGACTTAAGGGTGGTCACGGCGTCGTTGGGAGATGATCGGGATATTGGTGCATGTGCGCACGAGAATGCTGTGCATCTGGGGAATGGGATGGAGTTTGGGGAAGAAGATGGTAAACTCGAAGCCAAGCACGGGGATTTGATTAGTTTACCCGAAGCAGGAATAGGGTGCAGAGCGAAAATACTTAGTAAATTTTTTAGGTTGGACTGTTGGGGGGGTTCTCGGGTAAAATTGGAAAAAACTCGAAGTGGCACTTGAGTATATTGGGTTTTGGCACGGGGGATACTAGGGTTTTGCCTGAAAACTTTTATATTCCAGTTTTTTTTAAACTTTAATAAATTTGTTTGATGAATCCTGAAACTATTCCTCCTTATCAGTGATGATTTATTTATTTGTCAAAAAGTATAAATTAAAAGTTTTAAAATGAAGCATTTTAAAAACAATTAAGTTTTAAATTTACATTTGTAACAAGTTATTTTAAATGAAACTTAATAAATGATTTAGAGATAAAATTCAAATGTTTAAATTTTTAACTCAAAAGTAAGTAAATTTATATCGTTAATGATAATCAAGTAAGTAATAATTTGTGATTAAGATTAATTCATTAATAGTTAAGAAAAAAACCAATTAAAGGATAATTAGCTATAATTAAGATTAAATTAATTAATAATTGAGCATTTATTAATTTAAGTATATTAATTGGTAATTTAAGTTAATCAATTAAGTAATTAATGAACGATTAAATTAAAATAGTGATTACTTAGTGAAAGTAGTTAAGGGAAGATGATTAAAGATTAATGATTAGTTTATCAATAATTTAAGGTTTATTAATTAAAGTAGTTAATTAAGAAATTTAGATTTTATTAATTAAGGGTCAATTTATTTAGACAATTAATTCGGAGATAATTTAATTAATAAAGGTGATTAAAAAACTAAATCAATTGTAGTGGATGAACTTAATCATTGATTAAGAATTATTAATGAAAATAATCATGTGGTTGATCAATTTAAAAACCACCCAAATTATTCATCTTAGTTGTAGAGGTTTGATTGCTATTGGATGCTATGTGACGGATTGATATATTTGATATGTGATGTGATGCTTTGAAATGTTTGTGCTGAGTTGTTATATCTATGATGCATATATTGTTATATATGCAAACCCTTTGACCCGTAAATGACATTTGGATTTCGATGCGACAGGGAGTCGGATTCCAGTTTGTTATCCGAAACCCACATCGAATCATATTAGTGAATCTTTGTGATTGATAAATTTATTTTATCTATGGATCTGTGAATGAAGATAAGCGTTAGGGGTTATACAGCTTATCGATATATTTGTGCTAATTGATGTTGTGCACTATTGTGTGTAAAACCCCTTGACTACACTATACACACACAAATATGGATTGCACGTGGAAATTGGTTAAGTCACAGATTTTTGAAATAGATTGAAAAAAATTGAATTTTTAAATCTAAATGATTTTGAAAATGGATCGGGTTTTAAAATGAAAAGCTTTTGGGAAAAGAATTTCCGAGATAAAAGTTATTTTGAATAACTTAATTTGGGTTTGGAATCTGATTTAAATTTAAATTCAAAATTGAAATTGAATTCTATTTTGAGAATTTAAGATGAAAAAAAGGTCATACAAGTTTATATGGGTTTTTAAACCATTCTTAAAGGGTTGTTTCGGGAATTAAATTTAACCCAAAAATTTTAACTTGTATAAATGAAATTGGATTTTTCCAAAATGAAAACTAATTGTTTTCCAATGATAAAAGCTTTCATATAAGGAATGAATTTCCAATTTGTATAAAAGGAATTTCAAGTTTGAATTGAAATGATTTTCCACGTTATGAATGAATATTTGGAAACGGTTTTTGAAAGCTATAAGTTAAATCTTTGATTTAAAGATTAAATGGGCTAATCCAATTGGAAGGGAAATTGTTTTGAATTCTGTGAATGGATCTTTGTGAAAATGGGTAAACTTTGTGAAATAAATCTTTTGTTTAAAGATTTGAAATGGTAATTTGGTTTAAACCATTTAAAGGAAAGATTTGGATAATAAGTTGTGACTTAACTGAAAATCCCATGTCCATATGCTTTTAAATATTGCGCTAGTTATTAGGTTTAGCCGGGAGAGGATCTCGTGTCATGTAACCCATTCCGAATAATGATACGTCGTTATGGATAGCATTTGAAGACCGGTGGTGAAGACCGGGTATTTGCGAGAATGATAGGATGTCCTATCGATTGTCTCTGCACTAAGTAGCTACGGTATAGAGATTTCCTAAGTGACGGGAAGTCCGATCGGGATTGTGAATACCCGGATTTGCAAGGGCTTCTTCGGAAGTGCCTTCGGTTCTGTTCGAACCCGGAACAGACTTGTATGGCCATGTGTCTGACACTACACTTTGAGATATAAAGCCGATTTCTTTCAAATACATATCTGTTGGTGGCGGAGGATTTATTCTCTTAGCTTAACACCCTTCTCTGAGACGTACGAGCTCAGAGGTTATGTAGTTGAAGGTTATCAGCGATATGCTCCCAATTTGGTAGTGTGGCATGCTAAGTGCTGCTATGTGATTGATGATCATTTGTTGATCATTGGTTGATCAAAGCATGGCTTGTGAAAAGCATAGCTTTGTGGTCGAGACCTCATCGAGCCTCACAAACCGGTAATGGTCGAAACAGGAAAGATGCGGCAAGGTTTCAAGGGTAGCTCCCCTTGGGTATAACCATTCCTTCTGGAAAAGGGTAGTATCATGGTATGGGGCCCAGATACTTACTCATGTGGACACACTATTATTATTACTGTGTGATGTTGTTGTTGGAGAGCTCTCGCATAAAGGTCCCAAAGGACCGGGGGTGGCATATCTCAGGTTTTATTCCCCGGGAAGGGGGTAGCCGGCCTTGTGTTAGCAGAGAACGGGTTGGTTCTCGGGGCGTCCCGCCAGAGGCGTTCCCATGTTGCAATAGGAAGTTCCTTAGCCTGACCATTTGTTGGAAATCCTTTCAATCCAATACGAGCCTTGTACGGTTTTAGTTGTATAACCTGCCATGGAATGTGGCCGTAACCTGCTATTGAACATGGTAGCTATAGTAGGCATACGGCGAAGAGTCGTATGCTGGCTAGGATTTATATTATACTTTCGAAATTGTTTTCCACTGTGCACTTATAATAATAATATTAAATGGTTTTCACGTATCTAGCATATTTGACTATCGTAAGGAGAAATCTCCTCCAATTCTGCGTTTGCATTGTGTGTGTGGCGGGAGGCCTTATGGTAGTTTCATTTTCTTAAAAGCATTGCGGATTTAAACTTTAAAAGCTTTGTTGTTTGTTTTAAAAGACCAAATATTTTGTTTGCTCACACCAGTCCCATGACTGACCTGGAGTTTATTGTTCCTTTCCTAAACTCTGGGTGCCCACTATTTTCCACACAGGCATTCTAGAGTTGGGTTTCCAGATAATCCTGTAATAGGTATGGATTCGTTAGCCTTCGAAGCTCTTTGGATTTGTGGATCGCATTTGCTGCACTTCAGTATCGGACCAGTCTTGCTCTCTTAGTGAATGTGATGAGGGTTCGAGCTGGGTTTGGATTGAAGATGGAGTTCTTGGAGTTTGGCATTGAAGACTATCTTTCCGCTGCTATTTTCTTGTATCTCTGATAGTATTGTTATCCATTGTACCATTCTATTGTATTCTGTTGTATCAGATATTGTATTAAATGTTGTATATCAAATGTATTATTTCATTTCTTCCGCTGTGTTGTACTTAATGTGTTGTAAGCTCCGGCGAACCAGGTTCGACGTTTGGATCTGCGGCATTCGAATACGAGTGTCGTATTCGGTGCCGATTTTCGAAGGCCGATTCTGGATCGTTACACCATGCTAGATTGCTCGTTGTCAAAAGATTTTTGAGTTTGTATAATATTAAATTGGGTACAAGATATATTCCAAATTTTGGTTAATTTCAAATTTCATTGATTAGTCAACAATAAATGCTTTCCATTTATAATTAAAAAATATCTTGTTCAAAATAATTGATTTCAAATGGTTTTTGTTACGAAACTGGTTGCACGAGACTCTGAAATTGGGAAATATAATTCTTCGCACTACTACAAAATTAGGTTGTTACGTTTTTTTTCTTTTTTTCCTACCCAGTTCAATCTTTCTGACATGATAACAGTTTGATGTTTAAAGCTGCTTACATAGAAATATATAGAGAAAGCGTAGGTTTATTTTCAAAATTTTATAGTTATATGGAACTATATATTCGTATATCGTTTTCAGTCCCTTTTATTCATTGTTT
Source organism: Allium cepa (assembly GCA_030765085.1). Lineage (NCBI taxonomy): Eukaryota > Viridiplantae > Streptophyta > Magnoliopsida > Asparagales > Amaryllidaceae > Allium > Allium cepa. Next base: position 237,330,007 of record CM060938.1, read on the forward strand.
CATCGGTTTGTAAGTAAGCTTTGATCTTCATCTAATTTATTGCCTGTTTTTACTACAAATATATATATATATATATATATATATATATATAGTAATGATGATGTTAAGGCACATTGCAGAAGATCTCATTATTTGATATTCACCTACAATATTTGCACTTTTCCTAATTAGAATAGTAATTAATAATTAGTAATATAAAAATTATAATAATTAGTTAAAGTTAAACAGTAATAATTAAAAGCTAAAATTTAATATCAAATACGAATAATAATTAACAATTTTAATTAGATAATAATAATTATAGATTATTTTGAAATATGTAATTACTATTAATATTCAGTAATCCACTTGAGTGAAATATACTTTCTTGATGAATTTAGAAATTCGTATAATATTTAAATATAAATTGTCACTTATGGTTCTATCTTCAGCAATCGAGCAGAGCATTTGAGCGGTCCAACCATATGTTGCATGTATGATAATTTTTTCTATTTTGCTTATAAAAATTAAAATAAATAATATTGTTGTATAAAATATTTGCGCTATTAAATAATAGACAATTAGTAAATAACTTTTACTAATTAAGATTAAATATGTTAAAATTAATAATAATTATTATTAATTAGTAATATACATATTAACAAAGATTTAATAATTTATATTCAATTATAATTATGGGTTTTATATAATAATTGTTAGCAGTAATTATTAATTACTATTGAATATACAAAAGTTGGTAATTAATAATCGTAATTGTTGTGTAATAAAATATAGATAATAATTAACATTATTAATATTCAGTTATAATTAAGAAGTAATAATTAATAATTAAGAAGTAATAATTAATAATTAATAATTAAGACTAATACTTAATATTTAATAAGTAATATTTTGAAATTTTGTCTAAAATAAATTTATAAATATTCATAAAACTTAGATAACATTCGTAAAATTTAAAAATACCATTTTTGAAATTTTCATAAAATTTAATTAAAATTTTTAAAATTTTGAATTTATTTAAAATAAAGAAAAAAGTATTTATTAAGTTTAATGTCTATAAAATTTAAATACAATATGAAAATATTCAAAATTTTACAAAATTCAAAAAAGTTAAAAAAATTATAAATTCGAATAATACAAATATTATATTAGTTATTATTATTTTCATATGCATGTGGATGTTCACTTTTGTAAGCAGTGGAATTTTGGTTCGTGCATCCAAATATTGGACCCAAATTCCAAAAATAAGTTTGGCTCCGACTTACTTTTCGTTCCCCTTTCTCAAATCCGAAGCTCTCTCGTTCTCATCGATCACAACTATTTTCTTCAATCCCTCTTGCTTTTTATTCCTGATCATTTGTTCTCTTACTGGCTTGCCACCATCGCCATCAACTACCTCACATACGACTGGGCCAACTTGCCTTTACCCACTACGATCCATTATTGCGCCAAATTAGAAAGCTTGAAGCGAAGTCGATCTCTACCTGGAAAGCATAGGCGAAGGCTCTTCCATGCCCTCGCCACCCGATTCTCCACGTCGATCTCCTCATTTCATCCATCGATCAAGAGAAGATCTTAATGTCGCTAGCTCCAGAAGCAGCTATTAGGTTACCATGCACATTTCCTTTATGTGTTTATCCATCATGTGCATTTAGTGGGTGACCATGCTATTTTAAGTGTTAGCACCAGCATTAGTTTAAAATAACATACAATTAAAACCATACAGACTTTATTCATGAGAAAGTTTAGTGATATAATATATCATATTTGAGTTCTCGTTTCATTGTTGTGAGCATATTAGTAGTTCGTTTTAGCTTTTAACATGTAAAGGAGTACAAAATAGCATACACCATTTTAGCATTAGTGCCTTAAATTGTTTTTCCAAAAACAAATTATTTTCCTTCTATAGTTTTGCAACTAATTTCGATTACATTGGCCAAAGCATACAAGACAAAAGGCTTATTTAAATTAGTATTAGGTTGTCCTGTGACCTAGGTAAAGAATTTTCGCTCTTGGTTAACAATTATTAAAAATTCAGCAATTTACAATAACGTATAAATGTCTTTTACTTAATTAGCATTATTGTTTGCTAATTAGAATCATTTTAGGCCATAATATTTCGGACTATTTTCTGTAGCCTATAAAGTATGTATTTTCCTAACTTTTGAATTATCTACTAACTAACATTCTGATTCACACTGATCAATATTCTTTTTTACAGATTTCGTTACCTCCATCAATGTCTCTTTTGTTGGCCAATTTTAAGTGAATTTTTTATGTTTTAATCATAAAGCGTTGCTGCTTTCAATGGGGACCTCAATATCGTATGATTTGTAGATATTATTCTTCTGTATATATTGTAATTTTGGAATTTTATGGGTTAAGCAATTAAGCTTGATGACAGGTTAGCTATTACACATAACATTGTTGGACTATGAATAAATGGATTTGGTCGTCTTGCAATGTAGCGAATTAAAACGGTTTCACTAGAGTCATATGGTTGATTTTATAACTTGAAGTGGTTGTTAAATTTACATGTAATATTCAATGTCCATATACTGGACACCTTTGAACTATGACTATAGATTTCGTAATGCAATGATTGACCCTTTCTTAAATACAGGGTTTATTTAACTTTGAATTTAGAATACATTAATTTTTTGAATCCCTTCAATTTACTGGATACGGTTTATATAGTTTGTTTTATAATGTAGGTATATGAGACGACTTAAGCAAGTTAATATGGTTGGTATCTTATAAAACGACACACAATTTGTTGGCGGTTTCTATTAAACAAACATAACACAACAATAAGTTAGATGAAGATTCTTTTCTATCAAAGATGACTTGGGGATGGCAAAGTTAATAATTTTCACAGCTATCGCCCCTAAACCGAATAGCCACATGTGAAAAAAACAAATGGTGCCTATTTTCATCCCCATTATCGCTTAGAACATTTTTATCAATATTCTAAAATTATGCTATTTTAATCCCATTTAAAATCAAATATCTTCACCTATTTTAGTCACAATCAAAATAATTCACTTACACGATGCTTGAAAGTTATATGAAATTTGAATCTACATTTCAACGAGTTGGAAAATTAAATCAGACAACAATTGGATGAACTTTTTATTCTTATTTATTTCAAAGGTTCATACTTCAGCTAACTACACTACATAGTGTTTAGATATGTAATTCACACCTCAATAGTTTGGAAACCAAGAACAATCTTCCATTTTGTTCAAATGTACATCACTCGTTAAATAACATGTTTATTGTAAATGTAGATCAATCATTAAATAATATGTTATCTTTGATTTGGCCTCTATTCATGATAGATTGCTTAATGGAGGCATTGACTCTATGTTTGAAAATTGATTGCTAGGCTACCAGTTATAGTTTTATCAATCTTAAAGCATAATTTTATCACTTTGCAGGGTTGTCAGTGAACTTGCTACTTCTATTTAATTATTATGGTTTAAAGAGAATTAAATGGAAGTCTTTCAATATATGTGGAATAATTACTCAAAATACTTATGTCAACTTGATAAAACTTAACGGCATATCTTTACTAAAGCAAAATGCAGTGCGTATGATTCTATCACCTTTTTTTTTACCTTTTTTCTTTTATAAATTTGTGCATGAATTTGTAAATATAACCAATTATATTATATTGTTAATAAAATATATTTACATTATTAAGTAACTATTTTAGGGCACCCATGTACCATTAGAAGCGGATGCTTGAAAGTTTAGGTCGATTCGGTGGTGGATCCTGAAGCCGTTCTATATAGTCTTACCGTAGACATCTATAGTTTTGGACATGCGGTTGGGTTGATTTTTTGCTTGACATAAGGACTTTATCTCTTTTGATCAATATGTATCGGTCCTCCTATTAACATACGTTATGGATTTAGTTATGTTTTTTTATAGAGTTTTGAATTCACAAATGCTGTGAAGTTGAACTTGTTTTGGATTTTTTTGAACATAAATGATTCGTGTTGTTTCAGGTAATGTGAGTGATAACAGTTATTATTAGTGAAATATTGGTTTTAAAAATAGTGATCTGAACTTTTTGGTTAATAACAGTTGTGGAAAGAAAAATTATAACCTTTGGCGGATAGTGTAAATAGATTTATTGCGACGGTATTTTCGAATACAAATTTAAGATTTGTAGAAAATTCTTAGGTCAGCCAAATATGAGATAGTGGCACTAGGCTACTATAGATAATCTTCCAAAAGACTTAGTTCATTCTCACATATTTTAAAGGTTCTATACATCTGAAATACTCAATAACTATTACAAATAGTTTTGACAATTCACTAACACTATGGAGCTTTCATAGGATCTGGTAAGAAGGATTATAGAAGTCAATTAGAAAATGAAAAATATTATTCTAAAACATACAATAGATTTGATATATTAATAAACAACACAAATTAAGAAACGTAACTCCAAAGCGCCATGCACATCTCAAATAAGATAACTCAAATAAAATGAGCTATAACATCAATGTTCCATAATAACTTTACATGAATGGATGTACGCACAAATATCAAACATTCCATAGCTAAAAATGTATATTTACATAAAATAGTAAACCTACATCTTATCTGGCTGTTTTCCATTTAAACGCAACAACAACGTGAACCAAGTTTAGCAAGTCGATTGATCCATTTTGGAATTGATTTTCCAGTTAATTTGAAGCAAACATCCTTGCTAAAATGGTTACAGTTCTTTGTAAATAGATTGTAGGAATCACCACTGTAGTCGCGAGAAAGAGCATCCATGAATAAGCGTAACTAGAGTGGATCATAGGAAGTTGTTCCAATCACAATTGATTTCCTGAATTTGTAGTTCGGACATTTTTTGGGTTCTACTTCAAATACACCATATGATGGAAAATCGGCTTCCCCAAATGAATACTCTACTCCATGAACTGTGACAAAATGTAGGAAATTCTCTATAAGACACTAATGTATTGAATGTCACTCAAATAAATGAAATTTCCTTGATTTTTTTTTCAAATAGGAAAACCAAAGCATTTTAAAGGAAGGTACTTCTTCCCTTAAGTTTTTCTTTTCATGTAAGCATTGGTATTCGATGTAATCGTGATATGAACTAACTGACCTATCAAAGGTACTACTAAATACTATGTGAACAACTATTGTAATAATACACATAAACCAATGTTAATAACACTTTTGTTGGAAACTTATGTGGTATGTTGGATATGTAACAATATTAATTTCGAATGATCGTAGAAAGAATTTACACTTTAAAACAAGTTTCTATAAGAACTAAGATACAAACATTAAGAATACAACTTAAAATAATAACAATTTTTTTTAAAATATTTTATTAAGTAACAATAAAAAATCATATTAACCATGGTTAAATATCATCTCTTTACTTCATTGGTAAATCATCTTAAGTTTACATTGATGAAATGCAGCTGTTTTATTAAGGTAAATATCAAGTGAATTCTATGCTAAATAAATGACTATTTTTAACATGTCAACAACAATTTTCTAGTCACATTTCATATATAAAAAATTATGCATGCAAAACTAATAATTCTATAGATAATAAAGTAAGAAGCCCCATAACTATGTCAACTAGTTCCTATATAATGGAAATGTGAACTAGGCTTAGTTAGGTGCAACAATAAATGAAAAAATAAATAAACAAAATGTGCAAAATAACCTTCCACTCCAAATGAAATGCCCCAAGGCCTGCCTAGTAACGTAAACGATTAGTTGAGGTCAATTCATAAACTTTAAGAATAACTGGTGTCTCTGTTGGTATTCTCTCACGTCTTTCCATTGCCACGCGCTCTAAGCGTGCGGTAATCATTATTAAATATTCTTTCAAGTTCTTTGGATATCCATTTGAATGATCAACATGTATTCCCGTATCTTCTGTCACGGAACATAAAGAAGCTAGTTGCGCAATAACATCGACTATTTTTGGCGCATTTGCTCTTTAGTTTTGGTCGCTTTGTCAATTTTTATTTTATAAGCTTCCAAGCATTCCTCTTGTTCTAACTCAAGTATCATTCTCTCTCTATCTGTATTTGGTTCACCAATCTCATCCCAAATCACATGTTATAGTAGTGTAGTAGAAATTAGTGACTAGGAAATAAATAATACTTTCTTCGATCTCTTTTTTTCTATATATATTCTCCTCATCTATATATTCATATATTTTTATCATACTAGAATATCAGTTTGTAATGTTGTTGCCTTATCATACTAGAATATGTTAAGAATTATGTAAAAGGTTAAAATAATGTAAATAGATGGAATCAAAGCATCATTATTATACCTAAAATGGGTGAATAACAAAATAATTACACAAAATGTTAAATAATCAATAAATATAAAGTGTTCATCTATAAGACAATTGATCTTTACTTCACAGCTCCAACTAAACTTCACCTTAGGAGCATAGATTGAGTAACTCCAGTTGTCACATTGTAAATGTGGCATGCAATGAAATTTGAATATTAGTATGTTATGATGGGAGTAAACAGCACACGCGATACTGTACTTTTTATAGGCTTGCTTCGTTAAGAAAATATTTAATTGCATGCCATAATATAGGAATAAGATAAAAACTAAAAGGTTGGTAAAGACCACAATAAAGGAAAACAAATCACTTTTAGATCATTGCTCCATATATTTAGTTGCTTTCATCTACAATAGAGTGAATATAATTTATGTTTTTTAAATTTTTTTGAAGTTGATACGTTCTTTAGTAATATTACATCTTTATTAAACTCACTCAAGAATGTTTTTAACGATGTCAATTATTGTAGATTAGCCGAAGATATTTAACTCATGTATAGAGCACTCATGTTGTTTGAAAGGAATGACATGTTTATGTATTATGTTTTTATGTAAGTGGACCAAGTTGGTGATAAAATGTCTTAAATGCAAAATGAGATATATAAAAACTTTACCAAACTTTAGTTTACTAAGAAGATTTTGACATTTTATCTAATAATCATAAACAAGAAAAATAGGAAATAAACCAATATTATTGTTCCTTAAAAGGGTGTCACTTCTATAATTGCGATGAAGCTTGTCAGTATTTGAAACACCACAAAAGTATTGTTGTATAGTTCATTTAATCATTATTTAAATAAATTTTGAACCAACCAATATGTACAATGATGTCAATATCACTAACATAAAAATTTAAACACAAATACGAGCCTATAAAAAAGTGGTTGGTATAAAAATCAACCATGATATAATCAATCACACGTTATTAAGTTGCAAAATGACCAAATCTAAATAATCTTATTTCATAGTATGTTTTTAAATTTTCCATCTATTTTACTACATTGTTCATGCTTTCATGTTGATTACTACCTAACTAATGTACAACTATGATTTATCAAACAGTTTCATCAATCAGGCTTAAAAACATAGTTACTATAAACTGCAGATTAAACCTATTTTAGAAGATATTAACAATTCTTTGAAGTATATAAAATTATTCATCGCTAGAGAACAAAATATAAATAATTTAAAAAGTAATAATACGAAATTCATTTTATAGTTGGTACATTTATAATTTTAGAGGATTTTTAAGTCCGAATTGCCTTTCTTAAAAGATGAGTTGTGCATTTGGTTGCAATAGGAAAAAAATTCAAATTACTCTAAACAATGAAATAAAAAGAAGAATAAATTTATTCAAAACATATTAGTATCAATAATTTAGAACCAAGCTTTGATCTAGCCTATATGTAAAGACAATAGTTTTATTGTTTGGCCTACATAGAACATAAACACATATGTTTGGGTTTTTTAAGCCCAAATTATTGTTTTTAAAAAGTAAATTTTGTTTTGCTATGGTATATCAAAGAACAATATTTCTTATAATAATCGAAATAAATATAAAAAAACATTTTAAAAAGACATTTAGCGTGAGCTATGCAATATTTTAGGTTATTGTAAATTACATGCTATTACATCTCAGTTATGACCAAGTCATTTATTATATCCAAAAAAATGCATCAACAAATTGGTTGGTATTACCTTACGAACCAACAAAAATAATTTTTTAAGTAATACCACATGATAAATAAAAATAAAATGATATTAACTACTTAGTTGAGTCAAGGGGTAAGGCCTTTCAATAAGAAATTGATTAAAGTTATCTAAGCCAAATAAATTGTCCTTCCCTTCAAAACTGATTTTATGTTGGGTTTAGTTAATCAATTCCTTTATTTCAAGCACTATAGAATAAAGGGTTGGACTTGAGATTATATCATAGGAGAACATGCCAAATGTTTTAGATTTTATTGTATACTTAATTTTATGATGGATTTGACATGTTCTTTTTCTTGATACCTAGTAACATTTGACATGCAAAATTAACGCGTAATAGTAACGTTGTAGTAATTATAATTAATATTTGACATACACAATTTGTGACGCCCCACCTCTATACCCACGCTAGCCAAGGACACTACATGGTAATGCCGTCAACAAACACGAAGAATAAGGCTGGTTAGGAGCGACCATCTATAGCCTTGCTCTAACTATCTATTGAACACATCGACAATTATCACACAAATAGATCGACATATCCAATGAATACTTAAAACAAAACCATAGGTGGTTGAAGGATCTATCAGAACAGAATATAACAACTCAAATGTAATATACATCACAGAACAGAAGATCATCAAAGATATAGATATACTGATACGTAACAGAGTATGCAAAATAATACACGTCAAGTGGTATAGCAAAACACAATATACAGACGAATCAAAAGAATACATATATCAGAGTTACAATAAAAGGACTACACAAAAAACTTTAACAAAAAGAAACAAGCTGAATAGTCCATGCGGAAGCAAAAGAGGCTAAGTCCAAAAGCGCCTAACCTGAAACATCTCGGTCTGACCCGAGTATAAAATACACGGGTCAGTCTAGCTAAACAAATCAGTTAGATAAACTGAACACAATAAACCTGTAAGGTTACAAGGTATAACAAATATCTCTAAAGGAGATAACACAATCATCTAACAAAAGATGAATCATATGATAACATAACAAGCCCCATATCATCGGCATCACAGAGAAACAAAGGATACAAATATCCCTAATCAAGCCAAAAAGGCAATTAACAAATACCAATAAGGTATACAAGTTCCACAAGGTAATCGCTACATATCATGCGGCTCAAAAGGACCAACACCGAAGGCGATACCTAGGGAATATACATATCAATGAAACATCATAAAATTTGCTCGAGCTCAGTACTGTACAAACAAGGATCCATGAGCCCGAAGACTCCAAACCCAATATCACCCATGCGGCTCATAACGACCAACATCGGAAGCGATACTAAAGGGCAACCCAATATCACCCATGCGGCTCACAACGACCAACATCGGAAGCGATACAAAAGGGCAACAAACCCGAAGGCACAAACCCGAAGGCAACATACCCGAAGGCATCATACCCGAAGCCAACAAACCGTAGTGGTGAAGGTCGGAGACCCAGTACTGGACACCACTAACTGGAGGAATGTGTCATAACTCTCAAAAAGAAAATCCGAAAAGTGGTAACATGATTCCCATAACCACTCGTTCGCACTCAACGGTTTACTATCCGTTAGTTAATTTCACACTCAAAGCAGTACAAAGTTCACCTCATATCATCGGTAAACCAAACCCGAAGGTCAAAACGATCAATTAAATAGATCGGGAATTAATCGGAAGGATAAACGCACAGATTCATGGTCCGTGCTTTGCCCAACCAGTTAATCACCCTTCCACTTCGCTCGAAGTGCAAAATTGTGTGTGTGTTTTAAATAGAATTTATAAATCGGAGAAGTGAACTTTTAATACGATTTGAAGAAATCATTCATAAAAACCCGTGAACGAATTCAAAAAGGAATCATCAACGTCAAATATTCATAAACAACTAATTGGAATCAATATGCATCGATTAAATTTGGAAAACTAAACGAACAAGGCAATTTGGCAAAAACAGCATATTCAAATGTCTGAAAGAAGGGATTCAGACGTCTGAATCTGGAATTTAATTTCTTTTTCAAAAGAGAATTCAGACGTCTGAATCCAAACTTCCAGATGTTTGAAATAGGCATATTTTGGCCTATTTCCTTTCTGGTCGAAATTAAGCACTTTCAGACGTCTGGAACATAAATTCAGATGTCTGAATCTAGGGATAAGAAACTTCCCCAGAACAATATTCAGATGTCTGAAAATTGGGTTTCAGACGTCTGAAACCTGATGGTCAGGCATTTCCTGAACCTAGGCCTTCCATGGCCAAACAAATCAAAAGCAGTCGGATGCGTGTTGATTATGGGCTTACGTCAAACGACTACCCAACCTTAACGACACACCCAAACACTCCGAACAACATAAACATCAACCATATAAGGTTTTACATAGATTTGGCTTCAAAAATCAATATTTGGCAATTTCACCAAAGCAATCCAAATCGAAAACAAATGAACATGAACAACTGTTAGGAATTCATACCTAACAAAGATATATATATATATATATATATATATATAAGCATAGATGTGAGATAAAAATCTCACCTTTTATCTCAAAGCGAAGAAGAAGAAGCTCAAACACAAGAAGGAGACTAACTACTCTTCACTTCAACTCAACAAGCTTCAATCTAAGAATAAAACACATATTTTCCTAAGTTAGGTTTAGGAAACATTCTGAAATTGAAGGAGAAAGAGTTGGAGAGGATAAAGAGGAGACTTACCAATAGCTCTACTTTGATTTTGGAGCAAGAATCAAGTTTACAAGAAGAAACTAGGGTTTGCAATTTCTACTTCCCCTCCACCATTTTCAGTTTTTCTTACGTTTAGAAGAGTGGAATGAGAGAATGGAGAGGAGAGGGCTGAGTTAGGTTATTAAACTAACAAATTGGTTGAACCGAACCCAAACCCAACTAGAAAAGGTCGCAAAACTCAACTTACTCCAAACATATCAAAACTTATACTCAAAAAGGTCGCAAACACCATTTTGGAACCAATGGAAATGGTTTCGAGTTCCAATTCGGCCATTTGCAAAAAGTAACATTTCGGACCAAAAATCCAACTAATGACGCTATATTTAAATAAAATATTTGAATATAAAATCGTTAAATATGTGGGCTGTTACAGATCTCCCCTCCTTACAAAATTGCGTCCCCGTAATTCCTAGAGACGATACTTGTAACAACTACATACACACAACATTCAAAATAAAATAAAATAAGCTTGAGATGAAAAGATATACTCACCGTCTCTAAGCAAAGATAGAAAACCCGGATAGGATCGCTCAATAAACTCCCTGGTTTCCCAAGTACAGTCATTGGGACTAGCGGACCATTGAACTTTAACGAGCAGCACGTCCTTGTTCCGAAGGTGTCGCACCTCCATGTCAAGTACGCCAATAGGCTTCTGTACAATAGATAAGTCCGGTGAGATCTCAAGCTCAAGAAAATCAGGAGAATCAATAACATAATCTGATTCCCGAAGACACTTTCGAAGTTGCGAGACATGAAACACGTCATGAATGCCAGATAAACGAGCAGGAAGTGAAACTCTATAAGCCACAGGGCCAATACGTTCAGTGATAGAAAATGGTCCTATATAGCGAGGAGCCAATTTCCCAGTTGTACTGAAACGCATAACCCCTATCAAAGGAGAAACATGCATAAAAACAAGGTCACCAATCGAGAACTCGAGAGGCTTCCTACGGTTGTCTGCGTAGGATTTCTGGCGGCTCTGTGCCTCTTTCATTCTCAATCGAATAAAATAAATCTTCTCGGAAGAATCACGAACAAAATCTGGACCAAGAATAAACTTCTCCCCAGATTCCAACCAACATGAAGGTGATCGACATGGCCTTCCGTATAAGGCCTCGAAAGGAGCCATAACAATACTAGACTGAAAACTATTGTTGTAGGAGAACTCTACAAGAGGTAGGTGATCCTCTCAACTACCACCGAAATCAAAAATACAAATACGGAGAAGATCTTCCAAGATACGATTCACCCGTTCAGTCTGTCCGTCAGACTGCGGATGATAAGTTGTACTAAAATTAAGCTTTGTCCCCAAAGCTTGCTGAAGACTCTTCCAAAAATGACTCGTGAATAAAGGATCACGATCACTCACAATAGAACTAGGGACACCGTGAAGTCTCACGATTTCCTTGACATATAACTTAGCAAAATGAGAAGCAGTCCTATTAGACTTAATAGGGACAAAATGAGCAGACTTATTGAGGCGATCAACAATAACCCAAATACTAAAATGGCCCGATCTCGAACGAGGTAGGCCGTCAATGAAATCCATAGAAATCTGATCCCATTTCCACAATGGAATCTCTAGAGACTGAAGAAGACCCGAAGGACGCTGATGTTCGGCCTTAAAACGCTGACAAGTTATGCAATTACTCACATAACTCGCCACATCGTGCTTCATGCCTTCCCAATAATAAAGACGTCGCATATCGGCATACATCTTGCTACTACCAAGATGAATGGTATACTTAGAACGATGACAGTCATCGAGAATGTCATGCCTAAGTGCAAAATCAGAAGGCACAAAAAGACGGTTCTTCTTGCGAAGACACCCATGAGAATCAATGCTGAAATCCCGCAACGCCTCATCACAGGATCCAGACTCACAAAGCTGAATAAGATGCAACAAATCAGGATCACGCCGCTGAGCATCGGCAGTACGATCCAACAAAATGGGTCGAGCTCCCAAACTAAATAATAGAATAGGAGAATCAGAAGATGAACCTCGATCATGAATTTCACAAAAAGATAGAGTCTCAAGAATATACCATTCGGCATGCATCACAGAAATAACAGCCGAATGTTTGCGACTAAGCGCATCAGCAACACGATTACACTTACCAGGGGTATATTGGATATCAAAGTCATAGGAAGTAAGAAACTCGAGCCAACGTTGTTGTCTCATATTGAGTTCCTTTTGAGTAAACAAGTACTTTAAAGATTTATGATTGGTTTAGAGAATGAAGCGCTTGCCCAATAAATAGTGTCGCCAAATCTTCAAGGCGAAGACGATGGCGGCTAACTCAAGATCATGAGTGGCATAGCGAACTTCATTCGAACGCAGTTGCCTAGAAGCATAAGCAACTACCCGATCCTTCTGCATAAGAACAGCACCGAGACCACTACCACACGCATCAGTGTGGACAACAAGGTCATGATTCCCCACGGGAACAACAAGAATAGGAGCATTAGTGAGAAGTTCCTTTAATGTCTGAAAGGAAGCTTCACACTTGTCGGACCAAATAAAACGAATGCCTTTTCGAGTAAGGCTGGTAGGAAGCACAACACAGGAAAAATCCTTAATGAACCGACAGTAATAACCGCCAATCCAAGGAAACTACAAATCTCATGCACATTCTCGGGCCTCTTCCAATTCTGGATGGCTTCGATCTTTGAAGGATCGACAGAAATGCCATCGGAAGATACAGCATGGCCTAATAACTTAACCCTATTCTCCGAAAAATGGCACTTGGAGAATTTTGCTCTAAGCTGATGGTGACGGAGGGTACTCAAGACAATTCTCAAGTGATTAGCATGCTCGGCTTCAGACTTAGAATAAATAAGGATATCATCAATGAACACAAGGACGAACTTATCGAGATATTCCCGGAATACTCGATTCATGAGATCAACAAAGAAAGCAGGAGCGTTCGTCAAACCGAACGGCATAACGAGCCACTCAGAAGAACCATAACGAGTGCGGAAAGCGGTAAGAGGAATGCTATCCTCCGCGACTCGTAACTGATGAAAACCTGTGGCAAGGTCTTGCTGAGAAAAGACCTTAGCACCACTTAATAGATCGAACATATCATCGATCCTAGGCAATGGATACCTATTTCTGATGGTTAACTCGTTAAGTTTGCGATAGTCAAAGCAAAGCCTAAGAGTTCCATTAGATTTCTTCACGAAGACGACCGCGGATCCCCACGGAGAAAAACTGGACTGAATCAACTGCTTGGACTCAAGCTCTAAAAGCTGCTTCTTGAGTTCCTCATTTTCCCCTGTAGACATCCTCGTGGGAGGACGACTAACTGGCTGTGCGCCTGGAATGAGATCAATGCGGAACTCAATTGCCCGCTTAGGTGGCAAACCCGAGACAGGCTCAAAAACATCAGAAAAGTCACAAGCAATAGGGATACGAGATATATCATCACCATCTCGCGAACCAAGAGAATATAAAGTCATTTCGGAATTATCCACATCCCGAAGAATAAGAGACAACTGAGTAGGCGAATTCGGATGTCGAAGATATATAATTCTCTCCAAACAAATAATCCTGGCATCATATCTTACTAGCCAGTCGATACCCAAAATCAAATCAAATACCAGACAAGAAATAACGTGCAGACTCGCACGAAAAGAAAAGCCACATAAATCAATCTCAACATCATCACAAAGCAAGCTAAGGGTCGCAGATTCCCCAATAGGATTCGCAATCCTTAAAGAAGTAATCAAACAAGAAACATCCAAAGATAAATCATCAACGAGCTTCTTCGATACGAAAGAATGTGATGCACCCGTATCGAAAAGAACTCGTATACTATGATCATGAAATAAAATAGAACCTTCCAAAATAGGTGGAGATATACCTTTGGGCTGAGAGGGACCTTCAGAAGCCTTAGCAGCATAAAGCTTGCTAGACTTGGCACCGGCCGGAACAGTAGGGCAAGCTGAAACATGATGACCTTCCTTGCAATAGTGGCAGAAGAGAGGCTTAGGACAATCTCGAATAATATGATCAGGAGAACCACAATTGAAACACTTCCGAATGAAAGGTGTTCCAACAGACTGAGGCTGAGAGCTAGAGCTACCAGTCTTCTTCTTCTTAGAAGGAAAAGGCCTGGACTTCTGAAATGGAAACGGCTTCTTGTTGAGGTTCTTGGAAGCCTCAACATCAACATCACTATCACACTCCTTCTCGACGGTCTAGAGATGAAGTGCCGAATCCACCAACTCCTCAAAAGAAAGCTTAAGCTGGAGCAACAAAGACTTCTTAAGATATTTCTTAAGACCAGAAACAAACTTCAAATTCTTCTTATAAGAAGTGCTAATGAATTCAAGACCATACTTAGATAAAGCCTCGAATGATGCAATATACTCAGAAACAGAAGATTTCCCTTGCTTCAACTCAAGGAAGCGACGGGTCAATAAACTTTTTCAGATTCAGGAACGAACTTGAGTTCAAATCGCTCCCAAAACTGAGTCCAAGAAAGAGTGGACTCATTAATTTCGGCTACAACAAGCTCATACCAATCAAGAGCACTCTCTTGTAATAAGCTAGAAGTTACAAGAACTCTATCATGGTCAGAAAGATCCATACGGGAGAAGATACGCTTGCACGTGCGAAACCAAGCTTGGACTTCAAGAACAGACTCGAAGCCCTTAAACGGCTTTCCTCCAAGATGAGCAAAATCATTGCACTGGCGTGCAAAGGCAGACTTGCGAGGTGGAGACACTCGAGGAGGAACTGGAGGCTGAGTGCTCCTGAACAATTCCAAAAACTGATCGGTAGACATATAAACGTCATCCGGATGTGAACCAGTGGATCGTCCAGCATCCGAACGTCGTCCCCTGCCTCTTCCAGCCATACGCTGAGAGTAGGATAAGAACAAAATTAATCACAAGGTATATAATTCAATACGGAATACTACGGAATAATATGCATTCCTAGACGTATTCCCCACATTCTATCTAACCTTTGATGGTAGAAGGAATAGAAAGGCACGATGATTCAAAGATTTGTATTACTTATACACTTTGATGTACCGTAATATGTGCATCTATTCTGTGTTTATCATATTTTGTTCTGAACCTCGCTCTGATACCACGCTGTGACGCCCCACCTCTGTACCCACGCTAGCCAAGGACACTACAGGGTAATGCCGTCAACTAACACGGAGAATAAGGCTGGTTAGGAGCGACCATCTATAGCCTTGCTCTAACTATCTATTGAATACATCGACAATAATCACACCAAACAGATCGACATATCCAATGAATACTTAAAACAAAACCATAGGTGGTTGAAGGATCTATCAGAACAGAATATAACAACTCAAAAGTAATATACATCACAGAACAGAAGATCATCAAAGATATACATATACTGATACGTAATAGAGTATACAAAATAATACACGTCAAGTGGTATAGCAAACCACAATATACAGACGAATCAAAAGAATACATATATTAGAGTTACAATAAAAGGACTACACAAAAAGCTTTAACAAAAAGAAACAAGCTGAATAGTCCATGCAGAAGCCAAAGAGGCTAAGTCCAAAAGCGTCTAACTTGAAACATCTCGGTCTGACCCGAGTATAAAATACACGGGTCAGTCTAGCTAAACAAATCAGTTAGATAAACTGAACACAATAAACCTGTAAGGTTACAAGGTATAACAAATATCTCTAAAGGAGATAACACAATCATCTAACAAAAGATGAATCGTATGATAACATAACAAGCCTCATATCATCGGCATCACAGAGAAACAAAGGATACAAATATCTCAAATCAAGCCAAAAAGACAAATAACAAATACCAATAAGGTATACAAGTTCCACAAGGTAATCGCTACGTATCATGCGGATCAAAAGGACCAACACCGAAGGCGATACCTAGGGAATGTACATATCAATGAAACATCATAAAATTTGCTCGAGCTTAGTACTATACAAACAAGGATACATGAGCCCGAAGACTCCAAACCCAATATCACCCATGCGGCTCATAACGACCAACATCGGAAGCGATACTAATGGGCAACCCAATATCACCCATGCAGCTCATAACGACCAACATCGGAAGCGATACTAAAGGGCAACAAACCCAAAGGCACAAACCCGAAGGCAACATACCCGAAGGCATCATACCCGAAAGCAACAAACCGTAGTGGTGAAGGTCAGAGATCCAGTACTGGACACCACTAACTGGCGGAATGTATCATAACTCTCAAAAAGGAAATCCGAAAAGTGGCAACGTGAGTCCCATAACCACTCGTTCGCACTATACGATTTACTATCTGTTAGTTAATTTCACACTCAAAGCAGTACAAAGTTCACCTCATATCATCGGTAAACCAAACCCGAAGGTCAAAACGATCAATTGAATAGGTCGGGAATTAATCGAAAGGATAAACGCACAGATTCATGGTCCGTGTTTTGCCCAACCATTTAATCACCCTTCCACTTCGCTCGAAGTGCGAAATTGTGCGTGTGTTTTAAATAGAATTTATATATGGGAGAAGCGAACTTTTAATACGATTTGAAGAAATCATTGATAAAAACCCGTGAACGAATTCAAAAAGGAATCATCAACGTCAATTATGCATAAACAACTAATTGGAATCAATATGCATCGATTAAACTTGGAAAACTAAACGAACAAGGCAATTTGGAAAAAACAGCATATTTAGACGTCTGAAAGAAGGGATTCAGATATCTGAATCTGGAATTTAATTTCTTTTTCAAAAGAGAATTCAGATGTCCGAATCCAAACTTCCAGACGTCTGAAATAGGCATATTTTGGCATATTTCCTTTCTGATCGAAATTAAGCACTTTCAGACGTCTAGAATATAAATTCAGACGTCTGAATCTGGGGATAAGAAACTTCCCTAGAACAATATTCAGACGTCTGAAAATATGGTTTCAGACGTCTGAAACCTGATGGTCAGGCATTTCCTAAACCTAAGCCATCCATGGCCTAACAAATCGAAAGCAATCGGATGCGTGTTGATTATGGGCTTAAGTCAAACGACTACCCAACCTTAACGACACACCCAAACACTCCGAACAACATAAACATCCACCATATAAGGTTTTACATAGATTTGGCTTCAAAAATCAATATTTGGCAATTTCACCAAAGCAATCCAAATCGAAAACAAATGAACATGAACAAGTGTTAGGAATTCATACCTAACAAAGATATATATATATATAAGCATAGATGTGAGATAAAAATCTCACATTTTATCTCAATGCAAAGAAGAAGAAGCTCAAACACAAGAAGGAGACTAACTACTCTTCACTTCAACTCAACAAGCTTCAATCTAAGAATAAAACAAATATTTTCCTAAGTTAGGTTAAGGAAATTTTCTGAAATTGAAGGAGAAAGAGTTGGAGAGGATAAAGAGGAGAGTTACCAATAGCTCTACTTTGATTTTGGAGCAAGAATCAAGTTTACAAGAAGAAACTAGGGTTTGCAAATTCTATTTCCTCTTCCCCTCCACCATTTTCAGTTTTTCTTAAGTTTAGAAGAGTGGAATGAGAGAATGGAGAGGAGTGGGCTGAGTTAGGTTATTAAACTAACAAATTGGTTGAACCCAACCCAAACCCAACTAGAAAAAGTTGCAAAATTCAACTTACTCCAAACATATCAAAACTTATACTCAAAAAGGTCGCAAACGCCATTTTGGAACTAATGGAAATGGTTTCGAGTTCCAATTCGGCCATTTGCAAAAAGTGACATTTCGGACCAAAAATCCGACTAACGACGCTATATTTAAATAAAATATTTAAATATAAAATCGTTAAATATGCGGGTTGTTACACAATTCATTGGAATTCAAATTGTAGTCAAAACATTTAATATACTTTATTTTCTAATTAATAATGCACCTACAGATGAAAGGGCTCTTGGAGTTGATATTTATTAAAAATTAATTATGGAGATAAATTTTATATTTAACATACATATATCAAGGAGGAAGCTTTAACGATACATAAATTATTTGAATATATAAAACCTAATAAAGTAAACCAAAATTCAAAATACACTAAAATAAATGGCCAATTCTATTAACACTCCACTTTCTTCCTACATGATGTTTTATCAAAAAACACACACCACTTTTTTCTTTCTTACTCCATTTTATTTTGAAATTACACTTCTTTCTTTTATCCCACTTATTCTTATTTTCCACTCTTCTCATGGCAGTAGTAAAAGATTCTCATCTCACAACATTTAAAAAATTCTTAACGATCATGGACAATTTGATATTCTTTTCTTATCCCATAATGCAATCTAAAAGAGGAAAAAACATGTTACAGCTTAATAAAGTATAAAAATGATAGGAAGCTTATGTAATATATTTCATGCATACTAGGTTTATTATTATTCCACAAGGACTATACACTATCTTAGTAGCAATTCAATTATTAAATAGGCTTGGTTGCTATCATATCCTAGTTACTATATGTGAACCTGTAATGTCCCAGAAATTTAGGCAATAATTATTTAATAATTTCATTGATAATTATTTTAAAATGTGAAATATTGATATAATAATTTAATTCAAAACAGAAATTCTCTTTTGAAAATTAATAATTATTTAGTTTGTTAAATGGTATTCTTTCCAAAGTTAAAAATATTTAAGTAATAAAATTTATCTTTCTATGCTGATTTAAAATTATTTATTTATAATGTATAAATGTTTATACATTGTAAATAGAGGATTTGGTTTTAATTTTAATATATATTAAATAGAGGATATTTTCTAATTATTTTATATAAATGTATAATTTGAAAATTTGATTTAATTTGATTTAAATTAGTATTGTAAACTTTTAAAAATCTTTCTTATATTTTCATAGTAATGTAAGTAAGTATTATTTATTTATAAGAATAAATATAGTTTAGATTTTATTTTATAATAAAAGTTTGTTTGGTTTTATTTTAAAATTGCTTTTCTTTTGAAATAAGATTTAAATTCATTCATGTTAAAATATAACATTTGATTTAAAACTCTTGAATAAATTTAATTCAACAAATCTTTTCTTTCGAAATTTAGTTTCATAAAGAATATTATTTTTAGGAAAAAATAATTAAGCAAACATTAAAATGTAAATGTATAGTTTTATAAAAAGTGTATATGTAACAACCCGCATATTTATCGAGTTTGTATTTAAATATTTTATTTAAATATTAACTCGTTAATCGGATTTTGGTCCGAAAAGCTACTTTTTGCAAACGGTCAAATTAGGACTCGAGACCACTTCCATTGAGTTCGAAATGTCGTTTACAACTTTTTAAGTATAAACATCGATAGGTTTGGAGTTAGTGAAATTTCACTAACTTTTCCCGCTTTGGACTTTGGGTTAGTTTAGCCCATTAAGCCCAAGTTCCAACCCTCTTCTCCTCACTCTTCATAAATTTCCTAACTAATCAAGCTTTGGTATTAATGGTGGATGGAATGGGAAATTAAAACTCCAAGCACAAATTCAATTGCAAATCCAACATTCAACTCCAAATTCAAGTAGAAGATATTGGATTCAAGCTTTGGATTGCTTCTCCTTGCTTTCAAGCTTCATCTTCATAAACATTAGTGCAAAGGTGAGATTTTTATCTCACAAATCTAGTCTATATCAATATTGGACTGTTGGGAATGAATCCCTATCGTGTTTGCATGTATATTTGCATTTGGTTTGGATTGGGTTGGCGAAAAACTCCGATTTTTAGCGTTTTGGTGGATTTTCTGCTCCTAGGTCGTTCTGGCCTTATTAGCTCGTATCGGAGTTAGGTCGTAGGTCGCATGGGCCTTAGGTCGTAGGTCGCATGTGAGTTAACCCCTAGGTCGTTCTGGCCACTTTTCGTGTGTTTGGGTTTAGGTCGTTGACCCCCTTGAGTCGTTAACTAGTTAAGTCGCTCGCGACTTGACTCCATTAGGTCGCTCGTCAATGGATGCAGTTAGGTCGCTCGACTCCCTTACCCACTAGGTCGCGTACTTAGTTAGGTCGCGTGACCCCATAACTGTTAGGTCGTTAGACCGTTAACCCTATAGGTCGCTTGGCCTATTTGTTTAGGTCGTAGGTCGTTGGACCTTACCTCGATAGGTCGTTCCCACTTTTGGACGTGTGCACTCTAGGTCGCTAGACCGCCTCTCTTTAGGTCGCGTGACCCAATACAGTTAGGTCGTTTGACCTTATGTTCTTTTAGGTCGCGTCTCCTTTAGGTCACGCCTCTTTTAGGCCGCCTCTCTTTAGGTCGCGTGACCCAATACAGTTAGGTCGTTTGACCTTATGTTCTTTTAGGTCGCGTCTCCTTTAGGTCGCGCCTCTTTTAGGTCGCGTCTCCTTTAGGCCACGCCTCTTTTAGGTCGTTCGAATGCTAGGTCGCTCGGCCCTTATTCCCTTAGGTTGCTCGGTCTCGTTTATGACCATAGGTCGCTCACCCCCTCTTCCTTAAGTCGCGAGTCATCGTTAGGTCGCGAACACCTTTAGGTCGCTCGACCCTATCCCTTTAGGTCATTAGACCTCATTTTGTCTTCACTAGGTCGTACCTTGGGGGGTTGCCACCCCCCCTGGACCCCCCCCTCCGTAGGCGATCTTATCTGAAAAACATTGAGCTGATTTCCTTGGATTTTATTCGCATCTCCGTATGCGATCTTTGTGACTGATTGTTTCTACACTTGCTTATGTGTTTTGTCACTTTATAATATAAAGGTTTCAATACTAGTAGTAAATATCAAAACTCCTTTAACAAACAATTTCAACTCTATTTTTAATAACAAAGCTCTTTTCTTAAACCGTTTTCCAATCTATTAGTATATACAAGCCTTTACCTCACTCGGATGAGAAATCTAATTAAACGACTTAGTAAAACAAGTGGTATGAAACGCTTGCGTTCACTTCGTCGGTTAATTCTTGGACTTGTTCGATTGAACCTCTTGTGACAATTTTATTAGTGAAGATTTACAGTTTGTTCGTAAATATTTAAGTTAAGCAAGTGGTTATGGGACATGAGGCTAAACTTCTATATTTACTAGCTTAGTGTAATTGACACTTCTCGTTGATCTTGATGATCGCTTTATGAATTAGACTAGCAATTGCGCGATGTCTCTTTCATTGCAAGGTTAGACTAGACACCACATGTGTGATTCCATTCACACATACCTTTCTGCTTTTTGGTTAGTCTTGACCTCAATCTGTGTGATTCCATTCACACATGCGGGGTAGCTCCCCTTGGTCTTCGGACCGTCATGTGATAGGCCTCTTTCCCTTTTTATGATTTCTGGATTTCTCGTGTTGATTTCTGGAATTTATGTCATTGACTTGTTATGAGTACAAGTTTAGGGTATGATGCCCTCTTCGAATCTTTGAGAAGATTCTTGTGATATTGATTATCTCTTA
This sequence comes from Allium cepa, assembly GCA_030765085.1. Lineage (NCBI taxonomy): Eukaryota > Viridiplantae > Streptophyta > Magnoliopsida > Asparagales > Amaryllidaceae > Allium > Allium cepa. Next base: position 237,352,222 of record CM060938.1, read on the forward strand.
TTGATTGATCTTCTGTTGATCATTATTTACATACTTATAGTGGTATGTCGTTATGGATGTTTATGTTTATGCCATATCTTTTATGTTATATCATGTCATCTGATATTTATAGCTAGACTGATCCGTTTATTATTTTCTTAAATAATACTCGGGTCAGACCAAGATGTTACAGGTGTTTCTGCTTGACTTCTTCCCAGGGATTCATCACTCTGACTTTTGGCTAACTGTTTAGATTAGCAGTTTTTGTTGTATACACTTGAGATATAGACTCATAGTTGTATTCTTTTGTATAGCACGTGTTGCTATTCTTTTGTATTATCGTGGATCTTACTGACCACTACTCTGATGTACACTTTCATGTGTTAGTTATATATTCATATCTTCTTCCGCCTTTGTGATATGGATATCTGTGACTGATTTGTGATATGATTATTTCTATGTTTGTTTCCGAAGATTATTTATAGCCACCGTGTGATAAGCAATTACATGGATGGTCGCTCCTCAACACCCTTATTCTCCGTGCTAGTTGACAGCACTACTCCGGAGTGTTCTTGGCTAGCGTGGGTATAGAGGTGGGGCGTCACAGTATATGTATTTATTTAGAGGCTAATGTTAATAAATCATTTAGAAACATTTTAAAACAAATTAGTAATGGTTTATGACAAATTTAAATACATTCATAAATTTAGAATTCTCTTTTTATTGAAATGTACATGTGTTAAATTTTTAAACTAATAAGTAGACACTTGTAATCACCTAACAAATTAATATAACAAGTGGCATTGATTTAAAAACCTTTTTATTTAAAATATATTAACAAGACAATAAAACATAACAAATACATTTGGATAAAACATTTTCTCATTTAAAAACCTGAAAATCAAATTTCAGTAAGATCAAAACCAATCTTCAATAAATCTTTTCAAAACAAATGCATGTTTATAAATCTGCAGATTAAAATCTGCATTCATCTTCAAACCTGCAATCTTCCTCTTCAAAATCTCAAACTGCAAATTGAATAACAACTTCAATCTGCATATCTGTGCATTTGAAAATAGATCTGCATATCCGAATAACAACGTACAACATCAAATCTGGAGCTCAACTTCAACATAAAATCTGAGCATATGAAGTCTTGGGTCTACATGCATACATCAACAAGTCAAGCAACTTCAACTTGCTAATGGCATTCAAGTTCATCATGCATTTCAAATATAGGTCCTGGAAATGAAGTCTCCATCTAAGATTGTTTCTGCATCTTCAATTTAAAGGTGAGTAAGCTTCTCTGTTTTAAAAACAGTTTTTCTTTATAAACTAAAGCTAAACATGATCTACAGAACTCAGATCCTAATTTATAAAAAAATCAAAATCTGTTATAGATAAAATTACTCTGTTTTCTGTTTTAAGAGAAAAATGAAATGAGTAACATAACCATGTAAAAACCTATGATATCTGTGCATATGAATCAGTAGAAAGAATACGATGTGATGATTTTATGTTGATAACTGTTCTGTGTAAACATATTTGAATGTGTTTATATGTTGCTGTTGCCTGTAGCTGCATATCTTTGTAAATTAAGATTTTCTTTTACAGAAATTCTTTACCACTTGAATTGATTCCAGTTAGTAACTTTTGTGTAAATAAGATATGTTTGTTTGGTATAACTTAGATTTATAAATTTTATGTTAGTTTAAGAAAAACTGTTGTCTCTGTAAAACAATGAAAAAAATCAGTTAATATTCAAATAACCAAATCTATACAAACTCGTAATGATTGGGGCATGCTGTAAATCTGTAGATTTGCAGTTTTTAGATTCTTGAATGAAATTCATATTTTTAAGTTACAACTTGATTCAAGTTCAAGTTGGATCTGAATTTAAATAAAGTTTGAAATTCAAAGTTTTTAAAAATGAAATCTTAAATTTAAATTCAATTTTAAATCAAAATTTAAAACAGTTTTCAGGTTTTAGACCAGAGAGTATTTTTGCAGTGTTTTTTTTTGAATGAAATTCAAATTCTAGTGCAGGGTTTAATTTAAGTGGAAATTGAAACTGAATTCAAATGTAGTTTTGAATTCAAAGTTTTTTTAAAAAAAATGAAATCTTAAATTTAAACAAGATTCAAATTTAATTTTGAATCAAGACCTTAAAATAGTTTCAGGTTTACTTTTAAAACCTGATTTTTGATTTAAAACAGTTTTGTTATTTTTTAAATTTTGATCAGATTTAAATGTTTTAAAACAAGATTTAAATTTGGTTTTAAATCCATATTTAAACAGTTTCAGGTTTATTCTTTAAAACCCAGATTTCTATTCAAACTGTTTTGTAATTTTTTTTCAAATTTTGAAACAGATTTAAATGGTTTAAGGAAGATTTAAATTTGTTTTTGAAATTGAGTTAAAACTGTTTCAAGTTTCTTTGAAAACCATTTTTAAATTTCAAAACAGTTTATAAATTAAAAAAATGATGAACATATTCAAATGTTTTAAAGATTGATTTGAAAATGAAAAATTGATTTCAAGTGAGTTTTAAAACCTGAAAGAATTTGTTCCCTTTAGTATTTGAATTAAAATATGATGTGCTTAATTTAAATTTGTAAATTGAGATAATCAATTTAAATCTTTCTTTATATTTAGGTAATGAATGTTCTTTAACATTCATTTTGTTGTAAGGTTTATAATTATTTTAAATTTGAGTTAATGTTCAATGATTAAACATTTTAAATACCAAATTTTTAAATAGAATTTGAATTTAAATTAAGAAATGTATTGTTTTAATACATTTTGAATATAAATGAGTCAATTTGATAAGTAATTAAAAATAATCAAGATAATTAAGGATTTACTTAATTAATTGATTTTAAATAATGATTTAGATTAATATTAATTAGAAATGATTTATTAATCTAATTTAAATTTCTTAGGTAAGCAATTATTGAAATGTTGATAATTATTAAATGGAGAAAATTATCTAGGGATAATTTAGTAAATGTAATTAATTTTGATAATTAACTAGATTAATTAATTGAATCTAAATAATTGTAATTTGTTAAGTATTATGAATTGTTAAAGTAATTAAGGAATTAATTACTTATTGTAATTAATTTTAATATTGTGAATTGTTAAGTTAATTATTTTAGTTTAATTAATTTTAATAAATCATTTGATGATTTTAAGAGTGTAATTACTTAATGTAATTAATGGAGCAGGATTACTTAGAGAAGTAATATTGATAATTACTAGAATGTAATTAGTAATTTAGATAATTACTTTTGTAATTAATTAAGGAATTAATTATTGATTAATGATTTGTTAATTAATTTATAAATGAGTAATTAAAGATAGTTAATTACTTAATTTTATATTAATCAAGGTGATTAATAATTAGATTAATTGCTAAATATAATTAATTTTAATTAAATATTAGAGATCATTAATTATTATAATTAATGATGTAATTAAGGATTGTTTGATTAAGTAATAATTAATTAATTAACTAAGTGATTAATTAATTGTAATTAATTAAGGATAAATATAATTAATTATAATTAATTAATAAATGAGTAATTAAATGTTAATTACTTATGATTAAGGTTAATTAATTTGTAAAATTAATTAAATACTAATTACCCATTGTAATTAGTGAATGATTAATCAATGATATTTAACCAAGTTGAATACTTAGGAAGTAATTAATTAACTGGGTTAATTAATTAATGGATGTTAAGCAGGATTTAAATGAGTAATTAATTTAATTTAATTTAAATTAATTAGAGATGGTTGTAATTAATTTAATTCATTTTAAATTAATTATAATTGATGGTTAATAAATCATTGCTTATGGATGTTATTGATTGAATGGTTGTGATCTCAGCAATGAGATTAGTTGTATCTGTATGATATGGATGATTGGTTTAAGTATGATGGTTTGTGATGGATTATTTGGTTGAATGATTATCTGTTTGTGATGATACAGATTATCTGTTTATGATATGAATGTGATTATCTATTTTGAGATGTAGTTTATCTATCTATGTGAATTAGATAATATTGAAATAAGTTAATTGTTTAAACCCTTAAGTATAACTTGGACATTAAGATGGCGTTTGGTTTCGATGAGACCAGGATCGGGTTTCCATATTTGGATATCCGAAAACCACATCGATTCCAATTAAACGTTAGGTCGTTAATCCAAGTGGAGCAAGTGAAGACTCGAGGTGTAAGGGCTATACGTCAGTATAACTCTGTAGGTGATTCCGTAATGAGTTTGACGGAATAGTACTTATAGATTCGAGATGGAAATTTAGAGTGCGAGGGTTATCGTCGTTAACTCTGAGGGTGATTCCAATACGAGTGTAACGAGATAATGCCTACGGTTTTGTTCAAACCCGGAACGAACTTGTATGGATTGAATGCTTTCAGAACATCGTCAGGTGGAGGATGAGCATTCTAAGATTTATATGTTCTATAAAGGTAATCGTAACCTTAAGCCTCATCAACCGGGAATGGCTAAAACAGGGGAGGTGCAGTAAAGCTTCGTGGGTAGCTCCCACTGGAGAGCAAGATTTACTCCTGTCTAGAGGTCTCTTTATATTCGGTTGTGTGGCAGTTGGTGACGACCAATCTGCGGGGTAGTCTTGTTCGGAACTATTCAGTAAGGAACGGGTCCGGCTTTGTGTGGCAGTTGGTGACGACCAATCGTCGGCCACGTACTGTGACGGGCGGTACCCCAGTAGCCCTGCCATTGATGGAAACCCATTTTCCCTACGAGACCCTACGATTTTGATTGTATTACCCACTTTTGTGGCTAGTAGCTGGAATTTAATCATGTAACAATTTCGGCTATTTCTTATTTACTTGAAAACCCTAGACACTATTATAATATCATTGGATTTCCTATCAAATATTTTGGTTAGCATAAGGTAAAAACTTTTCCATGTTTATGTGTGGGAAGTCTTACGTGATACCTTTTGTCTTCAAAAGGATTTTCTAAAATTAAGCAACTTTTATCCCCGATTACTCACACCAGACCCATGTCTGACCTGAGTGTTTATTTTCTGTTTTATTAAACTCTTGGGTACTCATATTATGTATGAGTAGTCAAGTGATTCAGGATTGCTTTGACGAGTTTCTGGAGGAGATAATGGAGCAGGAGGCTTCAGCGTGTAGATATATTTAGTGGTTCCGCTGTGTTTGAGTTGTATCTGTTTTCTATGATGTACTTGGATTGTAATTGCTAAACAGGTGTTTATAACTGTCTACTTTGTGTTGTATTAGCTGTATTACTCTGATGTATATGATACTATGTAAAGTTTTATGTGATATATTATAATTTATTCGATTCCGCCGTGAGATTCTGATGTTGTCTGTTCTTTCTTTCCTTTCTTTTCTCTTTTCTATCCCTTTCTTTCTTCTTAGCGATGCGACTTCCTGGAGTTTGGAAGTTGGGTCGTCACATTGTGGTATCAGAGCTCTCTAGGTTGAGCGAATACCTAGACTCTGGAGTGGTGTCCTTCTTGAGAGAGCGTATTTGTAATTTTGAATATATATATATATATATATATATATTTCTGCCTATTTGTTGGGTTACCTGTTCGGGTTTTCCAATATAGGTAATAAAGGTAGATAGGGTAGTAGTGTGTGTAACACAACTACCAATGGTTGGAGTTCGAGTGTTTGAAGTTGGAAGTGGTCTGCTAGGGCAGTGTTGGGCATCTTGAGTAGTTCTGTAGTTGGTGAAGGATTTCACCGATCTCTGAAGGGAATCTTTTCAAGATTCGGAGTTTATCTTTGGATTGTAAGCTGGATTCCACTCATGTGAGTGGTTTTTCTTGAATTTGGATTAGTTGGAAGTTCTGAAGCCAACAATGGTATTTTGGCAACCTTGAAGGAGTTCTGTCAATATTTGAGTTTGAAACTCAGCTTGGCAGAGTTTGAGATTGGTTTAGGAGCGAGTTTCCTGAGAGATATCTGTCTTCTGGAAGCTCTTTTGTGAAGAGGCTGGTGTAGCTTGGAGGTTCGATGAGCTTTTGGATAAGGAAGTTTTTGGCAGCAGCAGCAGCAGTGAGTGGCATGTTCATCGAGGGTTCAGAAATCTCTGTGATTCTTCTGTCAGTAGTCCGGGCATATGGTGTAGCTTGCCCATTTCTTCTGGAAGCTCAGTTGGGTGTGATGTTTGTGGTTGGAGGTAGACCACTGGTTCTTCCTTTGATTTGACGGTTTTAGCTGTTCTGTTTGTTGGAGTGAGAACGATTTCTTGGAATCTGAACTGAGTGGGATCGCAAAAGTAACTTGCGATGGTTCGGAAGTTCTCTGAGTGATCTTTGTTTGGGTTGAAGCATCTTTAGAGGATGTTTGAGTTATCGTAGTGGTATTTTCTGGATATCTTCGAAGGAGTTAAGATTTGCATCCACGTCGAGAGTTTGAGTTCTGTTCCGACTTGGTTATTGGAGCTTTACCAGTGGTTCAGCATTGTAGGAGATTCTTTGAGAATGTGATCTGTTTGAGTTGGTAGGATTTATTGGGTCCAGTTTTCTGGTTGAATTTTTGTTGTGTGTTGTGACCGAATCGGATAAGTCACTGAGATTTATGCAAATTTGATGAACAATATTCCGGGATATTTTGATCAAGTTGTACCTATGTTCATCAACAGCATTCTTGAATCAGAGTTGCGCAGTGGAAGCATGGTGGCAGCTATTCCAGAATAAAAGAAGCACCTGATTCTTTGGGAATTTGAATTTTTGTCTTGGATCAGAGGATTTCTACAGGAAATTCATTTTGGATCTGGAGACTTGATTTTTTTGTATCTGTTTGTTTCCAGATAGAGTAGTTTGTCTGAAGACTTCTGATTTTGTAGAAGAGTTGTGTGGTGGATCTGTTTGATCTAGAAGGTTGGAAGCAACCCAGGATTGATATGAGAGATTTGTGGATATGAGTATTGGATCTTTATGTCTTCTCTAGAGAGTAAGAGTTTGGTCTACAGGATTTAATTTCCAGTTCAGATGGCTGGAATTTGTTTTGTTTTTCACGTATCTCTGAGGGAGTACGTGTATGGTCTATCTTTGGTTTTAGAATCAGTAGTTCTGAGAGATTTGAAAATTGATCAGGACTTGTCTGTGGTTCTGTATTCTGTTTAGATTTGTTGATCTAGATATAGGAGCTCTAGATCTGTGTGGTATAGCTAGTTTAGATTCTGTAGGGCGAGTGTCCCGGTGTTTATATCTGGGAAACTCTAGGGAATCCTATCCAGAATTTTGTCTGGATAATTAAAATTGTTTGTTTGGATTGGTTTCTATGGTTGCTAGTATTTGGTTGATAGCGTATGTTTGCTATTTTTTAAAATTTAAAATCTGTATAGAATTATTAAATTACCTTTGCTTTTAAATTTCGGGGACGAAATTCTTTTAAGGGGGGAGGAATGTGATGTCCCGGAAATTTAGGCAATAATTATTTAATAATTTCATTGATAATTATTTTAAAATGTTAAATATTGATTTAATAATTTAATTCAAAACAGAAATTCTCTTTTGAAAATTAATAATTATTTAGTTTGTTAAATGGAATTCTTTCCAAAGTTAAAAATATTTAAGTAATAAAATTTATCTTTCTATGCTGATTTAAAATTATTTATTTATAATGTATAAATGTTTATACATTGTAAATAGAGGATTTGGTTTTAATTTTAATCTATATTAAATAAAGGATATTTCTACTTATTTTGTATAAATGTATCATTTGTAAATTTGATTTAATTTGATTTAAATTAGTATTGTAAACTTTTAAAAATCTTTCTTATATTTTATAGTAATGTAAGTAAGTATTTATTTGTTTATAAGAATAAATATAGTTTAGATTTTATTTTATAATAAAAGTTTGTTTGGTTTTATTTTAAAATTGCTTTTCTTTTGAAATAAGATTTAATTCATTCTTGTTAAAATATAACATTTGATTTAAAACTCTTGAATAAATTTAATTCAACAAATCTTTTCTTTTTAAATTTAGTTTCATAAAGAATATTAATTTAAAAAAATAATAATTAAGCAAACATTAAAATGTAAATGTATAGTTTTATAAAAAGTGTATATGTATTTATTTAGAGGTTAATGTTAATAAATCATTTAGAAACATTTTAAAACAAATTAGTAATGCTTTATGACAAATTTAAATACATTCATAAATTTAGAATTCTCTTTTTATTGGAATGTACATGTGTTAGATTTTTAAACTAATAAGTAGACACTTGTAATCACCTAACAAATTAATATAACAAGTGGCATTGATTTAAAAACCTTTTTATTTAAAATATATTAACAAGACAATTGTTATCCCACTTTTTGGCAAAGCCGTGATACCAAAAGATTGGTCGAAAACGAAAGACAGTTCGTCTCAGAGATTGGTTATACTTCACTTTGCTATGGATATCGATGAATTTTGTCCGAGTCCGGAACAGGCCACAATTGATAGGACATGACAAGAAAGATCGTATGAGTCGTCATTTCAAATTTCAAGTCAATCCGAGTTCGTATGCTCGAAATAGGATGGATTCAAATTGAGAAAAGAGGTCACTGTCTGTTTCGAACCCATCACACGGGAGTGCTTCGAACCCATCCACTTCGAACCCATCCAATACTCACTGCTTCGAACCCAACCACTTCGAACCCATCCAATACTCACTGCTTCGAACCCATCACTCCGCTAACTTCGAACCGATCGATTCGAACCGATCAGGCATGATATTGGTCACTTCGAATCGATCGGTTCGTGACCCTTCGGATGGATGTGTTCGAATCCATCATTCTCCATCTACTTCGAACCGATTGCCTTCAAATCCATCGCGGAGCTTCATTTCATATCCATCACATATGCGAGCTTGACATCGATACGAAGGAAGCTCCCTCCCCTCGGTTCGAACTAGGCAGATGCAGTTGATCGATTCAAACTACGCAACGGTCATCGATACGAAGTCGGCGAAATCCCCGGGTTCGAGGCGGTCAACACGGAGAAAAAGTAGGATCGATGCGAGGAGTGTGCGACACGTCACTAGGTAACACGTGCTTCCATCGATTCGAATGCTTGGGTTCGAAATCATGGGTTCGAACGACACAGCCAACCAAGAAAACACTATTTCGAACCGAGCATATCTCCTCAACCACAAATCCAAATGCAACCAAATTTTCACAGTAGCTTCCATATGAGGTAAAGATTGTCCCTGCCAAGTTTCAGCTCGATTGGACCAATTCTTGATGGGTTCGAAATCACTTCGAACCGATGTCAGATCGAGACGAAACTTGGTGGGGTCGGTCGCGTGGGCCCACTCACGTGCCAGAAGAGGTCTCCCGATGTTTCAGCCAGATCTTGGCCTCCAACGCCTATAAATAGCACCCTGAAGCCTTTAGAAAAGGGGATCTTCCGAGAACTTCTGCCATTGAACGCCGAGACTCTGCCGGATTAACGTCTATTGATCAGAATCACTGTTGTATTCAGATTTCAAAGCTATTATCTACTGTAATCCATTGTAATCGATTGAATCGAGCAAAGCAATAAAGAGAAATCCTTCAAAGTGGACGTAGGCACGAACGCCGAACCACTATAAACCCTGTGTTTGTGATTGTTGTTTGTGAATTATTGTGATTTGTTACTTAGAGCTGAATTCTATATTAATTGTTGCTGAGTTCTGTGTTGATTATTATCAAGTTGAATACGTGAACGGGTGCTTTCGTGATATTGGGTGTTTGTGACCAATTTTGGCGCAAACATTTTGGTGCTTTCACTGAGAATTGAACTCAGGAAGAAGTTGAAAATCCAGGAGTTCAGATCTAGGAATTATGGCAAGACAATCGAGTAGAAAGCCAAGGCCTGAGAGAAGCGAACCACAAGGAAGTCAAGAGGCTTCCTCAGGAGCGAATCAACCATCGATATACATCACTAGGGACGAGATGGAGACGATGATGAAGAGGCAAGAGGAATTGATCCAGAGTTTATTCCAACAGATAGGACAGCTTGGAGCACAGAATAGAGAAGCCAATGGTGTCCAAAACGAAGCAGGACCATCTGGCGTCGCACCCGGATTAGGGGGCACGCATATGGAAAACGTTGACCCAATCTTGGAAAGAGAGAGAGAAGGATCTGCGCAACCCGGTAGTAGTAGAGGAGCGAACGCTCAGTCAAGGGGGCAGATCCCGGAGTTACCTCGTGAACTCGGGAGGCAGGCTGAAAGTAGTGAACAAGGGTTACATCTCGGAGACAATGACCGATTAGCAGAGATGGTTAGAAGAGCTTTGAGAGGCGGTATGGTGAACAAAGATCTGGAGGATGTTAATAGAAGTCCCTTTACTTCAGCGATCAGGCAAGCTAGGAACCCACCGGATTTCAAACTACCATCGTTGGATATGTACGACGGGAGAACGGACCCCACGGTCCATCTGACAAAATATATGAGGCATATGGAAGTGCTGGGGGCATCGGAGGAGGTTATGGCCCGCTGCTTTCCGTTATACTTGACAGATATCGCAGCACTATGGTTTAGACAATTGGAGAATGGATCCATCGGAACATGGAATGGTTTAGTGGAGAGATTTATGAGGCAATTCAAGGTTCATATCACAAGACCCAAGAATATGATGACTTTGGCAACCCTAAAGCAAAAAGCCGGAGAGACCTTGAGGAGTTATCTAGCACGATTCAATGCAGCAGCAGCTTCAGTGGATCGAGCGGATCCGTCCATGGTGGTAATGGCAGCTGTGTCCGGAATAGCTGACGGCACAGAGTTCAAGAATTCATTGACTAAAGATCCACTCATAGATCTAGAGGAATTCTATCATGAAGCAGAAAAGTTTTTGCGATTAGAGGATGCAAATGCAGAAAGAGAAGAAGGAGATGGGGTAGAAGTTTATGCACTCAAAGATGAAAAGCCCCCTAGAAGGGACTTGGACAAGGATAAAGGTAAAAGAAGGATTGAGAATGACAGAGACAGATCAAAGCGGCAACGGAGGGAGCCGCGATTCACTACCTACACTGAGTTGAACGAGAGCTTGGAACGAATTTATCAGGATACCAAAGAGCAGATTCCGTATCGAAGGCCGATGCGAAGGGATCCTACCTCTGACGAAAGAAAATCAGATAAGTTCTGTGTATTCCATGAATTAAATGGTCATAACACTAATGATTGTAGGCACCTAAAGGACGAGGTGGAAGGGCATATCAGGAACGGTATGCTCCTTCAATATGTAAGGAGGCGAGCTCCTGCGGCGGAACCAGAGCGACCACCGTCCACATCAGCTAGAGGCGACCCCGAATCCAGGCACCGTTTGGTTATCAATTGAGTGAGATAACGATGAACAAGTTGTAAGCTTCCACTAACGCAATCAAATCATTTACACATGTGCGAGATCGCGAACGATCTCCAGGCATGCTCTGGGTGATCAATGACCGTTTCGTAGTGAGAACTTACACTTCGACATCCATGCTTTGCTTTCATATCATTTCAATTTGAACGTTTGGACTTTGTTTGTTTGGACATTGTTTTTGGAGCTCATCCGTTTAATAGTTATTTGATTCTGATAACTCTGGAATGACTAAGCTACTTATACATGTATGGGGTCGCGAACGATCCTTTGGTATGCTTTGAGACGGCGATGAACCGCCCTTATAAACGATCCAGGAACTCACCCGAACGTGACCCTGGCATCGGTAACACCAAGCCCTCCCGGGCACACACAACTCGCCTCGAACGGCACTCGATCGCGAATGATCACAACCCGACTTCGAACAGTCACAACTCGCCTCACCTCAAATGGCTTGATCGCGAAAGATCGTCACTTGAGGTCCGACACACGACCGCGAACGGTCACAAATTCGCCTCGAACGGCACACGATCGCGAACGATCACTTTCTGCCTCGAACGCCATCGGCCGCGAACGGTCATGGCTCATTAATTATGAAACCCGACCTCGAATGGTCGCCATTCGCCTTGAACGGCACTTGGTCGCGAACGATCATCAATTGCCGCGAACGGCATCGACCGCGAACGGTCCCATTCAATCCTTTGCCATAAATAGCATCGACCGCGAACGGTCCCATTCAATCCTTTGCCGCGAACGGCATCGACCGCGAACGGTCCTATTCTCATCATTTGCCGCGAACGGCATCGACCGCGAACGGTCCTATTCCATCCTATGCCGCGAACGGCACGGGCCGCGAACGGTCCCAATTCACCTCAAACAGCATATGATCCCGAACGATCGATGCATGGATTTATACGCTCGACCGCGCACGGTCGCACTTCACCTCGAATGACTCGATCACGAACGATCGTCATTAGACGTTAAGCGCTCGACCATGAACGGCCGCGCTTCATCCCAAATGGCTTGATCCCGAATGATCGTCATTTGAGGCCATATGAAAACTATCAAGTTCTTTGCAGGTTGATGATCGGATACGAACATCCAACTCGAGGCATTACAAAACACACCTTCCTACCGCAAGGCATGTTTTGGGGGGCAAAATGTTATCCCGCTTTTTGGCAAAGCCGTGATACCAAAAGATTGGTCGAAAACGAAAGACAGTTCGTCTCAGAGATTGGTTATACTTCACTTTGCTATGGATATCGATGAATTTTGTCCGAGTCCGGAACAGGCCACAATTGATAGGACATGACAAGAAAGATCGTATGAGTCGTCATTTCAAATTTCAAGTCAATCCGAGTTCGTATGCTCGAAATAGGATGGATTCAAATTGAGAAAAGTGGTCACTGTCTGTTTCGAACCCATCACACTGGAGTGCTTCGAACCCATCCACTTCGAACCCATCCAATACTCACTGCTTCGAACCCAACCACTTCGAACCCATCCAATACTCACTGCTTCGAACCCATCACTCCGCTAACTTCGAACCGATCGATTCGAAACGATCAGGCATGATATTGGTCACTTCGAATCGATCGGTTCATGACCCTTCGGATGGATGTGTTCGAATCCATCATTCTCCATCTACTTCGAACCGATTTCCTTCAAATCCATCGCGGAGCTTCATTTCGTATCCATCACATATGCGAGCTTGACATCGATACGAAGGAAGCTCCCTCCCCTCGGTTCGAACTAGGCAGATGCAGTTGATCGATTCAAACTACGCAACGATCATCGATACGAAGTCGGCGAAATCCCCGGGTTCGAGGCGGTCAACACGGAGAAAAAGTAGGATCGATGCGAGGAGTGCGCGACACGTCACTAGGTAACACGTGCTTCCATCGATTCGAATGCTTGGGTTCGAAATCATGGGTTCGAACGACACAGCCAACCAAGAAAACACTATTTCGAACCGAGCATATCTCCTCAACCACAAATCCAAATGCAACCAAATTTTCACAGTAGCTTCCATATGAGGTAAAGATTGTCCCTGCCAAGTTTCAGCTCGATTGGACCAATTCTTGATGGGTTCGAAATCACTTCGTACCGATGTCAGATCGAGACGAAACTTGGTGGGGTCGGTCGCGTGGGCCCACTCACGTGCCAGAAGAGGTCTCCCGAAGTTTCAGCTAGATCTTGGCCTCCAACGCCTATAAATAGCACCCTGAAGCCTTCAGAAAAGGGGATCTTCCGAGAACTTCTGCCATTGAACGCCGAGACTCTGCCGGATTAACGTCTATTGATCAGAATCACTGTTGTATTCAGATTTCAAAGCTATTATCTACTGTAATCCATTGTAATCGATTGAATCGAGCAAAGCAATAAAGAGAAATCCTTCAAAGTGGACGTAGGCACGAACGCCGAACCACTATAAACCCTGTGTTTGTGATTGTTGTTTGTGAACTATTGTGATTTGTTACTTAGAGCTGAATTCTATATTAATTTTTTTTGAGTTCTGTGTTGATTATTATCAAGTTGAATACGTGAACGGGTGCTTTCGTGATATTGGGTGTTTGTGACCAATTTTGGCGCAAACAACAATAAAGCATAACAAATACATTTGGGTAAAACATTTTCTCATTTATAAACCTGAAAATCAAATTTCAGTAAGATCAAAACCAATCTTCAATAAATCTTTTCAAAACAAATGCATGTTTATAAATCTGCAGATTAAAATCTGCATTCATCTTCAAACCTGCAATCTTCCTCTTCAAAATCTCAAACTGCAAATTGAAGAACAACTTCAATCTGCATATCTGTGCATTTGAAAATAGATCTGCATATCTGAATAACAAAGTACAACATCAAATCTGGAGCTCAACTTCAACATAAAATCTGAGCATATGAAGTCTTGGGTCTGCATGCATACATCAACAAGTCAAGCAACTTCAACTTGCTAATGGCATTCAAGTTCATCATGCATTTCAAATATAGGTCCTGGAAATGAAGTCTGCACCTAAGATTGTTTCTGCATCTTCAATTTAAAGGTGAGTAAGCTTCTCTGTTTTAAAAACAGTTTTTCTTTATAAACTAAAGCTAAACATGATCTACAGAACTCAGATCCTAATGTATAAAAAAATCCAAATCTGTTATAGATAAAATTACTCTGTTTTCTGTTTTAAGAGAAAAATGAAATGAGTAACATAACCATGTAAAAACCTATGATATCTGTGCATATGAATCAGTAGAAAGAATACGATGTGATGATTTTATGTTGATAACTGTTCTGTGTAAACATATTTGAATGTGTTTATATGTTGCTGTTGCCTGTAGCTGCATATCTTTGTAAATTAAGATTTTCTTTTACAGAAATTCTTTACCACTTGAATTGATTCCAGTTAGTAACTTTTGTGTAAATAAGATATGTTTGTTTGGTATAACTTAGATTTATAAATTTTATGTTAGTTTAAGAAAAACTGTTGTCTCTGTAAAACAATGAAAAAAATCAGTTAATATTCAAATAACCAAATCTAAACAAACTCGTAATGATTAGGGCATGCTGTAAATCTGTAGATTTGCAGTTTTTAGATTCTTGAATGAAATTCATATTTTTAAGTTACAACTTGATTCAAGTTCAAGTTGGATCTGAATTTAAATAAAGTTTGAAATTCAAAGTTTTTAAAAATGAAATCTTAAATTTAAATTCAGTTTTAAATCAAAATTTAAAACAGTTTTCAGGTTTTAGACCAAAGAGTATTTTGCAGTTTTTTTTTGAATGAAATTCAAATTCTAGTGCAGGGTTTAATTTAAGTGGAAATTGAAACTGAATTCAAATGTAGTTTTGAATTCAAAGTTTTTTTTTAAAAAATGAAATCTTAAATTTAAACAAGATTCAAATTCAGTTTTGAATCAAGATCTTAAAACAGTTTCAGGTTTACTTTTAAAACCTGATTTTTGATTTAAAACAGTTTTGTTAGTTTTTAAATTTTGATCAGATTTAAATGTTTTAAAACAAGATTTAAATTTGGTTTTAAATCCATATTTAAACAGTTTCAGGTTTATGCTTTAAAACCCAGATTTCTATTCAAACTGTTTTGTAAATTTTTTTTAAATTTTGAAACAGATTTAAATGAATTAAGGAAGATTTAAACTTGTTTTTGAAATTGAGTTAAAACTGTTTCAAGTTTCTTTGAAAACCAGTTTCAAATTTCAAAACAGTTTATAAATTAAAAAAAAATGATGAACATATTCAAATGTTTTAAAGATAGATTTGAAAATGAAAAATTGATTTCAAGTGAGTTTTAAAACCTGAAAGAATTTGTTTCCTTTAGTATTTGAATTAAAATATGAAGTGTTTAATTTCAATTTGTAAATTGAGATAATCAATTTAAATCTTTCTTTATATTTAGGTAATGAATGTTCTTTAACATTCATTTTGTTGAAAGGTTTATAATTATTTTAAATTTGAGTTAATGTTTAATGATTAAACATCTTAAATATCAAATTTTTAAATAGAATTTGAATTTAAATTTAGAAATGTATTGTTTTAATACATTTTGAATACAAATGAGTCGATTTGATAAGTAATTAAAAATAATCAAGATAATTAAGGATTTACTTAATTAATTGATTTTAAATAATGATTTAGATTAATATTAATTAGAAATGATTTATTAATCTAATTTAAATTTCTTAGGTAAGCAATTATTGAAATGTTGATAACTATTAAATGGAGACAATTATCTAGGGATAATTTAGTAAATGTAATTAATTTTGAAAATTAACTAGATTAATTAATTGAATCTAAATTATTGTAATTTGTTAAGTATTATGAATTGTTAAAGTAATTAAGGAATTAGCTACTTATTGTAATTAATTTTAATATTGTGAATTGTTAAGTTAATTAATTTAGTTTAATTAATTTTAATAAATCATTTGATGATTTTAAGAGTGTAATTACTTAATGTAATTAATGGAGCAGGATTACTTAGAGAAGTAATATTCATAATTACTAGAATGTAATTAGTAATTTAGATAATTACTTTTGTAATTAATTAAGGAATTAATTATTGATTAATGATTTGTTAATTAATTTATAAATGAGTAATTAAAGATAGTTAATTACTTAATTGGATATTAATCAAGGTGATTAATAATTAGATTAATTACTAAATATAATTAATTTTAATTAAATATTAGAGATCATTAATTATTATAATTAATGATGTAATTGAGGACTGTTTGATTAAGTAATAATTAATTAATTAACTAAGTGATTAATTAATTGTACTTAATCAAGGATAAATATAATTAGTTATAATTAATTAATAAATGAGTAATTAAATGTTAATTACTTATGATTAAGGTTAATTAATTTGTAAAATTAATTAAATACTAATTACTCATTGTAATTAGTGAATGATTAATGAATGATATTTAATCAAGTTGAATACTTAGGAAGTAATTAATTAACTAGGTTAAATAATTAATGGATGTTAAGCAGGATTTAAATGAGTAACTAATTTAATTTAATTTAAATTAATTAGAGATGGTTGTAATTAATTTAATTCATTTTAAATTAATTATAATTGATGGTTAATAAATCATTGCTTATGGATGTTATTGATTGAATGGTTGTGATCTCAGTAATGAGATTAGTTGTATCTGTATGATATGGATGATTGGTTTAAGTATGATGGTTTGTGATGGATTATTTGGTTGAATGATTATCTGTTTGTGATGATACAGATTATCTGTTTATGATATGAATGTGATTATCTGTTCTGAGATGTAGTTTATCTATCTATGTGAATTAGATAATATTGAAATAAGTTAATTGTTTAAACCCTTAAGTATAAATTGGACATTAAGATGGCGTTTGGTTTCGATAAGACCGGGATCGGGTTTCCATATTAGGATATCCGAAAACCACATCGATTCCAATTAAACGTTAGGTCGTTAATCCAAGTGAAGCAAGTGAAGACTCGAGGTGTAAGGGCTATACGTCAGTATAACTCTGTGGGTGATTCCGTAATGAGTTTGACGGAATAATACTTATAGATTCGAGATGGAGATTTAGAGTGTAAGGGTTATCGTCATTAACTCTGAGGGTGATTCCAAAACGAGTGTAACGAGATAATGCCTTCGGTTTCGTTCGAACCGGGAACGAACTTGTATGGATTGAATGCTTTCAGAACATCGTCAGGTGGACGATGAGCATTCTAAGATTTATATGTTCTATAAAGGTAATCGTAACCTCAAGCCTCATCAACCGGGAATGGCTAAAACAGGGGAGGTGCAGCAAAGCTTCGTGGGTAGCTCCCATTGGAGAGCAAGATTTACTCCTGTCTAGAGGTCCCTTTATATTCGGTTGTGTGGCAGTTGGTGACGACTAATCTGCGGGTTAGTCTTGTTCAGAACTGTTCAGTAAGGAACGGGTCCGGCTTTGTGTTGTAGGGGAGTGGGAGTACTCCTCGATACGGTGATCTAGGCCACGTACTGTGACGGGTGGTACCCCAGTAGCCCTGCCATTGATGGAAACCCATTTTCCCTACGAGACCCTACGGTTTTGATTGTGTTACCCACTTTTGTGGCTAGTAGCTGGAATTTAATCATGTAACAATTTCGGCTATTTCTTATTTACTTGAAAACCCTAGACACTATTATAATATCACTGGATTTCCTATCAAATGTTTTGGTTAGCGTAAGGTAAAAACTTTTCCATGTTTATGTGTGGGAAGTTTTACGTGATACCTTTTGTTTTCAAAAGGATTTTCTAAAGTTAAGCAACTTTTATCCCCGTTTACTCACACCAGACCCCTGTCCGACCTGAGTGTTTATTTTCTGTTTTATTAAACTCTTGGGTACTCATATTAGGTATGAGTAGTCAAGTGATTCAGGATTGCTTTGACGAGTTTCTGGAGGAGATAATGGAGCAGGAGGCTTCAGCGTGTAGATATATTTAGTGGTTCCGCTGTGTTTGAGTTGTATCTGTTTTCTCTGATGTACTTGGATTGTAATTGCTAAACAGGTGTTTATAACTGTCTACTTTGTGTTGTAATAGCTGTATTACTCTGATGTATATGATACTATGTAAAGTTTTATGTGATATATTATAATTTATTCGATTCCGCTGTGAGATTCTGATGTTGTCTGTTCTTTCCTTCCTTTCTTTTCTCTTTTCTATCCCTTTCTTTCTTCTTAGCGATGCGATTTCCTGGAGTTTGGAAGTTGGGTCGTTACAGAACCTTAGAAAACATACATAGTTATCTTCTAGTAATAAGATATCTTCTTTAAAAATTCTATCCTTATATTTGTGCAAGTATACCAACAAAAGAGAAGGAGATGGAAAATATGAGGACATGAAAAGAACAAAAACATCTCAGTAAAAATAATTACAAGGATAAAACAGTCGTTTATTTTCAAAAAAATTAAATTGTCAAAAATACAATAATGTGGTGTGTCAAGAATGAGCCAAAATAAACAATAAACTAATCAAATCGAACCTTAAAAAGTTTCTTGTAATTCAAGGAAAATAGGAAAGAAATAAATGGATATATTTTTTAGCAAAAAATAACATATTCCATGGGCTGGCTGATTATACAATAAAAGAATATGAATGTAAATTGCAATGTTTATAGATTGTTGATAGAGATATAAATATACTTTGTGTGCAAAATGAAAAATTATTCCCTAGGGAGGGAATAGGAAATGAAATGAGAGTAAATAGTTAGAAAGAATACCAAAGGTCATACATTGAACTTTTAAGTATTAGAATACAAAGTATAAGATGTATCTAGAGTATGGCATTAAATGGAATGAAAATGTGGTTCGTAATATTAAAATACTTGAAGCTTGACAAGAAGATATTCTCTTTTTGTCTTCTGATATCATCAACCAAAGGTCTATATGTAGAAGGGTTAAATTCTCCTTCAACATCTGGTGAGATCTCAAAGATTGAAGAGGAAGAAATAATGAATGCGATTCTAATGGTGGAACCAATAATGGTATCATAGGCGAGGCTGCAAATTGCTAGGAAATTAGTGAAAAGGAGGAGAGAGAAGATTGCAGTTGTGTATGAAAAGTATGAAATGATGAATGTGAGTTTTAGGCAAAGAAATAGTGTATGCAGATCTGGGTTTTTGAGTGTTAGAGACATAATGTTATGTATAATATGTTTTTGGTTACCAAAATACTATAGCACTGAAAAATGGAAATGGGTTTATATAGAGAATGACAAATTCTATCTAGACTTCTCGTTTAATTATTATTACCTTCATCTCGTATTTATTTGGCATTAAAAGAATTTATTGACTCTTTTATCTATTTTCAATTCAAATGAAATGCTTTTTTAACTGTATAATTGTGGAAATTAATTATAGAAATTGATTGCAAATTATCAAAATTTTGCTAATTGATTAAGTATGCTATATATAAATTTATCAATCGATTAATAACTTTTGTTAATTTACCGAGTAACTTCAGAATTAGTAAATCAACCAATTAGTTTCCTCCAACTAAATGAGGCAATTAATTTCCTTTAATTAATTATTTTGTTGAAATTAAGTAAAATCAATTCATTTTCAAAATTATACATACTCTCACTAAAATTAAATATAAATTTCGTGTGAAAATTATTAGAAAACTCCTTAATTGACTATGCAATATGCTAAAATATCAATTGATTAGTATCGTTTTTAAACCTATTTATTAATTATGCAATTAAATGACTTTTACCATGTAATCAATTTTTTAAAATTATGAATGCTTGTGCGTGTATAGTAAGCATAATATGTATATAGTTGTAACGATCCCGAACTTTAATTAAGTCTAAATTGTTAATTAATTTAATTTTTAATAAAAAATTGTGAAGTAATTGGTAATTGCTATTAATTATTGTAAAGAAAAGTAAAATATAAA
Organism: Allium cepa; assembly: GCA_030765085.1. Lineage (NCBI taxonomy): Eukaryota > Viridiplantae > Streptophyta > Magnoliopsida > Asparagales > Amaryllidaceae > Allium > Allium cepa. The sequence goes on from CM060938.1 coordinate 237,372,480, forward strand.
CAAAATGTACTTCCAAAATAAATAAATATAAAATGAATACAAAGTAGAGAATTAGCTAAAAATTATAACGACATATTAACAATAGAACTTCATTTATATCCCTAAGTAATAAGGCTAAAGCAAAGCAAAAATATACTCAAGTAAAAGGACAAGTGTAAACAATCAAGTATGAACAAAAACAACATATAACTATCTATGGATTAGCCTGTAAAAGAAGATAGTCAGAATACTTTCAAATGTGTAAAAATGCAAGATAATAAATATACTACGAAATATAAAGAAAAATAAGGCAATTTAAATACTTAAGTTAGAAATGCAAAGCTAAGAACAAAGTAGTGAAAATATCTAAAACAAATAAAGTATAAAAATGAAAACATAAAGTATAAAGCAAGCTAGTCAAACAATATGTTGATAAAATTATGTAAAATATAAAGTAACACATTAATTAATTTAAAACAACAAATATACTTAACTCAAACAAAATAAATACAGCCGAATACAAGTTGTAAATAAAGCATAAAGGACATGCATTTAATACCCCATCACTACTTTACACAAACAAAATTATCGCCCGAGACAAGAAGATACATAATCAAGTATGGGCAAATTTAATAAGTATAGATTTGTACAATGGCATTTAATGTTTACATCTCTAGCATAACTAAAGTCAATTCTTTGCTATTTACAAATAATGTTCAACCTGTACACTTCTTTTATTTATATCAACTTCACCTCAGCTTCTTCATTTCAAGCTGAGACAATCTAAAGTAATATCATCTTAAATCTTAAACAAGTTCAATTCATTTAATAAAAACAAACTTCATTCTCAGTTCGTCCATAACTTAGCAAAGCTCAGAAGAGAAGCAAGTTATCAAAGCAAACATTCAATTGGAAATAAAATCAAACTTCAATCAGATCAAAATCAAAACGCATTTCCAGATTTTTCAACAACCTTTCCCTGGCTTTGTGTCCTCCGTCTTCATCCCTCATGTGAGAAAATTTATCTATCCCTAATCTAGTTACATGTTGTTGCTTATGTGCCTGTGATGATGATGATATGAAATTAGTTTGTATAAATAATTGTGTGCATGCAGTGTATTTTTTTGTTACCCTGTTTTTTTAGTTTTCCAGGCTCCTGATTGAAACAAGAAATCAAAAATCTCTTGAAAAAACCATTGTTCGGATTTAAGATTCAATCAAAAGTTGTTTGTTTCAATATATATTATTATTTAAAATTATAATTAAGTAAACTAAATATCAGATGTCTCTAAAAAATCCAAAAGGACAGAACAAGTTTGATATTAATGGAAACTCGAACATTTCAATTTAGCAATCCAGGAACATTAATTGAAACCTTATCCAAAAATATAATTTTTAGAAGTGAAATTACAATTTTTAGAGTAAGCATTTGAGAGCTGTTCGAATTGAACTGGAAATGAAGTTTTGGTTCGCCTTTGGTGATCCCGACGATCTGAGAAGTCGGGGTTGCATCTGGTTGTAGTGGAGTGAGCAGAGGTGTTGGCGAAAATGTCAGGAGGGTGATCCAGGCATGGTGGTAATGGCGGCGAGCATTTTTCTTTTCGAACCCTAGTTTTGGAACAAGCTTGAACTTTGGATCATTTCTTCTACTTTGGTCGATCGAGTGCTTTGGGACTCGGGGTAAAGGTACCATGGGGTGTCGAAAGATTGTGGTCAAAGTATTTCAACCTCTAGTGGTCGAAGCGAGGTGGACGAAGGGTTTTGTTAACGACCGATTTGGGTTCCAGTTTTACTGAGTAGCTCGATTTTGACTTGAGGCTGATGGTGATGGTTTGATGGTCGAAATGTGTTTCGGTGATGAAGGGTGTAGTGCTGGAGGGTGTGGAGAAGATCGGAGGTGGCTCCGGCAGTGGTGCAGGTGCACGTGGGCATCTGTGGATATTAGAAGTGAAGTGTTGTTGTGGGCTCAGAGTTGTACTCGAAGTTGTACTTGAAGGAATCGGATGGGTTGCTCGAAGTAGATTAGGGTGGGTTTGGGTAGATTACAAGCTACAGGTTTTTAAAACCTGTTTGGGATTTTTCTTTTGAATCCGAAAGGAAATTTAAAAGTAAAGTTTGACCAAGTTTAATAAGAAATCAGACTTAGTTTGTTTCATAGAATTAAAATAAAAAGGAAGTTTTAAAATTTTAAATTGTTTCAAATAACTTTAAATTGATATAGTGTATATTAAATGGTTGATCGAGGAAGGGAACTCGAGTTTCCTTGAGTAACTTGGCGTTTGGCTCGAAGTACCTGGGATTGTGTCTCGGGGGAATTGGACGAGCAACTCGAAGCAACATTCGAGTGTGATTAGGGAAATGATCAGGTTTCATAACTACAAATATAATAAAAGAAGTAAGGTTAAGTAATAGTTTTTATCAAATTTTAAATACTGTAAAACTTAATCGTGTTTAACAGTTTTAAGTTAAAACTTAATACAAGTTTAATTATCTTAGTTAAAACATAATAAATTTTTTTACACTTAATTAGTATTACTCCAAATTAAGTAATTACTTCAAGTTAAGTATGTAATTTGTTAATATTTAAGTTTGTAGTTAGAAATACATTGATTTCAACAAGTTAAAGAAGACTCATAAAATGTTAATTAAGTTGAATAACTAATGTTAATTAATTAATTATTTTAGAAAGTAATTAAGAATTAATCTAGTTATTGTTAGGTACTTAATTAACTAAATAATTAGGATTAATAAAAGAGTTCTTGATGGTTATTCAATTTATAATCAAAAAATGATTAATATAAGTGAAATTCTTTAGCAAGGTCATTAAAGAAAATTTTAATTGTTAATAAAGGTCATTAACTAAGATTAATTAAGTAATTAAAGGTTAATTGATTCATTAATTAAAGATGGGTTGTTAATAATTAAAAGTTAACTAATAAATGATTAAAGGGCAAATTTATTTCAGATAATTTGTAATTAACTTACGTTAATTAACCAGGATTTATAATTCATTCATAAGTGATACATCTGATTTAGACGAATCAGTTGATTAGTAAATTTCACCTGTGAATGTTTGGATTTTATTAGGTGTTGAATTGTTTGATACCTCTGTTATGTGATGCTTTATGATATATCCTGATTTGTGTTGTGATCTGTGATGTAATTTATTATTTATTATATATATCTGTGATATGTGATGATTAAATGATGTTGCACTATTGTATTAAACCCCTGGACCACACCATACACACACGAATATGGATTTCATGAGGAAATCGGTTAAGTCACAGATTTTTGAAATAGTTTCGAATTTGAATTTTGAATTCCAATGGCTTGGAAATGAAATTGGGTTAAATGTGAAAAGCTTTTAAAATGGAATTTCAAAGATGAAAATTTATTTTTGAATAACTTGATAAAGCTTGAAGAATCAAAATACAAGAATGTTAACCGAGGAATCAAAGCTTACTTACAAACTGGTCAAACAACGAATAAAAAGGACTGAAAATGATATATGAATATATAGTTCCATATAACTATAAAATTTTGAAAGTCATCCTACGCTTTCTCTACATATTTTTATGTAAGCAGCTTTAAACTTCAAGCTGTTATCAAGTCAGAAAGATTGAACTGGGTAGGAAAAAAGAAAAAAAACGTAACAACCTAATTTTGTAGTAGTGCGAAGAATTATATTTCCCAATTTCAGAGTCCCATGCAACCAATTTCATAACAAAAACCATTTGAAATCTATTATTTTAAACAAGATATTTTTTAGTTATAAATGGAAAGCTTTTACTGTTGACCAATCAATGACATTTGAAATTAACCAAAATTTGGAATATAATCTTGTACCCAATTTAATAATATACAAACTCCAAAATCTTTTGACAATGAGCAATCTAGCATGGTTGACGCTATTGCATAGTAGCAACGATACAATCATTTGGTAAACTTTTCGGTCATTTATATACTTTAGTTAGATTTTAATTTTCATTGCACTATAATCTATATTCAAGATTAGAATTAGATACTATTTGTTACAAAATGTCTAGGAGAGTGTGCACAACTTTCATCTCCTATATTAAGATTTGATGGAAATTTTACCTTAATTCCCCGTTGTTCTATTGAAACTTGGGTTTTCTTTCCATTTTTTAGGTTCTAAGCGTAGCGAAAGATATAAAATTAATTGCGGGATATTGAAATAAGACCTTATATGTAAAATAACATTATAGAAAGTGAAAACAAAGTAATAACATGTTGGAATGATTAATAAGATAATATGGATAAAATAAGTGATTAGGACTATATACATATTATGCTTACTATACACGCACAAGCATTCATAATTTTAAAAAATTGATTACATGGTAAAGTCATTTAATTGCATAATTAATAAATAGGTTTAAAAACGATACTAATCAATTGATTTATTAGCATATTGCATAGTCAATTAAGGAGTTTTCTAATAATTTTCACACGAAATTTATATTTACTTTTAGTGAGAGTATAATTTTGAAAATGAATTGACTTTCCTTAATTTCAATAAAATAATTAAATAAAGGAAATTAATTGCCTCATTTAGTTAGAGGAAACTAATTGGTTGATTTACAAATTCTGAAGTTACTCGGTAAATTAACAAAAGTTATTAATCGATTGATAAATTTATATATAGCATACTTAATCAATTAGGAAAATTTTGATAATTTGCAATCAATTTCTATAATTAATTTCCATAATTACAGTCAAAAAAGCATTTCATTTGAATATAAAATAGATTAAAGAGTCAATAGATTCTTTTAATGTCAAATAATTACGAGATGAAGGTAATAATAATTAAAGCAGAAGTCTAGAGAGAATTTGTCATTCTCTATATAAACCCATTTCCAATCTTCACTCTATACCTCTCTAAGTAAAATCTATAATATTTATCATAATATTTCATTTTTCAGTGCTATAGCATTTTGGTCACCAAAAACATATTATACATACCATTATGTCTCTAACACTCAAAAACCTAGATCCGCGTACACTATTTCTTTGCCTAAAACTCACATTCATCATTTCATGCTTTTCATACACAACTGCAATCTTCTCTCTCATCCTGTTCACTAATTTCCTAGCAATTTGCAGCCTCGCCTATGGTACCATTATTGGTTCCACCATTAGAATCGCATTCATTGTTGCTTCCTCTTCAACCTTTGAGATCTCACCAGATGTTGAAGGAGAATTTAATCCTTCTACATATAGACCTTTGGTTCATGATATACAGAAGACAGAAAGGGAATATCTTCTTGCCAAGCTTCAGGTATTTCAATATTACGAACCACATTTTCATTCCATTTAATGCCATACTCTAGACACATCTTATACCTTCTATTCTAATACATGAAAAGTTCAATGTTTGACCTTTGGTATTCTTTCCACATATTTACTCTCATTTCATTTCCTATTCCCTCCCTAGGGAATAATTTTTCATTTTGCAAACAAAGTATATTTATGTCTCTATCAACAATCTATAAACATTGCAATTTACATTCATATTCTTTTATTGTATAATCAGCTAGCCCATGGAATATGTTATTTTTTGCTAAAAAATATATCCATTTATTTCTTTCCTATTTTCCTTGAATTACCAGAAACTTTTTAAGGTTCGATTTGATTAGTTTATCGTTTATTTTAGCTCATTCTTAACACAACACATTATTCCATTTTTGCCAATTTTATTTTTTTGAAAATAAACGGCTGTTTTATCCTTGTAATTATTTTTACTGAGATGTTTTAGTTCTTTTCATATCCTCATATTTTCCATCTCCTTCTCTTTTGTTGGCATACTTTCATAAATATAAGGATAGAATTTTTAAAGAATATATCTTATTACTAGAAGATAACTATGTATGTTTTCTAAGGTTCATATATAGTAACTAGGATATGATATCAACCAAGCCTATTTAATACTTGAATTGCTACTAAGATAGTGCATAGTCCATGTGGAATAGTAATAAACCTAGTATGCATGAAATATATTACATAAGCTTCCTATCATTTTTATACTTTATTAAGCTATATCATTCTCTCTTTTAGACTGCATTATTGGATAAAAAAGAAGATCAAATTGTCCATGATTGTTAAGAATTTTTTAAATACTGTGAGATGAGAATCTTTTATTATTGCCATGAGAAGAGTGGAAAATAAGAATAAGTGGGTTAAAAGAAACAAGTGTAATTTCAAAATAAAATGGATTAAGAAAGAAAAAAGTGTGTGTTTTTTAATAAAACACCATGTAGGAAGAAAGTGGAGTGTTAATAGAATTGGCCATTTATTTTAGTGTATTTCGTATTTTGGTTTGCTTTATTAGTTTTTATATATTCAAATAATTTATTTATCGTTAAAGCTTCCTCTTTGATATATGTATGTTAAATATAAAATTTATCTCCATAATTAATTTTTAATAAGTATCAACTCCATGGTCCCTTTCATCAGTAGGTGCATTATTAATTTGAAAATAAAGTATATAAAATGTTTTGACTACAATATAATTCCAATGAATTGTGTATGTCAAATATTAATTATAATAACTATAACGTTCCTATTACGCGTTAATTTTGCATGTCAAATGTTAATAGGTATTTCCAGAAAAAGAACATGTCAAATCCATCATAAAATTAAGTATACATTAAAATCTAAAACATTTGACATGTTCTCCTATGATATAATCTCAAGTCCAACCCTTTATTCTATAGTGCTCGAAACAAAGGAATTGATTAATTAAACCCAACATAAAATCAGTTTTGAAGGGAAGGACAATTTATTTGGCTTAGATAACTTTAATCAATTTCTTATTGAATGGCCTTACCACCTTGACTCAAATAAGTAGTTATTATCATTTTATTGTTATTTATCATGTGGAATTACTTAAAACAATTATTTTTGTAGGTTCGTAAGGCAATACCAACCAATTTGTTGATGCATTTTTTTGGATATAATAAATGACTTGGTCATAACTGAGATATAATGCATGTAATTTACAATAACCTAAAATATTGCATAGCTCAGGCTAAATGTCTTTTTAAAATGTTTTTTATATTTATTTCGATTATTATAAGAAATATTGTTCTTTGATATACCATAGCAAAACAAAATTATAATTTTTAAAAATAATAATTTGGGCTTAAAAAACCCAAACATATGTATTTATGTTCTGTGTAGGCCAGACACTAAAACTCTTGTCTTTACATATAGGCTAGATCAAAGCTTGGTTCTAAATTATTGATACTAATATGTTTTTAATAAATTTGTTCTTCTTTTTGTTTCATTGTTTAGAGTAATTTGAATTTTTTTCCTATTTCAACCAAATGCACTATTCATATTTTTGGAAAGCCAATTCGGACTTAAAAATCCTCTAAAATATAAACATACCAACCATAAAATGAGTTTCGTATAATTACCTTTTAAATTATTTATATTTTGTTCTGTAGCGATGAATAATTGTATATACTTCAAAAAACAGTTAATATCTTCTAAAATAGGTTTAATCTGCAGTTTATAATAACTATGTTTGTAAGTCTAATTGATGAAACTGCTTGATAAATCATAGTTGTACATTAGTTAGGTAGTAATCAACATGAAAGCATGAACAAGGTAGTAAAATAGATGGAAAAATGTAATGACCCATAATTCCTGTCATTTGAAATTCATATATTTAATTGATTTTTAAATATTAACAGGTTAAATTTGTAAGTCAAATAAATTTATTTTGAATATCTGGATTTAGTTGGATAATTAAATCGATAATTTAATATTTGAAATTGCAGAAATAACTGGAAATTGGGTTTAATGTGATTAAAATTGATTTGTGAAGTTGTATAAAATCATATTGGAGTTAGAATGATGTTATAGAACTTTTAAAATTGAATTTAAAGTTAATTTGCAGAAATTGAATATTTTAATATTTAATTGACGAGTTAAAATAGCCATTTTCAAACAGTCTCGGATTTCGACGAGTTTCATCGGATCTGTAATGTTAAATTATTGTATGGTTTCAAATTTCGTGTCAATCATATTTACGGTTTGTCCGCGGCAAGCTAAAACGCGTAGAAATCGATTCGAGTGAATTATAAATTTAAATAATTCGATTCGAAAACTTATCTTCTAAATATGATCGAACTAGCTCCCGATATATATTCCATTGCGTTCGTAATGGGGGTAAAACTTTATAAATGCTAGGCGGCACGCTTCGTTTGGAGTTCGAAATTTTTTTGGATGAATAGTGTTCGTCAATTTTCTATAAAAGGCCTCCATATTCACACTTTTACACTCAAAACCCTAGCTAGGGTTACACCCACAGCCTCCTTCGTTTAATGGCCGAAATTTGTTCTCCTTCCTCCTTCTTTTTCTTCAAATCCATCAACAATTACGAAAAACGTTCAACTACAAAGTTGTAGAGAGCATTAAGATCTCTCTATCCAACGGTCAAGATCGTTAATGGAGCTACGGATTGGCGACAAATTGGGTTTGAACGTGCCGCGGTCGCACATGGTTTTCATGAAGACTATGGAGCCGAGCTCGATGCTATTCTGGCCGAAGGTGGAGTTCGTCGTGGCCTTTCAACTGGTGGTCGCTGATCGTCGTGATGTCCAGCCTATGGGTCGCTATAAGTGAAGGACATGGGCGGCTTCTATAGGTTTCTCGGTCGCATGTTTACTTTAGGGGAAGAAGATGAAAGCAAGGTCCGTTATTTGCTTGGATAGAACGAACGGCCGTTATTGATTTTAGGGTTAGAAGGTTAAAAGAATTGTAAATTATATATATTTAAATTCGTTCAATGTTTAAAATATCATAACTTTTTCATACGAGGTCCGTTTCCCACGAAAAGAATTGCATTGGATTCGCATTCGCGAATACTACGCGATGGAGCTGGATTGGAGATAGTGAAAATTTTGGGTAAAATTAAACGCGCGTTTAATTTTATTCGAAATAAAACACTACGACTGTTATTGAAAGCAAGGTGAGAACTTCTCACTCAATCGAAATTGTTTCGATTTAAATTTTAAATAGTTAGATTTAAAATTGCTTGATTGTGTGATTGAATGATAAATTATTATCTATTTTTTTAAAATAGACCCTATACGCCGTATATTAAGCAGAGGTTATTTATTAAACACGTATACCGCGATATTCCACCTTGAAGTGGAATTGGTATTATATATGTACTTGGAGTTGATTTCCTGCATTATATAGCGGACGAGGCCATATTGCGCCGGATAATAGCGGTTAATATTTTATATAAACCCATGTACCATGATATTCCGTATTGAAACGGGATTGGTATTGTGCTAACATCTGTGGATGCAGGGAAACAGGTTTGAGGGATCCAACTGGATTCCTCACCCGTATTGATTTATTTACAGATATTGTGATATATTCTGTTATCATATGATATATGATGTTTTGGATGCCATAATTGTTTTGTTTAGTGTTGTTGCAGCATTGGGCCTATTTTTGGAGTTTTAAAAAAATGTTCAAGTAAATATTTCGAATTAAAAAGGATTTTCAAGTGATTTTTGAAAGTATGCATTTTATTAAATTTAGGAATTGATTCATTTTAAATAAATAAACGTTATAATTTTAATGTTATAAAATTATGATTTTTGAGAAATATAGTTGAAAATTGATTTTTTTTTTTTTGAAAATACGGAGTTATTGATTTTTATAAATCAAAGTGATGTAATTATAAAGGAGTTTTAAAGACGTTTTAGAAGGATGTTATAAATGGATTTTATAAAAGAATAGAATCTACGATTTTGAAGTTATAAAAAGAACGAATTTGTAAAATGGTTTAGATTGGGATTTTTGAATTATTATAAACGGTTTATATAAAAGGTTTATAAAATTGATATTTATAAATTAAATATTGGAATCATAAAACGAGTTTTTATAAGTGTTAAAATGAAGTATAAATGGATTTCATAAGTAAATGAAATTTATAGATTTATAAATTGTGGAATTATAAAATGAATAGATTTTGTAAAATAAAAGATTTGTAAGTAATTAACTTATAAATTGGATTTTGGCATTTAAAAGAGATATAAATAGAATTTGTTAATTAAGGGATTTTATAAGTTGAAGTTTTTATAAAATATATATAGGTGAATTTATAAACGTTGTTTTACAAATCCAAAACCAATTGAATTTGATAAGTAAATATGAAAGCTTATTAAAGGAGATATATCCACGATTTTGGACAGTGGATAATCCTTTAAATTAAATATGTAGAAGTGTTGAATTTGGTAAACGATTTATATTCATGATTTTGGACGGTGAATGATATATTAATGAAATGTTTTAGGAAGTGATCTTTTAAATAGAATTAAAACGATTTGAAGTTGTTTTAAAAGGTGTTAAGGATCGAAACAATAAATTTCAACATTCGTTGTTGAAATAGACGTTTTCGAGAAATAAGGAAATGGTGGACTATAACACTGTTGTTATAGTAAATGATTTTCGAAAGGAAATGTTTTATATAGTATTGGGATTTATATATCTATCTTAATTTCGAATCCATATACTAGTGATTTTGGGTCGTCGTAACGATGTTTTACGTAACATTCGTTTTGACTCAAATAAATGTATTTAAGAGAATGTTTTCCTTAAAGAATGAAATATATATATACTTAATTGTGATTTAAGTATATTGAATATTTTCTAAGTATTTAAAATAAATATATATACTTAATTGTGATTTAAGTATATTGAATATTTTCTAAGTATTGAAAATAAATAGATTTGTGAATTACTTATTGTTAAATAAGTATTTGGAAATGTTTTTCCAATATGAAGTGAAATGTTTTGACATTTTATCTTTTAAAGATAAATTGAAGTGAATATTTGGCAAGTTATTTAATTTATGGAAGATTAATAAAAAGGGCCTAGTGATTGTTATGGTGCCGAATATTTGTTGGTTTGCTTTGATAGTTAAATAACCGACTATCAGTATTTACCTTTAAATGGGTATTTATTGTGATTTGCTTGAATTTGAATGCTACACTTATTTTAAAAATAAGCGCTCGTTATTCGGTTTAGCCAGGAGAGGACCTTTGGGTCATAAATCCCATTCCGAATAGTGATATGTCGAAATGGATAGCAATTGAAGACCGGTGTTGAAGACTGGGTATTTTCGAAAACGAAAGGATTACCGTCAAATGTTTCTACATCGACCGATCTCCGATATAGAGATTTTATCACCCTTTGTGATGGGAAGTCTGGTCGTGATTAGTGAATATCCGGATTGAAAGGGCTTCTTTGGAAGTCCATTCTGTTCTGTTCGAACCCAGAACAGACTTGTATGGATGTGTGTCTGACATTACAACTTGAGATGTAAAGCTGGTTTCTATCAAATATATTTCTGTTGGTGGCGGAGAATTTTTTCTCTTAGCTTAACACCCTTTTCTAAGACGTAAGAGCTTAGAGGTTATGTGGTTTATGGTTACTAGTGATATATTCCCAATTTGGTAAAGTGGCATGCTGAGTGTTGCTAATCATTTGTTGATCAAAGCGTGGCTTTTATGAAAAGCGTAGCTTTGTGGATGAGACTTCGTCGGACCTCACACCCCGAAAATGGTCAAAACAGGAAAGATGCGGCAAGGTTATTAGGGGATAGCGCCCCCTAGGTGTATGTCATTTCCTTCTTGATAGAGGTGGTATTATGGTATGGAGCCCTGATACTTAACCTATGTTGCTGCTGCAAACTTATTATTTTATGGTTGTTGGTGAATCCCGGGATTTAGGTCGGTTACGACCGGAAGATGGCGTACTCGTGTTAGTTGTTACCCAGCTAGGGGTAACCCGGCCTTGTGTTGGCAAAGGTCCGGTTAGGTTCTAGTGGCGTCCTTCCAAAGGCGTTTCCATGTGGCAATGGGAAGTTCCTTGGCCTGAACATTTGTTCGAATTCCAAAGAAACAATACGAGCCTTGTACAGTTTTAGTTGTGGAACCTGCCATTTACTTATGGCGGCTCCCCACTGTTTAGATGGTAGCTATAGTAGGCATACGATACTGGTCGTATGCTGGCTAAGATTTATATTATGCTTTCGAAATGTTTTCCTACACTTTGCACTTACAGTAATAATATCAAAGAAATTTGCTTATCAAGCATGTTTGACTATCATAAGGAGAAATCTCCTCCGATTCTGCGTTTGCATTGTGTGTGTGTGCGGGAGGGCTTATGGTAGTTTTATTTTCTAAAAGCATTTCGGATCTACCTTAAAATATTTCTTTATTTGTTTTTAAAGAATAAGTGTTTTAAGTTCTCACACCAGTTCCGTGACTGACTTGGAGTTTATTGTTCCCTTCCTAAACTCTAGGTGCCCATAAATTTTAACACGGGCAGTCAAGAGTTAGGTTATCAGGTTATTCTGGAATTCAGGAGATGCTGTGGAGATCTGGAGGCAAGCTGGATGGCATGGCGTATCAACTAGTATATAGTATTTCTTTTTCGCTGTTTGTTGTTGTAACAAATCGCATATTTGTTGATGTTATATTTAAATATTTTATTTAAATATTTTTTTGATACTCGGAATTTAGTCCGAAAAGCCACCTTTTGCATACGGTCGAATTAGGACTCGGGACCACTCCCATTGAGTTTAAAAGGCCGTTTGCGACCTTTTTGAGTATAAGCTTCGATATGTTTGGAGAAAGTTGATTTTTGCTACTTTTTCACTTAGGGTTTCGATTTGGGCTGAGCCCACTTATGTATTCAGTCCCAACCCCTCTCCTCCTCATTTACTTCATTTCCAATTCCTAATACTCAAGATTTAGCAACAATGGTGGGAGAGATGAGAAATTAAAAATCAAGCCCTAGTTTTCTTTTGCAAATCAAGTTCTAGCTCCAAACTAATAGAAGAACTCATTGGTAAGCTTCTCTTCTTCTTCTCCATCTCAATCTCTTATCAATTTCAGAAATTCCTAAACCTAACTTTGGGAATGTTCTTCTTTTAAAGCTTAGAATCAAGCTTCTTATGCATTTGAAGAGTGGTTGATTCTCCTTTGCTTTCAAGCATCTTCTTCAATCGTTTGGTTTCAAAGGTGAGATTTTTAATCTTACATGTAGGTCTATGATTATCTTTGATTGTTAGGTATGAATTCCTAATACTTATTCATGTGTATTTGATTTTGATTTGGATAGGTTTTGTGAACATTCCAAATTTTAGTGTTTTGAGTTCAAATCTTCAAAAATCATAGCTTTGTTGTTTGAACTTGTTTTGGTGATGCATCGAAGAGCTTATAGGGCCGGGTAGATCGATTTGCATAAACCCCTAGTGACCGTGCTCGCTCGATTTCATTTTGAAGAAGATTGCATCTTCATTTTATAGGCTGGAAAGCAGCCTTGATGCCAGTCAGTCGACTGGACCTTTGAGTCAGTCGACTGGCTGTAGCACATAGGCATTCCAAAGGCAACTACTTAAGGCTCGGGTCCTCTGTTTCCCCTGCATTCAGTCGACTAAATTTTTAGGTCAGTCGACTGACTGCAGGAAATTATTTTTCATGCCTCTGGTCCAGTCGACTGAACCTTTTAGTCAGTCGACTGACCTGCACCTATTTGCCTAATTGTGCATATTTGTGCATATTTTTGCTTGGTTTCCAAATTCCATCGATTCGTGTTATTTCTCACTTGTTGTTGCTACGACTTTAATGACTTCTATTCTTGGAATTTTTTTGGGAATACCCATTTTGCTGGATTCGAATCGATCTCTTTGGATTTTTATTCACGTCTTTGAATGTCAATTTTGGTGGTTGATTGTTCTACAATCATTTTCGTGTTTGTCACTTTAAAAATATAAAGGTTTCAATACTAGTAGTAAATATCAAAACTCTTTCCTCAAACGATTTCAATTCTATTTTAATACCAAATCCGTTTATAAAACCGTTTTCCAATCTATTAGTGTATACAAACCTTTACCTCACTCGTATGAGAAATCTAATTAAACAGCTTAGTAAAACAAGTGGTATGAAGCGCTTGCGTTTACTTCGCCGGTTAATTCTTGGACTTGTTCGATTGAATCTCTTGTGACAATTTTCTAGTGGAGATCTACAATTTGTTCGTAAATATTTAAGTTAAGCTAGTGGTTATTGGACATGAAGCTAAGCTCATATATTTACTAGCTTACTGTAATTGACACTTCTTGATGATCATGACGATCATTTTTGTGATTTAGACTAGCAATGTGCGATGTCTCTTTGTCTACGAGGGAGACTAAACCCCGTTTGTGTGAGTTTCAACTCACATATGTGGGGTAGCGCCCCATGGTCTTCGGGCCGTTCGTGTGTCAAAAATTAATGGCTAGCTACCATGAGATAGCGTCTCGTTCGTGTGATACATATGTTGGTGAGTTTTCATGCTCCCGTTCGTGTGATAGGCCTCCCCCCTATTTTGTGTGATCTCTGGATTTCGTGTGTCGAATTCTGGAATTTTCTTCTTCACCTATTTTTGTGATTTCTATTGATATGATTTATCAATTTTTGTGCATAGGTGAATTCGTGTGTCATTGACTTTTGTGATCGACATTGATATGATCGTCAATATTTATGGTTTGGTGAACGAAATAAGGAGTACGACACTTCCTTTGATTCTTGTGTAGATTTGGTGATATTGATTAATCTCTTGTTGATTTTCAATTACTTATATATCACAGCTTGGCATTGTGATTATTATGTGTTTAGTCATATCTCTTACTCTATATCGTTTCATCTGATATTTATAGTTAGATTGATCCGTTTATTATTTTCTTATTAAATAATAATCGGTCAGACCGAGATGTTACAGGTGCTTCTGCTTGACTTCTCCCCAGGGATTCATCACTCTGACTTTTGGCAAACTACTTAGATTAGTAGTTTATTTTGTAGTATACACTTGAGATATAGACTCATAGTTGTATACTTTTGTATAGCACGTGTTGCTATTCTTTTGTATTATTGTGGATCTTTTTGATCACCACTCTGATATACACTTCCATGTGTTAATCATATATTCATATCTTCTTCCGCCTTTGTGATATGAATTATATGTGACTGATTTATGTTATGTTTATTTCTGTAGTTGTTTCCGAAGATATTATAGCCACTGTGTAGTAGCTTTGTGTTTGTGTCGGTATGTCGGATTTCCTCTTGATAAAGTATTGCATGTTATACTACCTGACATATTGATGCTTGCACAAAGCAATTACACGGATGGTCGCTCCTCAACAGCCTTATTCTCCGTGCTAGTTGACAGCATTCACCGTAATGTTCTTGGCTAGCGTGGGTATAGAGGTGGGGCGTCACAGCTTGGTATCAGAGCGAAACTTCGGAACAATATGGAATGTTATAACAAGGATCATCATCCTAAGTCTTTCTTAGGAGTCATGCTTTAGGATTTTATTCGAGTCTTCGTACCGATTCATCCTATTTTCTTTTATGATTCCTTGTTTTATCTATCAAGAATTGCTTGATATTGAATTTGGTGAATAACCTTTTTCTTCTTCTTCTTTCTTTCTAAAGAAAGAGAAATGTCTAGACCAGGCCGCCCCAGAGCCGTACCATCTAGCACTCCACCCCAGGATGGAGTTTTTATGACTGCTCAACAGCTTCTTGATTTAGTGACGAATGCTCAAGCAACTGGAGCTAACCCGGAACCTACTCACCCAAAGTCAGGATTTGCACGCTTGTGCAGCGATTACACTAATTTGGGTGGGGAGCCATTCAAAGGTTCCGAAACTACTATTGAAGTACAGGCTTGGCTAAGGTCATGCAATCGAATCTTTTCTCGCATGAATCTTAATGACCTTCACCGAGTTCAGATGGCCTCTAGTATGCTCCGAGAAAGAGCATTGGACTGGTTCGAGCTTCTTATTTCTGAGATTAATGAAGCGGATCTCACCTGGGAGCAATTCCGGGAACACTTTGAGTTGAAATTTGTACCAGAAGCAGAGAAAGTGACATTGGCTCGACGATTTATAGACCTTGTTCATGGTGAGTCCTCCGTGACTGATTACATCGCCTCCTTCGAGTCGCTTTCCAAATATGGGGTTGAATACATCAACACCCCTTTAAAGAAGAACCAGAGGTTCGTCTATGGATTAAACAAAAATCTCAAGAAGCCATTACTTCTAAAGTTAGAAGTTTCTTTCGACCAACTCATTGATATCGCTCTTCGTCTTGAAGAGGCGGATAGGGAGAATGATGTTGAAGTGGTGGGTTCCAAACCAAACTTCAACAACAAGAAGAGGCCAAACAAATTCAAAGGCCCTTATCCCAATAAGAAAGGGAGGCAAGCAACTCCTGTTGAAAAGACCTTTTCCTCTACTCAAGGGAAATGCTATAATTGATGTTCGAAGGACCATTTTGCGAACAAGTGTTCAAAGCCTCGTACTTGTCGCTATTGCAAAAGCCCGGACCATTTTATGCATGTATGTCCCAAACTTCAAAATAGGAAGGAAGGAAAGCTTAATGTTGCTCAAGCCCCTGGCAACACATCTCGTAGCCAAGGTATTTCTCATTCTATTCTGGATGGAATTATTTTATTTCGTGATCATCCTATTCGAGTTCTTTTTGATACGGGTGCGTCCCATTCTTTTATATCAAAAGGACTTGATGATACTTTTTCTTTGGATGTTTTGTGTTTAATGACTTCTTTGAGAATTGCGAATCCGGTTGGTGGATCCGCGATAATCAGTTTATTGTGTAAAGATGTCGAGATTATTTTGTGTGATTTTTCTTTCCGAGCCGATTTGCATGTCATGCGTTATTTAGGCTTTGGAATGATTTTGGGAATGGATTGGCTTAACCGTTATGAAGCTCATATCCTATGTCCTGAGCGGACTATTCATCTTCGACATCCTCAATCTGTTAAGCAGATTTCTATTAATCTTAAAGATTCAGATTCCAGCTTGGTTGCATCTTTATATTCTTTAAATCCTTGTGATGACGATGATGATGATGAGGGTGATATTATTTCTCTTATTCACATCGTTCGTGAATTTTTCGACATATTCGAGCCCGTTTTAGGATTAGCACTTAAGCGAGCAATTGAGTTCAGAATTAATCTTATTCCTGCAGCTCAACCTATCACTCGTCCTCCGTATCGTAAGTCCAATAAAGAAAACGAGGAGATGCGTAAACAATTATCCGAATTGGAGACGAAGCAATTTATTCGCTATAGTTCCTCGCCTTGGGGAGCTTCGGCTATTTTTGTGAAGAAATCCGATGGAACACTTAGGCTTTGCGTTGACTACCGCAAGCTTAATGATCTTACTATCAAAAATAAATATCCTTTACCTTGGATTGATGATCTATTCGATCAACTTAGTGGTGCTAGAGTCTTTTCACAATTAGACTTAGCTACTGGATTTCATCAGCTTCGTATTGCTGAGGATAGTATTCCTTTGACATCGTTCCGTACTCGCTATGGATCTTATGAATGGCTTGTTATGCCATTTGGTCTAACGAATGCTCCGGCTTATTTCGTTGACCTTATGAATAGAGTTTTCAAAGACTTCCTCGACCAGTTTGTTCTCATCTTTATCGATGATATTCTTGTGTATTATAAAACCGAGGAGGAGCATGAAAAACATCTTCGGATTGTGTTGGAAACTCTTAGGAGTAATCAATTAAGGGCGAAATTTTCTAAATGCCACTTTTGGCAATCTCGTGTGAAGTTTCTCGGTCATATTATTTCCGAATCCAGAATTTCCGTGGATCCTTCAAAGATTGAAGCGATTCAAGATTGGAAGAGACCGGAGAGTGTGACAGAGATTCGTAGTTTTCTCGGACTGGCGGGCTATTACCATCGTTTTATCAAAGACTTTTCTAAGATTGCCGTGCCTCTCACTAGCTTGACGAAGAAAGGTGTTAAATACATTTGGTCGGACAAATGTGAAGCTTCTTTTCAGAAATTAAAAGAACTTCTTTCTGATGCTCCTATTCTCGTTATTCCCGAGGGGAATTAAGATTTCATTGTTTATACCAATGCTAGTCGCTTTGGGTTGGGTGCCGTTCTTATGCAAAAAGAATGTGTTATTGCTTATGCTTCTAGGCAATTAAAGCCTGCTGAGACTAGATATGCCACTCATGATTTAGAGCTCGCTGCTATTGTTTTCGCCCTTCGTATTTGGCGTCATTATCTTTTAGGAGAGAAATTTGTTCTTTATACCGATCACAAGTCCTTGAAGTATTTATTCTCTCAAAATGAACTTAATTTGCGTCAACAGCGTTGGCTCGAATTTCTTGCACCATATGATCTTGATATCCTTTATACTCCCGAAAAGGGAAATTGCGTTGCGGATGCACTTAGTCGAAAGCAACAAGCGGTTGTTTCTATGATGATATCCGAATGGAACGATCTCGAGATTTTATCCACTTGTGAGATTCGAGAGCGCGTATCCGATTTGTGCTCGTCACTTGTTTTATGTAGCCTTGAGGCTCATCCTTCTCTTTTAGACCGCATTCTTGAAGCTCAAAGGCTAGATCCCGAATTGGCTCTTCTTGGCCAAAATATTAAGGATAAAACTGATATTGAAGGTTTGAAAGACTTTGATATCGATTCTCGTGGCGGCATTCGGAGATTTGGTAGACTTATCGTGCCAAATATTAGTGATCTTCGTAAAGATGTTTTAGAAGATTCTCATCGTTCTAAATTTACCATTCATCCCGGAAGTAGTAAAATATACGCGGATATGAAGCGACTTTATTATTGGGAGGGAATGAATCTTGACATCGCTAACTTCGTTAAGCGTTGCATGACTTGCCAACTCGTTAAGGCCAAACATCAAAGGCCCGGTGGGTTATTGCAACCTTTGCAAATTCCAATTTGGAAGTGGGACCAAATTTCCATGGATTTTATAGATGGCCTTCCCCGTTCTCGTTCGGGTTTTGATAGCTTATGGGTGATTGTTGATAGACTTACTAAATCCGCCCATTTTATTCCCGTTCGGTCTAACCGAACCGTTCCTCTTTTGGCCAAGCTTTTTGTTAAAGACATTGTTAAATTACATGGAGTTCCTACTTCTAATGTTAGTGATCGTGATCCATTGTTTATTAGTGGATTTTGGAAGAGTCTTCAAAAAGCTTTAGGAACGAAGCTTAATTTTAGCACCGCTTATCATCCTCAGTCCGATGGACAAACCGAGCGTGTGAATCAAACTCTTGAAGATCTTCTTCGTTCATGTGTTCTTGATTTTGGTGGAAGTTGGGAAGATCATATTTCACTTGTTGAATTTTCCTTCCAATCTAGTATTGGTATGGCACCTTTCGAGGCACTCTATGGAAGGCCATGCCGATCTCCTTCTTGTTGGCTTGAGGCCGGTGAGAAGCTGGTTTTAGGACCAGATTTTATTCGTGATTCCACTAAAAAGATTGACCTTATTCGTCATAGGATGAAAGAAGCCCAGAGTAGACAAAGATCCTATGCCGATAACAGGAGAAGGAAGTTAGAATTTTCTGTGGGAGATTTTGTGTTTGTTCGTGTTTCACCTATGAAAGGTGTTGTACGTTTCAGTCGATCGGGAAAGTTAGCGCCTCGATATATTGGGCCATTTCCTATCACTGAACGTATTGGTTCCATGGCATATCGCCTTTTATTACCGGCTCAATTTTCTGCTATTCATGACGTGTTTCACGTTTCTCAATTACGGAAATGCCTTCGAGATTCCGATTCCATTCTTGAGCCCGGTATTGTGGAAGAAATTGATGTTTCGCCTAATTTAACTTATGAGCAACATCCTTTTCGTATCATTGCTTCGGAAGTCAAACGACTTCGAAATAAAGATGTTCCGCTTGTTAAAGTTCAATGGTGTTTAAATCCTAAGGATTGTTCTTGGGAATCTAGAGAGTTCATCGAGCGAACACATCCAGACTTACTTTCTCGCGCTCTTTGAGGTGAACTTCATATTTCAAACTTCTTTTGTGTTGAATATGCTTTTATGGTTGTTACTATATATCTTCTTCTTAAATATTGCGAGGACGCAATTTCTTTAAGGAGGGGAGTCTGTAACAACCCGCATATTTGTTGATGTTATATTTAAATATTTTATTTAAATATTTTTTTGATGCTCGGAATTTAGTCCGAAAAGCCACTTTTTGCATACGGTCGAATTAGGACTCGGGGCCACTCCCATTGAGTTTAAAATGCCGTTTGCGACCTTTTTGAGTATAAGCTTCGATATGTTTGGAGAAGTTGATTTTTGCTACTTTTTCACTTAGGGTTTCGATTTGGGCTGAGCCCACTTATGTATTCTTTCCCAACCCCTCTCCTCCTCATTTACTTCATTTACAATTCCCAATACTCAAGCTTTAGCAACAATGGTGGGAGAGATGAGAAATTAAAACTCAAGCCCTAGTTTTCTTTTGCAAATCAAGTTCTACCTCCAAACTAATAGAAGAACTCATTCGGAAGCTTCTCTTCTTCTTATCCATCTCAATCTCTTATCAATTTCAGAAATTCCTAAACCTAACTTTGGGAATGTTCTTCTTTTAAAGCTTAGAATCAAGCTTCTTGAGTTGCATTTGAAGAGTGGTTGATTCTCCTTTGCTTTCAAGCATCTTCTTCAATCGTTTGGGTTCAAAGGTGAGATTTTTAATCTCACATCTAGGTCTATGATTATCTTTGATTGTTAGGTATGAATTCCTAATACTTATTCATGTGTATTTGATTTTGATTTGGATAGGTTTTGTGAACATTCCAAATTTTAGTGTTTTGAGTTCAAAACTTCAAAAATCATAGATTTGTTGTTTGAACTTGTTTTGGTGATGCATCGAAGAGCTTATTGGGCCAGGTAGATAGATTTGCATAAACCCCTAGTGACCGTGCTTGCACGATTTCATTTTGAAGAAGATTGCATCTTCATTTTATAGGCTGGACAGCAGCCTTGATGCCAGTCAGTCGACTGGACCTTTGAGTCAGTCGACTGGCTGTAGCACATAGGCATTCCAAAGGCAACTACTTGAGGCTCGGGTCCCCTGTTTCCCCTGCATTCAGTCGACTGAATTTTTAGGTCAGTCGACTGACTGCAGGAAATTATTTTTCATGCCTCTGGTCCAGTCGACTGGACCTTTTAGTCAGTCGACTGACCTGCACCTATTTGCCTAATTGTGCATATTTGTGCGTATTTTTGCTTGGTTTCCAAATTCCATCGATTCGTGTTATTTCCCACTTGTTGCTGCTACGACTTTAACGACTTCTATTCTTGGAATTTTTTTGGGAATACCCATTTTGATGGATTCGGATCGATCTCTTTGGATTTTTATTCACGTCTTTGAATGTGAATTTTGGTGGTTGATTGTTCTACAATCATTTTCGTGTTTTGTCACTTTAAAAATATAAAGGTTTCAATACTAGTAGTAAATGTCAAAACTCTTTCCTCAAACGATTTCAATTCTATTTTAATACCAAATTCGTTTATAAAACCGTTTTCCAATCTATTAGTATATACAAACCTTTACCTCACTCGTATGAGAAATCTAATTAAATGGCTTAGTAAAACAAGTGGTATGAAACGCTTGCGTTTACTTCGCCGGTTAATTCTTGGACTTGTTCGATTGAATCTCTTGTGACAATTTTCTAGTGGAGATGTACAATTTGTTCGTAAATATTTAAGTTAAGCTAGTGGTTATGGGACATGAAGCTAAGCTCATATATTTACTAGCTTACTGTAATTGACACTTCTTGATGATTATGACGATCATTTTTGTGATTTAGACTAGCAATGTGCGATGTCTCTTTGTCTACGAGGGAGACTAAACCCCGCTTGTGTGAGTTTCAACTCACATATGTGGGGTAGCGCCCCATGGTGTTCGGGTCGTTCGTGTGTCAAAAATTAATGGCTAGCTACCATGAGATAGCGTCTCGTTCATGTGATACATATGTTGGTGAGTTTTCATGCTCCCGTTCGTGTGATAGGCCTCCCCCCTATTTTGTGTGATCTTTGGATTTCGTGTGTCGAATTCTGGAATTTTCTTCTTCACCTATTTTTGTGATTTCTATTGATATGATTTATCAATTTTTGTGCATAGGTGAATTCGTGTGTCATTGACTTTTGTGATCGACATTGATATGATCGTTAATATTTATGGTTTGGTGAACGAAATAAGGAGTATGACACTTCCTTTGATTCTTGTGTAAATTTGGTGATATTGATTAATCTCTTGTTGATTTTTAATTACTTATATAAATCACAGCTTGGCATTGTGATTATTATGTGTTTAGTCATATCTCTTACTCTATATCGTTTCATCTGATATTTATAGTTAGATTGATCTGTTTATTATTTTCTTATTAAATAATACTCGGGTCAGACCGAGATGTTACAGGTGCTTCTGCTTGACTTCTCCCCAGGGATTCATCACTCTGACTTTTGGCAAACTACTTAGATTAGTAGTTTATTTTGTAGTATACACTTGAGATATAGAATCATAGTTGTATTCTTTTGTATAGAACGTGTTGCTATTCTTTTGTATTATTGTGGATCTTTTTGACCACTACTCTGATATACACTTCCATGTGTTAATCATATATTCGTATCTTCTTCCGCCTTTGTGATATGAATTATCTGTGACTGATTTATGTTGTGTTAATTTCTGTATTTGTTTCCGAAGATATTGTAGCCACTGTGTAGTAGCTTTGTGTTTGTGTCGGTATGTCGGATTTCCTCTTGATAAAGTATTGCATGTTATACTATCTGACATATTGATGCTCGCACAAAGCAATTACACGGATGGTCGCTCCTCAACAACCTTATTCTCCGTGCTAGTTGACAGCATTCACCGTAATGTTCTTGGCTAGCGTGGGTATAGAGGTGGGGCGTCACAGTTGTTGTAAACTCTGAGAATGTAATGTGATGTAATGTAATAACTGATATAGTTCTTTGTTTTAAAGATATTCGTTTATCTATTATATGTTGTTCCGCTGCGAATTGTGAGATTCTGATATTGTTTCTGTTTTCTTCTTTTTCTTTTTTTCTTCTTGTATCTTTTTCCTCTTCTTAAACCCTAAGGGTTCAGTTTTCCGACATTTGATTGCTCGGCAGTTGATACAGTGGACGTATTATTGTCGACTTTCGTAGGTCGAAAATCCCGTTCCTCACATTTGGTATCGGAGCATTTGGTTAAGCGACAACCTTGGATCTGTTGGGTGTTACTCATTAGAGATAGAGTCAGTAGTACTCTAGAATGAGTGAGAGGGTA
Source organism: Allium cepa (assembly GCA_030765085.1). Taxonomy (NCBI): domain Eukaryota; kingdom Viridiplantae; phylum Streptophyta; class Magnoliopsida; order Asparagales; family Amaryllidaceae; genus Allium; species Allium cepa. The sequence goes on from CM060938.1 coordinate 237,395,663, forward strand.
ATAATAGATATGAGCTGAATATAAAAGTGTTTTATATTGTGTTTGCTTATCCGTTGAGCTGTTTGTGAATTCCGATCAGTAGATGGGACGCCATATTATCGATAGGGTTCTAAACTCTTAAACGAGGCAAGTCGACATAGAATCATTTAGAAATTGGGTAAATGAAATAATTTTACCTCGATTATATTTTATATATATGAAGGAAATAATTTTTCAGAAATTATTAAAGTGTATTTAAATTGATTGTTTGATTGTTGAAAATGTAAGAATACATATAAGTTAACTAAAAGATTAATTGTATAAGCAAATGAATTATTAAGATGGAATTATAATTAATTTGATTTACAATTGTGAAATAACTTATATATAATAAGTGAAACTATATGAATATATTTATATATAGGATTGTAAATAAAAATGAATTTGAACTATGAATTGAAAATGTTGAATCATGTTAATTTTGGAAATTATTTTCCAAAATTAAAAGTTAATAGTGAAATTCTATAAGAAAAAGACTTATAAATGTGAGTTATAAGTAAAACGAATTTTTTTGAAAGAATATTAAGCACTGAATTCGCTACTGTTGATGGGAAATAATAAGTGTGATGACTGCAGCGTCATCAGTATCATTTTCGAATTTCTGTGTGATGGATTTGCTACCATAGTAAATTGGAAAATTGATGTTTAGTTGGGATAAACAAATTTGAAATTAAATCCAAGCTGTAATTATTGAATATAAGTAATCAAGTTTTGAACTTATAATATGAAATAATAAAGATTTTAGCTTTGGTAAAGTTAAAGGATTTGGGTTAGCATAGTAAATATATGATTTGAAATTTAACTAAAGAAAAAGTTAAATAGAATTTACTTTAGGATTGGGAATCTGAATTGGATTTATAAGTAGAAATTAAGTTAAGTTAAACAAACGATGTTTGAGATGGAATATAACTTAAGTGGTGTTGAATGAAATTGAAATTTGTATCGAAGTATAAGAATAAAGTGAATTAAATGAATATGAACTTGAGTTATGTAATGAAATTCAACTTTTGTGGTTAAACGAATTAGCAATTGAATTAATGAATGAATTGAACGTAAATAAATTGATATGAAATAATGGATGTAAGTGTTAATTCATTAAAGCTAATCAAAAGTGATAAACCAAATTGAATATGAATTATTAAATGTAAATTTAATAAATTTGGTTAAGTTGTATGATTTGGTTCTTATATGATTGTTAGTTGATTGTATAGAAATTCATATGGAGTTGAATTCATAAAATTGAAAGCTATGAAATTTGATTTGAATGTGGAAGTGAACAAACTTGAATGTAAATTAGTGAATATAAACTAATCGAATATGAATAAATGAATGTTAGTAAAGTCCAATGTTAATGAATCAAATGTGATTAAATGAAAAACAAATTCATTGAATATTAATGAGAAGTGAAAGTGTATTGATTTGGTTATGGATGTTAGTTGAATGCTAGTTGGTTGATGGTTGGATTTGTTGCTTTTGTTGCATTTTCTATATTGGCATATGTAGTTGTGTAGTGATATATGTTGTATATCGATATTACTTTCATATATACATGTTTCTCATTATTGTTGAGTGTTTAGTAGGTGTGGATTGCGCTTGCTTCGCATTTGGAGCTCGCTTTCGCGCTATATTAGCCGTATATGCTCGCTAATAATATATAAGGTACATATCTCGGATTACATATCGTACTTTTACACTTTTTTCCCTGCGGGATGCCTCATTACTTTGATGAGATGTATATTTGTGATATATATATTGCCATTTTTTTCGGATCGAGACGCGCAAAGGAGGCTATGGCGAATTTTTCTGAAAATTTAAGGCGTTAGAATATTTTTGAGAAAATTGGAAAATTTTGAAAACCATAACTTTGATTTAGGAGTGAAAAGTTAAACGATATAGTTGGTTTTGAAAAGATAACTAAGTACGATTTTAAAAACTTAGTAAATTTTTTATAAGAAGTTTAACTATGGATTTTGGAAAATTTAAAATGTTTAAATGAATTTGAAATCTAATTTGAACAAATGGTTTTGAAAAGAAAGATGGATTCTGTAACTTTTTCTTATTTGGTAATTTCGAGGACGAAATTCTTTTAAGGGGGAAGTTTGTAACGACCCAGAATTCCTGTCATTTCAAATTCGTATATTTAATCATTTTTAAATATTAACAAGTAAAATTTGTAAGTCGAATAAATTTTATTTTGAATATCTGGATTTAATTGGATAATTAAATCGATAATTTAATATTTGAAATTATAGAAATAATTAGAAATTGGATTTAATGTGATTAAAATTGATTTGTAAAGTTGTATTAAATCATATTGGAGTTAGAATGATGTTATAGAACTTTTAAAATTGAATTTAAAGTTAATTGGCAGAAATTGAATATTTTAATATTTAATTGACGAGTTAAAATAGCCATTTTTCAAACAGTCCCAGATATCGTCGGAACCAATTTCATCGGATCCGTAATTATAAATTATTGTACGCTTTCAAATTTCGTGTCAATCGGATTTAAGGTTTGTCCGGGGCAAGCCAAAACGCGTAGAAATCGATTCGATTGAATTTTAAATTTAAATAATCCGATTCGAAAACTTATCTTCCAAATATGATCGAATTGGCTCCCGATATATATTCCATTGCGTTCGGAATGGGGGTAAAACATTATAAACGCCAGGCATGCTTCGTTTGGAGTTCGAAATTTTTTTGGATGAATAGTGTTCGTCAATTTTCTATAAAAGGCCTCCATATTCACACTTTTACACTCAAAACCCTAGCTAGGGTTACAGCCACCGCCTCCTTCGTTTAATGGCCGAAATTTGTTCTCCTTCCTCCTTCTTTTTCTTCCAATCCATCAACAATTACGAAAAACGTTCAACTACAATGTTGTAGAGAGTATCAAGATCTCTTTATCCAACGGTCAAAATCGTAAATGGAGCTACGGATTGGCGACAAATTGGGTTTGAACGTGCCGCGATCGCGCACGGTTTTCGAGAATACTATGAGTCGAGCTCGATGCTATTCTGGCCAAAGGTGGAGTTCGTCGTGGCCTTTCAACTGGTGGTCACTGATCGTCGTGAAGTCGAGCCTACGAGTCGCGATAATTGAAGGACGTGGGCGGCTTCTATGGGTTTCTTGGTCGCATGTTTACTGTAGGGGAAGAAGTTGAAAGCAAGGGCCATGATTTGCTTGGATAGAACGAACGGACGTGATTGATTTTAGGGTTAGAAGGTTAAAAGAATTGTAAATTATATATATTTAAATTCATTCAATGTTTAAAATATCATAACTTTTTCATACGAGGTCCGTTTCGCACGAAATGAATTGCTTTGGGTTCATATTCGCGAATACTACGCGATGGAGCCGGATTGGAGCTAGTGAAATTTTTGGGTAAAATTAAATGCGTGTTTAATTTTATTCGAAATAAAACACTACGACTGTTATTGAAAGAAAGGTGAGAGCTTCTCACTCAATCGAAATTGTTTCGATTTAAATTTTAAATAGTTAGATTTAAAATTGCTTGATTGTGTGATTGAATGATAAATTGTTATCTATTGTATTGAAATAGACCCAATACGTCGTATATTAAGCGGAGGTTATTTATTAAACAGATATACCGCGATATTCCACCTTGAAGTGGAATTGGTATTATATATGTACTTGGAGTTGATTTCCCGCATTATATAGCGGATGAGACCCTATTGCACCGCATAATAGCGGATAATATTTTATATAAACCCATGTACCGTGATATTTCGTATTGAAACGGGTTTGGTATTGTGCTAACATCTGTGGATGCAGGGGAACAAGTTGGAGGGATCCAACTGGATTCCTCACCCGTATTGATTTATTCACAGATATTGTGATATATTCTGTTATCATATGATATATGATGTTTTGGATACCTGATTGTTTTGTTTAGTGCTGTTGCAGCATTGGGCCTATTTTTGGAGTTTAAAAAAATGTTAGAGTAACGATTTCGAATTTAAAAAGGATTTTCAAGTGATTTTTGAAAGTATACATTTTATTAAATTTTGGAATTGATTCATTTTAAATAAATAAACGTTATAATTTTAATGTTATAAAAATTATCATTTTTGAGAAATATATTTGAAAATTGATTTTTTTTTGAAAACATGGAGTTAATGATTTTTGTAAATCAAAGTGATCGAATTATAAAGGAGTTTTAAAGATGTTTTAAAAGGATGTTATAAATGGATTTTATAAAACAATAGAATAAACGATTTTGAAGTTATAAAAAGAATGAATTTGTAAAATGGTTTAAATTGGGATTTTTGAATTATTATAAGCGATTTATATAAAAGGTTTGTAAAATTGATATTTATAAATTAAATATTGGAATTATAAAACGAGTTTTTATAAGTGTTAAAATGAAGTATAAATGGATTTCATAAGTAAATGAAATTTATAGATTTATGAATTGTGGAATTATAAAATGAACAGATTTTGTAAAATAAAATATTTGTAAGTAATTAACTTATAAATTGGATTTTGGCATTTAAAAGAGATATAAATAGAATTTGTTAATTAAGGGATTTTATAAATTGAAGTTTTTATAAAATATATTTAGGTAAATTTATAAACGTTGTTTTATAAATCCAAAACCAATTGAATTTGATAAGTAAATATGAAAGCTTATTAAAGGAGATATATCCACGATTTTGGACAGTGAATAATCTTTTAAATTAAATATGTAGAAGTGTTGAATTTGGTAAACGATTTATATTCACGATTTTGGACGATGAATGATATATTAAAGAAATGTTTTAGGAAGTGATCTTTTAAATAGAATTAAAACTATTTGAAGTTGTTTTAAAATGTGTTAAGGATCGAAACCATAGATTTCAACATTCATTGTTGAAATAGATGTTTTCGAGAAATAAAGAAATGGTGGACTATAACACTGTTGTTATAATAAATGATTTTCGAAAGGAAATGTTTTATATAGTATTGGGATTTATATATCTGTCTTAATTTCGAACCCCCATACTAGTGATTTTGGGTCGTCGTAACGATGTTTTACGCAACATTCGTTTTGACCAAAATAAACGTGTTTTAGAGAATGTTTTACTTAAAGAATGAAATATATATATATATATATATATACTTAATTGTGATTTAAGTATATTGAATATTTTCTAAGTATTGAAAATAAATATATATACTTAATTGTGATTTAAGTATATTGAATATTTTCTATGTATTGAAAATAAATAGATTTGTGAATTACTTATTGTTAAATAAGTATTTGGAAATGGTTTTCCAATATGAAGTGAAATGTTTTGAGATTTTATCTTTAAAGATAAATTGAAGTGAATATTTGGCAAGTTATTTAATTTATGGAAGATTAATAAAAAGGGCCTAGTGATTGTTATGGTGCTGAATATTTGTTGGTTTGCTTTGATAGTTAAATAACCGACTATCAATATTTACCTTTAAATGGATATCTACTCTGATTTGCTTGAATTTGAATGCTACGCCTATTTTAAAAATAAACGCTCGTTATTCGGTTTAGCCGGGAGAGGACCTTTGGGTCACAAATCCCATTCCGAATAGTAATATGTCCAAATGGATAGCATTTGAAGACCGGTGTTAAAGACCGGGTATTTTCGAAAACGGAAGGATTACCGTCAAATGTTTCTACATCGGCTGATCTCCGATATAGAGATTTTATCACCCTTTGTGATGGGAAGTCCGGTAGTGATTAGTGAATATCCGGATTGCAAGGGCTTCTTTGGAAGTGCCTTCGGTTCTGTTCGAACCCAGAACAGACTTGTATGGATGTGTGTCTGACGTTACAACTTGAGATGTAAAGCTGGTTTCTATCAAATATATTTCTATTGGTGGTGGAGAATTTATTCTCTTAGCTTAACACCCTTCTCTGAGACGTACGAGCTTAGAGGTTATGTAGTTGATGGTTACTAGTGATATATTCCCAATTTGGTAGCGTGGCATGCTGAGTGTTGCTGATCATTTGTAGATCAAAGCGTGGCTTTTATGAAAAGCGTAGTTTTGTGGACGAGACTTCGTCGGACCTCACACCCCGAAAATGGTCAAAACAGGAAAGATGCGGCAAGATTATTAGGGTATAGCGCCCCCTTAGTGTATGTCATTTCCTTCTGGATAGAGGTGGTATTATGGTATGGAGCCCTGACACTTAACCTATGTTGTTGTTGCAAACTTATTATTTTGTGGTTGTTGGTGAATCCCAGGATTTAGGTCGGTTACGACCGGGGGATGGCATACTCGTGTCAGTTGTTACCCAGCTAGGGGTAACCTGGCCTTGTGTTGGCAGAGATCCGGTTAGGTTCTCGGGGCGTCCTTCTAGAGGCGTTTCCATGTGGCATTGGGAAGTTCCTTGGCCTAACCATTTATTGGAAATCCAAAGAAACAATACGAGCCTTGTACAATTTTAGTTGTAGAACCTGCCATTTACTTATGGTGGAACCCCACTATTTAGATGGTAGTTATAGTAGGCATACGATACTGGTCGTATGTTGGCTAAGATTTATATTATACCTTTGAAATGTTTTCCGACACTTTGCACTTATAGTAATAATATCAAAGAAATTTATGTTTCAAGCATGTTTGACTATCATAAGGAGAAATCTCCTCTGATTCTGCGTTTGCATTGTGTGTGTGTGTGTGCGGGAGGCCTTATGGTTGTTTCATTTTCTAAAAGCATTTCGGATCTACCTTAAAATATTTCTTTATTTGTTTTTAACGAATAACTGTTTTAAGTTCTCATACCAGTCCCATGACTGACCTGGAGTTTATTGTTCCCTTCCTAAACTCTGGGTGCCCACAAATTTTAACACGGGCAGTCAAGAATTGGGTTATCAAGTCATTTTGGAATTCAGGAGATGCTGTGGAGATCTGGAGGCAAGCTGGATGGCATGGCGTATCAACTAGTATATAGTATTTCTTTTCCACTGTTTTTGTTGTTAACTTTGATAATGTAATGTAATGTGATGTAATGTAATAACTGATATAGTTCTTTGTTTTAAAGATATTCATTTATCTATTATATGTTGTTCCGCTGCGAATTGTGAGATTCCGATATTGTTTATGTTTTCTTCTTTTTCTTTCTTTCTTCCTCTATCGTTTTCTTCTTCTTAAACCCTAAGGGTTCGGTTTTTCGGCTGTCGATTGCTCGGCAGTTGATACACTGGATGTATTAATGTCGACTTTTCTGAGTCGAAAATCCCGTTCCTCACAAAAAATTTAAAAATGTACTACGGAGCAAGATTATTTAGATTTTTTCATTTTGCAGCTGAATAACATGCGATTGATTATATCGTGGTTGATTTTTATACCAACCACTTTTTTATAGGCTCGTATTTGTGTTTAAATTTTTATATTAGCTATATCGACATCATTGTACATAATGGTTGGTTCAAAATATATTTAAATAATGATTAAATGAACTATACAACAATGCTTTTGTGGTGCTTCAAATACTGACAAGCTTCATCGCAATTATAGAAGTGACGGCCTTTTAAGGAACAGTAATAATGGCTTATTTCCTATTTTTTCTTATTTATGATTATTAGATAAAATATCAAAATCTTCTTAGTAAACTAAAGTTTGGTAAAGTTTTATATATCTCGTTTTGCATTTAAGACATTTTATCACTAACTTGGTCCACTTACATAAAAACATAATACACAAACATGTCATTCCTTTCAGACAACATGAATGCTCTATACGTGAGTTAAATATCTTCGGTTAATCTACAATATTTGACAACGTTAAAAACATTCTTGAGTGATTTTAATAAAGATTTCATATTGCTAAAGAACGTATCAACTTCAAAAAAAATTTAAAAAAACATAAATTGTATTCACTCTATTGTAGATGGAAGCAACTAAATACACGGAGCAATGAACTAAAAGTGATTTGTTTTCCGTTATTGTGGTCTTTATCAACCTTGCGGTTATTTATCTTATTCCTATATCATGGGATGCAATTAAATATTTTCTTACTGAAGCAAGACTATAAAAAGTATAGAGTCGCGTGTGTTGTTTACTCCCATCATAACATACTAATATTCAAATTTCATTGCATGCCACATTTACAATGTGACAACCGGAGTTGCTCAATCTATGCTCCTAAGGTGAAGTTTAGTTGGAGCTGTAAAGTAAGGATAAATTGTCTTGTAGATGAACAGTTTATATTTATTGATTATTTAACATTTTGTGAAATTATTTTGTTATTCACCCATTTCAGGTATAATAATGATGCTTTAATTCCATCAATTTACATTATTTTAACCTTTTACATAATTCTTATCATATTCTAGTATGATAAGGCAACAACATTACAAATCGATATTCTAGTATGATAAAAATCATATGAATATATAGATGCAGAGAATATATATAGGAAAAAAAGAGATTGAAGAAAGTCTTTTTTATTTCCTAGTCACTAATTTCTACTACATTACTATAAAAGGTGATTTGGGATGAGATTGGTGAACCAAATACAGATAGAGAGAGAATGATACTTGAGTTAGAAGAAGACGAATTCTTGGAAGCTTATAAAAGAATAATTGACCAAGCTACATAAACTAAAGAGCAAATGCGCCAAAAAATAGTCGATGTTATTGCGCAACTAGCTTCTTTACGTTCCACGATAGAAGATGTGGGAATACATGTTAATCATTCAAATGGATATCCAAAGAACTTGAAAGAATGTTTAGTAATGATTACCGCACGCTTAGAGCGCGTGACAATGGAAAGACGTGAGAGAAGGCCAATAGAGACACCAGTTATTCTTAACGTTTATTACTTAACCTCAACTAATCGTTTATGTTACTAGGAAGGCCTTGGTGCATTTCATTCTGGAGTGGAAGGTAATTTTGCACATTTTTGTTTGTTTTTATTTTCATTTATTGTTGCACCTAACTAAGCCTAGTTCACCTTTCCATTATATAGGAACTAGTTGATGTAGTTATGGGGCTTCTTATTTTATTATCTATAGAATTTTTGGTTTTGCATACATAGTTGTTTATATATGAAATGTGACTAGAATATTGTTGTTGACATGGCTAAAATAGTTATTTATTTAGCATAGAATTTACTAGATATTTAACTTACCTTAATAAAAGTATTGCATTTTATCAATGTAAACTTAAGATGATTTATCAACCAAGTAAAGAAATGATATTTAATCATGGTTAATATGAATTTTTTATTGTTACTTAATAAAATATAAAAAATAATTTTTATTATTTTAAGTTGTATTCTTAATGTTTGTATCTCAGTTCTTGTAGAAACTTGTTTTAAAGTGTAAATTCTTTTTATGATCATTCGAAATTAATATTGTTATAGATCCAACATACCACGTAAGTTTCCTGCAAAAGTGTTATTAACATTGGTTTATGTGTATTATTACAATAGTTGTTCACATAGTCTTTAATAGTACATCGATTGGTCAGTTGGTTCATATCATGATTACATCGAATACCAATGCTTGCATAAAAAGAAAAACTTAAGGGAAGAAGTACTTTCCTTTAAAATGCTTTGGTTTTTCTATTTGAAAAAAAAATCAAGGAAATTTCATTTATTTGAGTGACATTCAATTCATTAGTGTCTTATAGAGGATTTCCTACATTTGCTCATAGTTCATGGAGTAGAGTATTCATTTGGGGCAGATGATTTTCCATCATGTCGTGTATTTGAAGTAGAACCCAAAAAATGTCCGAACTACAAATTCAGGAAATCAATTGTGGTTGGAACAACTTCCTATGATCCACTGCAGTTACGCTTATTCATGGATGTTCTTTCTCGCAACTACAGTGGTGATTCCTACAATCTATTTACAAAGAACTGTAACCATTTTAGCAAGGATGTTTGCTTCAAATTAACTGGAATCAATTCCAAAATGGATCAATCGACTTGCTAAACTTGGTTCACGTTGTTGTTGCGTTTAAACGGCAGACAGCCAGATAAGATGTTGGTTTTCTATTTTATGTAAGTATACATTTTTAGCCATGGAATGTTTGACATTTGTGTGTACATCCATTTATTAAATTTATTATGGAACATTGATGTTATGGCTCTTTTTACTTGGGTTATCTTACTTGAGATGTGGATGGTGCTTTGGAGTTACGATACTTAATTTGTTTTGTTTATTAATATATCAAATCTATTGTATGTTTTATAAGAATATTTTTCATTTGCTAATTGAGTTCTATAATCCTTCTTACCAAATCCTACGAAAGCTCCATAGTGTTAGTGAATTGTCAAAACTATTTGTAATATATGAGAATGAACTAAGTTTTTTGGAAGATTATCTATAGTAGCCTAGTTCCACTATCTCATATTTGGCTGACCTAAGAATTTCCTATAAATCTTAAATTTGTATTCGAAAATACATTTGTAATAAATTATTTGCACTATTTGCCAAAGGTTATAATTTTTCTTTCCACAACTATTATTAAACAAAAATTTCAGAACATTATTTTTAAAACCAATATTTCACTAGTAATAACTATTATCATTCACATTACCAGAAACAACACGGATTATTTGCATTCAAAAAAATCCAAAACAAGTTCAACTTCACACCATTTGTGAATTCATAACTCTATTAAAAACATAACCAAATTCATAACGTATGTTAAGAGGAGGACCGGTGCATATTGATCAAAAGAGATAAAGTCCTTGTGTCAAGCAAAAATCATCCCAACCGCTAGTCCAAAACTACAGATGTCTACAGTAAGTCTATATAGAACGGCTTCAGGATCAATACCGAATCGACCCAAACCTTTCATGCATCCGCTCCTAATGGTACATGGATGCACTAAAGTAGTTACTTAACAATACAAATATATTATATTAATAATATAAATATAATTGGTTATATTTACAAATTCATACACAATTTAAAAAAGAAAAAAAGAAAAAAAAAAGGGTGATAGAATCATACGTAATGCATTTTGCTTTAGTAAAGATATGCCATTAAGTTTTATTAAGTTGACATAAGTAGTTTTGAGTAATTATTCCACATATATTGAAAGACTTCCATTTGATTCTCTTTAAACCATAATAATTAAATAGAAGTAGCAAGTTCTCAGACAACCCTGCAAAGTGATAAATTATGCTTTAAGATTGATATAAACTATAACCGGTAGCCGAGCAATCAATTTTCAAACATAAAGTCAATGCCTCCATCAAGAAATCTATCATGAATAGAGGCCAAATGAAAGCTAACATATTATTAAACGATTGATTTACATTTATAATAAACATGTTATTTAACGAGTGAGGTACATTTGAACAAAATGGAAGATTGTTCTTGGTTTCCAAACTATAGATGCGTGAATTACATATCTAAACACTATGCAATGTAGTTAGCTGAAGTATGAACCTCTGAAATAAATAAGAATAAAAAGTTCACCCGATTGTTGTCTGATTTAATTTTCTAACTTGTTGAAATGTAGAATCAAATTTCATATAACTTTCAAGCATCGTGTAAATGAATTATTTTGATTGTGACAAAAATAGGCGAAGATATTTGGTTTTAAATGGGATTAAAATAGCATAATTTTAGAATATTGATAACAATGTTCTTAGCGATAATGGCGATGAAAACAGGCACCATTTGATTTTTTTTACATGTGACTATTCGGCTCATGTGTGATAGATGTGAAAATTATTAACTTCACCATCCCCAAGTCTTCTTTGATAGAAAAGAATCTACGTTTAACTTATTGTTATGTTATGTTTGTTTAATAGAAACCACCAATAAATTATGTGTCGTTTTATAAGATACCAAGCATATTAACTAGCTTAAGCTGTCTCATATGCCTACATTATAAAAAAACTATATAAACTCTATCCAGTAAAATGAAGGGATTCCAAAAATTAGTGTATTCTAAATTCAAAGTTAAATAAACCTTGCATTTAAGAAAGGGTCAACCATTGCACTACACAATCTACAGTCATAGTTCAAAGGCGCCCAATATATGGACAGTGAATATTACATGTAATTTTAACAACCACTTCAAATTATAAAATCAACCATATAACTCTAATGAAACTATTTTAATTCGCTACATTGCAAGATAACCAAACCCATTTATTCACAGCCCAACAATGTTATGTGTAATAGCTGACCTATTATCAAGCTTAATTGCTTAACCCATAAAATTCCAAAATTACAATATCTATAGAAGAAAAATATCTACAAATCTCACGATGTTGAGGTTCCCATTGAAAGCAGCAACGCTTTATGATTAAAACAAAAAAAAAATCACTTAAAATTGGCCAACAAAAGAGACATTGATGGAGGTAACGAAATCTGTAAAAAAGGATACTGATTAGTGTGAATCAGAATGTTAGTTAGTAGATAATTCGTAAGTTAGGAAAATACATACTTTATAGGTTGCAGAAAATAGTCCCAAATATTATGGCCTAAAATGATTCTAATTGGCAAATAATAATGCTAATTAAGTAAAGACATTTATACATTATTGCAAATTGCTAAATTTTTAATAATTGTTAACTAAGAGCAAAAATTCATTACCTAGTTCATAGGACAACCTAATACTATTTTAAACAAGCCTTTTGTCTTGTATGCTTTGGCCAATGTAATCAAAATTAGTTGCAAAACTATAGAAGGGAAATAATTTGTTTTTGGAAAAACAATTTGAGCCACTAATGCCAAAATGTTGTATGCTATTTTGTACTCCTTTACATGTTAGAAGCCAGAAAGAACTACTAATATGCTCACAACAATGAAACGAGAACTCAAATATGATATATTATATTACTAAACATTCTCATGAATAAAGTCTGTATGGTATTAATTGTATGTTATTTTAAACTAATGCAGGTGCTAATACTTAAAATAGCATGGTCACCTAATAAATGCACATGATGGATAAACAAATAAAGGAAATGTGCATGGTTACCTAATAGCTGCTTCTGGAGCTAGCTGCATTAAGATCTTTGCTTGATCAATGGACGAAATGAGGAGATCGACGTGGAGAATCCGGTGGCGAGGGAATGGAAGAGCCTTTTCCAATGCTTTCCAAGCAGAGATCGACTTCGCTTCAAGCTTTCTAATTTGGCGCAATAATGGGTCGTAGTGGGTAAAGGCAAGTTGTCCCAGTCGTATGTGAGGTAGTTGATGGCGATGGTGGCAAGCCAGTTAGAGAACAAATGATAAGGAGTAAAAAGCAAGAGGGATTGAAGAAAATAGTAGTGATCGATGAGAACGAGAGAGCCACGGATTTGAGAAAGAGGAACGAAAAGTAAGTCGGAGCCAAACTTAGTTTTGGAATTTGGGTCCAATATTTGGATTCACGAACAAAAATTCCACTAATTACAAAAGTAAACATCCACATGCATATGAAAATAATAATTGCTAACATAATATTTGTATTACTCGAATTTATAATTTTTTTAACCTTTTTGAATTTTATAAAATTTTGAATATTTTCATATTGTATTTAAAATTTATGGACTTTAAACTTAGTAAATACTTTTTTCTTTATTTTATATAAATTCAATATTTTAAATATTTTAATTAAATTTTATGAAAATTTCTAAAATGTTATTTTTAAATTTTACGAAAGTTTTCTAAGTTTTATGAATATTTATAAATTTATTTTAAACAAAATTTCAAAATATTACTTATTAAATACTAAATATTAGTCTTAATTATTAATTATTAGACAATGAATAGTAATTATTAATTATTACTTCTTAATTATTAATTATTACTTCTTAATTATAACCAAAATATTAATAATGTTAATTATTATCTATATTTTATTATACAACAATTACGATTTTTAATTACCAACTTTTGTATATTCAATAGTAACTAATAATTACTGCCAGCAATTATTATATAAAACCCATAATTATAATTGAATATAAATTATTAAATGTTAGTTAATATGTATATATTATTGATTTATAATAATTATTATTAATTTTAATATATTTAATCTTAATTAGTAAAAGTTATTTATTAATTATCTATTATTTAATAGGGCAAATATTTTATTCAAAAATATTATTTATTTCAATTTTTATAGGTAAAATAGGAAAAATTATCATACATGTAACATATGGTTGGACCGCTTAATTGCTCTGCTCGCTTGTTGTAGATAGAACCATAAGCGACAATTTATATTTAAATATTATACGAATTTCTAAATTCATTAAGAAAGTATATTTCACTTAGGTGGATTACTGAATATTAATAGTAATTATTTCATATTTCAAAATAATCTATAATTATTATTATCTAATTAAAATTGTTAATTATTATTATTATTATTATTTGATATTAAATTTTAGCTTTTAATTATTACCGTTTAACTTTTATTTAACTAATTACTTGTAATGGACGCGACTTTTCAACGCTCGAAAACCAACATCAATACGTCCACTCTATCAACGGCCGTGCAATCGAAGGCCGGAAAATCCTACCGTTAGGGTTAGAGAAATAGAAAAAGATAGAAGAAGAGAGAAAAAGATAGAACAGAACAAAAAGAAACAACAGGACAATATCAGAATCTCACAATCACAGCGGAACAACATATAATAGATAAATGAATAATATTTAAACAAAGAACTACATCAATTATTACATTACATCACATTACATTACATTACATCATCAGAGTGTACAACAACAAACGACAACAAACAGCGGAAAAGAAATACTATATACTGGTGAATACGCCATGCCATTCAGCTTGCCTCCAGCAACTCCTGAATTCCAGAATATCCTGATAACCTAACTCTAGACTACCCGTGTGGAAATTGGTGGGCACCTAGAGTTTAGGAAGGAAAACAATAAACTCCGAGTCAGTCATGGGACTGGTGTGAGAACTTAAAATAGTTTATCTTTTAAAAACAAAACAGAGGAATATTTTTAAAGTCAATTCGAAATGCTTTTAAAAATGAAACTACCATAAGGCCTCCCGGCACACACACAATGCAAACGCAGACTTGGGGGAGATTTCTCCTTATGATAGTCAAAGATGCTTACTACGCAAAATCAAATCATTTTTGATATTATTATTAGTGCATAGTGTAGAAAACATTTCGAAAGTAGAATATAAATCTTAGCCAGCATAGGTACCATTGTATTATGCCTACTATAGCTACCATATTAGATGGCAGGTTCTACAACTAAAACCGTACAAGGTTCGTATTGTTTCTTTGGATTTCCAACAAATGATCAGGCCAAGGAACTTCCCATTGCCACATGGAAATGCCTCTGGAATGACGTCCCGAGAACCTAACCGGATCTCTGCCAACACAAGGCCAGGTTACCCTTCAAACTGGGTAACTATTGACATGAATATTGTAGGATCTAGATTAACCCTAGAGGGGGAGGGGGGTGAATAGGGTTATAGCAAATTTTCTCGATTTAAACACAGAACTAAACTGCAGAAATAAATATGCTGAAAAGTAAATCACACACAAAATTTACCCAGCTTCGGCAACCCCTGCCTATTGCTGCATTCACAGATTTCTATTAGAATTAAATAGTATCACGCTTACAACAACTCTACTAGACTCGCAGACCCTTTTGCTCCCGCTCACAAACACTCTACTAGACTCGCAGACCCTTTGCTCCCGCTCACAAACACTCTACTAGACTCGCACACCCTGCTCCCGCCTATAGAGTTTCGTTTACTCGCAAACTCTGCTCCCGCCTACAATAGAGTTTCGTTTACTCGCAAACCCTGCTCCCGCCTATAGAGCTCTGCAAACTCGCACCCCTGCTCACTGAACTAATTCTAAATAGACAATCTGACACTACCTAAACTCTAGGTGGTGATTTACAAATTCTTTGACACGAAAAGAAAAAACAACTTCAAAAATAACCGCAGGAGCAAAAATTAAAATACGAACTTGAATCTGTAATTTTTGCTCAAAATAAAAACTAAAAACCCCTTTTATAAAATTAAAAACTAATCCCCCTTTTAATAATAAGGCCGGCCCACTTGTCTTTCAACCCGTTTCCTTCTTTTGCTCAGTGAAGAATTATGCGGCCGGTGCTTGTCGAATTAGGGCTTCGGCTTCTTTCTCGAATTAGGGCTTTGTCTCTGGTTTGAGATGCTCTTGCTTCTCTGATGTTCGATTGTTGCCCTTGCTCACTGCTTCGCTTATGTTTGTTTGCTCCTCTGTTGATCGATTGTGAAATTAGGGCTTCGGCTTCAATTTGGTATGTAACTTTCCTTTTTGCTTGAATGCTTGAATTCGATTGTTGCTCTGATTGCCGATGATGAACTTGGGTTTGTGATTGATAGTTTTATTGTGAATTGAAGCTCATAACCGATGATGATACCTTCGGGTTGAATTTATATGAATTCACGACTTCATCACTTTCCTAATTTTCAATTTCCTGTTGCGCACGTCTTTCCTGATTTACTTTCTCAACGTGATCGATACGGCAGTGATTTTGTTACGTGGTCACCACGGTGTTGAATTCATTTGACTTTTTCAAATTTACACACTTGAATTTCTTACTTGGTTTTGTGCCCTGATCATCACTGCACTGTTTTGATTTCTTAAATCATATCCACGGCTTCAATGTTTACAGTGTTCATCCCTGTTGCTTTCGACTTCACTGACTTCACTCGGCATTAAAACTTTCCTCTTTTACTTTGCGTTGACTATTTCAAAGAATACGAATTTAAGTTGAATTCTGACTTGTGTAACATATGCTTTTGACATGACTTCGGCCATCATTTTGATCTTCGTCTCTAGCCATCTTCTCTGACGATGTTGATTTTACTGTGACATTGGTTATTGCTTCATTATGTTGTCACTTGATCATCTCTGTTGATTGCCCTGTAAAATTTCATGCTGACTTCGGTAACTTCGACACGAGCTTGTACTTGGATATGTGCTTGCTGTCAGGATATCTGCAGTGCATCACCATTGTTCTTTACATTTGTATATAATGTCATTACATGCTGCTTCACCATATCACTTTAGGTCTTGTAGTTGGTGATTTGCACTTGCACTGCTTCATAAGTTCATTTCTATCTGTTTCTTGTGTTGCACTTGTATGCTCTTGTGTATTGCCTTGTATCACTGACCCTTCCATATACTCTCTGATAAATGTTTGAACTGGTGCATACTGTTGCGGCCTGTACTTGTGTGATATTTGAACTTGACGGCTCTGGCTCGATGTTGTTATTCCATTTATGACCACTGTCTTGCATTATGTTAGTCTGGACATTTGGTCTTCATGCGAGGTTGTAGCTTTGGTCTTTGTTTGTTTGATCACCTTGCTGTTCCTGTAGTTGGTCACTGATGCATTACTGTAGTTGCCATATCTCATGCTCGAGCTCTTTGCATATGAACTTGGTTTGCACTTGAACTGTTTGTTAAAGTTTGGTCTGTGTAGTTGCAGTATTCCATTTTGCATTGATGCAGTGCTGTCATGTTGTTTTCAGTAGTCTTGGCCATGTTGGTTCGAATTGTACTTGCTCTTTTGTACTACTTGCACCTGTACTTTGACACTTGCATGCATTTCTGTAGCTGGTCTTTTCTTAACTTTACTTGAGCATCACTTGTCTTGTTGAAGTTTTAACTGGACATTTGAGACTTGTACTTGATGTTGTTGAACTTGGTATTGTGTTGGTTACTGATTTGCCTAAGTTTGTTTACTTGGTGGCATGCATTTGTGATCTGCCTTGTTGCTTGACCTGTCTGGTCTCTGTTCTTTGTTCATTGGTCATTGTTGTAGTGTTCATTGACTTTCTTTGCACTTGCACACTTGCTCTTGTTGGCCACGCACATGAGTTGGCGAGGCAGTGCACACGTGTATGAATGTACACGTGTGTATTGCAGCCACTTATGGTTACCTGTCCCTGTAATATCTATGTGCACGACTTTGTGATGAATTCAAGTGCGAATGATGACGAACAACCCAAATAACTGAGGCAAACCATATTTTCAAAAGTCATATTTAATTTTATATTGCAAAAATATTTCTTTTTCAATTTTACTGCGTTAGTGGATATTTTTGCAGATTTCTCAGATGCTGGATTCAAACTGGAATGCAGTTGAAGACAAAATACGAGTGTGAGTGATATGTAGTGAGGTTATAAATGTAAATTGAAATCGTGATGTATTCAAAAATGTATATGTATAGTGAGAGCTTGAAATTGTACTATTCAAGATTGTAATAAATATTTGTTTGAATAAAATTTCTGTTTGAATTCAAAAACTGTGTAACTTGTTCTGTTTGAATTCAAATTCAAATTCTGTGTAATTTATTTTATTCAACAAATATTTATTTAATCTATGAAAAAACAAAATAGTACATTATCAAATACATTTAAATGAATATATATGTTTATTATCATCAAACAAAAACATATAAGCGCATATTCAACAATCTCCCCCTTTTGATGATAACAAACATATATTTAAGATTTTGACCGTGTTAAAATGTATTTGACTAATTATATACTCTAACCAATTATATACTCTAATTGCTCCCCCTATTTA
The DNA here is from genome assembly GCA_030765085.1 of Allium cepa. Classification (NCBI taxonomy): domain Eukaryota; kingdom Viridiplantae; phylum Streptophyta; class Magnoliopsida; order Asparagales; family Amaryllidaceae; genus Allium; species Allium cepa. The sequence continues at coordinate 237,414,216 of CM060938.1, forward strand.
AATGCTTCCTCTCTACATGATGCTCCCCCTACATATATGCATATAAATAGAAATATATACAAATGAGCCTAGATGCATATGGGAAAATTATTTGACCTTTGCTTGATTCTATTTGACAAAATCTTAACTTTTCTCTCCCCCTTTTGTTATCAGCAAAAGAATAATAGTGTTAGAGAAAAACAAAGATAAAGTGATTAATATTAATCCAACATTAAACTCAAATTGAATATAAATATTAAACTTCAATAAGAATCAAACAAAAACAATAACTACCCTTGTTAGGCGCATATTCCAATTTTAGAAATGATGGATATGGTGTTCATATAAAATCATACAGTTGAATCAACTTGTGGTATTTATATCAGGAATTTGAATATCTACTAATCATGCATAACCGATAGGACTTTTAAATGAGATTAGTAGTATTCGAATTTAATTTAAAAAAAATGAAATCAAGTATCTTCTAACCACGCATGACCGTGAGGACTTTTAAATGGGATTAGAATCAACTTGTCTATTTAAACAATTTAATTTTGATATGCGTTCCATACATGCATAACCGTAAGGACTTTTAAATGAGCATGGAAGCACATAATAAAAAAATTCAAGTAATTCACCCATGCATAACCGTGAGGACTTTTAAATGAGAGTGAATACTTTGAATATTTATTTATTTATTTAAAAAATATGACATGAAAAAACAAATGATTCCTGATTATAATACCACATATCGACAAACTATATTGAATATTTGATAAACCATGGTCGATAGAAATAATGATAGATATAGAAATGGTCATGGAATCTTTACCCAACAAAAAGTTTTATAATTCTTGTTTTAATTCCTAAAGAAATTTTCCAAATATACTCTCTTGAGTAATGTATGTTAAATATCAACACTCATCACTTTTTCAATCACTATTTATCTCTTTGATAATTAGTAGGGAGTCGGATCAGTCAAAATTTGTCATTTAAAATCAAATAAAATTAACTAATCTGAAAAAAATGGTCAAACGATTATTTTCTCGAAGGGGTTATATGAGAGAAAAAATTCTGCTAAATGAAAAAAAATTATTTCAAGTGAAAAATATGCAGATATTCTCTTTGGAAAAACGATGCAGCAAATGAATGTTTCACAATAAATCACGTTCAACTCGTAAGTTTTCTATCAACTAGATTACTAGTATGAATTGCATCTGAATTTCTTTTTCAATCCAAAATATCACTAACTGGATTTGGTAAACCAGACATGAAGTGTGCATAAAAAATTTCAAACCCAATTTTTAGCAACAATTTAAATGACATTCTTTGGATTTTGAATTGAAGCCATGTTCACACTCAAACAAATATCATGGTTTTAAACTTAGAAACCATAGGATGAACAACTATCAACATTCATTAAAACTTTATTATTTCAGAGCAATTTCTTGAAGTTTCAACAATTTCTTCAAATCCTTTTTCACATGAATTTGAAATCGTGCAAATTTACAAGCAGTGATCAAAATGTCAAAATATATCTACGTGTAGCATGAGTAATCAAGGATCAATAAAATACCATCATTTGACCAAACATATTAAGTTCAATGATGAAAGGATGGTTGGTCTACTTTTGAGCACAAATCAAAGTAAGAACAAGTCAAATCATATCAATAAGTCAGAATTAAAGTCATCATCACATCATTATCACAATTTTGGCTGAGTTAATTCAGAATATGGTGCAGATTATCACATTTAATATACCTTCACCTGTTTTACCTTAGCGATAATTTCTCGTGATTGCCCATTGTGATTCTGTCACCTTTATACTAGGCTAAGGAACTTTGCTATGTTGCCTGTTGTGTTTCTGGAACAGCCAAAATCCAGAGAACACCGTTGTCGTTCCTTAGCCTGCCACCACACCTACACGATGAAAGATTTTTGTGACCTATTTCTAGGTCCATGATTGTTAGTGGCAGTAACATTATGAATAAACAAACCCTTTGGAACCCAAACTTGTTTAGACTTTTCATTCTTGTTCCAATAGACATGAAATTTGTTTGTAGAATTCTTAGGAACCCAAACTTGTATAAAATTTGTGTTCTTGTTCCTATGACTACAATTTTCAGAATGATGTCCAATTATTTCACATATATCAAAGACACTTTTCCCTTTTGCATTATCCTCAGCTTGTGTTTTCCCAAAACCAAGTCCTTTTCTGTTGTTAGCAAAAATTTGATTTCCCAATAGCATGTTGAAAGATTTTTCGCCTCTTGAAAAGTTATTCAAAGATTTCTCAAGATTTTGGACTTTGGTTTTTAGTGTTGTATTTTCAGTGACAAGTGAGGTGCATCGATTTATAAAATCCTTTTTCCTAGTGTCGATGGTTTCCTTAAGATTCAAGTTTTCTTTTTCAAGATTCTCAGAGTTATTCTTAAGTCTTGTCAATTCTGAATCTAAAACTTTACATCTTTTACATTCTAGGTTTTGAATATTTTCAAGTTCAGTTTCTAACCTAAAATTTTTACGAGCAAGTTCTTTCCTATCAGTTTTCAGTTTTTCAATTTTAGATTCAAGAGCATCAACTACTTTAGTGAGATCAGAACACATAAAAACAAGATCTCTATAGGAATACTCACCTTCCTCACTAGATTCCTCTGAGCTTGAATCTGAATTTGATTTCGCCATAAGACACAAGTTAGCCTCCTCTGAGCTGCTATCCGAAGCTTCTTCTCCTTCTTCATCATCCCAAGTCGCTGCAAATACCTTCTTCGCCTTTTTCTTTCCTTTGTTGTTTTTGAGAAGTGGACATTTTGGTTTGATGTGGCCAGGCTTGTTGCAGTTATAACACGTCAGTTCATTATCGGAATTTTCAGAATCTTTTGGCCTATTACGATTTGTTTTCTTCTTGCGTGGCTTGAATTTCGACCATTTTCTAAGATTATTGACAGCCATTGCAAGCTCTTCAATTGGATCTTCTCCTTCTTCATCGCTTTCTTCTTTTCTCTTTAAGGCAATCGTCTTCTTCTTTGGTTCGGAGTTGTTGCGCTCTTCCTTTGCTTTTAGCTCAAGCTCGTATGTCATCAAGTTACCAATCAACTCCTCCATGCTTAATTTACTCAAATCTTTCGATTCTTGGATTGCCGTGACTTTTGCTTCAAAGTTCATCGGTAAGACTCGTAGTATCTTCCGCACAAGCTCTACCTCAGCGAATACCTTCCCAAGTGCTCTAGCATTGTACACCAAAGTTGAAAAGCGTCCAAACATGTCCTTTATGCTCTCGCCTTTGTCCATCACAATGTTCTCGTATTCATTGCTGAATAGGGCTAGACGAGACTCCTTGACTTGAGAAGTTCCTTCGTGTGTCACCTCCAAAGTATGCCAAATTTCATGTGCTGTTGTACAATGAGAAATTCTATTAAATTCATTTTTATCAAGAGCACATATCAAAGCATTCATGGCTTTAGCATTTGTCGTTTTCAATCTCTTATCGTTAGCATCCCACCTATCCTTCGGTTTAGGAATCTCAGTATCACCAACGATTATAGTGGGAGGTTTATAGCCCGTTTCAATAATATCCCAAACATCATAATCAACGGAACTAAGATAAATACTCATCCTAACTTTCCAATAAGCATAATCGTTCCCGTTAAACATGGGTGGCCTAACGATAGATTGCCCCTCAGAGAAAGCATTATTTGATGGATTCATGACTCTAGAGTTAAATAAAAAATATACCTGGCTCTGATACCACTTGTAGGATCTAGATTAACCCTAGAGGGGGGGTGAATAGGGTTACAGCAAATTTTCTCGATTTAAACACAGAAATAAACTGCAGAAATAAATATGCTGAAAAGTAAATCACACACAAAATTTACCCAGCTTCGGCAACCCCTGCCTACTGCTGCATTCACAGATTTCTATTAGAATTAAACAGTATCACGCTTACAACAACTCTACTAGAATCGCAGACCCTTTTGCTCCCACTCACAAACACTCTACTAGACTCGCAGACCCTTTGCTCCCGCTCACAAACACTCTACTAGACTCGCACACCCTGCTCCCGCCTATAGAGTTTCGTTTACTCGCAAACTCTGCTCCCGCCTACAATAGAGTTTCGTTTACTCGCAAACACTGCTCCCGCCTATAGAGCTCTGCAAACTCGCACCCCTGCTCACTGAACTAATTCTAAATAGACAATCTGACACTACCTAAACTCTAGGTGGTGATTTACAAATTCTTTGACACGAAAAGAAAAAACAACTTCAAAAATAACCGCAGGAGCAAAAATTAAAATACGAACTTGAATCTGTAATTTTTGCTCAAAATAAAAACTAAAAACCCCTTTTATAAAATTAAAAACTAATCCCCCTTTTAATAATAAGGCTGGCCCACTTGTCTTTCAACCCGTTTCCTTCTTTTGCTCAGTGAAGAATTATGCGGCCGATGCTTGTCGAATTAGGGCTTCGGCTTCTTTCTCGAATTAGGGCTTTGTCTCTGGTTTGAGATGCTCTTGCTTCTCTGATGTTCGATTGTTGCCCTTGCTCACTGCTTCGCTTATGTTTGTTTGCTCCTCTGTTGATCGATTGTGAAATTAGGGCTTTGGCTTCAATTTGGTATGTAACTTTCCTTTTTGCTTGAATGCTTGAATTCGATTGTTGCTCTGATTGCCGATGATGAACTTGGGTTTGTGATTGATAGTTTTATTGTGAATTGAAGCTCATAACCGATGATGATACCTTCGGGTTGAATTTATATGAATTCACGACTTCATCACTTTCCTAATTTTCAATTTCCTGTTGCGCACGTCTTTCCTGATTTACTTTCTCAACGTGATCGATACGGCAGTGATTTTGTTACGTGGTCACCACGGTGTTGAATTCATTTGACTTTTTCAAATTTACACACTTGAATTTCTTACTTGGTTTTGTGCCCTGATCATCACTGCACTGTTTTGATTTCTTGAATCATATCCACGGCTTCAATGTTTACAGTGTTCATCCCTGTTGCTTTCGACTTCACTGACTTCACTCGGCATTAAAACTTTCCTCTTTTACTTTGCGTTGACTATTTCAAAGAATACGAATTTAAGTTGAATTCTGACTTGTGTAACATATGCTTTTGACATGACTTCGGCCATCATTTTGATCTTCGTCTCTGGCCATCTTCTCTGACGATGTTGATTTTACTGTGACATTGGTTATTGCTTCATTATGTTGTCACTTGATCATCTCTGTTGATTGCCCTGTAAAATTTCATGCTGACTTCGGTAACTTCGACACGAGCTTGTACTTGGATATGTGCTTGCTGTCAGGATATCTGCAGTGCATCACCATTGTTCTTTACATTTGTATATAATGTCATTACATGCTGCTTCACCATATCACTTTAGGTCTTGTAGTTGGTGATTTGCACTTGCACTGCTTCATAAGTTCATTTCTATCTGTTTCTTGTGTTGCACTTGTATGCTCTTGTGTATTGCCTTGTATCACTGACCCTTCCATATACTCTCTGATAAATGTTTGAACTGGTGTATACTGTTGCGGCCTGTACTTGTGTGATATTTGAACTTGACGGCTCTGGCTCGATGTTGTTATTCCATTTATGACCACTGTCTTGCATTATGTTAGTCTGGACATTTGGTCTTCATGCGAGGTTGTAGCTTTGGTCTTTGTTTGTTTGATCACCTTGCTGTTCCTGTAGTTGGTCACTGATGCATTACTGTAGTTGCCATATCTCATGCTCGAGCTCTTTGCATATGAACTTGGTTTGCACTTGAACTGTTTGTTAAAGTTTGGTCTGTGTAGTTGCAGTATTCCATTTTGCATTGATGCAGTGTTGTCATGTTGTTTTCAGTAGTCTTGGCCATGTTGGTTCGAATTGTACTTGCTCTTTTGTACTACTTGCACCTGTACTTTGACACTTGCATGCATTTCTGTAGCTGGTCTTTTCTTAACTTTACTTGAGCATCACTTGTCTTGTTGAAGTTTTAACTGGACATTTGAGACTTGTACTTGATGTTGTTGAACTTGGTATTGTGTTGGTTACTGATTTGCCTAAGTTTGTTTACTTGGTGGCATGCATTTGTGATCTGCCTTGTTGCTTGACCTGTCTGGTCTCTGTTCTTTGTTCATTGGTCATTGTTGTAGTGTTCATTGACTTTCTTTGCACTTGCACACTTTCTCTTGTTGGCCACGCACATGAGTTGGCGAGGCAGTGCACACGTGTATGAATGTACACGTGTGTATTGCAGCCACTTATGGTTACCTGTCCCTGTAATATCTATGTGCACGACTTTGTGATGAATTCAAGTGCGAATGATGACGAACAACCCAAATAACTGAGGCAAACCATATTTTCAAAAGTCATATTTAATTTTATATTGCAAAAATATTTCTTTTTCAATTTTACTGCGTTAGTGGATATTTTTGCAGATTTCTCAGATGCTGGATTCAAACTGGAATGCAGTTGAAGACAAAATACGAGTGTGAGTGATATGTAGTGAGGTTATAAATGTAAATTGAAATCGTGATGTATTCAAAAATGTATATGTATAGTGAGAGCTTGAAATTGTACTATTCAAGATTGTAATAAATATTTGTTTGAATAAAATTTCTGTTTGAATTCAAAAACTGTGTAACTTGTTCTGTTTGAATTCAAATTCAAATTCTGTGTAATTTATTTTATTCAACAAATATTTATTTAATCTATGAAAAAACAAAATAGTACATTATCAAATACATTTAAATGAATATATATGTTTATTATCATCAAACAAAAACATATAAGCGCATATTCAACAATCTCCCCCTTTTGATGATAACAAACATATATTTAAGATTTTGACCGTGTTAAAATGTATTTGACTAATTATATACTCTAACCAATTATATACTCTAATTGCTCCCCCTATTTAAATGCTTCCTCTCTACATGATGCTCCCCCTACATATATGCATATAAATAGAAATATATACAAATGAGCCTAGATGCATATGGGAAAATTATTTGACCTTTGCTTGATTCTATTTGACAAAATCTTAACTTTTCTCTCCCCCTTTTGTTATCAGCAAAAGAATAATAGTGTTAGAGAAAAACAAAGATAAAGTGATTAATATTAATCCAACATTAAACTCAAATTGAATATAAATATTAAACTTCAATAAGAATCAAACAAAAACAATAACTACCCTTGTTAGGCGCATATTCCAATTTTAGAAATGATGGATATGGTGTTCATATAAAATCATACAGTTGAATCAACTTGTGGTATTTATATCAGGAATTTGAATATCTACTAATCATGCATAACCGATAGGACTTTTAAATGAGATTAGTAGTATTCGAATTTAATTTAAAAAAAATGAAATCAAGTATCTTCTAACCACGCATGACCGTGAGGACTTTTAAATGGGATTAGAATCAACTTGTCTATTTAAACAATTTAATTTTGATATGCGTTCCATACATGCATAACCGTAAGGACTTTTAAATGAGCATGGAAGCACATAATAAAAAAATTCAAGTAATTCACCCATGCATAACCGTGAGGACTTTTAAATGAGAGTGAATACTTTGAATATTTATTTATTTATTTAAAAAATATGACATGAAAAAACAAATGATTCCTGATTATAATACCACATATCGACAAACTATATTGAATATTTGATAAACCATGGTCGATAGAAATAATGATAGATATAGAAATGGTCATGGAATCTTTACCCAACAAAAAGTTTTATAATTCTTGTTTTAATTCCTAAAGAAATTTTCCAAATATACTCTCTTGAGTAATGTATGTTAAATATCAACACTCATCACTTTTTCAATCACTATTTATCTCTTTGATAATTAGTAGGGAGTCGGATCAGTCAAAATTTGTCATTTAAAATCAAATAAAATTAACTAATCTGAAAAAAATGGTCAAACAATTATTTTCTCGAAGGGGTTATATGAGAGAAAAAATTCTGCTAAATGAAAAAAAATTATTTCAAGTGAAAAATATGCAGATATTCTCTTTGGAAAAACGATGCAGCAAATGAATGTTTCACAATAAATCACGTTCAACTCGTAAGTTTTCTATCAACTAGATTACTAGTATGAATTGCATCTGAATTTCTTTTTCAATCCAAAATATCACTAACTGGATTTGGTAAACCAGACATGAAGTGTGCATAAAAAATTTCAAACCCAATTTTTAGCAACAATTTAAATGACATTCTTTGGATTTTGAATTGAAGCCATGTTCACACTCAAACAAATATCATGGTTTTAAACTTAGAAACCATAGGATGAACAACTATCAACATTCATTAAAACTTTATTATTTCAGAGCAATTTCTTGAAGTTTCAACAATTTCTTCAAATCCTTTTTCACATGAATTTGAAATCGTGCAAATTTACAAGCAGTGATCAAAATGTCAAAATATATCTACGTGTAGCATGAGTAATCAAGGATCAATAAAATACCATCATTTGACCAAACATATTAAGTTCAATGATGAAAGGATGGTTGGTCTACTTTTGAGCACAAATCAAAGTAAGAACAAGTCAAATCATATCAATAAGTCAGAATTAAAGTCATCATCACAATTTTGGCTGAGTTAATTCAGAATATGGTGCAGATTATCACATTTAATATACCTTCACCTGTTTTACCTTTGCGATAATTTCTCGTGATTGCCCATTGTGATTCTGTCACCTTTATACTAGGCTAAGGAACTTTGCTATGTTGCCTGTTGTGTTTCTGGAACAGCCAAAATCCAGAGAACACCGTTGTCGTTCCTTAGCCTGCCACCACACCTACACGATGAAAGATTTTTGTGACCTATTTCTAGGTCCATGATTGTTAGTGGCAGTAACATTATGAATAAACAAACCCTTTGGAACCCAAACTTGTTTAGACTTTTCATTCTTGTTCCAATAGACATGAAATTTGTTTGTAGAATTCTTAGGAACCCAAACTTGTATAAAATTTGTGTTCTTGTTCCTATGACTACAATTTTCAGAATGATGTCCAATTATTTCACATATATCAAAGACACTTTTCCCTTTTGCATTATCCTCAGCTTATGTTTTCCCAAAACCAAGTCCTTTTCTGTTGTTAGCAAAAATTTGATTTCCCAATAGCATGTTGAAAGATTTTTCGCCTCTTGAAAAGTTATTCAAAGATTTCTCAAGATTTTGGACTTTGGTTTTTAGTGTTGTATTTTCAGTGACAAGTGAGGTGCATCGATTTATAAAATCCTTTTTCCTAGTGTCGATGGTTTCCTTAAGATTCAAGTTTTCTTTTTCAAGATTCTCAGAGTTATTCTTAAGTCTTGTCAATTCTGAATCTAAAACTTTACATCTTTTACATTCTAGGTTTTGAATATTTTCAAGTTCAGTTTCTAACCTAAAATTTTTACGAGCAAGTTCTTTCCTATCAGTTTTCATTTTTTCAATTTTAGATTCAAGAGCATCAACTACTTTAGTGAGATCAGAACACATAAAAACAAGATCTCTATAGGAATACTCACCTTCCTCACTAGATTCCTCTGAGCTTGAATCTGAATTTGATTTCGCCATAAGACACAAGTTAGCCTCCTCTGAGCTGCTATCCGAAGCTTCTTCTCCTTCTTCATCATCCCAAGTCGCTGCAAATACCTTCTTCGCCTTTTTCTTTCCTTTGTTGTTTTTGAGAAGTGGACATTTTGGTTTGATGTGGCCAGGCTTGTTGCAGTTATAACACGTCAGTTCATTATCGGAATTTTCAGAATCTTTTGGCCTATTACGATTTGTTTTCTTCTTGCGTGGCTTGAATTTCGACCATTTTCTAAGATTATTGACAGCCATTGCAAGCTCTTCAATTGGATCTTCTCCTTCTTCATCGCTTTCTTCTTTGCTCTTTAAGGCAATCGTCTTCTTCTTTGGTTCGGAGTTGTTGCGCTCTTCCTTTGCTTTTAGCTCAAGCTCGTATGTCATCAAGTTACCAATCAACTCCTCCATGCTTAATTTACTCAAATCTTTCGATTCTTGGATTGCCGTGACTTTTGCTTCAAAGTTCATCGGTAAGACTCGTAGTATCTTCCGCACAAGCTCTACCTCAGCGAATACCTTCCCAAGTGCTCTAGCATTGTACACCAAAGTTGAAAAGCGTCCAAACATGTCCTTTATGCTCTCGCCTTTGTCCATCACAATGTTCTCGTATTCATTGCTGAATAGGGCTAGACGAGACTCCTTGACTTGAGAAGTTCCTTCGTGTGTCACCTCCAAAGTATGCCAAATTTCCTGTGCTGTTGTACAATGAGAAATTCTATTAAATTCATTTTTATCAAGAGCACATATCAAAGCATTCATGGCTTTAGCATTTGTCGTTTTCAATCTCTTATCGTTAGCATCCCACCTATCCTTCGGTTTAGGAATCTCAGTATCACCAACGATTATAGTGGGAGGTTTATAGCCCGTTTCAATAATATCCCAAACATCATAATCAACGGAACTAAGATAAATACTCATCCTAACTTTCCAATAAGCATAATCGTTCCCGTTAAACATGGGTGGCCTAACGATAGATTGCCCCTCAGAGAAAGCATTATTTGATGGATTCATGACTCTAGAGTTAAATAAAAAATATACCTGGCTCTGATACCACTTGTAGGATCTAGATTAACCCTAGAGGGGGGGTGAATAGGGTTATAGCAAATTTTCTCGATTTAAACACAGAAATAAACTGCAGAAATAAATATGCTGAAAAGTAAATCACACACAAAATTTACCCAGCTTCGGCAACCCCTGCCTACTGCTGCATTCACAGATTTCTATTAGAATTAAACAGTATCACGCTTACAACAACTCTACTAGAATCGCAGACCCTTTTGCTCCCACTCACAAACACTCTACTAGACTCGCAGACCCTTTGCTCCCGCTCACAAACACTCTACTAGACTCGCACACCCTGCTCCCGCCTATAGAGTTTCGTTTACTCGCAAACTCTGCTCCCGCCTACAATAGAGTTTCGTTTACTCGCAAACACTGCTCCCGCCTATAGAGCTCTGCAAACTCGCACCCCTGCTCACTGAACTAATTCTAAATAGACAATCTGACACTACCTAAACTCTAGGTGGTGATTTACAAATTCTTTGACACGAAAAGAAAAAACAACTTCAAAAATAACCGCAGGAGCAAAAATTAAAATACGAACTTGAATCTGTAATTTTTGCTCAAAATAAAAACTAAAAACCCCTTTTATAAAATTAAAAACTAATCCCCCTTTTAATAATAAGGCTGGCCCACTTGTCTTTCAACCCGTTTTCTTCTTTTGCTCAGTGAAGAATTATGCGGCCGATGCTTGTCGAATTAGGGCTTCGGCTTCTTTCTCGAATTAGGGCTTTGTCTCTGGTTTGAGATGCTCTTGCTTCTCTGATGTTCGATTGTTGCCCTTGCTCACTGCTTCGCTTATGTTTGTTTGCTCCTCTGTTGATCGATTGTGAAATTAGGGCTTCGACTTCAATTTGGTATGTAACTTTCCTTTTTGCTTGAATGCTTGAATTCGATTGTTGCTCTGATTGCCGATGATGAACTTGGGTTTGTGATTGATAGTTTTATTGTGAATTGAAGCTCATAACCGATGATGATACCTTCGGGTTGAATTTATATGAATTCACGACTTCATCACTTTCCTAATTTTCAATTTCCTGTTGCGCACGTCTTTCCTGATTTACTTTCTCAACGTGATCGATACGGCAGTGATTTTGTTACGTGGTCACCACGGTGTTGAATTCATTTGACTTTTTCAAATTTACACACTTGAATTTCTTACTTGGTTTTGTGCCCTGATCATCACTGCACTGTTTTGATTTCTTGAATCATATCCACGGCTTCAATGTTTACAGTGTTCATCCCTGTTGCTTTCGACTTCACTAACTTCACTCGGCATTAAAACTTTCCTCTTTTACTTTGCGTTGACTATTTCAAAGAATACGAATTTAAGTTGAATTCTGACTTGTGTAACATATGCTTTTGACATGACTTCGGCCATCATTTTGATCTTCGTCTCTGGCCATCTTCTCTGACGATGTTGATTTTACTGTGACATTGGTTATTGCTTCATTATGTTGTCACTTGATCATCTCTGTTGATTGCCCTGTAAAATTTCATGCTGACTTCGGTAACTTCGACACGAGCTTGTACTTGGATATGTGCTTGCTGTCAGGATATCTGCAGTGCATCACCATTGTTCTTTACATTTGTATATAATGTCATTACATGCTGCTTCACCATATCACTTTAGGTCTTGTAGTTGGTGATTTGCACTTGCACTGCTTCATAAGTTCATTTCTATCTGTTTCTTGTGTTGCACTTGTATGCTCTTGTGTATTGCCTTGTATCACTGACCCTTCCATATACTCTCTGATAAATGTTTGAACTGGTGCATACTGTTGCGGCCTGTACTTGTGTGATATTTGAACTTGACGGCTCTGGCTCGATGTTGTTATTCCATTTATGACCACTGTCTTGCATTATGTTAGTCTGGACATTTGGTCTTCATGCGAGGTTGTAGCTTTGGTCTTTGTTTGTTTGATCACCTTGCTGTTCCTGTAGTTGGTCACTGATGCATTACTGTAGTTGCCATATCTCATGCTCGAGCTCTTTGCATATGAACTTGGTTTGCACTTGAACTGTTTGTTAAAGTTTGGTCTGTGTAGTTGCAGTATTCCATTTTGCATTGATGCAGTGCTGTCATGTTGTTTTCAGTAGTCTTGGCCATGTTGGTTCGAATTGTACTTGCTCTTTTGTACTACTTGCACCTGTACTTTGACACTTGCATGCATTTCTGTAGCTGGTCTTTTCTTAACTTTACTTGAGCATCACTTGTCTTGTTGAAGTTTTAACTGGACATTTGAGACTTGTACTTGATGTTGTTGAACTTGGTATTGTGTTGGTTACTGATTTGCCTAAGTTTGTTTACTTGGTGGCATGAATTTGTGATCTGCCTTGTTGCTTGACCTGTCTGGTCTCTGTTCTTTGTTCATTGGTCATTGTTGTAGTGTTCATTGACTTTCTTTGCACTTGCACACTTGCTCTTGTTGGCCACGCACATGAGTTGGCGAGGCAGTGCACACGTGTATGAATGTACACGTGTGTATTGCAGCCACTTATGGTTACCTGTCCCTGTAATATCTATGTGCACGACTTTGTGATGAATTCAAGTGCGAATGATGACGAACAACCCAAATAACTGAGGCAAACCATATTTTCAAAAGTCATATTTAATTTTATATTGCAAAAATATTTCTTTTTCAATTTTACTGCGTTAGTGGATATTTTTGCAGATTCTCAGATGCTGGATTCAAACTGGAATGCAGTTGAAGACAAAATACGAGTGTGAGTGATATGTAGTGAGGTTATAAATGTAAATTGAAATCGTGATGTATTCAAAAATGTATATGTATAGTGAGAGCTTGAAATTGTACTATTCAAGATTGTAATAAATATTTGTTTGAATAAAATTTCTGTTTGAATTCAAAAACTGTGTAACTTGTTCTGTTTGAATTCAAATTCAAATTCTGTGTAATTTATTTTATTCAACAAATATTTATTTAATCTATGAAAAAACAAAATAGTACATTATCAAATACATTTAAATGAATATATATGTTTATTATCATCAAACAAAAACATATAAGCGCATATTCAACAAATATATCATTCCCCGATCGTAACCGATCTATATCTGAGGATCCTCGATTCCAACAACCACAAAGCAATAAATTTGCAGCAACAACATAGGTTAAGTATCTCGGCTCCATACCATGATACCACCTCTATCCAGAAGGAATGACATACACTAAAGGGGCGCTACCCCCTAATAATCTTGCTGCATCCTTCCGGTTTTGACCATTTTCGGGGTGTGAGGTCCGACGAAGTCTCGTCCACAATGCTACGCTTTATACAAAAGCTGTGCTTTGATTCAACAAATACTCAACAGCACTTAGCATATCACACTACCAAATTGGGAGTATATTACTAATAACCTTCAACTACATAATCTCTGAGCTCGTACGTCTCAGAGAAGGGTGTTAAGCTAAAAGAATAAATTCTCCTCCACCAACAAATATGTATTTGAAAGAAATCAGCTTTATATCTCAATGTGTAATGTCAGACATACAATCCATACAAGTCTGTTCCGCGTTCTAACAGAACCGAAGGCACTTCCAAAGAAGTCCTTACAATCCGGATATTCACTAATCACGTCCGGACTTCCCATCACATATGGAATCTCTATACCGGGGTCATTCGGTGCAGAGACATTCGATGGTAATCCTTCCGTTTTCAAAAATATCCGGTCTTCAACACCGGTCTTCAAATGCAATCCATAACGACGTATCACATATTCAGAATGGGCTATACGACCCAAAGGTCCTTTCCCGGCTAGCCCGAATAGTGAGCGCTTATTCAAAAATAAGTGTGGCATTCAAATTCAAGCAAATCACAACAAATACCCATTCAAAGGTAAATATTGATAGTCGGTTATTGAACCATCAATTGATATGCACAACATCATCAGCTTCCAAATAATTTATTTTCCAAAAATATCTTTACAAGATATATAATTTCAGTACTTAAAAAATAAATCAATATTTATTTTTAAACAAATTCCCCTTTCTTTTATAAATTCCATAGTGAATTTATATTTCAAAATATCTACTGATATACAGTTTTCAATAGATTTCAAATATCCATTTCCAATTTATCTTTACAAAGATAAATTCTCAAAAACGTTTCATTTCATATTGGAAAAGCATTTCCATACTTATTAATAATAAGTAGTTCACAAATCTATTTATTTTCAACACTTGGAAAATATTCAATATACTTAAATCACAATTAGGTATATATTTTATTCCTTAAGGAAAGTGTTCTTTTAAACACATTTATTTGGGTAAAACGAATGTTGCGTAGAACATCGTTACGAAAACCCAAAATCACTAGTATAGGGATTCGAAATTAAGACAGATATATAAATCCCAATACTATATAAAATATTTCCTTTCGGAAATCATTTACTATAACAACAGTGTAATAGTCCACCATTTCCTTCTCTTTCTCGAAAACGTCTATTTCAACAATGAATGTTGAAATCTTGGGTTTCGACACTTAATGCACCTTAAAACATCTTTAAATCGTCTAAAATTCTATTTCAAACATCACTTCCTCAAAACATATCCATTTTATTTCATAATATATTCACGGTCCAAAAATCGTGAATATACTTTATTTACCCAATTCAATGTTTCTACACATTTATTAAAATATTATTCACTATCAGAAATCGTGGATAAAATTCCCAACCAAACTCTTATTTTTACAACATTTAACTTAAAGGATACTCCTTTAATAAACTTCTATGTTTAATTTATCAAATTCAATTGATTTGGATTTATAAAACAATGTTTATAAATCCCAATTCTATTTATAAGAACTTCGATTTATAAATCTCCTTTATTAACCAATTCTATTTCACTACAACAAAAAATACCCTATTACAACGCCATTTTTACAACGGGCATTGGCTGCCCGTTGTAATAGGACCGTTGTAATAGATGCCCTATACAACGCCCTTTTTACAACGGACGATGATAGCCCGTTGTAATAGAATGCTATTACAACAGTCATTTCTAGCCCGTTGTAATAAATTTACAACGTTCACCATTGCCCGTTGTAATATATAACAATTTAACAACGGCCAAATTTTTTGGCTCGAAATTTTGGCTTGCTCGTTTTTTTATTTATTACCGATCATTTGCTCCTTCCAAACCCTAATTCCCAAATCCCTAAAACTCCTACGTTGGTCCTCCCTCCTCCCTCCTCCCTCCCTCCTAATTCCCAAATCGCTATTATCCCAAAACTTCACTAATTCAGTTCCAAATACCTCTGAACACTCGAGATTTTAATATCAACGTAAATCAACTGATTGTCAATACAATTCAATACGAAATTTTAAAATTCCACAGCCAAAACTGATGAATTTGTCGCGGTTTCCGGTTCGAACAGAGATGCTTGGTGGTTGGCGATTTCAAGTCGAGGCGGGTTCGAGGCGATTGTCGAATCGATTTGGTTGAAGGGCGGTGAAGTCCTGGGTGCAGTGAGATGATTGGGGAAATCATGTTGTCAGAGGTTGAATTGACACGGCATGGGCCTTCCCCTAAAAAACACACAGATCAGAAACCAAAGCGAAGTGGTGATCAAGAAGACAGCAAAAGTGGAGGAAAAGGTAGTTCTTCGTCCACTCCTTCAAAATCCGATGGCAGAAGGTACAAACTTCTCAAGGATGTTTTATGTTAAGGATGCATCAATCTACTCATATATAACTATATCTTTCTTTGAGTTTCAGTTTATATTTTGGTCGGTGAAATAAATTGCTTTGTGTTTTCTGTGTCCAATCCTAGTAGCACTCAACAATTATGTATATCAGAAATTTTCAGTTGTGCGTAGATAAAGTGGAAAATAAATTTTTTTTCATAACATAACAAGGACTTTCATGCATTAATATTTTTGCTACATATTCATTTTCCTTTCTGATAAACTGCAACTTTTTTTTTAATTTTTTTATATCATTACTTATAGATTACTATATATGATTTTAAGATCCTTCAGCACATGTAAATACATATACATACTTACATACACACATATAAATACATAACGTAGGAAAATTTTCTGCATTTGTGTGTTTTTCCTTGTCTCTCCCTTGATTAGAAGTTTACATCGACCAGTATTATGCTGTGAAAATAGCAAGAGGCTTAGCATCGTTAGTTTCACCAAATTATGTATACGTTTAGTTGCATCATCAGTTTTTACCTGATCAAAATGTATAAAACACCAAGCTTTCACGCTCTAAACCTCTTACTAATCAGCTCATATTTAGTTTACAAGGCGATCATATCAGTAGTATAAATTTTTAATTTGGATAAAGAAATAATGCAAGTATACCAATGCTGTTACTTTCTACGCTTATAGATATAAACAATGTGTAGTTTACGCTGTTTGCCTAAATTCCATGGATCTGTCTCCTTACTATGTATAATAGAATGCCATCATCCCATTTCAGAAGGAAAAATCAAAATAAAGTTATGTCTTCAATCAAAAAAGGCTGTTCCATATCAAAATTTGAAAAATAAATGCATATACAGAAGATCTCCAGTCATATTCCAATTCAATTTTTGAACTCATTAGTTACTTACGATGTTAAAGAGGGGCAGATATGACATCACGATAAGAAGGAAAAAAAGGAACATGGAACCAGTTATGTAGGGCCGTATACACAATTAACATGCATGTATATGTTATTACGGAGATACTTATGTCGATCATTAACAGATTCAATGGAAAAGGATAAGATTTCTGAGTGTACTGTGAATATTATATATATTCTGCTTGTATGTGTAGCTTTGTTGTTTCATGCATTTGTAGAAGACCATATACTGAACAAATAAATGCTTAATGGGGCTAGTGTTGACCACAGTTTAGCTGTACCTAACTAGTTTGTAGCACTTTTGGCTTTGTATGCCACGTATACTTCCACATATAAATTTATTTTCATTTAACCAAGCTCCACAGAACCTTGTTACATTTTCTTGATTGTCATATCCGTCAGTAAGGGTACTGTTTGGAGATACATTGTTGTTCATAACATTTGAACGATCCATCTCCATTTGAGAATTAACTAGGTCGTGTTGTTCTCTACAATATTGTAATGAATATCCATAAATTTCATATTGAAACAAAACTATGCTTGTTTTTCAATCAATACTGAAAAAAGTTATTATTTCATAAATAATGTTCGATATTATCCCATCATGTAATTTTGTAAATTACTATATGGTTTTATATGTCTTAGCTATACACATGATTACTGCTCTTTTAATTCCTCAATTAACAATTTGAGTTATTAGTAGTCTTTTTATATACCCGTATCTGTTATTTTGAGTGTTTTACTTCGGTGCAGGTATCAAGTGCTACAGCCACCTTCTCAATGACATTCTCTGCATCAATGTCTGTAATAGAATATTACCTGTTAGGCCGATTTCCTGTTCCATATGGTAATAGAATAATGGCAGAAAATGAGGGAAAGGGAAAATGAGTGAATGTAAAGATTTATGTAGTAGGACACTGAGTGTAATGCTGATCTACTTGATCATGAAAGTAGAAATGTCAGCTGGCTAAAAATGTATATCAGATTTTGATTGATACTATAGTTACATCTCTAGTTTTCAGACCAACTGGGCATTTTGTGATAATGGCTCTATCAGATTTTGATGCTGCTGTAATTTTTTTTAAATTTGCATTTATTTTGCAACGGGCAATGTGCGTTGTTATATGAGCTTCTTACAACGGTCATTGCACGTTGTTATATAGTCTATTACAACGGTCATAACACGTTGTAAAAAGGTATACTGCAACGGTTTTTACAACGTGCTTTGCCCGTTGTAAAATATGGTGGATCTATTACAACGAGGCTTATTACAACGGGCACATGCCCGTTGCGAAAACCATATTACAACGGGCATTGCCCGTTGTAAAAAGACTGTTTTGTTGTAGTGTTTATAACTCCGTTATATACCAAAAATCCATATTATAAGTTAATTATTTATAAATCTTTTATTTTACAAAATCTATTCATTTCATAACTTCACAATTTATAAATCTATAAATTTCATTTACTAGTGAAATCCATTTATACTACATTTTAACACTTAATAAAACTCGTTTCACAATTCCTATATTTTTAATTTATAAATATTAATCTTAGAAATCTTTTATATAAACCGTTTATAATAATTCAAAAATCTCAATTTAAATAAACCAATCCTTTTAATAATTTACAAAACGTTATTTAAAACTTATATAACTCCAAAATCATACTTAAGTACTATTTTCCAAAAATATAACTTTTATAACAATAAAATTATAAAGTTTATTTATTTTCACAATTCAAAATTTAATAAAACGTATACTTTCAAAAATCACTTCAAAATTCTTTTTAAAATTCCAAAATTGGCCCAATGTTGCTACACAACAAATAGTCAATCACGACAACAACGACATTATATATCTGTATATGATAATCAACAAATATCAAAATATCTATAATCAAATAAATACTGTTGAGGAATCCAGTTGGATCACTCTAACCTGTTTCCCTGCATCGACAGACATTAGCACAATACCAATTTCGTTTCCAAACGAAATATCGCGGTGTATAGGATTTAAAATATTATCCGCTATTATACGGCGCAATAGGGTCTTATCCGCTGTATAATGCGGGAAATCAACTCTAAGTACATATATAATACCAATTCCACTTTGCAGTGAAATATTCGCAGTATATGTTTTTAATAAATAACCTCCACTTACTAACGGCGTAGAATGTCTATTTCAATCAATAACAGATAATAATTTATCATTCAGGCATATAATCAATAATTTTAAATCTAACTATTTAAAATTTAAATCGAAACCGATTCGATTTAGTGAGAAGTTCTCACCTTGAGTTTCCGATAACAGTTGTAGCGTTTTATTTCGAATAAAATTAAACGCGCGTTTAATTTTACTCGAAATTTTCACTAGCTCCAAACGACTCCAAACTAGCTCCATTGCGTAATGCTCGACAAAATGAAGCCAACACAACTTGTTTCGTAATTTTCCGACCTTGTATGAACAAGATATTGCATTTTAAATATTACACGAATTAATATATATATTATTTACAAATTTATTTTTATTTTAACCTAAAATTCAATCACGGCCGCACGTCCTCTCACTACAGATCACACCCGTGCTTTCCCTTCTTCCCCCTTACAGTTTTCGAATGCAAGCCAAGATACCCATAGCCGTCACTTGCCCTAGATTCACGCGACGAACACGAGCGCTTCCAAGTCGATCAACCACCACCAGAACGTTCGCCCCTACGAGCTCTACACTCGGCCGAAGCCTTGTGAAACTCAGCTCTCCCATGTCCTCGAACCACGTGCTCGAAGTCGCGTCCTTCATGGCGAAATTCCCATCGATCCAAGGCTCGAAATTCAATCATAGCCATTCACGTCGTAGAGCTCGCGAAGCTCTTCAACTTTCGTGCTGGAAGTTTCTTGAAATAACTAGTGGATTAAAAGGAAAATGAAGAAGATTGAAATCAATTTCTGGCCGTGTATGGTGTTAGTGGCGACTAGGTTTAGAGAGGAAGGGTTTTGCAAATGAGAATAATCCAAGGCCTTTTATAGAAAATTTCCAAATTACTATTCACTTGAAATTTTCCAAACTCCAAATCTCGCACGGTGACTGGGGTTTCTAGGGTTTACCCCACGTTCCGGATACAATGGAATAGGTTTCGGAAGCTAATTCGATCATCTGTGCGAGTTACGGAAATAAACGATCAAATTTAAATTAAATCGATTTAAACCAATTCCTATGCGTTTTGGCTTGCCCCGGACAAACGTAAATCCGATTGACACGAAATTTGAAATCTTACAATAACATCGCATTACGGATCCGATGAAACTGGTTTCGTCGAAATCCGAGACTGTTTGAAAAATGGCTATTTTAACTCGTCAATTAAATATTAAACTATTCAATTTTCACAAATCAACTTTAAATTCAATTTTAAAAGTTCTATAACATTATTATAACTCTAACATGACTAAATAAAAATTTACAAATCAATTTTAATCATATTAAACCCAATTTCCAATTATTTGTGTAACTTCAACTATTAAATTATTAATTTAATTATCCAATTAAATCCAGATTATCCGAAATAAAATTATTCGACCTACAAATTTCACTTATTAATATTTAAAATCAATTAAATATATGATTTCAATTGACATAAATTCTAGGTCGTTACATTACTATAATTTTTATATTACTAATTATTAATTACTATTATTTAATAGTAATTATTAATTATAATTAAATATTTATTGTTTATTATTTGTTGACTAACTGTTGATAGTTAATTAATTTATTATTGATTAATTACTAATATGGTTATTTCATATTTCAAGTTAATAATTAATTATTAGTATTTAATAGCAGTTTTTAATTATTATACATTAATAATTAATTATTATTATTATTTAGCATGCTCCATTAATTTCAACAAGGTACATCTCTAGGATCGAACCCATGACCTATAATCTCATAGTATGAAATACCAACCAACTGAAACCAAACATATTTTCCATTAATATCTAATTTTTATTATTATTTAAGTATCATTTATTTAATTATTATTTGTTGTTAACTTTTTATTAATTGTTAATTATTTTAATTTAATTGTAATTATTAATTATTACTTATTACATATTAATTATTTATTACAATAGGCGACCAAAAGGAGCTAATAGGCATCTATTATAACTAGCATAACAAAAGAGTTGATGAGAATTAACATCTATTACAATTGGCAAAAGAAAAATAGTTGTAATATCCATATGCAACAACTAACAAAAAAAGTTGTTAAAAGTAAGTTTATTACAACTTTCTGAAACAAAATGTTGTAAAAACGTTAATTGCAACAAGTAGATTATGACCAGTACAAAAAATGTAGCTATATTAGGGCAGTTTTGTTGTAGTGATAATTTCTAAACTCCAATCTTTCTTTCACTTTTAACATGCACTCAATTATTCAAGATAAATTAAACCAAACCAATATGTGAAATTTTTGGCATTTATCATCTGTTGAAATTATTTAATAAAATAAAATATAAAAGAAGAAGAAGGGGAGAGGAAAAAAAATTAACAATCATTAAAAGCCAATACTTTTACTAATGGCTTAATTGATATACAAAAATACATGATTTATATTTATATCTTAGTTACTTGAAGCCTAAGTAATAAAATAATAGGAAATACTCTAACTAGGAAAAGTGCAAATAATATAGGTAAATATCAAATAGTGAGATCTTCTGCGATATGGCTTAACATCATCATTACTATATATATATATATATATATATATATATTCGTAGTAAAAACAGGAAATAAATTAGATGAAGAAACAAAGCTTACTTACAAACTGGTCAAACAATGAATAAAAAGGGCTGAAAACGATATACGAATATATAGTTCCATATAACTATAAAATTTGAAAATAATCCTACGCTTTCTCTACATATTTCTATGTAAGCGGCTTTAAACTTCAAGCTGTTATCAAGTCAGAAATATTGAACTGGGTAGGAAAAAAGAAAAAAACGTAACAACCTAATTTTGTAGTAGTGCGAAGAATTATATTTCCCAATTACAGAGTCACGTGCAACCAATTTCATAATGAAAACCATTTGAAATCTATCGTTTTGAACAAGATATTTTTTAATTATAAATGGAAAGCATTTATTGTTGATGTGACGCCCCACCTCAATACCCACACTAGCCAAGAAAACTACGGTGTAGTGCTGTCAACTAGCACGGAGAATAAGGCTGTTGAGGAGCGACCATCCATGTAACCTCTTTGTGCGAGCACCGATATGTCAGATAGTATAACATGCATTTCATTTATGGAGGAAGTCCGACATACCGATACAAACTCAAAGCTATCACACGGCGGCTATAAATAAATCTTCGGAAACAAACATAGAAATAAGCATAACACAAATCAGTCACAAACATCCATATCACAAAGGCGGAAGAAGATATGGATATATAACTAACACATGAAAGTGTACATCAGAGTAGTGGTCAAAATGATCCACAATAATACAAAAGAATAGCAACACGTGCTATACAAAAGAGTACAACAATGAGTCTAAATCTCAAGTGTATACAACAATAAAACTGCTAATCTAAATAGTTACCCAAAAGTAAGAGTAGCAAATCCCGTGAAGAAGTCAAGCATAAGCACCTGTAACATCTCGCTCTGACCCGAGTATTATTTAAGAAAATAATAAACGGATCAGTCTAGCTATAAATATCAGGTGACACGGTATAAAATAAAAGATATGCCATAAACATAAAATATCCATACTGACATACAACTATAAGTATGCAAATGATGATCAACACAAGATCAATCAATAAGAGATAAATCAATATCACAAGAATCTTCTCAAAGATCCAAAGAGGGCATCATACCCTAAACTTGTACTCATAACAAGTCAAAGAAATAAATTCCAGAAATCAACATAAGAAATCCTGAAATCACAGAAAAAGGGAAAGAGGCCTATCACATGACGGTCCGAAGACCATGAGGAGCTACCCCATATGGGTGAGTCTGAATCACCCAGATGACGTCAAGGCTAACCAAAAAGCAAAAAGGTATGTGTGAGTGGAATCACACAAATGGTGTCTAGCCTAACCTTGCAATGAAAGAGACATCGCACAATTGCTAGTCTAATTCATAAAATGATCGTCATGATCAAAGAGAAGTGTCAATCACAGTAAGCTAGTAAATATATGAGCTTAGCTTCATGTCCCATAACCACTAGCTTAACTTAAATACTTATGAACAAATTGTAGATCTCCACTAGGAAATTGTCACAAGAGATTCAATTGAACAAGTCCAAGAATTAACCGACGAAGTAAACGCAAGCATTTCATACCACTTGTTTTACTAAGCCGTTTAATTAGATTTCTCATCCGAGTGAGGTAAAGGTTTGTATATATTAGTAGATTGGAAAACGGTTTAAGAAAATAGCTTTGTTATTGAAAATAGAGTTGAAATCATTTTGTTGAAAGAGTTTTGATATTTACTACTAGTATAGAAAACCTTTATATTTTAAAGTGACAAATCATAGAAGTGATTGTAGAAACAATCAATCATAAAAATTCACATACGAAGACGTGAATAAAATCCAAAGAAACCGATAAAGAATCCATTGAAATAGATATTCAAAAATCCATAAAATCGACCGAGAAGCCAAAGATAGTTTGTCTCGAAGAGTGGTCAATCTCAGCATCTCAACAAAGCAAGTTCTGTTGAATGCTCTTCAGATAAGATCCCCTACGGAGGGGGGTCCAGGGGGGTGGCAACCCCCTAGGTGGGGGTGCGGGGGCAACGCCACCGCTACAGGGTTCGACCTGCCCGGTCAGGTCGGGGGGGTCCAGGGGGCAGCGCCCCGACCAAAACGGTACGACCTAGTGAAGGCCTAAGGAAGGATAGGATCGAGCGACTTAAAGGGTTTCGACCTAAAGGGTCACGACTTAGAGGAGTAGGTCGGAACGCTGCGACCTATAGGGTAAAGGTCATGCGACCTAAAATGGGTTCGCGACCTAACATTCAAACGACCTAAAGAAAATAAGGAGCCGAGCGACCTACAAGAAGCAGGACTTAAATAGAATCGAGGTCCAACGACCTATGGGTTATGTAATGCGAATTAAGGAGGTCAACGAACTAACAGAGACACGCGACCTAATAAGGGAATGCGACCTAAAGGCACAAGCGACTTAAGTGGGTTTATCACTCGAGCGACCTAACGGTTTAACCCTCAAGCGACCTAGCGGCATATAAAGGTCAACCGACCTAGTGAAAGCAAACAGGTCATGCGGCCTAACAAGTAGACGACCTAAGGTCTTAACGACCTAACGATTTAAGGGTCTAACGACCTAAAAGTAAAAAGGTCATGCGACCTATCGGCATGGATCACGCGACTTAAAGTATCGCCACCTAGCGACCTACTGTGCCACGCGACCTAACGACCTATGCTAGGTCGAGCTAAGGGGTTAGCATAATATAGGTCGAGTTAAGTAGGTCGAGCGACCTAACAATGTAAGCGGTCAAGCGACCTATCAGGATGGAGGTCATGCGACCTAGCGTCTCAAAGACCGAGCGACTTAGAGTTTCACGACTTAAGGGTGTGAACGAAGCATGCGACCTAACTCCGAACGACCTAACGACCTATCTCTGAGCGACCTAACGTGAAACGGCCTAACTCCAAAGTGAAAATTCAAGGCAGTGCGACCTAGCGCGATAACACGCGAGCGACCTAAGGGTTAGGTCGCGAGCGACCTAACACCGAACACAGAAAAATGGCCAGAACGACCTAAGTGCATAAAATTCACCAAAACGCTAAAATTGGAGTTTTTCGCCAATCCAATCCAAACCAAACGCTAATATGCATGCAAACATGATAGGGAATCATTCCCAACAGTCCAATATAGTTATAGGCTAGAATTGTGAGATAAAAATTTCACTTTTGCACCAAAAGTCAATGAAAATGAAGCTTTGAAGCAAAGCAAGAATCAATCCACTTCAATCTCAACACAAGAAGCTTGAATCCAATATCCTCTCTTTGAATTTGGAGTCGAATGATGGATTTGAAGTCGAAACCTAGGCTTGGAGTTTTAATTTCCCTTTCCACTCACCATTAATGCAAAAACTTGATGGTTTAAAGCAATTAGAAAGTTATGAAGAGGAGAGGGTGGAGTTTGGGTTATAATGGCTAATCTAACCCAAAGTCCAAAGCAGGAAAAGCAAGTGAAATTCCACTAACTCCATACCTATCAATGTTTATACTCGAAAAAGTTGTAAATGGCATTTCGAACTCAATGGAAGTGGTCTCAAGTCCTAATTTGACTATTTGCAAAGCTTTTCGGACCAATATCCGACTAACGATAAAATATTTAAATATAAACTCGATAAATATGCGGGTTGTTACAGATGACCAATCAATGAAATTTGAAATTAACCAAAATTTGGAATATAATCTTATACCCAATTCAGTAATATACAAACTCCAAAATCTTTTGACAATGAGCAATCTAGCATGGCTGACGCTATTGCATAGTAGCAACGACACAATCATTTGGTAAACTTTTCGGTCATTTATATAGTTTAGTTAGATTTTAATTTTCATTGTACTATAATCTATATTCAAGACTAGAATTAGGTACTATTTGTTACGAAATGTCTAGGAGAGTATGCACAACTTTCATCTCATATATTAAGATTTGATGGAAATTTTACCTTAATTCCCCTTTGTTCTATTGAGACTTGGGTTTTCTTTTCATTTTTTAGGTTCTAAGAGTAGCGAAAGTTATAAAATTAATTGCAGGATATCGAAATAAGACCTTATATGTAAAATAACATTGTAGAAAGTGAAAACAAAGTAATAACATGTTGGAATGATTAATAAGATAATATCGATAAAATAAGTGATTAGGACTATATACATATTATGCTTACTATACACGCACAAGCATTCATAATTTTAAAAAATCGATTACATGGTAAAAGTCATTTAATTGCATAATCAATAAATAGGTTTAAAAACGATACTAAGCAATTGATTTATTAGCATATTGCAAAGTCAATTAAGGATAATTATCACACAAGATTTATATTTAATTTTAGTGAGAGTGTAATTTTGAAAATGAATTGATTTTCCTTAATTTCAATAAAATAATTAACTAAATGAAATTAATTGCCTCATTTAGTTAGAGGAAACTAATTGGTTGATTTACTAATTCTGAAGTTACTCGGTAAATAACAATCCTCAAAATAAATTAAGGGTTTAAATTCTCTTTACTTTTTTTATTAAACAACTTAAATAGTTTAAAAACAATCTTCAAGTTCTCTTATAACTCTTCTCTTAAAACATCCAATGTATATAAAATAGATTCTAAAATCTCAAAATATATTTTCAATAAAGTATATCTCAAGAATATTCCCACTTATTCTCATCTTTATAATTTCAAAATAAATAAATGGCATTGCCTCGCCATTGAATCTCTAATAAATAGATATATCTGTTGGCTACAGAGTCGATCGAACGATCAAAACTGCCTCGCCACTCTGTTACTCGTCTGTAAAATCAATGGCTGCAGTTAACATTCAAAAATAAATTTAATATATAATCCCAAAATATTATTTTCAAAATCTGATTTTTTTTTTCAAAACACAAACCATCGTGTCTGATTGCCTCCTCATAGCATTTAGGAGATTCCTATCGATAACATTGATCAGGCGTACCGACCAGAACTTTTAACTACTCGATGCACAACCCAACACTCTCAAATTATTTCTATAAAAGAAATACTACTCATGTAAATTTATTCTCAGAATATTCTTTGATTTTTTTTAAAAATATCTTAAAGCTCAAATTTCTCTTTAATACACATACTTATATAGCTTCAGAACTCAAACCGAAGGACATTAAGAGAATGCATCGAAATATTCCCAGAATACTCGATTCTCAAAATCATCAAAAGGAGATAGTGTTGGTCAATCTTACGATGTCACGAGCCACTCCAAAAAATCATCAAGATACAGGATAAGCAAGATATCCTTCTCGAAGGAGATGAAACACACAAACAATAAATCATTACTTCAAACAAAGTAATGCTACAAAGAATAACATCGATTGAGTATCTGAAAAGGATAATTCAAAAAAAACTGAATGATAAACTCAATCAAACTCGAACAATCTAGAAACTCACCTCATTCCTCAGTGGATATCCTCGTGGAAGGATAACCGAAGAGCTAAGAGCCAGGAATAAGGTTACCTCAACACTCGATTGCCCAATTGGATGTCAATTTCAAATGGACTCAAAAAAAATGAACAAAGTCACCATGACTGGAATTTGAGATAGATCATCATCATATCGATGCTCAAGAGTGAAATCAAAAACATTGAAATTATCATTAACATTCCAAAGTGACAGAAATAATAAACCAATCAAATTAGGATGGCAAAATAAATATAGGATCCTATAATAAAAGGATCAGACCTTACATCAAATATGTCAATCCATCTTTCAGAATGCTCACAAAAAGCCAATCGTTGTGGATCCCTTCAATAGGATTCACAACTCTCAAAGGAATGCAACAAGAATGACCAAAGAAATCAATCAGCTATATCGATACGAACTCACTTGTATCGACAAAATAAGAGTCTAATAATCCCAAATAAGATTTTATGCAGGATAAGATGACATCAAACTCTATTATGGAATACTACGGAATACAATATATCTATATTCCTAGACATATTCCATCTTAGCAATCCCAAAACTCAAAAAACAATCAAGGCTCGATTCAAAAACAAGCTTGAATAAATGACAATGATTCACCCGTTTGTACTTCGATGTATCATGGTATACGTACTGTTCTGTGTTTATTCTACTTTGTTCTGACCGCAGCTCTGATACCAAGCTGTAACGCCCCACCCCGAGACCCATCTTAGTAAAGAGAATTAACAAGTAATTCCGTCTACTAAAGTGGAGAATAGGGTTGGTTAAGGGCGACTATCAATAATTTTGTCTTAAACATCTACTGAATACGTCGATAAATGCAATATGATTTTTCTTTTCTATCTCAACTGGATCGACCTACCCAGTAAATGCTTAATCCAAAACTATAGATGGCTTACGGATCTATCAGAACAAAATACAATAACTAAATGAAAAGCATGTCACTGAACAGTAATCAACATCATATATGTACATATACACTGATACGTGTTTAGTACAATACAATATGAAACGATAATGTTGGTACTCGACCACACCATATACATCGAATCAAATATAAATATATCAGAGTATGTGAAAGAAAAGAAACTACTCAAGAGAAAGAAGAGATAATATCCAACATCAACTTCAAGCTAAGTACAATAGATGATACTTGAAACAACTCGGTCTGACCCGAGTGAAAACACACGGGTCAGGCTAGCTAAAATCATCAGTTAAATAGAATAATCGATAAGGATAAGTAGGTGAAAGCTATGGTATCCTTTTTCTTAAAGGCTGCCATGCCCTAAACAGGGTTTCAACATCATAAGAAAGGACAACATCTCTTCTTGGCAAGTAGGAGAGATAATGATGATAAAGTCATACTTAAGTGGCATAACAAACACTTAAGAAAATGGAACATCGCCGAGCAAAATTTTAAAGATAAGATTCAATAAACATCGCTTTCACCTCATATCATCAACGGTATAAAAAATATGTATAATGAATTCAAATGAATCAATTATCTTCTTAGAGTGCTCGTCAATATAACAATACATCAAAGGTACATATCCTTTATACATAGAATAAAAACGCATATGGATGTGC
Organism: Allium cepa; assembly: GCA_030765085.1. Classification (NCBI taxonomy): domain Eukaryota; kingdom Viridiplantae; phylum Streptophyta; class Magnoliopsida; order Asparagales; family Amaryllidaceae; genus Allium; species Allium cepa. The sequence goes on from CM060938.1 coordinate 237,443,225, forward strand.
CTCATCTTATTGGCGCATCCCAATGATCATTCAAGGAAATATAAAACCCAATCATAAAAGAAGCATTATACTTATTCATACCTCATCTCATCGGTATGAATATAGAAACATCTCAAGTCCATCACTAAAACTCATCATAAAAGATTCTTCATATCATTTATACCTCATTTCATTGGTATAAATAAATACATCTGAACTCCATCTTAACATCAAGTGGTCTATAAAATCGTCAAATCATCGATCCATAAGCAAATAATGGTATAAATATAAATATATCTTAAATCTATTATCAAAACTCATCATAAAAGCACTACCATAATTTATCTTGATAGAGCCCGGAAAGAATCCAAAACATCATATTCGAAATCACAAATAAAACCATGTATGTCAATAAGCCTTTTTCTTATATAAGGCTATACTAAAGCATCATCATCAAAATAGTGAAATCAGAAGACCTAAAACCTTATGAAAAACAGCACGTGCATTTACATCTTGACTAGTACTACCATTATTTGGTACCATTCATTGTGATGACTTGGGGTCACATAACATCATAACATCGTGATCATCTTGATTGACTATAGTCAGAAACATCTTGATGACACCCAGTCACCAAAAAAACCTGAGTAATAACATCTTGATGATTGGAGTCGAGTAATAACATCATGAACATCGTGATGACTCCAATCGAGTACTCGGTCCGTAGTACTAGTAAACATCGTGAATGTGTCTGAACTTCTCGGATAGGAACCCAATAGGTGTTAACGTACGTCTCATACCATACGTTCGCCCCTAATGGTTTACTAGCCGTTATTTGGTACCACACTAGTAAAACATCATAAATATTAAGAAAATATACTCGACCTCGTCTCATTGGCGAGTAAATACAATACTGTGCTCGTCTCATCTCATTGACGAGTACTAGGGGCATCGTGACTTGTCTCTTCTCATCGACAAGTAAAAACTATCATAATACATCTCAACATCGTAAAATCGTCATAAAGAAGCTTACCCTGTATCATCGGCAAATGCAAATAAATCTCATAATGGTTTCTCATAAACCATAATCCTCAAAAAGGGAAATCTCATCTCAAGACTCACCTCATCTCATCGGCAAGTAAAACAACATCTTTAAGTGGTTCTCATCGATTTTTACGCCTATACTAGGAGATCTCGAACATCTCAACTCGTCAAATATTGGCTACTTGGATAATTCCAATAATAGGAATTAAAAATCTTAAATATTAACTCAAGATACAATACTCAAGAGGTTTCGATCGTACAAGTCCGGAATTAACCGAAAAAGCAAACTCATGTGTCTCATACCACTTGTTTTACCAAATCGTTTAATTCTCTTTCTCATACGTCCGAAAAGTGCAAAAACGTGTATCTTTATATAGAAAATATATTTTTCCTAAATCGGGTTTTGAAATAAATTTCAGAAAATATTTAAGAAATAAAATTTGAAAATCTCTTTATAATTTAGAAATATTAATTGTATCATTTTTATATGAAATCACTTTGTAAAATATATTCCTTAGAACAATAGCTAGAATATGAACATTGTTGGAAAAATAGTTTGAAAATACATGCACATGCGCTCGGAATCACAATAAAAACATTACATAATGAATCATTAAAATCCTTTAAAATCCAAATGAAGGATTCGTGAAAATACATGCTTCTATATAGTAAAAGCAACCCAAAATAATCATAAGAAGCATAGTTTATCCCTTGAATAAGATAATACAACACTCAAGATCTATATTAAAATTTATCATTAAAGACTTGCTCGAACAAGCTAAGAAAATACATGATTCAATACCATTGCATATGTGATATAAAGCTATCAATATTTTCACTAAAAAGAGCATCAAAACCATGTTCGGAAAACACAAGAGAAAGCACCAAAAGGTGGTGCAACAATTCAAGATACACAGGAATAAACATTGGCATTTTGCCCAGGCCTGTGTTTTGTTTGTTCAGTTTGCCTCTTTTAAGCACATAATTCGAGAAAACACAAAACATAAAAGTTGTAGACGACATCCTAAGCTTTCCAGAACATTAAAAATTGCCGAATTCCGATAAGAAATGCAAAAGTTATGCATAAAACAATTCTTAGATTTGACTTTCACAACTTCTGTCATTTTGTCTCGGGATAGCAAAAATCAAACACGTTTTTGACTAAACTAACATCAAAATTTAAGAAAACTCAAAACACTAAACAATCAGTACATCATTTATGATTTCCAAAACATGCAAAATTATTAAATTCCGATCAATAACGAGAGAGTTATGGCTAATTTTAGTTTTAGGTTTCAATTCTGAAATCGACGGAGCGGAGCATATATCTCAGTTTCAAACCAAATTTCAATCCTTTAAATAATAGAATCTGCAGAAACTTACAACATGAAAGTTGTAGTAAAAAGTTTAAATTTTCCAGAACATTAAATTTTATCAAAATCCGATAAGAAAAAAAAAGTTATGATTTAATTACTAACAATATCTAGCATAGAAATTTGACAGGGCAGAGACTATTACTCTGTAAAAAAACTAGATTTTGACCAAAAAATCTTCAAAATATGAGAAAGTAATTAAAACAAAATTTCCTTCTTAAAAAATTATCTTTTTACTGCAAAAAGATTAAACACGATTGAATTATTCAATCAAAAATTATGTTCATTTTACTTTCAGATGTTAATTCAGAAAATTCTTATATGGCTGTGCTATAACAATAGTTTCAAACTCAGTTTCAACCAATTTAACAGCAGAATTTCAAAATATTATTAAAAGAAAACTTGTAGCTAATTGAAAGATATTTCTACCATAAAAAGATTTAGTCAATTTGAATTATTCTACCATATATTATCGTTGTTTTACCACAGCTACTTTTTTTCATCAAATTTCCAACAAACAATAACAGAATAATCACACAAGTTTTCAACCAAATTGCATACAATTAAATCAATAATCATTCAAACAATATTGCTCATCAAAAAAAGATTTATATATAGGCATGTGAGTGATTGACTCACCTCTATCATTTAATTCAACAATCGATATTATCACTTCAGCCCAAATTTCCAAACTAGCAAACCCTAAACAAAAATCAATCCAAAATATACCCAAAAGCCCTAATTTAGTTTACTGTAAATTGAGAATTCAAATCATAATTGAGATGTATTTAAGCTAGATATGATTACCTGCACAAATAAGCTCCTAAATATGTTTAATTTACTGTGAATTGAAGAAGAGATTTGATTTTTTTCTCTCTCTAGGTTTTGAAAGAGGAATTGAGTACTCTGGTTTTCTAAACTTTTAGAAAAGAACATACTCTTTTCATCACATGAGAAGGAAGCTTCTCTTAAATGGGCTAAGTGGTTTTGTGACATGGACCCAATTGCCAAGTGTTACAAAAATCCTAAGTGTTAATAATTTATAAAGCACTATTTTACATTTTAACTAAGGTTTTATTTAACATTGTTTTAACCGTTCATAATTTATCAAACCCATTCACAAGATAAAGTTATTCTTATAATTTTTAATTAAAACAAAATAAATTATAATTACTTACGCAGCGGATTAAACAAAACTTTACGTGCTAGTAATGTTTGATACAAATTGATGCAATTTCTTCCTCACGAAATAATTCATGACAAGTAAAACAAGATAAATGCCCAAATCCGTTGATCTCTCGAGATAACGGATTCTAGCTATCTTCAACACGTTGATCGTGCACGATTCCATGTTAGAAGATGTACGATTCTTCGATGTCGATCTCACGCACGATATTCCGTGAATCGGCTTCAAGTTCGTGGATTCGAGCGCACTCGAATATCCGAAGATGGAAGAAGAAGGAGGTCACACTCAACTTCAACAAAGTGGAACAAAGCATACAAACAAATTTTATTCAAAATTAACTCCTTTACAACTGGCAACACACCCGTATTTATAGAAGATTACAACACACACATTCACGACCTAACATTAAAACATGAGTCAACAACAGGTGCTCGTGACCTACGTCTCATCACGACTTACGACCTAAGAGCACTACGCGACGTAACATATTACATATCACGCGACTTAACAGAATACAACATAATGTGACATAACAACATAGTACAATACAAACGCTTAAGAAAATAAAATACAAGCGACTTATCACACCATGCGACTTAACGGCAGCGACATAAGGAACTTCTCGCGATCTAGGCCTTCGCGACATAAGAAAACGGCTTCTGGAAATATGGAGCGACTTATGTACTGGAGCAACATAAAGAAGTGTGCAGTGAGCGACCTAAGTTTGAACGACCTACTGAAGCAGCTTCAACTTAAGAACCTTGCGATCTAGGCTTCAAGCGACTTAATGCACACACGGCAGCGACATAAGACTCGTTAGGTCGCTCAAGCGACTTATCATGGTGACTTACCTCGCTAGGTCGCTCCGGCAACTTATCTTGCTGTTGGCAAAATCCGCTAGGTCGTGGGCGGCTTAAGGAATGCGAATGATTTAAAGCCCACAGCGACTTACGGCGAGATGCGCTGCACATCCTCCCCTGGTTGAAAAGAATTCGACCCCGAATTCACACTTTCCTCTTCCTCGACAAGCTTGTCTTCATGATACGGAATCAAATGTTTGACGTTGCAAATGTCAGCAGTATGAATATGATCCGTTAATCTTAACCGATAAGCATTATCATTGATCTTCTTCAAGATTTCTACTAGACCAATCTTTCGAGCTTTAAGTTTGTTGGTAAGTTCCAACTGGAAAACGATCTTTCGTCAATACTGCGTAAACAAAATCACCCTCTTTGAAGTCCATACTCCTTCGCTTCTTATCTGTCAGTTGCTTATACTTCTCATTTGACTTAATAAATCGTTCATGAACAATCATGTGACACTCCTGCAACTCATTCACGAAATCACAAGCTCGTTTAACAACCCCTTTCTGACGTGGAACTGTCGACAAATCCAACGGTCCCTTCGGAATGGCTGAATATACTACTTGAAATGGACAGAATCCAGTACTTCGATTAACGACATGATTATGTGTGAATTCTTCCTGACACAAATTCACATCCTAGCTCTTCAAATTATCCTTCACAAGACATCTCAACAAGTTTTCCAAAGATCTGTTCACCACTTCCGTTTTCCCATCCGTTTGTGGATGATAGGCGCTACTAAAATTCAGCTTAGTCCAAACCATCTTCCACAGACTCAACCAAAAATGACTTAGAAATCGAGTATCCCTGTCAGAAACAATGGTCTCAGGTAGCCCATGTAGTCGATAAACCTCTTTAAAGAACAATTGAGCAACACGGACTGCATCAGCGGTCTTTTCACAAGCTATGAAATGTGCCATCTTCGAAAATCTATCCACCAAAATATATATAGAATCATTCCCTCGTTGAGTTCTTGGCAAACCAAAAACAAATCCATGCTAACATCAACCCATGGTCTAGTAGGCACGGGCAATGGCATATACAATCCTGCATTCGTAGCCGTCCCTTTGGAAACTTGACATATATGACATCTCTACACAATTCTTTCAACTTCTTTCCTCATGGAAGGCCAAAAATATGATTGAGAAATTAACTGCAAGGTACGATCTCTTCTTACATGACCTTTTTCATGCAATTCCTTTACAATTTTCATTCACAAACTGCACTCTGGTATACACAACCGATTTCCTTTGAATAGAAAACCATCTACCAACACATACTCATCCATCTTCCCTTTCTCGACTTCATCTACAATCTTAGCAAAGTAAGGATCCTCAACAAACAATTCTGGAAATACATCAAACTCCGTCACTTCAACTCTCATTGTAGTCAAAAAATGATTTCTTCTACTTAATGCGTCTGCCACACGATTTGTAACTCCCGACTTATGCTTTACAACAAATTTAAATTGTTGCAAGTATGCGATCCAAGAAGCATGTCTGGCTGCAATCTTATCCTGTCCCTGCAAATATTTCAATGCTTTATGGTGAGTATACAACACAAACTCTTTATAAAACAAGTAGTGTCTCCAATGCTTTATGGCTTAGACAATAGCATAGAACTCCAAGTCATAGGTACTGTATCTTGTCTTGGCTCCAGAGAGTTTCTCACTAAAATAAGCAATTGGACGACCCCTTTGACTTAACACTCCACCAATTCCAACTTTAGACGCATCAGTATTCCGCTCAAAGAGTAATTGAAAATTCGGGTATCTAAGAATCGATGTTGTAGTCAAAAGTGTCTTGATCTGTTGAAAAGCAGAATCAGCCTCTTTAGTCCACACAAACTGCTTTCCTTTCATACAATCTGTCACTGGTGCCATCACGCTACAGAAATGTGGAATAAACCTTCGGTAGAATGATGCTAAACCACGGAAACTTCTCACTTCAGTTACAGTCTTGGGTTGTGGCCAATCCTTGATTGCCTCAACTTTACCTTGATCCACATGAATACCTTCCTTGGACAACACATGTCCTAAGAACAAAATACTGTGTGTCATGAACATGTACTTCTTTGTTGCCGCATAAAATTGCTCCTGACAAAGTATCATCAACACTTCCCACAAGTGTTGTAGATGTTCTTCTGTGCTTCCATTGTATATCAATATATCATCAAAGTATACCACCACAAACTTTTCAATAAATGGTCGAACGATCTGATTCATCACTTGCATAAAAGTACTAGGTGCATTCGAAAGACCAAATGTCACGACCAGCCATTCATACAACCCCTCCCGTGTCCTGAAGGCTGTCTTCCATTCATCCCCTGGTCGAATTCGAATTTGATGATACCCACTCTTCAGATCAATCTTTGAAAAGGTAGCAGCCCTACTCATCTGATCTAACAAATCGTCCAATCTTGGCATCGGAAATCTGCACCTTACTGTAATCTTGTTTAGTGCTCGACTATCTGTACACATTCTCCAAGTTCCATCCTTCTTTGGCACTAACAAGGCTGGTACTACATAAGGACTTAAACTCTCTTGTACGCGCCCTTGTTCAAGTAACTCCTCCACCTGCCTTCTCAATTCTTCATGCTCCTTTGGACTCATTCTATAATGTGGTCTATGTGGTAACATAGCTCCTGAAACAAGATCAATCAGATGTTGTATGTCTCTCAATGGTGGTAACTCTTTTGGTAATTCTTCAGGAGATACATCTTCAAGTTCCTTCAACACTGGCTTAACTTCCTCAGGAATTTCAATCGTTTCACCACTTTCACGTCCAATCAATAGAAATACTTCAGGCCCATCCTCTACTTCTTTGACAAACTCCTTCAAAGATAACAGTCTTTAGTTCCTCAATTTCCTCCAACTTGATTTCACTTTGTTGTCGCTTTTTAGGAACTAAAGTGATTCTAGTGCCATTGAACATGAAACTATAGCAGTTAGTCCTACCATCGTGTTGCACGGCTCTATCAAATTGCCACGGTCTCCCAACAACAAATAACATACACCCGTATCCACCACGTCACACCAAATTTCATCCTTATACTTCTTTCCGATGGAAAAAATTACACAAGCTCTTCGACTAACCCTCACTTCCCCACCTTTGCTCAACCAAGCCAATTTGCAGGGTTTGGGATGCTTCTCTGTCTTTAACGCTAACTTCTTTACAGCTTCTGTAGAGATGATGTTATCACAACTTTCTGCATCGATAACAAACTTACAAACCTTTCTCAAAATAGTGCACGTTGACTGAAAAATATTACTCCTCAACCAACTAGTCTCCTCTTCCTGCTTTGGCGTCAAGCAAGATCTCCTCATCACTAAAGAATATCACTCGTTTCCCGTCAGTAATTCTTCTCCCTCCTCAACTTGTGGTGAATTGGAACATTCTATTTCTGCATCTTTATCCTCAACCTCAGCATACATCGCTCGCTTCTTAGGCCTCGGGCATTCATTGCTCTTATGACCAAACTCCTGACAATTATAACACTTGAAATTGTTATTGACCTTGGTCTTAGAAACTTCATTGACAACCGCTTTATTAACAGCCTTGGAAACATTAGTATTGCTACTAGCCCCTTTCACCTGATGGATCGAATTTGTAAACGCACCACCTCCTCTTCTACCTTGCTTCTCCCAAGCTAGAGCCTTCTGGTGTGCTTCAGCAACAGATCTTGGATCAAACATATTTACCATATGCTGAATTTACATTCTCAATCCTCCAACAAATCTAGATGTCAACTGTTCCTCCGTTTCCATGATATCGTTTCTAGCAATCAGTTGATAAAACTCATCTGCATAATCATTTACCGATTTTGTCTCTTGTCTCAAATTCTGTAAGCCCTGATACATAAGAGACTGATAATTATAAGGAAAGAAAGTAGCCTTCATTAACTTCTTCATCTTTTCCCATGAAACAATCTTCGACTTTCCCATTCTTTCCCGTGTTAGTTTAGTTTGTTGCCACCATGCCATAGCTCTTCTCCTCAATCGTGTAGCAACCAACTTAACTCTACGATGCTCGGGTACTTCCTTGAAGTCAAAAATTTATTCAACATTTGATAACCAATCCAGAAATTCTTCTGCTATCATTCCCCCTTTGAATTCTGGAATCTCTATTTTCATCCCCGACTCCTATCGTCGATCATTTTCGAAATCTTTATTTCGACTTCGTCCTTGGCCATGGTTTCGACAAAAACTACTATCACCATCACTGGCTTCCTCCAAATTTGATGTATGTCGATGTCGATTCTGACCATCAACATTTCTACTACCACACACGTCTCTTTCTCCTGAAATTGAAGGTGAAACTTTGTTTCCACTATGGTGCGAAACCGGTGAAGTTCTCCTTTGACTTTGATTCATGTCTCTCATCAACTTCTATAACTTTCCAATGCCTTCAACGAACTTCTCATTGATACGCTGCTCCATCTGCTTAGCTTCTTGTCTTCTATATACATCTTCAATATTTTGAAATCGATTAGCACGTGTCGGAGGCATGATCTTCAAACAATCTCTTTTTCGATCTAACTTTGATATAGTTCGAATTAACTCGGCTTGCCCTAGGACTTAGCTCGGCTCGGCCTAACTTGATTTACCTCGGCTTCAACTGGATCTTACTTTATCTTCGCATCTGAATCAACTTCAACTCGACTTAGGAACTGATTAAGCTCTGATACCAAACTGACGTAGCAGATTAACAAAACTTGACGTGCTAGTAATGTTTGATACAAATTGATGCAATTTCTTCCTCGTGAAATGATTTGTGTCAAGTAAAAAAAGATAAATACCCAAAGCCGTTGATCTCTCGAGATACCGGATTCTAGCTATCTTCAACACGTTGATCGCGCATGATTCCGCGTTAGAAGATCTACGATTCTTCGACGCTGATCTCCCGCACGAGATTCCATGAATCGGCATCAAGTTCGTTGATTCGGGCACATTCGAATATCCGAAGATGGAAGAAGAAGGAGGTCACACTCAACTTCAACAAAGTGGCACAAAGCACACAAACTTTTTTAATTCAAAATCAACTCCGTTACAACTGGCAACACACCCGTATTTATAGAAAATTACAACACACACATTCACGACCTAACGTCAACATACGAGTCAACAATAGGTGCTCGCGACCTACATATCATCAAGACTTACGACCTAAGAGCACTACGCGACCTAACATATTACATGTCACGCGACTTAACATAATACAACATATATGCGACATAACAACACAGTACAATACAAATGACTTAAGAAAATAAAATACAAGCGACTTATCACACTATGTGACTTAAGGGCGGCGACATAAGGAACTTCTCGCGACCTAGTCCTTCGCGACTTAAGAAAATGGCTTCTGGAAATCTGGAGCGACTTAAGTACTGGAGCGACATAAAGAAGTGTGCAGTGAGCGACTTAAGTTTGAACGACCTACTGAAGCGGCTTCAATTTAAGGACCTTGCGATCTAGGCTTCAAGCGACTTAATGCACACACGGCAGCGACATAAGACTCGTTAGGTCGCTCAAGCGACTTATCATGGTGACTTACCTCGCTAGGTCGCTCAGGCAACTTATCTTGCTGTTGGCAAAATCCGCTAGGTCGCGGGCGACATAAGGAATGCGAATGATTTAAAGCCCACGAGCGACATACGGCGAGATGCGCTGCATCAATTACAATTTCTCATTTTAAAATAATAAATCACAATATTAACACTTAACAACATTTACAACATTTTCCAAAGTTATCTTAAAATTAATTAAGATAAACAATTCAATTATTCATAAAACTAGATTTAATTTCATAGTTAAATTTCACAAATCCCAATTTAGAATTAATTATCCCTAACTAGGTCTAATTAACCAGGTAACCAACAACAGGGTTGTTACAAAAAGGAACAAAGTAGGAGAATAGAAACAACCAGATGAAAAATTAGACTTTGGAAAACAAATTAACAATTTATTTAATACCATATAATTTTTTATATTTAATAGTTTGGTTAAACTCATTTTATTAAATCCATTCAATTATTTATGAGATCAATTATTTATATAAAACACTAAAAATTTTACTATTAAACCAGGTAGTATATAAATAAACAATATTTTAAAGATTATATTCAAAAAGGAAAGGAAGGTAGATTCAGGAAACGAATATAGGTGAATAAATAAGTTGAACAGATAAAGTAGATCCAAGAATAGTATCGGGCCTGAATCATAAATTCAAACCATAAGAGTCTCAATTTCAAATATTAATACAAAATTTCTTCGTTGAAAAATACTTTTATAATAAAATACCTTTATATCGAAACAAAATTTTCTTTCGAAAATACTTTTATAACTCGATGTTTCAACAAGTTTATCCTCGTTTCTGCAGACTTTGGCCATGCGTTGATCAGGCGCAAAGCTATAATTCTTCAAGTACTTAGTAGACCTGTTCAACACTCAGTGAAAATACTGAAATTTTTTAAAAACAGATATGGAAAGTACAATCCAAAAAAAATCACCTGGATCGCAGGATACATAACAATGGTTACGCCTAGATCCCCCAGGAAACATCCATATCCTTTAAGCATCCACTGCCTTGTGAATTACACCATGATAAACAAAACCCGTGGACCGTAGGATACATAACAACGGTTATGCCTGGATCCCCCAGGAAATATCCATACCCTTTAAGCAATCTCTGCCTTGCGGATTACGCCACGATAACAAAACCGGTAGACCATAGGATACATAACAATGGTTACGCCTGGATCCCCCAGGAAACATCCATACCCTTTAAGCAATCTTTGCCTTGCCGGTTATGCTACCCCAAAAAAAAGGCCGTGGGTTACGCCACGGTAGGACACTCGAGTATCACATCCGGAAAACCGAAAATCAGAGAGAATAATATCGATAGAATGAATCCACAATCTGGCCACAGGGCGGATATCAAGCAGAAGGAACTTTCCATATCATTACTTCGAAAATATATATCATATAGTACCTTTTTAAATCACTTTCAAATATCATACTTATGTAAAGTCCATTATATATAAGATTTCATTTTCAAATCGAATACTTTCCAAAATAAATAGTATATCAAATTACACTTATATATACTACGCCTATATAAGATTACACCTTTTAAATTGAATACCTTTCCAAATCAATAGTTTTTAAATCAACTTCATACTTATACAAATCAATTCTGTATAAGTTCGATAACTCCCAAATCTAGTATTTGGTAAAATAAGGTTCTCAATTTCAATTTCTTTCAATATCATTTCGGTCTCAAAATCGTATATGATTTCACCAAATTATTTCTTCCATATTTAATATCTTTAGTTTCAAAATTTCCAAATAATAGGTTTAGAAAATAATCCTAGTTTCCAAATCAACATAATATAGGTCAATCAAATTCATTTCCAAAATCACCATATAAGTACTGGTTTTAATTCCAATCTAATTTCAAAACCAAATATTTTTCTCAAAATCCATTATACTCAAAATGGTCTCCAAATTTGTAACTATCCCTTTAAAACCTTTAAACTATTTATTTCCATTCAAAAGATCCAAATTTCCTTTTGCAAATTATTTACTTAACAAAAGTTTCAAATTTATTTAAGTCATACTCTTCATACTTTAAACACACAAAACTAAACTTATATACTTTATTAAATATTTGTACTATTCGAAATTTACTTATCCTTGAAAATTAAACCTTGATTTGGAAGTGTTCGAACAACCAAAATAGCTGGAGAAATCAAATTTTCAATTCAAAAGTTGGAAATCAGCAATAAATCAGTAAATCAATTTTAGTAGATAGGGTTATACTAAATCAAACCCGAAATTCGAGGACTGAACACCGGTTCATTCAAATCATTTCAAATATATATACATATATCCTTTGAATATCAAATCATAATTCGAAATTTAAATCAAAATTGGTTTCATAAAATCACTCGCATAGCAAAGCTACTAAAGTGGCCTCTCCCCCACTTTGAATCTTGAAAATCAATGTTGATGATGCGTGCACTCATCACCGAAATTATTCTCCAGCGACGTAAGTGAGTTCTGGACTTCTATTTTCTTGAAAATTTCTTTAATTTCTTTGAAATCATAAGAACTCATTTGAAGTCATTTGAAACATTTCTTATTCGAAAAATACCTTTAAATCGTACTATTATAAATTTCCAAAATTTTAAAACCAATTCCAAAACACGGAATTCAGTCCCTCGAATTTCAAATTAAAACCCTTCAGTTATAGATCTTTTATATAATCGAATTCCTTATAAATTTTCAAAATTTCACATCCTTTCAAAATTTCAGACTTTCGTTTTTAAAAGATATATAATCCTTATCGAAAATGTTTCACTTTTATCTACAGAATAAAATCATAGTTATGAAAATAATAATTTCGGTATATAAAACAATTTCTAAAATAAAAACAAAACCCAATTTTTCAAAGGATGATTCAAGAATGAATTTCCAAACAAAGATAGAGATACAAATTAGAGGGACTCTAACCAAATTGAATTCTGATTCGAAGCTTGGCCCAAACGAAGATGAGATAATTAAATTTCAAAATAGAAGAAGGATATTAATCGCGGGCGACCTTAACCCGGTCAATAGTGACTTCAAGAATATCGTCGATGCGGAATTCCAAGGCAAATCGACATTCGATCGCCAGATATAGAATCGGCATAACCAGAGATAGCAGCATTTAAACTGAGGATATATAAATCTTCGGTGAATCGATGCTACTGTAAAGGAGTTTCACCCCTTTACAATCGTTCAGTGGAGCTATGGGATACTCCAAAATCTAGAAAACACAAATAGGGAAAGACCAGAATGGATTTCGAACCGAAGGGGATGTCCTAAAATTCAAAGGAGAACCAAATCAAATAGGGAGAGATTCAAGCTCGAACGAAAGTGATTTTGTAAATAAATTTACCATATATGCTAAATTTGCCTAGAGCCAAAGCTCTGATGCCAACTGTTACGACCTGATATTTTCAACCATTAGCATCCGCATATGTCAGACTTGAATTGCTCAAATTATCAGATTGTTAATTTAAATATGGCAAAACTTAATATGTACAGTAAATATATCAATCACAGAATCACAGACACATAGTAATACAATAATACACAGCGAAATCAATAAATAGTAGCTCATGAAGCTACTATATAATCATCAGAGTTAGAAATAAAATACAACAGAATGTCTCAAATACAGTGAAGTCTCCAATGCAATAGATGACTTCTCTGAACAAATCAACTGGAAGAGTTGAAAGCTAAAACGATAGTTGGGTCTCCAAGCGAAGCTCCAAACTCCAAAGGTGAGTTACAAATGATGTATCACTCAGTCTGACCCGAGCATAAAGCAAAAACACAAAACACTCGAGTCAGGATTAACGTTCTTATATCAATAAATCCAACTCAAGTGAAATATCAACTGAAATACAAGTAACTTAAAGGATGTTTGGGATAACCATCCTCTGAGAGTCCATAGAACTATCTACAAGATAGAAATATACACTATAACACCAAGGTCATTTCAAATTAATTTATACTTCACAAAAAAATATCATTTTATTTCAAACATATATATTTCCAAAATATATATAAATATTTTATAAAGTAGAATATTTGAAATTTCCTCAAACTTAACAAATCACTTCAAAATCAACCCGACTTCCCTATTCAAATTAAATTCAATCTCAATTTATCAATTTCCATTCAATTCAGTTTGTGACCAAACAAATTCAAATTATATATATTTCAAATACATATCTAAATCACAAATTAACCATTTACATTCTATTGTATTTCAAAGCTTTAATATTCAACATTCCAATGTTCAATTTAACAGTTTCATATAGATCTCGATTTAACCTTATTATTTAGTCTTGAAATGTTCACTTAATAAATTCAATATTTATTAAATAACCTAAATTTACCTTTAAACTAAATATTCCTTTCGATTTATTTAAACTTGAAACTTCCATTTAATCATTTAAATCAAAATCAAGTCATAAATCAAATCTTAAATTTCAAATTCAATAGTTCAAATCAATCTAATTAAGTAGAATTCTTAACCATTATACCATTTCAAATAAATTAAACTTTATCTTCTCAACCTTAACGTATTCAAATTATTACAACAATCAATTTTGAAATATAAATTTAAATAAATACTTAAACATATTATATGGATTGATTCAATCTCAATAATATTATTGTTAAATCTATATATAAAATTTCCATTTATATATAATATTTTAAGAACCAATATTTATTAAAAACCATATATTTCCTTTCAAACTATAGAAATTATTTTCAAACATTTATATATATATATGTGTGTGTGTGTGTGTGTGTGTGTGTGTGTGTGTGTGTGGACCAATGGTGTCTGTATATAATTTCCTTCCCTTTGGTCAAGGGATATAGATATTTATTATTTCATTTCGAAATTTAAATATACGGGTAGATATCACTTCGCCCCGCAATCCTAAATTCAATTTAATTGAAAAACGCTTGGGTTTATCATTTTAACCCATAACGAAATTCTCCTATTCTAAAGTCCGTTCGGATATGTATCATTTCAACCCACAGTGAATTCTAAACTATAGGGAACTTGCAGAGTGATAACAGATAATAAAATAAAATAACAGACATATCATCAATACCAATATAATATAAACAACAGGATATGGTGTCATATCCCACAAGTGAACAATTGCAGATAACAACATATATAGCAATGTAAATAACTAACAACAGCATATTTCAATTGTCGTTTCAATTGAAATCAAATTTAATAAATAAAAGAACGTTAATCGTGAGTGATTGCTCACCTTTTGAGGCTAGAGAGAGGTTTGACGATGAAATGAGTTACGGATCCAAGCACGTATTTCAAAACAAAGCTAGCTGGGCACGAATTTAGATGGACAAAGCTGATAATAAGGTATTGATGAAATGAATCACAATCGGCTAGATATTTGTACGGAAAATATATTTTATTATTGTCATTTGCATGAATAAATGTTTAATTTGAAACAAAATATTAAAATAATATATTTTGAAATAAATACTTATGTATATATTTATTTTAAAAATACAAAATACTTATATACTATAGTTTATTACTTTCAAAATGCCATAACATATTATATATGTACATAAAAAAAATAACATGACTTATACATATATATACTAACGTATATACAATTTAAATTTATAACATATCCATATAACTTATATGTAGATCTTAACATCACTTTGTATGCCTACAGCCTTTTAAAACACATTACACTAAAATCATAGGTTTAATATATCATTTATTCAAAGCCAGGTATTAAATATCACTATATAATAACAAGCTACCCATATTTGAAAAAATACAAGTATTTCAAAACAACATATGTAACTTTTATGCATAACAAACATGTATGACATACTTATATTTTGAAATATTAAAACTTTTATGTATATAATATATCTATACATTTTGAAACCGACTCATGAAAATATATGTAAATCTTATAGCAGAATAATAAAACTAATACATATAACTTACTTTACAAAAATATTTATTATAACACAATATACATATATAAACAACTTTTTAAAACTATTATACATATGCATATACTTATAGTAACTATATAAAATATAATACTTTCGTAAAATAAATATATACACATGTCATATTAAAGCAAACATGTACTGATATATACATAAACCTATATATATATATAATATATGTAAATCATCCTAGGGTGGTTCTAAAATAACTGGTATATACAAAAGCATTGCAGGCTATATAAATAACTTATATAATAATGTTTTAAAGTCAATAAAAAATCAAGTAAAAAAAAGTATTTAATTAATATATCACAAAACCCTATATAACTTATACATGCGTAGGATGCTAATAAATAACTTATACAAACAGTATAAAATAAAAATCAAAAAAATATAACACACTTACAACAGGCACAGAGGTAGAGGACGAGATGATGGTTGCCGAGGTTGAGCGACAAGGCCGCAGATCTGGATTTGGTTTAGGCGTGGGGTTTAAGGCTTGCTCTGGAATTGGCGAAGCAACGAGATCTAGTCGGCAAAAGATGAAGCAGCGATGCTTTTATTTTTTTATTCTAATTTTTTTTCCTTCTCTTCTTGCCAAGTGAAATATGAAGATGGATTTGTCAAATATATTGAAAGCAGAGGACAGGGAAGGGAGAAGCAAAGCATGGAAAAAAATATAAAATAAAAAGAAGAAAATGTAGGCCATACCTTCAGAGCTCACGCACGCAAGAAGAAATGAAGGAAATGTTGAGATGTAGTTGAAAACTATTTGTGTACAAGGCTTATATTTATCAGGGTTGCGTTGATTGAGGTGAGAGAATATAGGCAAGAAATAAATTTAAATCAATTATACAAGATTGCGTTGATTGAGGTGAGAGAATATAGGCAAGGAATAAATTTAAATCAATTATACACGATTGCCTTGATTGAGGTGAGAGAATGTAGGCAAGAAATAAATTTAAATCAATTATACACGATTGCATTGATTGAGGAGAGAGAATATAGGCAAGAAATAAATTTAAATCAATTATACATGATTGCGTTGATTGAGGTGAGAGGATATAGGCAAGAGATAAATTTAAATCAATTATACACGATTGCGTTGATTGAGGTGAGAGAATATGGACAAGAAATAAATTTAAATCAACTATACATGATTGCGTTGATTGTGTACCAGGCTATGGAATATATTCCTATCAATTTATACCCGAGAGGCAAGGAAATTTCCGTACGTATTGGATTGCTGATAAGTTAGTAAATCCAGTGCAAAAGTGGCAAGCAAATATTTGTTGTTTTGAACGGTAAGTAAATAAAAGAGTTTTTATACCAAACTAAAATCATTGAATCAAAAAGAATGTGTAAAGTTTACACGTGAACTTCAAGCAATCTTGAAACGGATTTTGAACATCTAAAGAGAAATAAATTTGCTTGAAACGGCTACGCGAATTTAGAGAATTTATTCCTATTATAAAAATGAAGAGAAAGGGAAGCGTTGAAATTTACACGTAACTTATCAAAGCTAGATTTAAAAGAAACTGAACGGCTAGGGAAATCATTTCTTTCCCACTTGGAATGCAAGGCTACAGATAAATTTATTTATTTAGTTAAGGTAATAAATTTTTATTATGAATGCGCACTATAGATGCATTAATCAAATCAACCACACGCCCACATTAAAATAAAAGTAACGCATTTAAATTTATACGTTTTCTTATTTATTCAATATTTATATTTAGTAAAATATATGTTTAAAAAGTATTTATTAATTACGTACTATTTATATGCTAACTAAATAAATCAAACGGATACGAACGTACATATTAAAACGTGTATTTTAAATAGCCTATTTATACTCTATTAACTTTAAAAGTTATTACACAATTAACTTTTGATTTGTATACATTGGTTTGATTTACTTAACATTTAACAAATAACTGATGTATATATGTAAAAAGAAAACGTAAAATTTATTTCCTATATATTATTCAATTTAAAATTTTATTTATTAATCAATTAACTAAGAAACAAATGTGTATACGCATAAATTTTATTTCTTTTATAGAATATTAGTTACTTGATTTAAAGGTGTATAACCAATTTTTAAAAGAAAAAAGTGGAAATAAAATGTTGTTACCAATATATTCAGTTAAATTAAAAGATTTGGAAGTTAGAATTTAAAAGATTTAAATTCCAATAAATGTTAAACTTTAACAAAAAATAAGAGTTATAGAATAGGCTTATATTAATAAAATTTTGGTGACTATTTATAATTAAATTGAAAAAAAATTCTACTTTTTTTAAATTAAAACCCCAAAGTTTATAAATAAAAGAATAAAATACTTGTTAGAATTTTTGGGTCGTTACAAAAGACATAACCAAATCCATAGCGTATGTTAATAGGAGGACCGATACATATTGATCAAAAGAGATAAAGTCCTTGTATCAAGCAAAAATCATCCCAACCGCCTGTCCAAAACTATAGATGTCTACAGTAAGTCTATATAGAACGGCTTCAGGATCCATGTAACAACCCGGGATTTTACAATTATTTTATTATCGCCATTAAACGATTAATCTGCATTGTTTATTGGAGTTTTGATTTAAGTTGAAATTCTTTTCAAAAATTTGGTTAAGAGTTTGTGGGCTTTAAAAATTTAATCTCAGCCCAATCTTTCTTTAACAAATTTTTAAATGTCGTTCCCTTAATTCAATTCGACCCGATCCTCCTTTATCATTTCGATTTGTAACCCTAAAACCAAAAAACGAATGAAAAATGGTGGCCGCTTCGTTCCTTTCGTTCATTCCTTCGTTCAAGAAAAATTGGGGCTTTCGAAGCTGCACCTATTTGATCGATCAATTGGTTATTCACATGTGGATCTGCGCCTCGACAAGGTGAGTGATTTTAATTCTCACTCACATCTCATTCAAATTTCAGTGATTTAGAACTTGCGATTTCGTGATTTCCTTGGCTTACTTTGATTTTGTTAAAATTGCTTTGCTGTGATGATGATTCCCTAGTTCACTTGTTTCGAATTTTTGTAAATTGATTTGTATTGCTTCGGCCTGTCACCGTTTTTGGGTTAAGACTCGGTCTTGCATTGCACTTTTTCTTTACGATATCATCTCTGTTTACTTTGATTATTAGTGCATATATATATACATATGTATGTGTGTATGTATAAATTGGTGGATTGGCTTGAATTGCAATCGAGTCAGGCACATTTGTTTGTAGACTTGATTTTCCTCACTGTGTAAATGAACTTGTTTCATTAGTGATGTACTGTACATTCATTATCCTCATGAACTTGTTTCGTTAGCGATGTACTGTACATTCACTATTCTCTCTTGATGTTGTTGTTTGCACTGCACTTGAGTTTGATTGCTGCTGTTCTTTGTAGTAGCTTTGCTTCAGGTGTACATACTGAATTTCTGACTGTATTCAGTTGTATTATTGTTGCAATTTTAGTTGCTATTTGCCTTTATATTCTTATGGAGGCTGCAGTGCTTTTTGTTGAGATTTTGCCCTTGTTAGGTTGTAGTTTTGTATTCTAGGGTACTTAAATCTATAGCTTGGTTCCTTGTCTTGCTTCATACAGTAGTTGCTCCACTTTTCACTTGTATCAGTTTTTTTTTTTGTATGAGTTTGAGTCTGATTTCATACTGGTACATGTATGGCCTTGTTTCAGGGTCTTGAGTTCATTGGTATTGGGACAATTTGACCTGATCTGTAGCATGAGCTACTAGCTTGTATTTACATTGGTCTTTGATTCGTGAAATGCTTTGTCAAATCCATCTTTGCATTTGACCACTGTGTACATTGTTAGTTTTATATCCCTGCACGTTAATTGTATACATGTGAATGTACATCCATTTTACCCGGATTTGTAGTATGCATTGTCATTCTAGTTCACGACATCTGTGCACTACATAATTTGCTGAGACTATGCTTGCACACGTCTCTCTTATCACAGTTTCTTACTTATCTGATTAGTGCCTTGAAATGGATTGCTACACTGCTTCTTGTAGTCAGGTATTTTGTTTCACTAGTTGTAGCTCGATGCGAGTCTGCATTGATGTAAGAGTAGTCCTTCATGTTGTAGCTGGTATTGCTTTGCGACAGTTTGCACTGCATCACCATTGACTGATGATTTATTTTGTCTTCGGCTCAGCTTTGAAGTATTCCTTTGGTGCATTATGCCTTAGCCTCGCTTGTGCATTATGCCACACACCTGTTGCATCTACATTGTCATTGTATCACTTTTGATATAGTTTGCATTTCAGTTGGCTTTGCTGCCTTCATACATTTGCAGCTTTTATTGTTTTATTTGTCGCACCGTGTTGTGCATCAAGGCATTGCCTTGTATTTTGGACTGCCTGACCACTTTGATTATCTTTGTGGTTTGGCCACTTCATGTTGTATGGATTAGGACCACTTCACTATCATTTTGACATTCCTTTGTGTCTTGGTTCTATGCATTGCTGTGTCACTTGTGTACTTAAGTCAGTGTTGTCCACCTGAGTTTGAGCACTGCAGTTTTACTTGTTGTCTTCATATTGTGACTATTTTGAGTTGGTTCCATTGTTTTTCATTGTTGCTTGGATATTGTACTGCTTTATGTTTGAAGTCGTAGCCTGTACACCTGCCCTGTGTTGAATCCAGCTAATAGTTCTGGTTTGACCTTGTGCCCGGTTGTGTACATCATCACTATAGTGGCAAGGCAGTGCACGCAAGCGTGAACTGCAGCCACACGGAATTGAGTTTTTGGGTACATTATCACTGTAATGGCAAGGCAGTGCACGCAAGCGTGAACTGCAGCCACATGGTATGGCTTTTATGATATTCTATTTCGTTTTGATTTATTGATCTTTGGCATATTCCATATGTTGTAGTGGCGAGGCAGTACACGCGTGCGTGTACTGCAGCCCTACCTGAGTTGGCATTTTAATTGATATTTCGATTGTTTGAAATTGTTTTGTTTTGTTCAATTCAATATTTTGAAATCATATTTCGATTTGGTTTGATTTGAGCATTCTATTGTTGTCTAATTATCTTTTAGAAAATTAGATTATGAGTTTCTAATTATTTATTTAATAATTAGATTTTTGTTGTTAATTGCCGTTTAGGAAATTCTGCTATTTTCTAAATAATCTTCATTGCTAATCCTTTCACATAACTTCATTGATAACCTTTTTAATTTATCTTCGTTGATATTTTGGATTTGCTGATTTGTTATTTAACAATGTTACGTGTTATATTTATCGTTATCCGATTACTTTATTTAAGGATCGGATAGACGAGATTTATTGTGACTGTCGTCTAATTGCTATTTAATTATTATTGCTTTTGTGCACTAATAACTGAGTTTGAATTAGACTGACCCGTGTATTATTTTCTTTTGAATTTAATACTCGGGTCAGACCGAGTATTTACAGGTTGTTGATATCTTACTTTGGGTTGCTGTTAGAGATATGAAGTGTTTTCATACTTTTGGAGTAGTTGTCATCATTTAAAGTAGTCAGTGTATTTGTATAGGATGTTGTATATTCATGTATATTATTCACGATAATGTACTTGTGTATATAACTTCCTGAGTCGACGATTGCAGTTGTATCATATGTATTGTATCACATGCATTGTAACTGACATCAATTATTATATATATGAGACTTTTGATTATCTGTGATCCGCACTTAGATTGTCTGTGTTATTATTATATTTATTGTCCTAAACTATTATGAACCATCGTAGTTCGTTTTATACTGGAATTGGGTATGTCGATGGGCGTAAATAAATAAGAGAAGAAAAATAAAAATATATACCACTCCTATCAAGATAACCAATACTAGTGTAAGGCCTAACTACGGATGGCCGCTCCTATCCAGCCTTATTCTTCGTAATAACGGACAATATTTCTTTTAATAATCTTTGTTATTGCGAGCATAGTGGTGGGGCGTTACAGTTGGTATCAGAGCATGGGGTTTATGGACATAATATAAAACATAATATAGATGGAACATGTGTTACAAATAATTGTCGATGTTTTAGTTGTGCTTTGAGTCAAAAACTAAAGTTTTGAAAATATGTTGAAATTTTTAAATATATCTGTTTAAAAATTAAAAGTGAAACTGTGTTTTAATGATTGGTTGATTCGTGTTTTGTTTGTCAGAGTGTGCAGCGAAAACAGTGAGACTGTATTCGCTAAACACAACTGATAATCCTTTTGATTTAAAAATAAAAATATGAAATTCAAATAAATTTCATTTGTTGTTTACATAACCGTGTTTATTTTGTTTTCTTTGAAAATTTCGAATCTGATTTTAGGATTCGAAGCGATTGCAGTTATGCGATTTTGTTGAGATTTTTGCTGTTTTGAATTATCTTCATTGAAGATATATTCAAATGATTTCTTTGTGCATTTTGCGGTATACGTGCAAATTTATGTTGCACGTTACTGCATTAATTTTACGTTGAACCGATGTTTAGTTTTAACGTATTTTATTGCCGTTATTTTTATAACGGGATTTTTTCACCAATGCTAAATCTTTGAGGCACGGTGTTTTGTTGACATTTTAATGAATGAAAATTCACTGGTATTATATTTTGATGCATATTATTTGATGATATTTTTGACATTTAAAAATTACTGTCGCATTGACTTCAGTAACCGTCAAATTTTAAAGTGGATTTTCAAGCGGTTATCCCGCAATGCTGATTTTGAGATCCGTTTCTACGATGTTTTGAGAAGTGCAATTTCCTTGTCGAAATTGTCACTAATGTTGCTGTTTTTATCACGGATTTACAAATCGTTTAAAAAAAAAATTGTTTTCCAAATTTTTATAGTTTACGCTTTCAAAGGAATGAGGAAGCGATTTAAACGATTCAGCAAAATCGAGGACTATGAACCCTTTCTTTTGCTGATTCGCTTAATTCCGGACTTGTCCGATTGAGAATGTAAATTATTTACTTTTATAAAATAAATGAAATTGTTTTCATAATTTTTACAGTTTGCACTTTCAGAAGAATGAGAAAGTGACTTAAACGTTTCAGCAAAATCGAGGATTATGACCCCTTTCTTTTACTGATTCGCTTAATTCCGGACTTGTCCGTTTGAGAACGTGAAATGTTATTTTTGGAATACACAATTTTGCACTTTCAAGGAAACGATGAAGAGGTTTAAACAATTTAGTAAAACACGTGGTTATGGGACATGTGCGTTTGCTATTTTGGTTAATTCCGGACTCGTTAATTGAAACATTTGTTGTTTGATGATTTTGATGATTTTACACGTTCAAGGAAACGATGAAGAGAATCAAACTATTTAGTAAAACACGTGGTATGGGACATGTGCGTTTGCTATTCGGTTAATTCCAGACTCGTTAATTGAATAATTGATGATTTTCGTGTGCTTTCGAGCCACTATGTTGGACCTTTGGGTCATATGTTGGACCTTCGGGTCAATACCATTACCAGACCTTCGGGTCATTTGTTGGACCTCCAGGTCATTTGTTGAGCGCCAAATTATGTTGGGTACTTGGTAGGCTTCGGCCATTTGTTGATGCATGTGCGGCGTAGCTAAAACTCGCCATTTGTTGGGATCGATCCACCTTTTATGTTGATTTTCGAGTTATCTTAATTGATTCTAGATATTTGTTGTTTCCAATTATCTGCAGGTAATTGGATATTTGTTGATATGAGTTCTGATTATCGCTTGTGATAATTAGACATTTGTTGATTCTAATTATCGTTTTTGATAATCGGATATTTGTTGATTTGATAATCGAATATTTGTTGATTTGAGATTTGATTATCGTTTTTGATAATTGAATATTTGTTGATTTGATTATCGTTTTTGATAATCGAATATTTGTTGATTTGAGATTTGATTAACGTTTTTGATAATTGAATATTTGTTGATTTGAGATTTGATTATCGTTTTTGATAATCGAGTATTTGTTGATTTGATTATCGTTTTTGATAATCGAATATTTGTTGATTTGAGATTTGATTATCGTTTTTGATAATCGAATATTTGTTGATTTGATTATCGTTTTTGATAATCTAATATTTGTTGATTTGAGATTTGATTATCGTTTTTGATAATCGAGTATTTGTTGATTTGATTATCGTTTTTATAATCGAATGATTGTTGATTTGAGATTTGATTATCGTTTTTGATAATCGAATATTTGTTGATTTCAGATTTGATTATCATTTTTGATAATCGAATATTTGTTGATTTGATTATCGTTTTTGATAATCGAATATTTGTTGATTTGAGATTTGATTATCGTTTTTGATAATCGAAAATTTGTTGATTTGATTATCGTTTTTGATAATCGAATATTTGTTGATTTGAGATTTGATTATCGTTTTTGATGATCGAATATTTGTTGATTTGAGATTTGATTATCGTTTTTGATAATCGAATATTTGTTGATTTGATTATCGTTTTTGATAATCGAATGATTGTTGATTTGAGATTTGATTATCGTTTTTGGTAATCGAATATTTGTTGATTTGAGATTTGATTATCGTTTTTGATAATCGAGTATTTGTTGATTTGATTATCGTTTTTGATATATGGATATTTGTTGAATTGAAATTTCTGATTGTCGTTTTGATAATTGGAACATTGTTGTTTTCTGATTACCTTTTTGGTAGCTGGATATTTGCAGTTTTGCGATTTCTGTATTCTGATTATCTATTTGATAATTAGATTTTGTTGAGAATTTGTGAATTTCTTTTATTGAGATTAAAAGATTTCTTTGTCGTTTGTATTCTCGACCTTTATTTTTCTAGCTTAACTAGTTTATATTAGAAAAATAATTGTTATTGACGACTTTAATTATGAAAATTGCGGGGACGCAATTTTTATAAGGACGGGAGTCTATAACAACCTGGGATTTTACAATTATTTTATTATCGCCATTAAACGATTAATCTACTAGCTAATTATTTATTGGATTTTTGATTCGAGTTGAAATTCTTTTCAAAAATTTGGTTAAGAGTCTGTGGGCTTCAAAAATTTAATATCAGCCCAATCTTTCTTTAACAAATTTTTAAATGTCGTTCCCTAAATTCAATTCGACCCGATCATCCTTTATCATTTCGATTCGTAACCCTAAAACTAAAAAACGAATGAAAAATGGTGGCCGCTTCGTTCCTTTCGTTCATTCCATCGTTCAAGAAAAATTGGGGCTTTCGAAGCTGCACCTATTTTATCGATCGATTGGTTATTCATGTGTGGATCTGCGCCTCGACAAGCTGAGTGATTTTAATTCTCACTCACATCTCATTCAAATCTCAGTGATTTAGAACTTGCGATTTCTTGATTTCCTTGGCTTACTTTGATTTTGTTAAAATTGCTTTGTTGTGATGATGATTCCCTGGTTCACTTGTTTCGAATTTCTGGAAATTGATTTGTATTGCTTCGGCCTGTCACCGTTTTTGGGTTAAGACACGGTCTTGCATTGCACTTGTTCTTTACGATATCATCTCTTTTTACTTTGATTATTAGTGCATACATATATACATATGTATGTGTGTATGTATAAATTGGTGGATTGGCTTGTATTGCAATCGAGTCAGGCACATTTGTTTGTAGACTTGATTTTCCTCACTGTGTAAATGAACTTGTTTCATTAGTGATGTATTGTACATTCACTATCCTCATGAACTTGTTTCGTTAGCGATGTATTGTACATTCACTATTCTCTCTTGATGTTGTTGTTTGCACTGCACTTGAGTTTGATTGCTTCTGTTCTTTGTAGTAGCTTTGCTTCAGGTGTACATACTGAATTTCTGACTGTATTCAGTTGTATTATTATTGCAATTTTAGTTGCTGTTTGCCTTTATATTCTTGTGGAGGCTGCAGTGCTTTTTGTTGAGATTTTGCCCTTTTTAGGTTGTAGTTTTGTATTCTATGGTACTTAAATCTATAGCTTAATTCCTTGCCTTGTTTCTTACAGTAGTTGCTCCACTTTTCACTTGTATCAGTTTTTTTTTTGTATGAGTTTGAGTCTGATTTCATACTGGTACATGTATGGCCTTGTTTCAGGGTCTTGAGTTCATTGGTATTAGGACACTTTGACCTGATCTGTAGCACGAGCTACTAGCTTGTATTTACATTGGTCTTTGATTCGTGAAATGCTTTGTCAAATCCATCTTTGCATTTGACCACTGTGTACATTGTTAGTTTTATATCCCTGCACGTTAATTGTATACATGTGAACGTACATCCATTTTACCCAGATTTGTAGTATGCATTGTCATTCTAGTTCATGACATCTGTGCGCTACATAATTTGCTGAGACTGTGCTTGCACACGTCTCTCGTATCACAGTTTCTTACTTATCTGATTCGTGCCTTGACATGGATTGCTACACTGCTTCTTGTAGTCAGGTATTTTGTTTCACTAGTTGTAGCTTGATGCGAGTCTGCATTGATGTAAGAGTAGTCCTTCATGTTGTAGCTGGTATTGCTTTGCGACAGTTTGCACTGCATCACCATTGACTGATGATTTATTTTGTCTTCGGCTCAGCTTTGAAGTATTCCTTTGGTGCACTATGCCTTAGCCTCGCTTGTGCATTATGCCACACACCTGTTGCATCTACATTGTCATTGTATCACTTTTGATATAGTTTGCATTTCAGTTGGCTCTGCTGCCTTCATACATTTTCAGCTTTTATTGTTTTAGTTGTCGCACCGTGCTGTGCATCAAGGCATTGCCTTGTATTTTGGACTGCCCGACCACTTTGATTATCTTTGTGGTTTGGCCACTTCATGTTGTATGGATTAGGACCACTTCACTATCATTTTGACATTCCTTTGTGTCTTGGTTCTATGCATTGCTGTGTCACTTGTGTACTTAAGTCAGTGCTGTCCACTTGAGTTTGAACACTGCAGTTTTACTTGCTGTCTTCATATTGTGACTGTTTTGAGTTGGTTCCATTGTTTTTCATTGTTGCTTGGATATTGAACTGCTTTATGCTTGAAGTCGTAGCCTGTACACCTGCCCTGTGTTGAATCCAGCTAATAGTTCGGGTTTGACCTTGTGCCCGGTTGTGTACATCATCACTGTAGTGGCAAGGCAAAGCACGCAAGCGTGAACTGCAGCCACACAGAATTGAGTTTTTGGGTACATTATCACTGTAGTGGCAAGGCAGTGCACGCAAGCGTGAACTGCAGCCACACGGTATGGCTTTTATGATATTCTATTTCATTTTGATTTATTGATCTTTGGCATATTCCATATGTTATAATGGCGAGGCAGTACATGCGTGCGTGTACTGCAGCCCTACCCGAGTTGGCTTTTTAATTGATATTTCAATTGTTTGAAATTGTTTTGTTGTGTTCAATTCAATATTTTGAAATCATATTTCGATTTCTTTATTTAAGGATCGGATAGACAAGATTTATTGTGACTGTCGTCTAATTGCTATTTAATTATTATTGTTTCTGTGCACTAATAACTGAGTTTGAATTAGACTGACCCGTGTATTATTTTCTTTTGAAGCTAATACTCGGGTCAGACCGAGTATTTACTGGTTGTTGATATCTTACTTTGGGTTGCTGTTAGAGCTATGAAGTCTTTTCATACTTTTGGAGTAGTTGTCATCATTTAAAGTAGTCAGTGTATTTGTATAGGATGTTGTATATTCATGTATATTATTCACGACAATGTACTTGTGTATATAACTTCCTGAGTCGACGATTGCAGTTGTATCATATATATTGTATCACATGTATCGTAGCTGACATCAGTTATTATATATATGAGACTTTTGATTATCTATGGTCCGCACTTAGACTGTCTGTGTTATTATTATATTTATTGTCCTAAACTATTATGAACCATCGTAGTTCGTTTTATATTGGAATTGGATATGTCGATGGATGTAAATAAATAAGAGAAGAAAAATAAAAATATATACCACTCCTATCAAGATAATCAATACTAGTGTAAGGCCTAACTACGGATAGCCGCTCCTATCCAGCTTTATTCTTCGTAATAACGGACAGTATTTCTTTTAGTACTCTTTGTTATTGCGAGCATAGAGGCGGGGCGTTACAATCCACCACCGAATCGACCCAAACCTTCCAAGCATCCGCTCCTAATGGTACATTGGTGCACTAAAATAATTACTTAGCAATACAAATATATTTTATTAACAATATAAATAATATTGGTAATAATTACAAATTCATACACAAATTTAAAAAAGAAAAAAGGGAAAAAAGGGTGATAGAATCATACGTAATACATTTTGCTTTAGTAAAGAAATGCCATTAAGTTTTATTAAATTGACATAAGTAGTTTTGAGTAATTATTCCACATATATTGAAAGACTTCCATTTAATTCTCTTTATACCATAATAATTAAATAGATGTAGCAAGTTCTCTGACAACCCTGCAAAGTGATAAACTTATGCATTAAGATTGATATAAACTATAACTGGTAGCCTAGCAATCAATTTTCAAACATAGAGTCAATGCCTCCATCAAGCAATCTATCATGAATAGAGGCCAAATCAAAGATAACATATTATTTAACGATTGATTTACATTTACAATAAACATGTTATTTAACGAGTGATGTACATTTGAACAAAATGGAAGATTGTTCTTGGTTTCCAAACTATTGATGCATGAATTATCTAAACACTATGTAGTGTAGTTAGCTGATGTATGAACTTCTGAAATAAATAAGAATAAAAAGTTCATCCAATTGTTGTCTGATTTAATTTTCCAACTTGTTGAAATGTAGATTCAAATTTCATATAACTTTCAAGCATCATGTAAATGAGTTATTTTGATTGTGACAAAAATAGGTGAAGATATTTGGTTTTAAATGGGATTAAAATAGCATAATTTTAGAATATTGATAACAATGTTCTAAGCGATAATGGCGATGAAAACTGGCACCATTTGATTTTTTTACATGTGACTATTCAGTTCAGGTGTGATAGATGTGAAAATTATTAACTTCGCCATGCCCAAGTCTTCTTTGATAGAAAAGAATCTACGTCTAACTTATTATTGTGTTATGTTTGTTTAATAGAAACCACCAATAAATTGTGTGCCGTTTTATAAGATACCAAGCATATTAACTAGATTAAACTGTCTCGTATGCCTACATTATAAAACAAACTACATAAACT
This sequence comes from Allium cepa, assembly GCA_030765085.1. Lineage (NCBI taxonomy): Eukaryota > Viridiplantae > Streptophyta > Magnoliopsida > Asparagales > Amaryllidaceae > Allium > Allium cepa. Next base: position 237,472,413 of record CM060938.1, read on the forward strand.
GTATCCAGTAAAATGAAGGGATTCCAAAAATTAGTGTATTCTAAATTCAAAGTTAAATAAACCTTGCATTTAAGAAACTTCAATCATTACACTACACAATCTACAGTCATAGTTCAAAGGCGTCCAATATATGGATAGTGAATATTACATGTAATTTTAACAACCACTTCAAGTTATAAAATCAACCATATACTCTAGTGAAACCATTTGAATTCGCTACATTGCAAGACGATCAAACCCATTTATTCATAGCCCAACAATGTTATGTGTTATAGCTGGCCTGTCATCAAGCTTAATTGCTTAACCCATAAAATTCCAAAATTACAATATCTACATTAGAAAAATTTCTACAAATCACACATATTGAGGTTCCCATTGAAAGCAACAACGCTTTATGATTAAAACATAAAAAATTCACTTAAAATTGGCCAACAAAAGAGACATTGATGGAGGTAACGAAATCTGTAAAAAAGAATATTGATCAGTGCGAATCAGAATGTAAGTTAGTAGACAATTAAAAGTTAGGAAAATACATACTTTATAGGCTAAAGAAAATAGTCCCAAATATTATGGCCTAAAATGATTCTAATTAGAAAACAATAATGCTAATTAAGTAAAAGATATTTATACATTATTGTAAATTGCTAAATTTTTAATAACTGTTAACCAAGAGAGAAAATTCATTACCTAGGTCATAGGACAACCTAATACTATTTTAAACAAGCCTTTTGTCTTGTATGCTTTGGCCAATGTAATCGAAATTAGTTGCAAAACTATAGAAGGAAAATAACTTATTTTTGGAAAAAAAATTTGAGGCACTAATGCGAAAATGTTGTAAGCTATTTTATACTCCTTTACACGTTAGAAGCTAGAAAGAACGACTAATATGCTAACAACAATGAAACGAGAACTCAAATATGATATATTATATTACTAAACTTTCTCATGAATAAAGTCTGTATGGTTTTAATTGTGTGTTATTTTAAACTAATGCAGGTGCTAATACTTAAAATAGCATGGTCACCTAATAAATGCACATGACTGATAAACACATAAAGGAAATGCGCATGGTCACCTAATAGCTACTTCTGGAGCTAGCGACATTAAGATCTTTGCTTGATCGATGGACGAAATGAGGAGATCGACGTGGAGTCGTGTGGCGAGGGCATGGAAGAGCCTGTGCCTATGCTTTCCAAGCAGAGATCGACCTCGCTTCAAGCAATTTGGCGCAGTAATGGGTCGTAATGGGTAAAGGAAAATTGGCCCAGTCGTATGTGACGTGGTTCATGGCCATGGTGGCAAGCCAGTTAGAGAACAAATGATAAGGAATAAAAAGCAAGAGGGATTGAAAAAAATAGTAGTGTTCGATGTGAACGAGAAAGCCATGGATTTGAGAAAAGGGAACGAAAAGTAAGTCGAAGCCAAACTTAGTTTTGGAATTTGGGTCCAATATTTCGATGCACGAACAAAAATTCCACTAATTACAAGAGTGAACATCCACATGCATATAAAAATAATAATTATTAACATAATATTTGTATTATTTGAATTTATAATTTTTTGAATTTTATAAAATTTTGAATATTTTCATATTGTATTTAAATTTTATGGACTTTAAACTTAATAAATACTTTTTTCTTTATTTTAAATAAATTCAAAATTTTAAATATTTTAATTAAATTTTATGAAAATTTCAAAAATGGTATTTTTAAATTTTACGAATGTTTTCTAAGTTTTATGAATATTTTTAAATTTGTTTTAGACAAAATTTCAAAATATTACTGACTAAATATTAAATATTATTCTTAATTATTATTTATTAGACAATGAATAGTAATTATTAATTATTACTTATTAATTATTAATTATTACTTCTTAATTATGACTAAATATTAATAATGTTAATTATTATCTATATTTTATTATACAACAATTACGATTATTAGTTTCCTACTTTTTATATTCAATAGTAATTAATAATTACTGCTAGCAATTATTATATAGAACCCATAATTATAATTGAATATAAATTATTAAATGTTAGTTAATATGTATATATTACTAATTAATAATAATTATTATTAATCTTAATATATTTAATCTTAATTAGTAAAAGTTATTTATTAATGATCTAATATTTAATAGGGAAAATATTTTATACAAAAATATTATTTATTTTAATTTTTATAAGTAAAATAGGAAAATTATCATACATGCAACATATGGTTGGCCCGCTCAAATGCCCTGCTCGCTTGCTGAAGATAGAACCATAATTGACAATTTATATTTAAATATTATACGAATTTCTAAATTCATTAAGAAAGTATATTTCACTTAGGTGGATTACTGAATATTAATAGTAATTATTTCATATTTCAAAATAATCTACAGATATTATTATCTAATTAAAATTGTTAATTATTATTATTATTTGATATTAAATCTTAGCTTTTAATTATTACCGTTTAACTTTTATTTAACTAACTTTTATAATTTTTATATTACTAATTATTAATTAATATTATTTAATAGTAATTATTAATTATAATAAAATATTTATTATTTATTATTTGTTGACTGAATGTTGATTATTAATTAATTTATTATTGATTAATTATTAAAAATTAATTAATAATTAATTATTAATATGGTTATTTCATATTTCAAGTTAATAATTAATTATTAGTATTTAATAGCAGTTTTAATTATTATACATTAATAATTAATTATTATTATTATTTAGCATGCTCCATTAGTTTCAACAAGGTACATCTCTAGGATCGAACCCGTGACCTGTAATCTCATAGTATGAAATACCAACCAACTGAAACCAAACATGTTTTCCCTTGATATCTAATTTTTATTATTATTTAAGTATCATTTATTTAATTGTTATTTGTTATTAAATTTTTATTAATTTTTAATTCTTTTAATTTAATTGTAATTATTAATTATTACTTATTACATATTAATTATTTAATACAATAGGCGACCAAAAGGAGCTAATAGGTATCTATTATAACTAGCATAACAAATGAGTTGATGAAAATTAACATCTATTACAATTGGCAAAAGAAAAATTGTTGTAATATCCATATGCAACAACTAACAAAAAAAAGTTGTTGAAAGTAAGTTTATTACAACTTTATGAAAAAAACCTTGTAAAAATCCTTAATTACAACTAGTAGATTATGACCATTGAAAAAATGTAGCTATATTAGGGCAGTTTTGTTGTAGTGATAATTTCTAAACTCCATTCTTTCTTTCACTTTTAACATGAACTCAATTATTCAAGATAAATTAAACCAAACAAATATGTGAAATTTTTGGCATTTATCATTTGTTGAAGTTATTTAATAAAATGAAATATAAAAGAAGAAGAGGGGGAGAGGAAAAAAATTAACAATCATTAAAAGTCAATACTTTTACTAATGGTTTAATTGATATACAAAAGTACATGATTTATATTTATATCTTAGTTACTTGATACCTAAGTAATAATATAATAGGAAATGTTCTAACTAGGAAAAGTGCAAATAATATAGGTAAATATCAAATAGTGAGATCTTCTGCAATATGCCTTAACATCATCATTACTATATATATATATGTATATATATATATATATATATATATTTGTAGTAAAAATGGGCAATAAATTAGATGAAGAATCAAAACTTACTTACAAACTGGTCAAACAATGAGTAAAAAGGACAGAAAACGATATACGAATATATAGTTCCATATAACTATATGTAACAACTCGATATTTTCAGCCATTCACATCCACACATGCCGAACTTGAATTGCTCAAAATACCGCATTGTAAATCAATTTTAAGCAAATGAAATACAATCTAACAATCAAAGACACAGAAATATCAGAATAACTCGCAGCGGAAATTAAAATACCACAGTAGTTCATGAAGCTAATATTTCAAACTCTCAAAACATAATGCATAATATCAGTCTGAAACATATACAATAGAAATCCCAAATATATAGAAGTTTATAAATACCAGAACTAAAATAGAACAACTGAAACTGAAAGGGAACAGATAACTAGATAAGCAGAATCTCCAGCTATTCCTAGCTCTAGGAAAGAAATCTAAAGCTAAGCTGTAAATACTCAGGCTGACCCGAGCGTAAAGTTTTTCGGTAGTTAATTTTGAAAATGAATTGATTTTTCTTAATTTCAATAAAATAATTAATTAAAGGAAATTAATTGCCTCATTTAGTTAGAGGAAACTAATCGGTTCATTTAATAATTCTGAAGTTACTCGGTAAATTAACAAAAGTTATTAATCGATTGATAAATTTATATATAACATACTTAATTAATAGGAAAATTTTGATAATTTGCAATCAATTTATATAATTAATTTCCACAATTATACAGTCAAAAAAAGCATTTCATTTGAATTTAAAATAGATTAAAGAGTCAATAAATTCTTTTAATGCCAAATAAATACGAGATGAAGGTAATAATAATTAAAGGAGAAGTCTAGAGAGAATTTGTCATTCTTTATATAAACCCATTTTATTTCTTTACTATATACCTCTCTATGTAAAATCTATAATATTTATCATAAAATTTCATTTTTCAGTGCTATAGTATTTTGGTAACCAAAAACATATTATACAAACCATTATGTCTCTAACACTCAAAAACCTAGATCTGCGTACACTATTTCTTTGCCTAAAACTCACATTCATCATTTCATGCTTTTCCAATCTTCTCTCTCCTCCTTTTCACTAATTTCCTAGCAATTCGCAGCCTCGCCTATGATACCATTTTCGGCTCCATCATTAGAATCGCATTCATTGTCGCTTCTTCTTCAACCTTTGAGATCTCACCAGATGTTGAAGAAGAATTTAATCCTTCTACATATAGGCCTTTGGTTGATGATATACAGAAGACAGAAAGAGAATATCTTTTTGCCAAGCTTCAGGTTTTTCAATATTACGAACCACATTTTTATTCCATTTAATGCCATGCTCTAGATACATCTTATACCTTGTATTCTAAAACATAAAAAGTTCAATGTATGACCTTTGTTATTCTTTCCACATATTTACTCTCATTTCATTTCATATTCCCTCCCTAGGGAATAATTTTTCATTTTGCACACAAAGTATATTTATATCTCTATCAACAATCTATAAACATTGAAATTTACATTCATATTCTTTTATTGTATAATCAGTTAGCTCATGGAATATATAACGATCCTGACTCGACCTTCGAAAATCGGCACCGAATACGACACTCATATTCAGATGCCACAGATCCAAACGTCGAATCTGGTTCGCCGGAGCTTATAACACAATTAAGTGTAACAACACAGCGGAAGAAAAAAGAATATCATATACAACATCTGATACAATATCCAGATACAATATGATACAATAGAGTGATACAACGAATATCAACACTATCATAGATATGATACAATACTACAACGGAATAACAATATGATAACACCAACAGCGGAACAAAATCTCGAAGATAGTCTACAAGAGAGAACTCCAGCAGCAGCTCGAACCAAACATCATGATACACAATGATAAGCAAGTGCCATCCATGTCCAAAGATTGAACTAGCTCCCGATATTATACTAAACCTGACTATCTGAAAAACCAAACTCTAGACTGCCCATGTGGAAAAATTGTGGGAACACGGAGTTTAGGAAAGGAACAATAAACTCCAGGTCAGTCATGAGACTGGTATGAGTAACAAAAATAGTTTATCTTTAAATAACAAACAAAGAAATATTTTAAATTAGATTCGTAATTCTTTTAGAAAATGAGACTACCATAAGGCCTCCCGCCACGCACACCATGCAAACGCAGAATTGGAGGAGATTTCTCCTTATGATAGTCAAACACGCTTGATATGCCAATTTCTTTGATATTATTACTATAAGTGCAAAGTGTGAAAAACCATTTCGAAAGTATAATATAAATCCTAGCCAGCATAGGCATTTCGCACTTATGCCTACTATAGCTACCATGTTCAATAGCAGGTTACCACCACATTCCATGGTAGGTTATACAACTAAAACCGTACAAGGCTCGTATTGTTTCTTCGGATTTCCAACAAATGATCAGGCCAAGTAACTTCCCATGGCCACATGGGTACGCCTCTGGAAGGACGCCACGAGAACCTAACCGGATCTCTTCAACACAAGGCCGAGTTACCTCTAACTAGGTAACTACTGACACGAGTATGCCATCCCCTGGTCATAACCGACCGTTATTTTGGGATCCCGACAACCAAACCACAAAGTAATAAATTTGCAGCAACCACATAGGTTAAGTATCTGGGCTCCATACTATGATACCACTCTATCCAGAAGGAAATGAACATACCCTTAGGGGACGCTATCCCCAAATAACCTTGCTGCATTCTTCCTTTTTTGACCATTACCGAGTTGTGAGGTTCGACGAACTCTCGTCCGCAGAGCTACGCTTTTCACAAAAGCCACGCTTTGATCAACAAATGATCAGCAGCACTCAGCATGTCACATTACCAAGTTGGGAATATATTACTGATAACCTTCAACTACATAACCTCTGAGCTCGTACGTCTCAGAGAAGGGTGTTAAGCTAAGAGAATAAATACTCCGCCACCAACAAAAATGTATTTGAAAGAAATCTGCTTTATATTTCAAAATGTAATGTCAGACATACAATCCATACTAGTCTGTTCTGGGTTCGATCAGAACCAAAGGCACTTCCGAAGAAGTCCTTGCAATACGGGTATTCAAAACCCCGATTGGACTTCCCATCACTTAGGGAATCTCTATACCGGCGCGACTCGGTGCAGAGTCAATCGACGGGTTATCCTTCCGTTCTCGAAAGTAACCGGTCTTCACCACCGGTCTTCAAATGCTATCCACATACGTCGTATCACTATACGGAATGGGTTATATGACACAAAGGTCCTCCCCCGGCTAAACCGAACAACGAGCGCAATATTAAAAATCATATGGATACTGGGGTCTCAGCTAAATCACAGCTTAAAGATTAAAACCTTTCATTCAAATGGTTAAAACAAATTACCATTTCTAATCTTTTGAACAAAAAGATTTATTAACAACCTTCAATAGTTTAAACAATTTCCTCACTTTTAATCATTTAAACAAAAGATTCAATTTACAAAGTTCACCCCATTCACAAAGATCTATTCGTGGATTTCAAAACAATTTCCATTTTAATTTGATTAACTCGTTAAACTTTTAAATTAAGATTTAATTTATAACTTTCAAACTCGTTTCCAAAGATTCATTCATAGCCTTTCAAAACATTTCAATCCCGTTTCAAACTTGAAACCTTTCAACAAAATTTGGAAAACCTTTCATTAAATGAAAACTATTATTATTTGAAAACAAATAGGTTTCGTTGTGGGAAAAACTGGTTACAATTACATCAGTTAAAACCATTCAAGTATAAAACTTGGATTTAAAATTAAATTTCCAAAATCATACTTTTAAAAAAAAACCGATATAAACATCCTTTATGACTTGTATAATGTTTTAGACTAAAATTTCCATGTTATTGAATTCAATTTCAAATATTGGATTCAAATTTAAATCAAATTATTTAAATTCCAAAACTCAATCAAGTTATTCAAAATAAATTTCATCTTTGAAATTCCATTTCAGAAACTTTTCACATTTAACCCGATTCCATTTCAAAACCATTTGAATTCAAATTGTCTATTAAAAAATCACTTCAAAAATCTGTGACTTAATCGATTTCCTCGTGAAATCCATATTTGTGTGTTTATGGTGTAGTCTAGGGGTTTAACACAATAGTGCAACAACATTCAACCATCACAGATCAAATATAACAATATATTTCATAAGCAGTATAAACTATAATGCTTATCTTTCATTCACAGATTCAACAGATAATAAATAGATGTATCACAAATAAATGAATAAATTTATACACAGCACAATCCACAGAACAAAATATCACGGATCAGATAGGACGATCAATTCAAGGCATCTCATACAATGGCATCTCATACAATACAATTATTCATAAGTAAGGTCAAGCATTCAAAAATCATTTATAAGCAGGATCAATTAATTGTTTAATCCTAATTAATTCAATTTATTTCCAATTAAATTAATTATTTATGAATTAATTATCCAATCCTGATTTTCTAGCTACAAATCGTTTGATATAAATTAATTTAATCAAACACCTTAATTAATTAAATTATTCTTAATTAATCATACTAATTAATTTAACCTTTAAACCAATTACATAATTAATTAATCCCTTAACTAATTATTTAAAGAAATTAAACCTTTAATTACTTACCATTAAGCAATCATATAATAACAATAAATCATTAATTACCAATTAATCTTTATCATTAAATTAATTTACTTTAATTAATCTTTAATTAATATTTATTAATCTCATTTATTAATTAATCCTTATGTAACGACCCGCAAATCCGTACCCCTTGAGTCAACACTATTCTACAACAATCAACTCAAGTTGCACAGAAATACGAACCATTTGGGTTTAAGAAGAAGAGGTAGAAGAAGAGGAAACAAAATCAACATCAGAATCTAACCATCGCAGCGGAATAAAATATAATAGATAGTAAATAATCTTTACTCAAAATCAAATATATCTGTTTACATACATTACATCATCAGAGTACATCAGTCACAGCTCACATCAGATAACATACAATGGATACACAACAACTCAACACTGCGGAATATATACATAAACAAGTACGTAAGTACGTATTGTCATCCAGCTCGTCTCCTGAGCTCCACAGCATCATATCATGTATCCTATAATACTCGGTCTGACCTGAGCATTACAGTTAAATAATACCCGAGTCAGTCTGGAATACCAGCGTGAGAAAATCATACCCAATTTATTATTAAAGTTTCAGAAATTCTTCGAAAACAAAAGCATCTCGTAAGACCACGCCACAAATAAACATGTCGGGTTTTTACCTTACGATAGCTAAAACAATTTTTTTATAGAAATTCTCTGATATTATAATAGGGTCTATATACAAATACTTATAAAATAGCCGAAATTGTTACATTCATTAAATTCCAGCTACTAGCCACCAAAGTGGGTAATACAAACAAAACTCGTACAAGGCTCGTAGGGAAAATGGATTTCCATCAATGACTAGGCACTGGGGTACCACCTGTCACAGTACGGGGCCTAGATCACCGTAAAGAGGATTACTCCCTTCATCCCCTGCAACACAAGGCCGGAACCATTCCTTACTGAACAGTCCCGAACAAGATAAACCCCGTGGTTGGCGCGACCAACCACCCACTAAGCCGAAATAAAAAAAAGGACATCTAGACAGGGGAAATATCTTGTCCTGCTTAGGCATGACCCACCTAACCTTGCTGCATATCCCCTGATTTTCAGTCATTCTTGGTTGATGAGGCTTGAGGCTAAGCGTTACATTTAGAACGTTTCACTTAGAATGTCCATCGCCCACCTGACGATGTTTCGCAAGCATTCGTCCATACAAGTCCGTCCCGGGTTCGAACGGAACCGAAGGCATTATTCCTACTACATCCATTTTGGAAATATCCTCAGGATTAGTAGCGACTAGCCCTTGCATTCCAATGCTCCATCTTCGAATCCAAATCGTTTACACGAAACATACAAATCGGATCGAAGTGGTTTTCGAGAAATAAAACTCGATCCCGGTCTCTTCGAAACGATCAACGTATTTGTCCAATATTGATAGTCGGTTATTTAACTATCAATTTATATTCACACAACAACCATCAACCAATAAATAATTTTACAAATTATTTATTAATCTCCTAAAATATCTTCACAAGATATTTTTCTATTTTCAATCCTTTGAAAACAGTTTTCAAAACCATCTTTCTTCAGAATCAACTTTCCCAAATATTGTTATCTCCTCTGAAATCACCAAGCACAAAACTAGATTTAAAATAATCTAAAACACTTTACTTAGAAATATATACTTTTAAAACATATAAATTAAAACTACTTTAATAATTTGTTAAAAATACATCTTATATGAATATTTGAAAATAAAGTTACTTAATAAAATATAAAACTAGATTTTCACTATTGAAACAAAATACTAATTCACTCTTTAAATAATTACTACTATAATAGATTTGAGAAAATACTTACTTTAAAATTTAACTATTAGAAATAATAAATTTTCCAAAACATACCTTTTAAAACAAATTTTAAAACTATTAACTTATATTTAAAATTTACCTTGAAACGTACTTGGTCATCCAGGGAGAATTCCAGCTTCAATCACTTATATCAATTTTCCAAATTGATTCCTAATTTATTCCATTTGAAATAAGTTTTTCTTAAATTACTCAATTCATTTCAAATTTCATTAATTATGCACTTAATTATTATTGTTATTATTTTCCATTTGATTTTAAATTTTTTTAACTGAAATATACAAATTTCAGGCTTTTCCCATTTTCTTCTTTGTTCCTTTCAAAATTTTGAAATCTTAAATTTTAAAATAAATGTTCTGTTCTTTTAGATATTAGCATTGGAGTTTAGTATTCATTAACTTGCTATTAATTCAAAAATCTTCTTTCTATATTCAAGATTTATCAATTAGAATTCTTATGTCACTTTATTTTATTTTTATGTCATCCTTAAATTTATTCACATTTCCATGATTATTTTACTTACAAATTTTCTTCCTTTTACTTTCTATTCGAAATCCAATCTATAAAATTTGGTAATTCATTCACCCAAATATCAAATCAACCATAACATTTAATATTCCAATATAACTTATCATAGAATAACAACATGCACAGCAGAGAATATTAAATAATTTAAATAAACGTTGAGGGATCCAGTTGGATCCCTCCAACCTGTTTTCCCTGCATCCACAGATGTTAGCACAAAAATATATCGATTCCAGAATATTCCATACCATATTCGTCAATCAATTTCAACCATCCAAACAATTATTTAAATTTAATCATTTAAATTTAAATTTTAAACTGAGTGAGATTAACTCACCTTTTATTTAATTTTGCAGTCCATCCAACCTAGCTTGATTTCTTCACGTTTTCAAACCTTGAGTAAACATTAGATTATTTATTAATATTTGAATTGATCAAACAATTTATCTTCCCTTTTTAAAATTAAATTAATTCATAATTTAATTAACTAAGAATTTTATTCAAACTAATTTTCCTTTAAATAATTTATTTCTAATGACAAAAGTAACAGAATATGCTAATTAAATAAATTGACCCTCTTAATAGTTATTATATTTTCTTTTCAAATTAACAAAACTGTAGTTCATTGATTTTTTTATTTTTACTGATTAGATATATACATAATTAAAACTAACATAAGTTTTTCTTTAAATTTTCTGTAAACATTTTTCCTTCCTATACTCATATATATATAAATCTGGTTTCCAAAAATCTTCTCTGAAAAACAATAATAACTTTACTTACTGTATATAAAAATATCGTCTGTAACATGTTTAATCATATATATAAATTATTTCAAATCTAATCAAAGGATTTAACCTTGCTATAATTTAACCTTATTATAATTATATTAAACAAGAACAAGAAATCGATATGTAACAACCCGATATTTTCAGTCATTCGCATCCGCATATGTCGGACTTGAATTGCTCAAAATACCGCGTTGTAAATAAATTTGGAGCAAATGAAATACAATCACAGAATCACAGACATAGAAATATCAGAATAACTCGCAGCGGAAATAAAAATACCATAGTAGTTCATGAAGCTGCTATAACAAACTCTCAAAACATAATACATAATATTAGTCTGAAACATATACAATAGAAATCTCAAATACATAGAAGTTTATAAATACCAGAGCTGAAATAGAACAACAGAAACTGAAAGGAAATAGATAACTAGACAAGCAGAATCTCCAGGGATTCCTAGCTCCAGAAAAGAAATCCAAAGTTAAGCTGGAAATACTCAGGCTGACCCGAGCGTAAAGTAAAAAACAAAACACTCGAGTCAGGACAATATATACTTATATAATGTAAACCAACTCAAGTGAACTGTAGTAGAAATGCACAATAACTTAAAGGATGCTTGGGATCGCCCATCCTTTAAGAATCAGTTAAACTATAAATTAATTACATGTCGTGGTTAAAATTTCAAAATGGTATTTTATACTTCAAAATCAAATATAATTTCAAAATTCAATATCATTCAAAATATCGTATCTTCCAAACCACGTTCATTTTTATTTAATTTAAATACCATTACAAAACACATTTCAAAATAGTTTATATTTCGAAACAAATTACTTCATTTTAAATCATAAAATGAAGTTATTATATTTAATAATTAAATTATTAAGTTTCCAAAATTTTAGTCTTTAAAAATTCATTTATTCACTTAATTTATTAAAACAGATGAAAATTCAACTTTCGTAGCATTTAGAAATTGCTACGGAAAGTTACATTCAAAACAGTTCAATTTAACAAAAGATAGCATTTAAAAATGCTGTAATAGGGTTACATTAGTTTCAAATAAAACTTAGTTAAATTCAACAATTATAGCATTTACAAAATGCTATAATAACCTTTAATTAAGCTTAGCCATTTGGTTCATTATTATCAACTACAACATTTACAAATGCTGTATTATCATTTACATTAGAATTAATAGCATTTCAAAAATGTAGTTAATTAACTTCAAGTATTCAATATAATTTCACAAACAATCATATTTTTATTTAAATCATTTTTAGCTTATAAAATCATATAATTTCACTTTTAAAATAGTCATTCAAATACCCTTATATTCATGATTTTATAAAGTTAAATCTCCATTCAAAAAAAATCAAAATTTAATAATAATTCACTTATTAAATTCCAACATTAATTTTTAAATTCATTAAATTAAATTTAACTTAACATTTAAGTTTAAAATTTTCAAATATAACTTAATTTCATTTTTATTTATTTAACTTAAAATTCACTTTTAAGCCAAATTCACAAATTTCCAATTTTAGTTATATTTCCAAATTTCAACCTAAATATTCATTCATTTCACATTTTAACTTTATTCAAAAATCATTAATATATTATAAAAATCATTTTTAATTCATTTAATTCAAAATATCATAAATTTATCATATTTTAATATTTAATTTAAATTCTATTTATCACCAAATTATAATTTCCAAAATAACTTACATTTCAGATTTCCTAACTTTACCATTTATTTATTTCACTTATAAATTTTCAGAAAATCAATAATGCTTTACAAAAATCATTTTTAATCAAATTTAAATCAAAATATTATAATATTTACATTTCTAAAATAATTTAAAATTTTTAGAAAAACATATTTTAACAACGGGTCTGTATTTCATTTTCTAGCCTAGGTAAAGTGATACGGGTAATATATCATTTCAACCCGTAATTTACAAAGAAAATCCGGGTTTGATCATTTCAAACCCGCAATCCCAAGTAAAAGAAAATAATTGAAAATCATTCGGGCCTATCATTTTAGTCCATAACGATTTTCTCCTATTCTAAAGTCCGTTCGGGTATGTATCATTTCAACCCATAGTGATTCTAGTCTACAGGGAACTTGCAGTGTGATAAACTGATGAAAGTAACAGAATAGCATGAAATAATAGTAACATATGATATAACAGGTGTAAATATAGGTGTGAACATCATATGAACATAATATAGCAGTTATAACAAGATGATATGCAATTTACAGATTCAAAAGGGGTCAATTTACTATTTATATATGTACATATTGCCTGGTGAGAATAACTCACCTGTTCAGAGCTGGAGATAGCTACCAAAGCAAACAATGCAGACACTACGAAGGCACGACAATACGGAAATGAATTGAGAGTGGAGAGCCAAAGCTAATTGTCTTGTACATATGAAACAAAACAATACATATAACATGAATTTCAAACCAAAATATGACATTAAACAAGCTAGAATTAAGGAACAACAATTAATCAAACACTTGCACTTGCTTCCACCATCACTATGCTCAGCATATAGGGTGATAAGGTACTGCCATGGGGTGTATTTTGTCAAGTATGGGTCATACATAGTCGGCCTAGCAAGGGTAGTGAAGGTATGGAAGTTGCTTTGTATGAAAATACAAGTACAAGGCAAACAAGTGGATTTTTGTGCAGTTTCAAGCTTCGGGCAAGGCTACAAATGGCATGGCCAAACCTGTGGGAGGCTAGGAGATGGTGTGGAAGTGGTTTTGGTTCAGGTATGGGCTGGAGAGGGTCGTGCAAAGGGCGGCTAAGGGTGTGGTGAAGTGGTGGAAGTTACAAGGTGTGAATACAAAGGGTTTAAGGCAAATAAGTGGCTTTTGTGCAACCATATGGCTCAACCAAAGGACCATTGGGCTCGGCCCCTACAAGGTGAAGGTCAGGTGAGGTATGGAGTGTCGACCAAAGGTGGTGGAGGGACTGGTGGCGGCGGCCAAGGAGGTGGTTTAGGTGAAACAATGAAGGGTATGTGCATAAATGGTTCGGCTAGGCTAGTTTCAAGGTGATTTTGCCACATTTGGTGATGATAGCTTCAAGGCGGCTCATGGCCTGGTCAAGTCAGAGGGAAAGGATGGTGGAGTGTCCACGGGCAGTGGTGGAGTTGGTCGGAGGAGGTGGTGGAGGAGTATGGCCAAGCAAAGCATGAAGAGACAAGTGCAAAACCATTAAAACAATGAAAAACAAAGGAAAAAGAGAAGAGATTTTTACCCAAACTTCTACAACAAATGGCCGTATGTTTTTTTTGAGTTTGAGAATGTTTTTGCTCGTGAAAAAGGAATGAAATGTGGCTAGAAAGAAGGAGGAATGGTACGGCACAAATAAAATAAAGGAGTAGGTTGAGAAAATGAAAAGGCGGAATGTAAAAAGACTTTGGAAATATAAAGAGTCCAAAAACCTTTCAAATTTCCATCCGTTCTCTTTTATAAGTTTAAATATATGAAAATAAATATAATTTCAGTTAAAATACGAAAATATAACAAATAAAAAAATATAAAAAAATAAATATTAATTATATATAATTAAATTAAGAAAATAACGAAGAAAATGTAAACTAGGCTAGAAAATTTGAAAATAAATGAAATGAACTTTGGAAAAATTTTGTGTACTTGAAAAATATTTATAAATAAAGATAAATACACAAAAATAAATTGCATGCATAAAAATAAATAAATTTTAATTAAATATAATTTAAATGAAGAAAATAGCAAAAAAATGGAAACTAGCCTTAAAAATAGAAAATATATGCAATAAATTTTGGAAAAATTATTTTATCACTTTAAAAATATTAAAAGGCAAAAATATACATAAAATAAATATTAACACATATTAAAATAAAATATAACAAAGAAAATATGATTTATATAATCTAAAATAGACAAAATTGCAAAATAAAACAAATTATACTCAAAATTGAAATTTGCATAACTTTCACAGTTTAAGTCCGCTTTCAACGAAATAAAAAGCAGTATTCAAGTTATTAAATCTATTTCCATAATAAAAGATAAAATTTAGGAGTTTAAATATTTAAATTTGAAATTTAAAAGTCAAAGTTTGACCAGTTTGAACAGAAATTCATGTTTCAGTAAAATATCCAATTTATACCTGTTTGAAATTATAATTCACATTATAATCAACACTTATATTTAAAAATGTGAAATGTTTGAAATAAAAGAAGTTTAAAAATAATTTCAAAATAAAATAAAGTCAAATATTAAAATATATGAAAAATCTAGGGTTGTTACACTCTCCCCCACTCAAATCTTTTCGTCCTCGAAAAGGAAGGAAGCGGAGGAACAACAAGAAAGAGAAATAGGTTGGAAGACATTCGAAAGAAGGTAGGGAGAAAGTAGCTAGGAGGGGAAGCAGGTTGAAAGACATGGATGAAATATTTTTATATTTTTTTATATTTAACATGTTAAACATTTAATATGATAAATAGTTATTTGATTCAAATTTGATTATTCGAAGTAAACAATATTTAAAACATTTTAAGTTTTTAGAAGGGAAAATAACTGATCAAAATATTCTTTATATAATACTTTGTCAAAATACTTTTATAACTCGATGTCTTAACAAGTTTACTTTCGTTACTGCAGACTCTGGCTATGCGTTGATCAGGCACAAAGCTAGAATTCTTCAGGTACTTGGTAGACTCGTTTCAACACCAAGTGAAAATACTGAAGACACTTTTAAAAACAGATATGGAAAGTACAATCCAAACAAATCAACAGAACCAAAACAGTTGTCTAACCATGGATCGCAGATACACAATGGTTACACCTGGATCCCCGAGGAAACAATCCGTATCCGTATGCTTTCTCAGCCCTGCGAGTTACGCCATGATGACGAGTAGAATGCAGGATACACAATGGTTACGCCTGGATCCCCCAGGAAATAATCCGTACCCCAGGCCAGCTCAGCCAGGCATTTGCGCTACTAATGTGACCTACATAGAGTGCAGGATACACAATGGTTACGCCAGGATCCCCCAGGAAACAATCCGTACCCCCAGGCCAGCTCAGCCAGGCATTTGCGCTATGTAGTCGCGATCATAAGACCATGGAGATCGCCATGGAATTCGATGGACACTCGAGTATCATATCCGAAAAACCCAAATCAAAGAGAGAATAATATCGATAGAATGAATCCACATTGTGGCCACAAAACGGATATCAAGCAGAAGGCACTTTCCATATCTTTACTTTAAAAATATGTATCATATAGTACCTTTCAAAATCACTTTCAAATATCATACTTATATAAAGTCCATTTTATATAAGATTTCATTTCAAATCAAATACTTTTCAAAATAATAGTATATCAAATCACACTTATATAAATTTCGATTATATAAGATTTCATTTTTTCAAAATTGAGTACCATTTCAAATTCAATAGTTTTCGAATCAATAGTTTTCAAATCAACTGCATACTTACACAAATCAATTTTTATATAAGTTGTGACGACCGCCCATGGCTCCCGCATCAAAACAAGGAAATAATGCGCTGAAAGGCGAGCCAGGCAGCCATGGACGATAGTCAAGGGTAAGATAAACATCGCAGACTCTATCGTAAAACTCACAGCGCATGGATAAAATACAATAGAGAAATATGATATAGTGAAGCTCCCATAGAACAGAATATCATCATCTAATCGTAATAGCTTTATACATAGTCTGAATCTTGAATACAAGAAGCCTCACTACATAGCACTCAGAGTAATCAACAAACAGCGGAATATCCAGTACATAGAATATTAAAATAATATGTAAAGCCTCCTGCTCGTCTTCGTCATCATCAGCGTGAGCCACTAAGATCAGCACCTGCCACCTGTCACCTAGTCTGCCCATCCCAACATGGATGAACAGCCCAAGGTAATAAGAGGAGACATAAAATCTTGAGTCAGACAAAGTCTTAGTGAGCAGTAAATCAACTATCAAACATACCAAAAGAGCATAAAGGATAAAAGGAATAGGAACCAAACCATCCCACTCCACCTCCTTCTACAGTGATAGCCCCCAGACACACTAAGGAGAAGCCAGCATAACATGGCAGACAATTAAAGTAAAGCAATAATCATTCGAGTCAAGGTCGATGTTTTCCAAATACAAACCCCCAAGGCCTAAACCAAGATCAGATAAGCACCCAGAAAACACCGCTCTTGAGACCGAATGATGGTACAGTCAAACATCCATGACTCTGGCTATCACTGTTATCATTGCCTTGATTTCACCGTTAGTTGAATGACCACCTGTCAAGGGCTAATGGTAACCCCGGTTCTAGACATAACTCCGCATGTCGTCGCAGCCCGTGCCTAGGAATTTTCGCAACTACCCAGAGTACTAGCACGTCGTCGCAGCCCGTGCTTGGAACGTCGTCGCAGCCCGTTCCAACGTACTCTTGCTTTGAGCATGCTAGAACCTTCAACAACGATGAGATCTCAGCCTCCTAGTCATCCTCCTTGACGACTATTTTCATACTAGCTTAAGCGCCTCTCAAGCTAACCATTATCATCAACTCGCATCGCATCATCGAGTTATCAACATGCTTGGATGATCCCGTCTGGATTAAATCAAGGCTATCTCACATCATGCTTCGCTTTATCGCATCATAGCAAAGTCTCATCTCAACATCATGGCTTGCCTCATCGCATCATGGCAAAGTCCCATCTCAACATCATCTAATCCATACATATGAGCTTTAACATCCGCTTCATATGCCACAAGCAGCTTTCACCATTCAAGAGCCTTTCCACTAGCTTTTGAATCATCCTCAACCATCTTGTTCCAAATCAACCACTAGCTAACTTGAAACAATCAAGCATTCAAACAAGATCTAATAAGCAATATTAATTTTAGTGGCAATTTCGTAAATAAATGAGCATAGGTCTAACATACATGAAATCATGGATTTTAGCATAGATCTATCAAATATAAAACATGGGTTTTGTCTCTATAACTTGGTAAATGAACTTGCATAAGTAAACATCTTCATAAGTAATGGATCTACACTTGGATCTAAGGAAAAATGCATAAAATCACTATCTACAACACTCCAACAAACCACCAATCCAACATACTCCTTTGGGTCCGCGTGAGAGATAACTACCACTCACCGAATCACCCAAACACTTCAAAAACTAATCACTTCAGATCTGAACAGCAAGGATTCAAGCTTGATCCGGCAAAATATCGCTTCAATCGATGAAATCTCACTCGAACGGATGAAGATCTTCAACTTTGGCCCTTGAATCTTCGATCTTGATCTTCGATCTTGGATGGATGTTATCACTCGATTAAAGTGGAGGAAAGAAGTGAAGAAATGTTGTAGTCGAGCTCTCAAAATGGCAACACTTCGTCGCTTCAAAATCCGGTGCCAAAAAGTGAGCCAAACCCCTCTATTTATAGGCTGAAACGCCCCTTAGGTCGCTCGCTTTTAGGTCGCTCACGACCTAACTATGGCCGACCTACGACCTAACAGCCCCACACGACCCAACGACCTTACCAACACGGCCTAACGACTTACGACCTAACAAGGGCCGCGACTTAACACTACAAGTAGCCTATAGACTCGAGTCAACGACTCAACAGGTATGCACGACTCACGACTCAAGCCCCTAACGACCTAAGACACAACGTACCAACACGCGCGACTCAACATGTTCGCGACCTAACTTGCACGCGAGTTACGACCTAGCAACTTATCCTATGCGCGGCCTAACTCATACACGAGCTACGACTCAACGGCTTACGACTTATCGAACCCAACGACTCAACTGGGAAACGACTTACGACTTAGTAGGGCTACACGACCTAACACTAAACCGACCCAACGACTCAACGAAGCCACGACCCATCACTAAGTCGTTCACACGACTCAGCGACCTAACTACAACACATACCATCCACTAGGTCGTTACTTCCTATAGGTCGCTACAACTATTAGGTCGCTCCCCACTAGGTCGTTAGAATCCTTAACCCGCTAACTACCTTAAGTCGCTCCTCCACATTAGGTCGCTCAACACCTTAAGTCGCTAATCACCTTAACTCGTTAACCCGCTAGCTTCCTTAGGTCGTTCCAAAACTCCTCCGACCTAACTATCATATGACCTAAGTCCCTAGCTCGCTCTACCTCACTAAGTCGCTAGTATCTATAGGTCGCTCCAATTCTATAGGTCGCTAGCTTTCCCTAACTCGCTCACACGACCTAAACTACCAAACGACCCATGCTTCCTACGACTTAAACACCACACGGGTTAACTTCCACACGACTTAAGCTTTGGTCGACTCAAACTCTAAACGACTTAACAACATCAACGACCTAAAGCATATAGTTTTACAATGTTTCGATCCGTAAAAATACGGGTCGTTACATTCTCTCCCCCTTAGGAATTTCGCCCCCGAAATTCCAAACAAACAAGAGCAACCAAAAATATTCTGCATGCCTACCATCCATAGCAATCAACAAACCATGTATCCAATTCTAACCTAGCATGCAGAATTCTAAGATAGGAATCAAGTTACAAATTCATGAGATGTCACGACACCTTAGGGCCATACCTCGAAGAGTTCGGGATGAGCTGCCTTCATCCTCTCTTCCTCCTCCCACGTACAGTCGTTAAAATCTTCACTCCATTGTATCTTGAGCAACGTAATCGTCTTCCTCCTAAGCTGTTTCGTGTCGGTTTCAACAACACGAAGCGGTTTATGAGGTCTTCTAACAACTGGATCAACTTCTAAATCTCCACAGCTATCAGCAGAAACCACCGTATTCGAGTCGTGCACATACTTCCGTAGATAAGATACATGAAAAACATTGTGCACACCCGCCATCTTTTCCGGTAACTCCAATCTATAAGCGAGCTTTCCAATTCGCTCGATAATCGGAAATGGTCCAACAAATCTCGGAGTTAACTTTCCTTTCTTCCCGAATCTAATAACATTCTTCAGAGGAGAAATCTTCACAAAAACCATATCACCTACGTCGAATTCCAAATCCTTACGACGATTATCGGCATAACTTTTCTGACGATCTTGGGCTGCCTTCATTCGTTGCCGAATGATCCCTATACAATCCGAAGTCTGTCGAATCATCTCTGGCCCAAGTATCAGTTTTTCTCCAGTTTCCAACCAACATGTCGGAGAGTTACACGGTCTTCCATACAATGCCTTATATGGTGCCATACCAATACTCGACTGATAACTGTTATTATACGCAAATTCCACCAAATGAAGATGATCTTCCCATGATCCTCCGAAATCCAAAACACATTCCCTCAGAAGATCATCCAAAACTCGGTTGACTCTCTCAGTCTGACCATCTGTTTGAGGGTGATAAGCTGTACTCAAACACAACTCAGTTCCCAAAACTTCCTGGAAGCTCTTCCAAAATCCACTAGTGAACAATGGATCTCGATCGCTCACTATACTCTTCGGAACACCATGGAATCGAACTATCCACTTAACATAAAGCTCAGCCAACTTTGATGCAGTCCTAGTCGATCGAACAGGAATGAACCTTGCACTCTTGGTCAACCGATCTGTGATGACCCAAATCCCTTCATTTCTCGCCTTGGTTCTAGGTAGGCCATCGATAAAATCCATCGACACTTGCTCCCACTTCCATGTAGGAACCTCTAATGGCTGAAGTAATCCACTTGGCTTTTTCTGTTCATCTTTTACCAACTGACAGTTCATACATTTGGAAATAAAATTTCCAACGTCCTTCTTCATACCTTCCCAATAATAGGTTCTCTTCATATCCCGATACATCTTATTTCCACCTGGATGAATTGTCAACTTCGAGTGATGACTTTCTCTAAGAACTTCATCTCTCAATCCATCTACATCGGGAACAACTAGTCGTCCTTGCTTCCGAAGCCAACCCTCTCGATCGACTTCGAATCCTTTATCCTTTTCTGGGTCCAATCCAGATTCCAAATCTCAGATAATCTTGACAAGCTTATCGTCTCGCTTTTGGCTCTCACTAATTCTCTCCACCAGAGTAGGCCTTATCGATAAGTTTGCCAACATCTCAGGTTCCAATTCAGATCTAGGCCTGAAATCAAATCTAGCTAAATACTCTAGACTCTCCCATTCCGAAAACATGGCTCCCAGTCCTGTATGTCTTCGACTTAACGCATCAGCTACTGCGTTACCTTTTCCCGGAGTATAAGCTATACCAAAATCATACGATGCTAAAAACTCTAGCCATCGTTGCTGTCGAAGATTCAAATCCTTTTGGGAAAACAGATACTTCAACGACTTATGATCCGTAAACAACTCGAATCGAACTCCCAAAAGATAATGTCTCCACATCTTCAAAGCAAATACAATCGCCGCTAACTCCAAATCATGTGTCGGATAATTCCTTTCATGCGGCTTCAATTGTCGACTTGCATACGCAACAACTCTATCCTTCTGCATCAGTACTGCTCCAAGTCCAGTACCACATGCATCGGTATAAACCACCATCTCATCATTCCCACTTGGAATAGTCAAAACAGGAGCACTTGTCAGTCGCTCTTTCAGGATTACGAAAGCTTGCTCACACTTATCATCCCATCTAAACACTTGAT
The DNA here is from genome assembly GCA_030765085.1 of Allium cepa. Classification (NCBI taxonomy): domain Eukaryota; kingdom Viridiplantae; phylum Streptophyta; class Magnoliopsida; order Asparagales; family Amaryllidaceae; genus Allium; species Allium cepa. Next base: position 237,494,561 of record CM060938.1, read on the forward strand.
TCTTTTTCGTCAATCCTGTCAATGGTGCAGCTATCTTGGAAAAGTCTTTGATAAACCGACGATAATATCCTGCTAATCCAAGAAAACTTCTCACATCAGATGCATTCTTAGGTCTAACCCAATCCTGGATTGTTGCCACCTTAGCGGGATCAACCGCTATCCCATATCCAGAGATAACATGGCCTAAGAATCTCACTTCACTCTTCCAGAAGTGACACTTCGAAAACTTAGCCTTCAGCTGATGTTTCCGCAAGATTTTCAAAACAATCCTCAAGTGCGTCTTGTGCTCTTCTTCAGTTCTGGAGTAAATCAGAATATCATCCACGAACACAAGCACGAACTTATTCAACTGATCTCTGAACACTCTATTCATAAGATCCACAAAATATGCTGGTGCGTTAGTCAATCCAAACGGCATTACCAGCCACTCATAAAAACTGGATGGTGTCCTGAAAGCAGTCTTCGGCACACTATCCTTCGCCACTCTTAACTGGTGAAATCCCGTTGCCAAATCCATCTGAGAAAACACCTTAGCCTCGTGAAGCTGATCAAACAAGTCATCTATTCTCGGCAATGGATACTTGTTCTTCTTAGTCACCTTATTCAGCTCACGATAATCAACACACAACCTCAACGATCCATCCGCTTTGGTTGCGAACACAACTGGTGCACCCCATTCGGACACACTACGCCGAATGAATCCTTTCTGTAAAAGGTCATCAACTTGCACCTTCAACTCTTTCTGTTCTCTAGGTGCCATCCGCCTAAGAGGCATCACAACGGGTCTGGCTCCCTCAACTAGATCAATACGAAACTCGATCTCTCTATGCGGCGGTAACCCTTTGACCTCGTCAAAGACATCCTCGAATCCATTCACGATTGGCACTGATGACAGTCCATCCCGTGGAACAACCAGCGAATACATGAAGCTCATGAAGACGCCTTCCTCATACTTACATTGTATCACAACCTTTCGCCCTTCCACATTCCCGACTGTCACCTCCAGCTTCTCACAATCAATCCTTGCCGCATACTTCCTAAGCCAGTCCATACCCAAAATAATTCCGAACCCCGCAAAGTTCAGAACAAAGCAATCACAAACAAACGAGCAATCATGACTCGACACAACTAGACCATGGCACATCATACACAGACATGACGAACCCCCAACTGGATTTGTCACAACCAGTGGCCTATCAACAATATCCGGTTTCAAACCCAACCGGTCTACTAACTCATTACAAACAAAGGAATGCGACGCCCCAGTATCAAATAACACCCTAACTGGAACACCACAAATGGAAAGAGTACCTTGAACCACCACACTCTTCCCTTTCTCTTCAGCAGTAAGAGCTTTTGAAAACGACGGCACAGCTTCCAAAGCATAAGCTTGCACAATCTGCCTGTCCTTCCTCGGTTCTGGACAATCTTTCCTGAAATGCCCTGGCTTGTCACAGTTGTGGCATTTCGCCGGCGCCTTTGGATTCCTACAATCCTTGGAGAGATGGCCCTTCTGCTGGCAATTATAGCAAGTCATTTCACCCCTCGTCTTCTTCTGGCCATCCTTACCCTTCTGTTGCTGTTGCTTCCTCTTCTTGTTTCCACCCTTCTGTTGCTTAAACCCTTCCTTGGTTACAGCAACAACAGAACTCTCCCTAGGGAACAAATTCTCATACCTGAGAGCTTTCTCCACAAGCTTCTCAAATGGATCGTCCAGATGATCCACCAACTGCCTTCCAAGATAACTGTCCAAGCCTGTCACAAACTTCTCATTCTTCTGATAAGAAGATTCAATATACGACCGAGCATACTTGGACAAGGCCTCAAACTCAGAAACGTACTCAAGAACCGATCTCCCACCTTGCTTGAGCTCAACAAACTTTTTAAACAAGACAGATTTCTGAGCCGTAGAGATGAACTTAGCTTCAAATCTAGCTTGGAACTGCTCCCAAGTAATCTCCTCCTCCGGAGTATCAATGGTAATAGAATTCCACCAATCCGAAGCTCTCCCTTGAAGTTGCCTTGATGCAAGCTTCCTCTTAGTTGCATCCTCAACTCCCAAGTCACCAAAGATCCTTCTACAAGCATCAATACATCTTTGCACTTCAATGGTTGATTCCGTTCCCAAGAAAACCTTTCCTCCAAGAGAAGTATAGTCCTTGCAAAGCTTAGCAAAATCCACTGGTCTTGGAGCTTGAACTTGAACTCCAACATCTACTGATGGCCCTAGAGCTGGTATCCTTCTCATGATAGAAGTCATCATAGCTTCAAACATAGCTCCATAATTAGCAACTCCTTCAGCGGCACGGCCTTCCCTTGCAGCTGGTCTCCCTCTTCGACTCATCCTTAATATCTACAAAAAGGAATGACTTAGAACACCTTGAGAAACAACCGCATAAGGAGTTCAAATCCTTCTAAACTACTATATTATATATAGTAATCATTCATCAAAATACAATTACGTCTCTCATACGTAGTCACATCAGCGAGCGTTGGCTAAAATCGATTAACCAAAGCTCTGATACCAAATGTGACGACCGCCCATGGCTCCCGCATCAAAACAAGGAAATAATGCGCTGAAAGGCGTGCCAGGCAGCCATGGACGATAGTCAAGGGTAAGATAAACATCGCAGACTCTATCGTAAAACTCACAGCGCATGGATAAAATACAATAGAGAAATATGATATAGTGAAGCTCCCATAGAACAGAATATCATCATCTAATCGTAATAGCTTTATACATAGTCTGAATCATGAATACAAGAAGCCTCACTACATAGCACTCAGAGTAATCAACAAACAGCGGAATATCCAGTACATAGAATATTAAAATAATATGTAAAGCCTCCTGCTCGTCTTCGTCATCATCAGCGTGAGCCACTAAGATCAGCACCTGCCACCTGTCACCTAGTCTGCCCATCCCAACATGGATGAACAGCCCAAGGTAATAAGAGGAGACATAAAACCTTGAGTCAGACAAAGTCTTAGTGAGCAGTAAATCAACTATCAAACATACCAAAAGAGCATAAAGGATAAAAGGAATAGGAACCAAACCATCCCACTCCACCTCCTTCTACAGTGATAGCCCCAGACACACTAAGGAGAAGCAAGCATAACATGGCAGACAATTAAAGTAAAGCAATAATCATTCGAGTCAAGGTCGATGTTTTCCAAATACAAACCCCCAAGGCCTAAACCAAGATCAGATAAGCACCCAGAAAACACCGCTCTTGAGACCGAATGATGGTACAGTCAAACATCCATGACTCTGGCTATCACTGTTATCATTGCCTTGATTTCACCGTTAGTTGAATGACCACCTGTCAAGGGCTAATGGTAACCCCGGTTCTAGACATAACTCCGCACGTCGTCGCAGCCCGTGCCTAGGAATTTTCGCAACTACCCAAAGTACTAGCACGTCGTCGCAGCCCGTGCTTGGAACGTCGTCGCAGCCCTTTCCAACGTACTCTTGCTTTGAGCATGCTAGAACCTTCAACAACGATGAGATCTCAGCCTCCTAGTCATCCTCCTTGACGACTATTTTCATACTAGCTCAAGCGCCTCTCAAGCTAACCATTATCATCAACTCGCATCGCATCATCGAGTTATCAACATGCTTGGGATGATCGCGTCTGGATTAAACCAAGGCTATCTCACATCATGCTTCGCTTTATCGCATCATATCAAAGTCTCATCGCAACATCATGGCTTGCCTCATCGCATCATGGCAAAGTCCCATCTCAACATCATCTAATCCAAACATATGAGCTTCAACATCCGCTTCATATGCCACAAGCAGCTTTCACCATTCAAGAGCCTTTCCACTAGCTTTTGAATCATCCTCAACCATCTTGTTCCAAATCAACCACTAGCTAACTTGAAACAATCAAATCAATCATACATCCAAACAATCAAGCATTCAAACAAGATCTAATAAGCAATATTAATTTTAGTGGCAATTTCGTAAATAAATGAGCATAGGTCTAACATACATGAAATCATGGATTTTAGCATAGATCTATCAAATATAAAACATGGGTTTTGTTTCTATAACTTGGTAAATGAACTTGCATAAGTAAACATCTTCATAAGTAATGGATCTACACTTGGATCTAAGGAAAAATGCATAAAATCACTATCTACAACACTCCAACAAACCACCAATCCAACATACTCCTTTGGGTCCGCGTGAGAGATAACTACCACTCACCGAATCACCCAAACACTTCAAAAACTAATCACTTCAGATCTGGACAGCAAGGATTCAAGCTTGATCCGGCAAAATCTCGCTTCAATCGATGAAATCTCACTCGAACGGATGAAGATCTTCAACTTTAGCCCTTGAATCTTCGATCTTGATCTTCGATCTTGGATGGATGTTATCACTCGATTAAAGTGGAGGAAAGAAGTGAAGAAATGTTGTAGTCGAGCTCTCAAAATGGCAGCACTTCGTCGCTTCAAAATCCGGTGCCAAAAAGTGAGCCAAACCCCTCTATTTATAGGCTGAAACGCCCCTTAGGTCGCTCGCTTTTAGGTCGCTCACGACCTATCTATGGCCGACCTACGACCTAACAGCCCCACACGACCCAACGACCTTACCAACACGGCCTAACGACTTACGACCTAACAAGGGCCGCGACTTAACACTACAAGTAGCCTATAGACTCGAGTCAACGACTCAACAGGTATGCACGACTCACGACTCAAGCCCCTAACGACCTAAGACACAACGTCCCAACACGCGCGACTCAACATGTTCGCGACCTAACTTGCACGCGAGTTACGACCTAGCGACTTATCCTATGCGCGGCCTAACTCATACACGAGCTACGACTCAACGGCTTACGACTTATCGAACCCAACGACTCAACTGGGAAACGACTTACGACTTAGTAGGGCTACACGACCTAACACTAAACCGACCCAACGACTCAACGAAGCCACGACCCATCACTAAGTCGTTCACACGACTTAGCGACCTAACTACAACACATACCATCCACTAGGTCGTTACTTCCTATAGGTCGCTACAACTATTAGGTCGCTCCCTACTAGGTCGTTAGAATCCTTAACCCGCTAACTACCTTAAGTCGCTCCTCCACATTAGGTCGCTCAACACCTTAAGTCGCTAATCACCTTAACTCGTTAACCCGCTAGCTTCCTTAGGTCGTTCCAAAACTCCTCCGACCTAACTATCATACGACCTAAGTCCCTAGCTCGCTCTACCTCACTAAGTCGCTAGTATCTATAGGTCGCTCCAATTCTATAGGTCGCTAGCTTTCCCTAACTCGCTCACACGACCTAAACTACCAAACGACCCATGCTTCCTATGACTTAAATACCACACGGGTTAACTTCCACACGACTTAAGCTTTGGTCGACTCAAACTCTAAACGACTTAACAACATCAATGACCTAAAGCATATAGTTTTACAATGTTTCGATCCGTAAAAATACGGGTCGTTACATAAGTTCGATAACTCCCAAATCAAGTATTTAATAAATCAAGGTTCTCAATTTTAATTTGTTCAATATCAATTCAGTTTCAAAAATCATATATGATTTCACCAAATCCTTTCTTCCAAATTACATATATTCAGTTTTAAATTTTCTTAAAGCCAAAGATTTAGAAGATAATCCAAAGTTCTGAATCAACAACATTTATGCCAAACAAATTCATTTCTATTTCGAACATGTATTCATTATCAAAAAATCATAATACTTTCAAAGTTGTAAATCTTTCGAAACCAAAATACTTGAAATCTTTACACTTTGAAAATCATAACCCTTTGAAATCATACATTTGAAATCATAAAACATTCCTTTAATTCTTTATATTTCACAAATTTATTCAATTAAACCCAAATCTAAAATTTCCAATTTTAATTCAATTCAAACCATCAGTTTCAATTCAAATTAGTTTTCCAACAAAACCATTTCAAATATTATCAAATTTCAAATATAGGTTTGATTTACAAAATAAACTATTAAATATTAAATATTTTTCAAGGCTTAATTATACCATATTTCAAACTAAATTTTATAATTTCATATATCTCAAATTTTCTTAATTTTACTTACATATGTCATCATTTCGCAACATTACATTCAATCGCTCGCTTGATCACACAAGTTCGCTTTCGAACTAGTATTGCCCATTCAACTTCCCTAATGCGGACTTCGATATGGTTTCTCAACTAGAAGCCATCAGTCTCCTTGCATAGCCATATACTATGATAGAGAATTCTAGAATCAAGCCCAAAATCCATATCAAATATTGCCCATCAAGAATCAAATGAAAAATCCTAACACGAAATGGTGTAATTCACCTCGAACTTGTGTACTCAAACTTGGATCAAATTAATTATGCGAATAAAACAACATACGTACAACTTTTGTATCTATTCCAACTTGTTAAATAAATAGTTTTATAAAGATGTTACTAAGTTAAAACATTTAAAACCAAATTTTTCTCAAACATTTGAATACTAATTTTTATCCAAAACATTTCAAACTAAATTTCGTATTAGTATAATTCAAAATAGTCTTATTTATTTACTTAACAAAACAGTTTCAACTTATATAATTCATATTATTTCATACTTGAAGCATACAAACTAAACTTATATTCTTTATCAAATACCTTATACCTTTCAAAATTTCTTAGCTTTGAAAAGTTAAAGTTGATTTGGAAGTGCTCGAACCTTCAAAATAGTCGAAGAAATCATAATTTCAAATCCAAGAGTGGGAAATCACTAACAAATCAGTAAATCAATTCCAATAGATAAGGTTATATCAAAACAAATCTGAATCTCGAGGACTGAACACCGACTTACTTTAAATCATTTCAAATATATATACATATACATATATCTTTCGAATATCAAACCATATTTCAAAATCTGAAATCAAAATTGGTTTCACAAAATCACTCGCATAGCAAAGCTACTAGACTGGCCTCTCCCCCACTCAGAAACTCGAAAATCAATGTCGATGATGCATGCATTCTTCATCGAAATTAATTTTCAGCGACATAAGTGAGTTCTGGACTTCAATTAACTTTGAAAAACTTCTTTGAAATTCCTTAGAAATCATTGAAATTCATTCGAATACATTTGAAACATTTTTATTTGAAAAAAAAATCATTAAATCATATTATTATTATATATTTTCCAAAATCTTAAAACCGATTTCAAAACACCGGAGTTCGATTCCTCGAAATTCAAATTCAAAACCCTTCAGTTATAAATCATTTTTGTATAAATCAAGTTCTTATAAAATTTTCAAAATTTCAAATTCTTTCGAAGCTTCCAATTTTCATTTTAAAAGGTATAAAATCCTTATTGGAAACATTTCACTTTTTACATACAAAATATGGTCATCCTTAATAATTTCGATGTATGCACAATTTCAAAATACAACCAAACACAAATTTCCAAAGGATGATTCAAGGAAGGATTTCAAACAAACAAAGATTCAAAATTAGAGGAACTCTAATCAAATAGAATTCTAGTTCGAAGATAAACTCAAACGAAGATGAGATAATTTAATTACCAAATAGAAGATGGATAAGCCTATATAAATCGCTGGCGACCTTAACTGGTCAACCATGACTTCAGGAATATGATCGATGCAGAAATCTAAGGCAAATAGACATTCGATCGCCGTAGAAAGAATCCCGGTAGAGCAGGAGATAGATAGCATCGTAAACGTGGATACAAAAATCTTTGGTGAATCAATTGTAATTTGTAAAGGAGTTTCACCTCTTTACAGATCATTCAAAGATTGGCGGAATCACCGATCTTTAGAAAGGTCATTCCATAGTGGAGTTATGGAATGCTCCAAAATCAAAAAGGTAAAATAGGGAAGACAAGACTGGACTTCGGAACAAGAGGGAGTGTTCCAAAGTTCAGGGAACCCTAATCGATAAGAATTCTAACCAAGAGGTTTCTAACAAGGTTGATACAGAAGGAATGAAGTTTAGAAAATCTTGGTTTCAAAATAAAAAAAATTATACCAAAATAATCTTTGAAACTACTTTAAAAATCATTTAGAAATCATTTTATACTTCGAAAATACGTTCTCTCACAAGGAAATGATTCTGAGATTGATTTCACCCATTCTAGGATATTTCTACCCTATCTCTAATGAGTTTTTGCTCCACAGGCTAAGGTTTGCCTAAAAACCAAAGCTCCGATACCAACTGTAACACCCCGATATTTTCAGTCATTCGCATCCGCACATGTCGGACTTGAATTGCTCAAAATACCGCGTTGTAAATAAATTTGGAGCAAATGAAATACAATCACAGAATCACAAACACAGAAATATCAGAATAACTCGCAGCGGAAATAAAAATACCATAGTAGTTCATGAAGCTATTATAACAAACTCTCAAAACATAATACATAATATTAGTCTGAAACATATACAATAGAAATCTCAAATACATAGAAGTTTATAAATACCAGAGCTGAAATAGAACAACAGAAACTGAAAGGAAATAGATAACTAGACAAGCAGAATCTCCAGCGATTCCTTGCTCCAGAAAAGAAATCCAAAGCTAAGCTGTAAATACTCAGGCTGACCCGAGCGTAAAGTAAAACACAAAACACTCGAGTCAGGACAATATATACTTATATAATGCAAACCAACTCAAGTGAACTGTAGTAGAAATGCACAATAACTTAAAGGATGCTTGGGATCGCCCATCCTTTAAGAATCAGTTAAACTATAAATTAATTACATCCCGTGGTTAAAATTTCAAAATGGTATTTTATACTTAAAAATCAAATATAATTTCAAAATTCAATATCATTCAAAATATCGTATCTTCCAAACCACATTCATATTTATTTAATTTAAATACCATTACAAAACACATTTCAAAATAGTTTATATTTCGAAACAAATTACTTCATTTTAAATCATAAAATGAAGTTATTATATTTAATAATTAAATTATTAAATTTCCAAAATTTTAGTCTTTAAAAATTCATTTATTCACTTAATTTATTAAAACAGATGAAAATTCAACTTTCGCAGCATTTAGAAATTGCTACGGAAAGTTACATTCAAAACAGTTCAATTTAACAAAAGATAACATTTAAAAATGCTGTAATAGGGTTACATTAGTTTCAAATAAAAATTAGTTAAATTCAACAATTATAGCATTTACAAAATGCTATAATAACCTTTAATTAAGCTTAGCCATTTGGTTCATTATTATCAACTACAACATTTACAAATGCTGTATTATCATTTACATTAGAATTAATAGCATTTCAAAAATGTAGTTAATTAACTTCAAGTATTCAATATAATTTCACAAACAATCATATTTTTATTTAAATCATTTTTAGCTTATAAAATCATATAATTTCACTTTTAAAATAGTCATTCAAATACCCTTATATTCATTATTTTATAAAGTTAAATCTCCATACAAAAAAAAATCAAAACTTAATAATAATCCACTTATTAAATTCCAACATTAATTTTTAAATTCATTAAATTAAATTTAACTTAACATTTAAGTTTAAAATTTTCAAATATAACTTAATTTCATTTTTATTTACTTAACTTAAAATTCACTTTTAAGCCAAATTCACAAATTTCCAATTTTAGTTATATTTCCAAATTTCAACCTAAATATTCATTCATTTCACATTTTAACTTTATTCAAAAATCATTAATATATTATAAAAATCATTTTTAATTCATTTAATTCAAAATATCATAAATTTATCATATTTTAATATTTAATTTAAATTCTATTTATCACCAAATTATAATTTCCAAAATAACTTACATTTCAGATTTCCTAACTTTACCATTTATTTATTTCACTTATAAATTTTCAGAAAATCAATAATGCTTTACAAAAATCATTTTCAATCAAATTTAAATCAAAATATTATAATATTTACATTTCTAAAATAATTTAAAAATTTTAGAAAAACATATTTTAACAACGGGTCTGTATTTCATTTTCTAGCCTAGGTAAAGTGATACGGGTAATATATCATTTCAACCGGTAATTTACAAAGAAAACCCGGGTTTGATCATTTCAATCCGCAATCCCAAGTAAAAGAAAATAATTGAAATTCATTCAGGCCTATCATTTCAGCCCATAACGATTTTCTCCTATTCTAAAGTCCGTTCGGGTATGTATCATTTCAGCCCATAGTGATTCTAGTCTACAGGGAACTTGCAGTGTGATAAACTGATGAAAGTAACAGAATAACATGAAATAATAGTAACATATGATATAACAGGTGTAAATATAGGTGTGAACATCATATGAACATAATATAGCAGTTATAACAGGATGATATGCAATTTACAGATTCAAAAGGGGTCAATTTACTATTTATATATGTACATACTGTCTGGTGAGAATAACTAACATGTTCAGAGCTGGAGATAGCTACCAAAGCAAACAATGCAGACACTACGAAGGCACGAAAATACGGAAATGAATTGAGAGTGGAGAGCCAAAGCTAATTGTCTTGTACATATGAAACAAAACAATACATATAACATGAATTTCAAACCAAAATATGACATTAAACAAGCTAGAATTAAGGAACAACAATAAATCAAACACTTGCACTTGCTTCCACCATCACTATGCTCAGCCTATAGGGTGATAAGGTACTGCCATGGGGTGTATTTTGTCAGGTATGGGTCATATATGGTCGGCCTAGCAAGGGTAGTGAAGGTATGGAAGTTGCTATGTATGAAAATACAAGTACAAGGCAAACAAGTGGATTTTTGTGCAGTTTCAAGCTTCGGGAAAGGCTACAAATGGCATGGCCAGACCTGTTGGAGGCTAGGAGATGGTGTGGCAGTGGTTTTGGTTCAGGTATGGGCTGGAGAAGGTCGTACAAAGGGCGGCTAATGGTGTGGTGAAGTGATGGAAGTTACAAGGTGTGAATACAAAGGGTTTAAGGCAAATAAGTGGCTTTTGTGCAACCATATGGCTCAATCAAAGGACCATTGGGCTCGGCCCCTACAAGGTGAAGGTAAGGTGGGGTCTGGAGTGTCGACCAAAGGTGGGGGAGAGACTGGTGGTGGCAGCCAAGGAGGTGGTTTAGGTGAAAAAATGAAGGGTATGTGCATAAATGGTTCGGCTAAGCTAGTTTCAAGGTGATTTTGCCACATTTGGTGATGATAGCTTCAAAGGGGCTCATAGCCTGGTCAAGTCAGAGGGAAAGGATGGTGGAGTGTCCACGGTCGGTGGTGGAGTTGGTCGGAGGAGGTGGTGGAGGATTATGACCAAGCAAAGCATGAAGAGACAAGTGCAAAACCATTAAAACAATGAAAAACAAAGGAAAAAGAGAAGAGATTTTTACCCAAACTTCTACAACAAATGGCCGTATGTTTTTTTTTTTGAGTTTGAGAATGTTTTTGCTCGTGAAAAAGAAATGAAATGCGGCTGGAAAGAAGGAGGAATGGTACGGCACAAATAAAATAAAGGAGTAGGTTGAGAAAATGAAAATGCGGAATGTAAAAAGACTTTGGAAATATAAAGAGTCCAAAAACCTTTCAAATTTCCATCCATTTTCTTTTATAAGTTTAAATATATGAAAATAAATATAATTTCAGTTAAAATACGAAAATATAACAAATAAAAAAATATTAATTATATATAATTAAATTAAGAAAATAGGAAAGAAAATGTAAACTAGGCTAGAAAATTTGAAAATAAATGAAATGAACTTTGGAAAAATTTTGTGTACTTGAAAAATATTTATAAATAAAGATAAAGACACAAAAATAAAATGCATGCATAAAAATAAATAAATAAATTTTAATTAAATATAATTTAAATGAAGAAAATAGCAAAAAAAATGGAAACTAGCCTTAAAAATAGAAAATATATGCAATAAATTTTGGAAAAATTATTTTATCACTTTAAAAATATTAAAAGGAAAAAATATAAATAAAATACATATTAACACATATTAAAATAAAATATAACAAAGAAAATATGATTTATATAATCTAAAATAGACAAAATTGCAAAATAAAACAAATTATACTCAAAATTGAAATGTGCATAACTTTCACAGTTTAAGTCCGCTTTCAACGAAACCAAAAGCAGTATTCAAGTTATTAAATCTATTTCCATAATAAAAGATAAAATTTAGGAGTTTAAATATTTAAATTTGAAATTTCAAAGTCAAAGTTTGACCAGTTTGAACAGAAATTCATCTTTCAGTAAAATATCCAATCTATACCGGTTTGAAATTATAATTCACATAATAATCAACACTTATAATTAAAAATGTGAAATGTTTGAAATAAAACATGTTTAAAATAATTTAAAAATAAAATAAAGTCAAATATTAAAATATATGAAAAATCTAGGGTTGTTAAACGATACCTTCCCGGCAGTGAAACTCGCGAACACAAACCCTAGCTTATCGTTGCTGCAGAACCTTGTGTTCGAGCACGTGAATGTCAGTCCCTTTATCGAACTTGCCAAAGTTTTCTCCTCACGCTCACGTTCGACAGCTAGGCAGCGAAGTTGCGATGAAACCAAACCCATCAAATCGCCGAGCTTTCCCCAATCGCGAGCTATCACACACTCGTACTTGCGTGCTCTAAGACCCAAGCTTGATTAGATCCTACAGTCTCAGCCGCCACTATTTTTTTTAAACGCTATCGGATGGACTGGGGAAAAGGAATAGACGAGGAGGGAGACGAGATTTCGCTCGGCCATATGATGAAAGAGGGGAATCGTTTTTAACTGATTCGAATCGGAGAAAAGTGGTGTCGGCCATTTCTGTTTCCCTCTTTTTTTTTCTTGACCGAAAAGAAATTGGAGGAGATGCTTCTATCGGCCATTGTTAATATTATTGTTATATATATTTTTTTTCGTTACCATAGAAGAAAGACAAAGGCTCGAGTTATAAAAGAGGGGAGAAGTTTGCGTGAGAAGCTAAAGGACTGAAGCTTCCATGAAAAGGTTGACTAAGAAAAATTAAAGTCAATTAATTCTTCTATGGATTTACGGGTTATACGATCAGGACGGTAAACCCAAACACTATGAAAATTGAAATCCGATAATAATAAAATATTACGGACCCAGCGGAACTGGTTTTGTCAGATTCCGAGACTGTGCCTCGAAAGGCTATTTTTAAATTCAACTGAAACGATATAAAATTTCGAAACTGAACAAATCGTTTTTAATTTCAATTTTTCAACTTCTATTATCCTCAGTGTTATCAATATAAATTTTATAAGTCTTCAAATTATTTTTAATAGGCTTAAAATCTCAGATTTCATATTTTATTCAATTTCAAATTATTTAATTCAATAATTTAATTATCAAATAAATTGTGATATTTGAATTCAAGTTAAAATTACTCTATTGAATATTTAAAATCAATTACATATTCCAATTTTAAATGCTCGAAAATTCCTGGTCATCACATTCCTCCCCCCTTAAAAGAATTTCGTCCCCGAAATTACTAACTAGGAAGAATGGTCCAATACTCGTTTATTATTTCCCTAAAACCAAACAGTTTCTTACAATTCAATACCTCACCAACTATCTTCTTATAAAGGGCCCATTATTATTCTTATCAACTTCTCAACTCTCTCAGAGTTTCCAAATATTATCACTTGCTCAATCATACAAATCATAATTCAAAATGTTCTCAAAAATTTTCTAACACCCTAAATTTCCGAAAAATTTCGCCAGCGTCTCCTTTGCGCGGCTAGCTCGGTACAACTACAAAATGGCTCTATGGCCTCCCAAATCCAAAACGAAAACAAAAGCCAAGTGTCTCAATTCAAAATCCCAATCAAATTCACACCAATTTTAAATACATACCTTTTTGTCGGGCAATTCAATTTATCATCTTGAATCAAAAACCAATTCTCTATCCCCTTTTTTATAATGCCTGCATATCCTGCTTAGCACTAATATCCAATCACAACATTCCAAAAACATTTTATCGACTTTCTTACAAAATGTCAATTATTTACTCATTCAAATATCAACTTGGAATATATTTGTAATATCAATCTCCAATTAAGAATTGACCATTCCTCTAAAGTTTAGTTTAAGCATTTTATATGCTCCTTATATTTATTTTCATCTTCCACTTTAGTTTATATCTATTTCCATTTAACTTGATTCTTTCAATTTCATACGAATTCAATTTATTTTCAACTCCAAATGTTAAATTTTATTTTTCGTTTATAACTAATCCATGTCATTATTTTAATTAGCTTCATTCACTAACTTATTTCAATTCCTAGTTTGAAATCGTTTTGTCGTTAACAAATTTTTCCCAAAATTTCCAAAAATTTTCTAACTCCCAAAATTTATGAAATTTTTTGGCAGAGTCTCCTTTGTACGGAGGAGCTTTTGCAATTTGACAAAAGAGATAAATATATATACATCGACCCACACGGTCGGAAAAACCAAAAACAGTTCATATTTCTACCCTTGTGTTGTCATTTTGGAATCGGTCCTTTAAACCATTCGATGGCGATTACTTTGGGATTTTTGTACTCTTTGGAGTTCTTTTGAGATTTTCCTTGCCTACACTGGCGTGATGAAATTTGCCTTTTGGCGTATATATATATATTGAGATTTCCTATTGGCGTTATTTATGAGATTTGCCTTTTGGCGTTGTATGAGATTTTTATCTCTTTGTCGACATTTGCCTTATGGCTTATGACGAGATAGCTTTTGCTTATGTTTTTCTTGGAGTTGCCGATATGACGGGTTTGGGAATTACTCTTTTAGGAGTTTACATTTTACTATTTCCTAAACCATTCTTATTGATTTATGATTGCCGATGATACGAGGCATGCTACATTTTAGCGATTCATGAGATTTTGTGTTTTATGCGTATTGAAGCAATAGTGTTTTATCACTTAGTATAACCATATATGCCATACATGTTCTGTATCCTCCATATAACCATAGTTAGCTTTCTTATGGTTTCTTCTTGTTTAAGAAGAATATCACTATGCTCTTATGCTCTATTATTCTACTATCACCTTTTACTGATTCGTTTAGCTAGACTGACCCGTGTATTTTATACTCGGGTCAGACCGAGGTGTTTCAGGTTAGGTACATTTGGACTTAGCCTATTCTGCTTCCACATGGACTATTCTGCTAGCTACTTTTGTTATAGCTTTTTGTGTAGTCCTTTTTGGTTGTAAGTCTGATATGTATATTCTTTCGACTAATCTGTATATTGTGGTTGCTACGCCACTTGACATGTATCATTTGGTATACTCTATGATGTATCTGTATATGTATGTGATGATCTACTGTTCTATGATGTGTTTACATTTGAGTTGTTATATTTTGTTCTGTTAGATCTTATAGCCATTATAGTTTTGTATTAAGTATCTATTGGATATGTCGATCCACCAAAAAAAATGCTGCATTTATCGACGTATACAGTAGATAATTAAGACAAGGCTATAGATGGTCGCTCCTATCCAGCTTTATTCTCCGTATTAACAGACAGTATTACCTTGTAATACTCTTTACTAATATGGGTCTCGGAGTGGGGCGTTACATCAGAGTACACAGATAAACATCACATACTAGGCAGCTATAAACACCTGTCTAGTTATTACATCTCAATACAACTCAGAGACAACACAGAACACACAGCGGAATACTATATATCTAACGCAGAAGCCTACTGCTCCATTTGCTCCTCCATAATTCGTCAAAGCTAACCTGAATCCCTTGACTACTCATAAAAATTTGAGTACCCAAGAGTTTATGAAAAACAAAAATAAACTACGGGTCAGACATGGGTCTGGTGTGAGTAACAGGTTAAAGTTGCTTAACTTTCAAAACTTTTGGAAGGAAAGGTATCACGTAAGACTTCCCAGACATAAACATGGAAAAGTTTTTACCTTACGCTAACCAAAACATTTGATAGGAAATCCAATGATATTATAATAGTGTCTAGGGTTTTCAAATAAATAAGAAATAGCCGAAATTGTTACATCTATTAAATTCCAGCTACTAGCCACAAAAGTGGGTAATACAATCAAAACCATTGGAACTTATTGGATTTTTGGATTCCATACAATGGCAGGGCTACTGGGGTACCGCCCGTCACAGTACGTGGCCTAGATCACCGTACCGAGGAGTACTCCCACTCCCCTGCAACACAAAGCCAGACCCATTCCTTACTGAATAGTTCTGAACAAGACAACCCCGACGGTTGGAGCTCAAAACCGTCCACGCAGCCGAAATATAAAGGGACCTCTAGACAGGGGTAAATCTCGCTCTCCAGTGGGTGCGACCCACGAAGCCTTGCTGCACCTCCCCTGTTTTAGCCATTCCCGGTTGATGAGGCTTGAGGCTACGATTACCTTTATAGGACATATCACTTAGAATGCTCATCGTCCACCTGACGATGTTCTGAAAGCATTCAATCCATACAAGTTTGTTCCGAGTTCGAACGAAACCGAAGGCATTATCTCGTTACACTCATTTTGAAATCACCCTCAGAGTTAACGACGATAACCCTTGCACTCTAATCCACCATCTCGAATCTATAAGTACTATTCCGTCAACTCATTACGGAATCACCCACAGAGTTATACTAACGTATAGCCCTTACACCTCGAGTCTTCACTCGCTCCACTTGGATTCACGGCCTAACGTTATTTGGAATCGATGTGGTTTTCGGATATCCAAATATGGAAACCCGATCCCGGTCTCATCGAAATCCAAAGCGTGTCTTTTAGGTCCAAGTTGTTTTAAAGGTTTAAAACAATTTCATTACAGTATCTATATACACAGATAGATAACACACAGAACAATAATTGATAATCAGCATTATCACATAACAGGAAATCCACATTATCAATATCAAACAGATATTCCATATATCATCATCACAATAGATAATCTATGTTATCATCACAATACAGTCAAACATCCATACCACACAATATCATTTATCTCATTACTGAGATCACAAAGCATCCAAGACAATCAATGTCATCCATTCATACATAAGCATAGATTCACTCATACCACAATATAATTAATTTAAAATGAATTAAATTAACTATCTCTAATTAATTTAAAATGAATTAAATTAATTACTTAATCTATAATTAATTTAAAATAAATTAAATTAATTACGTAACCAAAATAAATCTTGCTTTTACAATCAATTAATCATTTATTATTAATTACCTAAATTAATCACTCTTGATTAATCACCCTTAATTACATTCATGTAATTATCCTTAATTAATTTCATAAATTAATTATTCTCAAACAAACAGTAATTAACCTTTAATTACATCAATTAATTAATTAATCATAATTAGTTACATTAATCCTTAATTAATTACATTAATTAATTACCTTTAATTATTTATTATTGATTAATTAATCTTAATTAATCAACTTTAATTACATCATTAATTAAAATAATTAATGATTCCCTTTTAATTAATTACCTTAAGTAATTAATTACCTTAAGTAATTAATTAACTTAATTACCATATTAAAACAAATTGATTATCCTTAATTAATCTCTTAATTAATCCCTTGATTAATTAATAAGTAATTTAAATCCAAATTACTTCATTTTTAACAATTACTTAACTAAGTAATTTTCCAAATCATTAATTACACAAAGTAATTATTTATAAAACTCAAGTGTTTATAATTAATTAAACATAGTTAATTAAATTAAACAATCTCATTAAACTAAATTAATTACATTAAGTAATTAATTTCTTATTTACTTTATTAAGTAATTATACTCAAACCATTCATAATTGATTATTATTAAATTAATTAATCTAATTAATTATAAAAATTAATTACATTAATTAATTATTTAAATAATCCTTGTTAATGACCATCATTAACCCTTCTCTAATTATTTTATAAAGTAATTAACTGAGATTAATTACAAATTCAATTATCTTTAATCATCTATTAATTAAAGTCTAATTATTTAATTAACTATCCTTGATTAAAGCTTAATTACTTAATTAATAATTCTTTAATCATTAATTAAATAATCCTATTAATGATCTTAATTACAAATTGATTAACCATTAATCAATATTTATTTTTTCCTAATCAATTAATTAATTAAATTAATTAATTATTCCTCAATTACCTTATTACTTAAATTAATTTCAAAACATTAATTCTTAACTTAATTTTAAGTTAAAGCATTCCTTAATTATGTTTTTAAAAAAAAACAAATTTATTTTAAACAAGGTACTTTTGAACTTGCTTCCGAATTTCATTTTAAATACAAGTTTTAAAATGAAAATAATTTAAACTTATCAAAGTTAAACAATTTATAACTTTTAACCTTTCAATAACTTCAATTTATATTTAGTTTAAATCTTTCAACTTCAGGTTTTCTTTCAATTTCAAAAACTGAAATACCAAGTCCACTTTGATTCCAGATTTAAACTTAAGATTCAAATTAGCTTTGAATCCAGATTTAAATTTAAATTTGAAACTCTGTTTAAACCTTAAACTTCAGATTTTAAAACATTTTATAAAATACTTTAACAAATTCAAAGTTATTAAAAACCTTCTATTTTTATAAAACTTATATATTTTTAAATCTTGTAATTCAAACTCATTTTGAATTAAGATTTTAAACTTATTTTAAAACTTTGTTTAAAACTTGCTCTATACTTTTTAAATCCAGTTTAAAATTTAAAAAATTAAATACTTTCAGGTTTGTAGAACAATTTTTGATAAAACAAGTTCAGTTTTATTAAAACCTGTAAAAAATTTCTTTTCCTTTAAAATTTATTTTATTTAAACTGGGATGTTAAATTAACTTGAATTCAAATAAATTCAAACTTGAATTCAAATATGTTTTAAATTTTCTTAATCATTAAAAGATTCAGGGTTTACAAATTTTTAAACCCAGAAGTTACAGGTTTATAAACCCTGTAAAACAGAAACCCCCACAAATTACTTCGAGTTTGCAACACCACATCCCCGAGTCAAACACACTACTGCTTCGGGCAACTCACCATAATTACTCGAGCAAACCAACATAGGCCAACCCACAAAACAATTTCCCCTGAATTCAACTGTACGGTGCACGTGCACCGTGGCTCCGTCCATCACCGGCCATCCTCCAACACCTCATCTCAACAGAGACAATCACCAAACTCGAACACTAACTCCAGTATCCACCACAGTAGCTCAAATCACAATTGAGCTATACACCCAAGCCTGGAAACAGCAAACCAAGATTTCCCAAAACCTGTCAACGCCTATATCTCGCCGCTCCGACCACCTGAGAGTCGACCCCTCCGGCCTCGACTTCATCCACGACCAAACTATCGAAACCCAAAATATCTCAACGCTCGATCAATTGTAGTCACCGCAATGATCGATTGTAGTGTAATAGTAAAAACTAGGGTTCTAAAAGGAAAACCACCACCGCTACTTCTCTGATGAATACGATCACCATCCACTATTTTTCTAAGCAACTCCTAACTCTCCTCCATCAACATGAATAATCTCAAGGCCTCAAAATACACATATCACCAGAGAAACCAAATAGTTTATATTCAGTTCAAAACAAAACTGCTCCTTCATTACTTTTCTAAAAACAACGATTCTTGATTTAAAAATCATGTTATAGCTAATTCTTTGGATTTATAATGCTGAATTACTGAATTTACTTGCTTGGATTTTTGGTTAAAATTAATATGAAGTGCTATGTTTTTTATGTTTCCTGTTAAATCTTATTTCCAGAGGCAACGGACTCTGTTTAGTTTGATTTAAAAAATTTCTAATCTATGATTAGCAACTTCTTTGGTTTTAAAAAAACAGAAGTATCACCATTTAAATCAAGTGTTGAGTTTTTTAAATGGAAAAATGGATCTGTGAACAAACAGAGCACATAACAGCATGAACAAACATATTTACAACAGATTTTATAAATACACAACAATACTTTTTTCTATCAAAACATTTTAGCATGCAACCTAAATAAAATTTTAGATTTTAGAGTTACTCACCTTTTTGTTGAATGCAGACCCCTGATGTTCTTTATTAATTTGCAGAAAACACGAAGAAGCAGACTTGACCCTCTGTTGTACTTCAAGTTGAATTTGATATGCAGTTTGCTAAATCCTCAAATACATGCAGATGTGTAAGATGCTGTAGCTAATTCCCCCAAATACATGCAGATGCTTTCATTACTCCCAGGTTTGAAACAGAGTGCAGAAAGAACAATGCAGGCTCTTCATTTTGATTTTTTTTTTAGGCAATGCAGGTTAAATATGGTTTTGGATATGCGGATATTGGATTTGAGGGAATGCAAATTTGAGAGATTTAGTTTTGATGAGGAGTTTCAGGGATTTGCATTTGAACAAGTTTTAGATTTTGCAGATTTGTATATGCAGATTTATGATTGTGGATTGTTAATATGAAAATGATTCAGATTTTAAAGGTTTGAAGACTTTTCTTTGATGAAGGAAAATAAAAAATGAAATATGAATGAAGATGTAATCTTAACTAATGTATATTTCAGATTTACTAAAAGAAAAATAAAAACAAAAATTAACACCTGTCAAATGGTTATGCTAATTTTTAGACACATGTCAATTTGAATGCATATGAATCTAACACTTGTTTTCTTTAAGATAATTAGTATTCATTTACAAGCTAATGCATGTATTAGCTTAGTTTCAATTTGTTAATTTAAATTTGAATATGTGTATAAATTATAAAAGAAATAAAAACAAATTATGTTTATAAATGAACTTATACATATTAAAAATTAAAACAATTAAAATTTTATACTTTTGAACTTAAATTCAAACTAAATTCAAAACCAAACAATTTCAAATCAAGTTATAAATATAAATTCAATTTGAAATAAAAATTACAAATTCTATTCAAAACTTATTTTAAAAGTTATTACAATATCAATATTATTTTTATAACCCTCTTATTATTAAATTAAAACCATTTTACAAGAAATTATACTTTTATTAATAAAATATTTATTTTATTAAGTCATAAAACCATTTGTTGAATTTATTCTAAATTTAAAACTCAGTCTAATTTAATTTTAAACATTTAGATATTTTCTTATCAATTTTAAAATCATATATTTATTTATGAAATAAATATTAAAACTCAATACCAATTTAAAACAAAATTTTCCAAATCAAAATGTATATATATTAGAATTTTAAAACATGATTCAATAATTAAATTTAAACCAAAATCATCTATTCAACTTTGAAAAGCTTAAATATTAAATAAAACAAATTTTCCAAATTACTATAAATAATAAACTTAGAAAAATATGCTTTATTTATTAAAAATTAAACAAAACCAATCTATTTAAAATATAAACTATATATTTATATTGTAGATAGAAATCGATTTATTTTATTTTAAAAGATAAAATAACCAATTTAAATATTTATTGAAGAAGATTACAAATTTATCTGAATAATTATTAACAAATTATCAATATCAATTTAATTTTTATACAGATTATTAAATTGATATTGTTAAAAATTCCGGGATATTACAATCCTTCCCCCTTAAAAGAATTTCGTCCTCGAAATTTAAAACAAAGGTAATTTAATAATCTTATTAAATTTAAATTTAAAAACACAAGCATATATCAAACATATGCTAACAAACAAAAACAACCAATCAAACAATTCTAATTATGCAGACAAATTCTGGATAAAATTTTATCGCGTTTTCCTCAAGTATATATATATATATATATATATATATATATATATATATATATATATATATATATATATATATATATATATATATTCCGGGATACTCGCTCTAGAGAATCCAAACAATCAATACTATGAAGCTACAAAGCTCCTATACAACTATATCTATAACACTAGACAAGATATCAGACTACAGACGAGTCTGACTCAACAACCAAAACTCCAGAACTGCTGGTTCCACAACCAGAGATAGATCACACACGTACTCCCTCAGAGATACGTGAAACCCATCGAATCCCAGTTATCCAAACTGGCAATTCAATCCTGTAGATCAATCACTTATTCTCCAAGATCACAGAAAAGATCCAAAACACTTCAGAGCTAGCTTCACAGACTTACCCAAACTTATAGCTCACTTGATCGGAGAAAACTTATCCAAAATTAAATCTCCAACTCAGAATCCAAAATTCCTTCGACTCTTATCCACAAAATCTCTTCAGACAATCCTGGGCTGTCTACAATCTTACTAATCAGCTCAACCTTGCTCATACTTCTAGAAACAAACTAGACCAATCAACTCAACAAAATGATCTCCTCAAGATCAACCAAAACCAACAACTGAAATTCAACTTCTCAACATCAGAAGACAAAAACTTCTTCTGTTCGAAAAGAAAAGCAGATGCACCTCCAAACTGCTTCCGCTGCACAACTCTGATCCGACATAGAAGAGAATACTGAAGAAGAATACAAGCACAAACAGGACAACACACCGCAGAGATATGTTTCAACAAATCCATAAAAATCATTCAGAAGTTCCTCCAAAACTCCGAGCTGCTACACCAACTCCATCTCCTGAAACCATTCTACTATTGAACCTCCCGTACCACTCCTGGAATTCCAGTCGATAAGAAAAGCTCAATCTCCAGATGCGAACCAAACTCTGACTCCCTGAAGACATCCAGAAAAATTCAGATAACCCAAGAGATCATTTAAACAATCGCAAGTCACTTTTGCGATTCACCCAACCAAATCCAAAGAAAACTGTTCTTCCTTAACCAAATAGAACAGCTTAAACTTAACTAGCGAACCCATCGAAGAAACGGGTCCACTCAACTGCTTCTGAACTCTACTTCATAAAAACTGTTAAGCCAGTAGATCTCTTCCCAACACCGAGAACACTCCAAACTGCATTGGTGTCACAGATACCAAAGAATTCCAAAACAAAGCTCTTTGAGAAACTCGGACCTCAAAGCAAACAGAAACACCAACTGAACACAGCCACAACATCGAAGCAGACTCACTTATTTAATTTGTTCCAAAGAAATCATCTTCGGGAATATCCATAGTCACTGCGTCTCATCACGCAGCTACTACTCCCTAAGGTATCAAAATACCATCACTTGCTTCTGCTCAATCAACAGATCCAAATTCTACTCATTCAACTTCAAAGAATTCACTCCGAACCTTAACAGGTTTCCTTCAGAGATCAATGAAATCCTTCATCACTACAAAACTCACTCGAGACGGTATTAGGTCTACAGTCTCGACAAAACACCTCCAACCTCAAACATTCAAACTCCAACCAATGGTAGTCGTGTTACACACACTACTACCCATCTACCTTATAACTTGTACTGGAAAACCTGAACAGGTAACCCAACAGATAGGTAGAGTAAATATATATATATATATATATATATATAGTAATATATAAAAATTACAAATACGCTCTCTCAAGATAAACACCACTACAGAGCCTAGGTATTTACTCAACCTAATGCTCCGATACCAAGTGCGACGACCCGACTTTCCACTCCCGGAAAATCGCATCATCTTGAAGAAAGAAAGGGATATAAAAGAGAATAGAAAGAAGAGAAGAAAGAAACAACATCAGAATCTAACAAAGGAACGAATAAACTATATTAATAACATAAATATTACATAGTTTACAACCATATCAGAGTACACAGATAAACATCACATACTAGACAGTTATAAACACCTGTCTAGTTATTACATCTCAATACAACTCAGAGTCAACACAGAACACACAGCGGAATACTATATATCTAACGCAGAAGCCTCCTGCTCCATTTGCTCCTCCATAATTCGTCAAAGCTAACCTGAATCCTAACCTGAATCCCTTGACTACTCATAAAAATTTGAGTACCCAAGAGTTTATGAAAAACAAAAACAAACTCCGGGTCAGACATGGGTCTGGTGTGAGTAACAGGTTAAAGTTGCTTAACTTTCAAAACTTTTGGAAAGAAAGGTATCACGTAAGACTTCCCACACATAAACATGGAAAAGTTTTTACCTTACGCTAACCAAAACATTTGATATGAAATCCGATGATATTATAATTGTGTCTAGGGTTTTCAAATAAATAAGAAATAGCCGAAATTGTTAAATCTATTAAATCCAGCTACTAGTCACAAAAGTGGGTAATACAATCAAAACCGTTGGCACTTATTGGATTTTTGGATTCCATACAATGGCAGGGATACTGGGCTACCGCCCGTCACAGTACGTGGCCTAGATCACCGTACCGAGGAGTACTCCCACTCCCCTACAACACAAAGCCGAACCCGTTCCTTACTGAATAGTTCCGAACAAGACAACCCCGACGGTTAGAGCTCAAAACCGTCCACGCAGCCGAAATATAAAGGGACCTCTAGACAGGGGTAAATCTCGCTCTCCGGTGGGTGCGATCCACGAAGCCTTGCTGCACCTCCCCTGTTTTAGCCATTCCCGGTTGATGAGGCTTGAGGCTACGATTACCTTTATAGGACATATCACTTAGAATGCTCATCGTCCACCTGACGATGTTCTGAAAGCATTCAATCCATACAAGTTCATTCCGGGTTCGAACGAAACCGAAGGCATTGTCTCGTTACACTCATTTTGGAATCACCCTCAGAGTTAACGACGATAACCCTTGCACTCTAATGCACCATCTCGAATCTATAAGTACTATTCCGTCAACTCATTACGAAATCACCCACAGAGTTATACTGACCTATATCCCTTATACCTCGAGTCTTCACTCGCTCCACTTGGATTCATGACCTAACGTTATTTGGAATCGATGTGGTTTTCGGATATCCAAATATGGAAACCCGATCCCGGTCTCATCGAAATCCAAAGCGTGTCTTTTAGGTCCAAGTTGTTATAAAGGTTCAAAACAATTTCATTACAGTATCCATATACACAGATAGATAACACACAGAACAATAATTGATAATCAGCATTATCACATAACAGGAAATCCACATTATCAATATCAAACAGATATTCCATATATCATCATCACAATAGATAACCTATGTTGTAATCACAATACAGTCAAACATCCATACGCCACAATATCATTTATCACATTACTGAGATCACAAAGCATCCAAGACAATCAATGCTATCCATTCATACATAAGCAAAGATTCACTCAAACCACATTATAATTAATTTAAAATGAATTAAATTAACTATCCCTAATTAATTTAAAATGAATTAAATTAATTACTTAATCTATAATTAATTTAAAATAAATTAAATTAATTACTTAACCAAAATAAATCTTGCTTTTACAATCAATTAATCATTTATTATTAATTACCTAAATTAATCACTCTTGATTAATCACCCTTACTTACATTCATGTAATTATCCTTAATTAATTTCACAAATTAATTATTCTCAAACAAATAGTAATTAACCTTTAATTACTTCAAATAATTAATTAATCATAATTAATTACAATAATCCTTAATTAATTACATTAATTAATTAGCTTCAATTATTTATTATTGATTAATTAATCTTAATTAATCAACTTTAATTACATCATTAATTGAAATAATTAATGATTCCCTTTTAATTAATTACCTTAAGTAATTAATTAACTTAATCGCCATATTAAAACAAATTGATTATCCTTAATTAATCTCTTAATTAATCCCTTGATTAATTAATAAGTAATTTAAATCCAAATTACTTCATTTTTAAAAATTACTTAACTAAGTAATTTTCCAAATCATTAATTACACAAAGCAATTATTTATAAAACTCAAGTGTTTATAATTAATTAAACTTAATTAATTAAATTAAACAAGCTCATTAAACTAAATTAATTACATTAAGTAATTAATTTCTTATTTACTTTATTAAGTAATTATACTCGAACCATTCATAATTGGTTATTATTAAATTAATTAATCTAATTAATTATAAAAGTTAATTACATTAATTAATTATTTAAATAATCCTGATTAATGACCATCATTAACCCTTCTCTAATTATTTTATAAAGTAATTAACTGAGATTAATTACAAATTCAATTATCTTTAATCATCCATTAATTAAAGTCTAATTATTTAATTAATTATCCTTGATTAAAGCTTAATTACTTAATTAATAATTCTTTAATCATTAATTAAATAATCCTATTAATGATCTTAATTACAAATTAATTAACCATTAATCAATATTTATTTTTCCCTAATCAATCAATTAATTATTCCTCAATTACCTTAGTACTTAAATTAATTTCAAAACATTAATTCTTAACTTAATTTTAAGTTAAAGCATTCCTTAATTATGTTTTTAAAAAAAAACAAATTTATTTTAAACAAGGTACTATTGAACTTGCTTCCAAATTTCATTTTAAATACAAGTTTTAAAATGAAAATAATATAAACTTATCATAGTTAAACAATTTATAACTTTTAGCCTTTCAATAACTTCAATTTATATTTAGTTTAAATCTTTCAACTTCAAGTTTTCTTTCAATTTCAAAAACTGAAGTACATATTCCACTTTGATTCCAGATTTAAACTTAAGATTCAAATTAGCTTTGAATCCAGATTTAAATTTAAATTTGAAACTCTGTTTAAACCTTAAACTTTAGATTTTAAAACATTTTATAAAATACTTTAACAAATTCAAAGTTGTTAAAAACCTTCTATATTTATAAAACCTATATATTTTTAAATATTATAATTCAAACTCATTTTGAATTAAGATTTTAAACTTATTTTAAAACTTTGTTTAAAACTTGCTTTATATTTTTTAAATCCAGTTTAAAATTTAAAAACTTAAATACTTTCAGGTTTGTAGAACAATTTTTGATAAAACAAGTTCAGGTTTATTAAAACCTGTAAAAAAATTCTTTTCCTTTAAACTTTATTTTATTTAAACTGGGATGTTAAATTAACTTGAATTCAAATAAATTCAAACTTGAATTCAAATATGTTTTAAATTTTCTTAATCATTAAAAGATCCAGGGTTTACAAATTTTTAAACCCAGAAGTTACAGGTTTATAAAACCTGTAAAACAAAAACCCCCACAAATTACTTCGAGTTTGCAACACCACATCCCTGAGTCAAACACACTACTGCTTCGGGCAACTCACCATAATTACTCGAGCAAACCAACATAGGCCAACCCACAAAACAATTTCCCCTGAATTCAACTGCACGGTGCACGTGCACCGTGGCTCCGGCCATCACCGGCCATCCTCCAACACCTAATCTCAACAGAGACAATCACTAAACTCGAAAACGAACTCCAGTATCCACCACAGTAGCTCAAATCACAATTGAGCTATACACCCAAGCCTGGAAATAGAAAACCAAGATTTCCCAAAACCTGTCAACGCCTATATCTCGCTGCTCCGACCACCTGAGAGTCGACCCCCCCGGCCTCGACTTCATCCACGATCAAACTATCGAAACACAAAATATCTCAACGCTCGATCAATTGTAGTCATCGCAATGATCGATTCTAGTGTAACAGTAAAAACTAGGGTTGTAAAAGGAAAACCACCACCGCTACTTCTCTGATGAATACCATCACCATCCACTATTTTTCTATGCAACTCCTAACTCTCCTCCATCAACATGAGTAATCTCAAGGCCTCAAAATACACATATCACCAGAGAAACCAAATAGTTTATATTCAGTTCAAAACAAAATGCTCCTTCATTACTTTTCTAAAAACAATGATTCTTGATTTAAAAATCATGTTATAGCTAATTCTTTGGATTTATAATGCTGAATTACTAAATTTACTTGCTTGGATTTGTGGTTAAAATTAATATGCAATGCTATTTTTTTTATGTTTCCTGTTAAATCTTATTTCCAGAGGCAACAGACTCCGTTTAATTTGATTTAAAAATTTTCTAATCTATGATAAGAAACTTCTTTGGTTTTAAAAAAATAGAACTATCACCATTTAAATCAAGTGTTGAGGTTTTTAAATGGAAAAAAGGATCTGTGAACAAACAGAGCACATAACAGCATGCACAAACATATTTACAACAGACTTTATAAATACACAACAATACTTATTTCTATCAAAACATTTTAGCATGCAACCTAAATAAAATTCTAGATTTTAGAGTTACTCACCTTTTTATTGAATGCAGACCCCTGATGTTCTTTATGAATTTGCAGTAAACATGAAGAAGCAGACTTGACCCTCTGTTGTACTTCAAGTTGAATTTGATATGCAGTTTGCTAACTCCTCAAATACATGAAGATGTGAAAGATGCTGTAGCTAATTCCCCCAAATACATGCAGATGCTTTCATTACTCCCAGGTTTGAAACAGAGTGCAGAAAGAACAATGTAGGCTCTTCATATATATTTTTTTTTTAGGCAATGCAGGTTAAATATGGTTTTGGATATGCAGATGTTGGATTTGAGGGAATGCAAATTTGAGAGATTTAGTTTGATGAGGAGTTTCAGGGATTTGCATTTGAACAAGTTTTAGATTTTGCAGATTTGTATATGCAGATTTATGATTGTGGATTGTTAATATGAAAATGATTCAGATTTTAAAGGTTTGAAGACTTTTCTTTGATGAAGGAAAATTAAAAATGAAATATGAATGAAGATGTAATGTTAAGTAATGTATATTTCAGATTTACTAAAAGAAAAATAAAAACAAAAATTAACACTTGTCAAATGGTTATGCTGATTTTTAAACACATGTCAATTTGAATGCATATGAATCTAACACTTATTTTCTTTAAGATAATTAGTATTCATTTACAAGCTAATGCATGTATTAGCTTAGTTTCAATTTGTTAATTTAAATTTGAATATGTGTATAAATTATAAGAGAAATAAAAACAAATTATGTTTATAAATGAACTTATACATATTAAAAATTAAAACAATTAAAATTTTATACTTTTGAACTTAAATTCAAACTAAATTCAAAATCAAACAATTTCAAATCAAGTTATAGATATAAATTCAATTTGAAATAAAAATTACAAATTCTATTCAAAACTTATTTTAAAAGTTATTACAATATCAATATTATTTTTATAACTCTCTTATTATTAAATTAAAATCATTTTACAAGAAATTATACTTTATTAATAAAATATCTATTTTATTAAGTCATAAAACCATTTGTTGAATTTATTCTAAATTTAAAACTCAGTCTAATTTAATTTTAAACATTTAAATATTTTCTTATCAATTTTAAAATCATATATTTATTTATGAAATAAATATTAAAACTCAATACCAATTTAAAACAAAATTTTCCAAATCAAAATGTATACATATTAGAATTTTAAAATATGATTCAATAATTAAATTTAAACCAAAATCATTTATTAAACTTTGAAAAGCTTAAATATTAAATAAAACAAAATTTCCAAATTACTATAAATAATAAACTTAGAAAAATATGCTTTATTTATTAAAAATTAAACAAAACCAATCTATTTAAAATATAAACTATATATTTATATTGTAGATAGAAATCAATTTATATTATTTTAAAAGATAAAATAACCAATTTAAATATTTATTGAAGAAGATTACCAAATTTATTTGAATAATTATTAACAAATTATCAATATCAATTTAATTTTTATACAGATTATTAAATTGATATTGTTAAAATTTTTGGGATATTACACTTAAATTCCAATGAATGGTGTATGTCAAATATTAATTATAATAACTACAACGTTCCTATTGCACGTTAATTTTGCATGTAAAATGTTAATAGGTATTTCTAGAAAAAGAACATGTCAAATCCATCATAAAATTAAGTATACATTAAAATCTAAAACATTTGACATGTTCTCCTATGATATAATCTCAAGTCCAACCCTTTATTCTATAGTGCTTGAAACAAAGGAATTGATTAATTAAACCCAATGTAACAGCCCTAGTTTTAGCTATTTATTTTATTTTAATTATTTAACTTTGAAATATATTTTATATAAATTGTGTTTATCAAAATAGTTAATTATTTTATTTGGAGATATATTTTATAAAATTTGTATATGTCAATAAAATTAAATAATAACTGTGAAAATTTAAGCTATTTTTGAACTGTTAAATTTCGCGTTTAAAGGACGCGTCAATTATAGGGTATAAGTGACGTAATAAAACGTGTGTTTTTAAAATGTTATTTTTATGAAAATTTTTGATGTTTTGGACTGCGTCTGTTTAGCGTAGTGTAAAAATCATGTTTTCGTAAAATTTTGGAGAAAAATATCAGTCAGAGATTTTATAACAAACGTTACGTTGCATTAACTGACAGTCTGATTTTAAATAAATTTGTATACGTTTTTCTAAGCTTTGCATAAATTCTTGCCATTCCATTTATTGTTTTCAAACTAAAATCAAATAAATAAAATGAAGTAAAAACTTAACATGGAAGTAACGTGTGAGACAAAAATCCAAGGAGAAATTTGTACATGCCTAAATTGATACGATACATATCAACTCTTTCGTTCATCCTCTGATGTATACTTACCTTTATTTCTCCCCATATCAACGTATGCCTTAATTAAACCTTTTGTAAATCAAAACTGAATTGAATATGAGTTTGCCTTTCCTTTTCTCAGAAATAAAATCATGCATTGATAACTTCCCTTGTTTATTTCTTCAATCACGTTTAAGCATTTATTCAAAGAGAAAACTGAAGCAAATCTCTCGGCCTTCCAGTAAATTCAAAAACTTATAATTTTTGCAAACTGAACTAAAAAAAAAGAACATAAAGTTACGTACAAACTTTATATCCAGGCTTATATCACGCAACTTTTCATTTTGTACGTTTCTTTTTAAAAAGTTTTGCATTAAGTCTGGCCAGTTTGTTTATTAAATCAAACATAGGAGAATCAAAGCATGCTGAAATCACGCATGCATATTTACATATTTTCAAACTTTATATGTTGTGTAACTGCCTAAATCTTATATCACGTAAACATATTTATAACTTTTGTAACTGAAAGCTTTAAATCTCTACAGCTTCCTCTTTTTCCCCTGTGTTTTTGCCTATGATCTAGTATGGTATCTGCGAACGTCCAAATACATTTGTAAACATATTTAATACAAATCAAAATTTATGTAAATATAAATGAATCATCACACACGTATTCATATTTACATATTTATATATATAAAACTGATACTTTAAACCATTTAAGCTGCTTGCCCTTTTCTCCCCATTTGTCCATTTGATTCCGCCTCAAACAAATCCTTTTATCTGCAAATCATCAATCTAAAATCACGCCTACATTAAATAGTATAAGATTTTGAAATCAAAGCTTCTCATAAAAATTGCAGTTATCGCATGCATTAAATCTAGATTTCAATTGGCAGTTTTAAATCACGCATTCATACTTAACCTTGCCTATCTTTTCAACTTCTCAATTCCCATGTATATCTCTCTATTTCACCTTTATTGTGCAATAAATAAATAAATAAATAAATAAAATTTTCCGTTCCTAATCACACATATAATTCAAGCAAAGTATCCTGGAAGGAAATTACACAGTCCATATTCATCAAATCTGGAAATTTATAAGGCACGCATGCTTTTGAAAAAAAATTCTTATAACGTGCAAATATTTATATTTGGAAGATATATCACGCATGCATTAAAACTGGAAATGAATCACGCAACCTACAGTTAAAACAAATCTATATGTATTTGCTTGAATCACTAGTTGTATCAGCACCTCTGCCGTTTCTTAAGACCAAGGGAATATTGCATTGTATCACTATTTGCCGTTTGTTTGCCTATAAATCAATGTATAAACTAAATCACGTATAAGCATTTATCATATAGAAACTGATGTTTTCATTCCCATTTATCTCTCCTTTAATTCATACGAAGATTTAAAGCAAATATTTACCAAATCAATGCTTGAAATGTGAACGTATTCCCTGACATCTTGTATAATTGATAACTATTGATTTATCTCCTCTGATTTAGCTCGTCAGTTATATTCAAAGCCCTATATATTTATCCCATTGCTTTAATCACGTGAGTAAACAATTAACATAAGAAACTGATGCATTCAATCAATTGTGTATAACTGGCAGCAGATTTGATTTCTCTTCCTCTTAATATTGAAACCTTTATTTCTTTGAAACTGAAAGGAGAAATCACGCATATATGCAAAACGTTCAGATTTCAAAGCAATGCTCCGTTTCTATTCTTGCCATTTTCCCCATAAATCTCTGCAACTACTTCAAAGCATGTTTGCTTTAACCATGCAACTGTTTAATTGGAACATATTGTGAAATCAAAATATATTCATAATGAGCAGTTTAAAATCACACATATCATCTGGAAAGAAAAAAATATAAATCAAGCATCCTTCAAATGCGCATCAGTTCAAATTTATGTGCCTTGCCGTTTTATCATTTAATCACACATCACATAAATTTGAAGTTATAACAATGTATACCTGCCAAGATACCAGTTCTCTGGTATGAGCTCAAATCACGCAGGAAATTAATCTGGCATTAAATTATCATCAAGCTTTATACGTTGTGAAACTCTTGGCTTCCCCTGTATATTTCGAAGATTTATCCTTTTGCAAACTGATCAGTAAATCACGCTCATAACGTTCTAACAGAGGAGTGGTAGGAGAGATCAACGCTTACATTAATACTCGTACGTTTCATATCTGACTATTTCGCAAAATCCATCTATATATACTTTGCTTTATCTTCTTTAGTTTCATTCTCTCTTGTCTGTTCTTCTCGGGCTCGAACTCTTATCAGGTGAATGGTCTATGTCATTTTCTTTTCTTTGTTCAGATATTTCCTCTTCCTCGAAAATTTTGTTTTATCTCTGCCTTGCTCGGCCACACTACCATTTATCCACTTTGTTTTCTCTAAGAATCTTATCATATGCCTTGAACAACATATGGATCTGGGTTTATAGAGTTTTCTTTTTTTTTCTTTTTTTTTTTGTATACATAATTAAGTCAGAGGTACTAACTTTATAGAACTGAGAGGTTACTTTGAAAAAAATTTTTACATATGTAAAACCAAGTTCTATCAAACATCTCATTAACCTGAGTTTTCTTTTGATTTCAAAATCATGGGTTCGACTAGGGGTATAATAAGGAATTTGCTCATTTTTCTCCTTTCAGACAAACTGTATTTGTAAACTTAGACCAGGTTTGGGTTCTAGTTTGGGTAAGTCATTGCAAAAGAGGATAGAAGAAGAAAAGAGCATAGAGGCATATATGAGTGAATTAAGAAAAACGTAGTTGAGTGGTAGTCTGCATTTATAAAATTCATAGGCTGTGCATATCTGTGTATCACACGGTGCACGAATGGATCAGTAAAAACTTGCTTTGGATATGATGACCAAGCCTTGTGAGTGAATTCATCTAACCTGAGTGTTTAGTAAAAGGCTGGAGTTTGGGGATGCTAGTAATAGTTGAAGAATAGGATGAGGTGTGTCTGTACAGTTTTTAAGCCTGGAAAGTTTAGATTGAAGATGGATGAAGTCATAAAGCAATGATGCAAATTAAGTTTAAAATGTAAGATAGTAGCTGGATTTGAAAAAGTGACTCTAAGTTTGAGGAAAATTTAAGCAACAACATTTTCATAATACATAGGAATGCAAGTGTGCACGTGTATGCGTATTCAACATTTTGCCGTTTTTGTTTTAGGAAATTTTGTCGTAATTTTTGTGTTAGCACGGTTCACGTTTGGGTATATTTAGGTCACATTATACGGTGGAGTGGTCGAGCAAGTCAAAACAATTTCCGTTCTATTTTAATCCTTTCTTGACCATACATTCTAAAGTCGCGTTTCAAAATATTTGAATTTGTTCTAGATTTGAATCTAGGCGACATCAGAAGAAATTTGATCGTTATTTTCTGTCGGTCTTTACCGGTGAATCGTCGTTTTGAATTCAAATTTTCTGCAACTTTCAGGTGAGTATTTCTCACCAGACATACGTATTTATATTTCGTAAATTATTGCAAGTGTATGTGTAAAATTTTATGTCACTATTATCTGTCTGTAGTATAATATAAAATGATGAACCCCATTTAAATTGACACCTCATCAGTTATTATCTGTTGTATTATATCTACAGTTATATTATGTTATTGTTTATTTACTGCTTAAATCACACTGCAAGTTCCCTGTTATACGTAGATTGTTATGGGCTGAAATGATAGGCCTAAATGATTATTATTGTTAAATTATGCTGTTAACTGTTAAACTGTTAAACTTGGGATTGCGGGTTTGAAATGATAGGACCCGGGATATTTGTAAACTACGGATTGAAATGATATAAATCCGTACCACTTGACCTAGGCTAGAAAACTATATACAGGCCCGTGGTCCTTATAATATTTTCTGAAATATTTAAAATTATTTTGGAAGTTAAATATTTGATTTATATCTTTAAAGGAATTTATATTGATTTTTAATAAGTTATAAATAAAGAAATAAATAAATATTTGAATAAATTTATGGAATATAACTTATTTGGTAAATCGGGATTTTGAAAGAATAAGATTTCAGTTAATAAATGAATAAATAAATAGGTTATATTTGGAAATATTTATCAAGTTAAACAATCTATTACAGCATTTAAATGCTGTCTTTTGAAATTTGACTAGTTTTACCCATAACTTTAGGTAGCATTTCCTAAGTGCTATGGAATCTAGAATTTGATTGCTCTAAAATTTATGGAATTTGATAAATTTTATTTACCTTAAGTTTTGGAAAAACTTAAGACATAATATTTATAACTGTATTTTCCTAAATAAATTAAAGATAAATATTCTGGTATTAAGTAAATTTTGGGAAAAATTTAATGGTTAAAATTTGGAGTTTTATTTATGGAAATTATGGGAATATTCAAGACTAAAAATATAAAACATTGATTTGTGAAAGAATAAAACCCAAACTAAGTTTTGAATAGTAAATACTCCAATTGGATATATATAAAAATTGAAATGGTTTTGGGAACATAAAGGGATATTTAAATTATGGTTAAACTTTAAATAAAGAAATATATTTGTGAAGCTATGTAAATTATCTTCTTTACAAAGTAACCATAAAGTTAACCCATTTATATATATACCGTTGAATGTCCAAACCATTGTGTTTGGGAGTTATGGATTTAAGTAAAGTTTCCAAAACATTATCCTTTGAAGATATAATTCAAATATTTGGTCTCCAGATATTATAAACAGTATGGTTTTGGAAAGAATTATATTTGAATATAACGATATCCTATTGTTTTGGGTTTTAAAATGATATCGTATCTATAGTTTTGAAATGGAAATGTTTATTCTGATTTAAAGTATAAACTGTTTTTAAATAACCACGGGTTATAATAACGTTTGGTTGGCAAAGAGACCGGGATCGGATATGGGCATACTCTCTGTCGATACCGAAAACCACTTTGACTAACCGTGTACGCGGTGGAGATTCCAGAATGAAGTAGGATGGTGGTGACGGTTTCTTGAAAGGTATATACGTGGACCCGACTCCCGTGAGTCGGCTTAAGGTGGCTAAAACAGGAGCGATCGACGGATTAATGAGGTAGCTCCTCTGATCGAACACACTTCTTCGGTTGCCATTCTATTACTCTTGTGATTGTTTGGTGCGCGCACCTTTGATTTGGGAGTGTTGTTCGAGGTGGGCGGTTGCTGCGGCTTCGCGTTACCATCGGTCCGGAAGCGTAATTGGTATATCTACCCTGGCATTGCCTAGTTGTGCCGTGTCACCTACCATATCGAGCCTTGTACGAGTTTGGATTTCTCCCGTAGCCCGTGTGGTATCCTCTGGTGGCTTCCCGATCAGGAGGGGCTATGATATTGGATGGACTACTGGGACTATTACGTGTTAAGGGCTATATGGGTAACCCCTTAATGCTAAGAAAAAAGTATGTTTATTTTATAAATAGACACTATTATAATAGCGCAATATATTACATAGTAAATAGTTTGACGGATCCTTAGAGGATGGGCGGTCCCAAGCATCCTTTAAGTTACTTGCTCTATATTACAGTACACTTGATTTAGCTTACATCATATAAGTATGTATGTCCTGACTCGAGTGTTTGTTTTATTTTACGCTCGGGTCAGCCTGAGTTGCAGCTTCAGTTTCTTCTCCGTAGCTAGGACACTCAATAGATCATTCGTGCTATTGGAAGTTGTTTCAGCCTTTATCCTTTCTGGAATTCAAGACTTTGAAGACTCTCTATCTGTGTATGTTAAAATTTGTATTGAGGATTATAGACAATGTAAGTTCTGTTTTGTTAAAGATGTATCAGTGGCTTCATGAACCACTAAATTTTAATTTCCGCTGCGAGATTCTGATATCTGTGTATGTGATTCTGTGATTTATTTACTGTATATTCTGAGTTTGCTAAATTTATTCTACAACGCAGTATTTTGAACAATTCAAGTCCGACATGTGCGGATGCGAATGGTTGAAAATATTGGGTCGTTACATTTGGTATCAGAGCTTTGGCTCTAGGCAAACTTAGAATGTATGGTAAATTGATTTATAGAATCACCTTCATTCGAGCTTGAACCTCTTCCTTTTCGAATTTGGAACATTCCCTGTGGTTCCAAAGTTCATCCGTGTCCCTCACTTTCATCTACTTTAGATTCTGGAGTGTCCCATAACTCCACTTCGGATGATCTTTATAGTAAATTGGCGGTCTCGCCATTATTCTAATAAAGGGGCGAAACTCCTTTACCATTAACATTGATTCACCAGAGATTTATATTTATCCTCGGTTTATATGCCAGTATCTTTGGTTATTCCGAACTCTATCTCTTCGGATCAAAAATATATTTACCCAATCATATCGATCCGACTCTTCAAGTCACGGTTGACCAGGTCAAGGTTGTCCGCGATTTATATAGACTTACCCAGTTCCTTATTCTGTTATTTAATCATTGGACCTTCTGATTTTAACTAGCTTGGATTCTATTTGATTTGAGTTCATCAAATTTGAATTTCTATCCTTGTTTTGGAAATAGACATGTCTTGAAAAATGGATAATTATGATTAAGATGTATTTTAATATCACTAAAATTTGATAATTGAGAATTTGGTTTTCAAATGGAAATTTCAAGTGTAACTTATTAAAGGAATATCTTAATTATAAAATAGGTATTTTAAATAAAGTGTTAGGTTATTGCTAAATCAAGAGTTAAGTAGAATAATGAATTGATTGGAAAATACTATTATATCTACCGTAACATATTATAAGTGCTGCTGTTTTAAAAATAAAATGTTTTGAAAATTTTATAATTGAATAAATGAACCTTAAAATATTTCAACTTTGAAATGAGTATTATTTGGCATTGAATTTAAAAGGTATAAATGAAGATTATTTTAAAAAGTGCTATGATTTTTGTAATATGATTTCCAGATGATGATATCTATAAATTTTAACGACCTTCAAAGTATTATAATCTCAAAAGCATTATGATTTCAAATTTATTATCTTATTTTGTTTATGAACTATTTTTAAGTGTCCTTGGTTTCCCTATCTGCTACAGAATGGGGAGGCGATTGCTTCTACCAGCCTATTTAGGAATCTTTCAATATTCTTTGAAACCTTTGTTACTCATCGAGACCTAAGCACCGTTTATCACCCATGGACTGACGGTCAAACTGAAGAGTAGAACCGATTCTGGAGGATCTTCTTCGTGTTTCAAATCCGGAACTATTCGTTTAAGATTCTTGTTTGTCTAGCTTATCCTCTTTTGATTCTTTTCCTTTCGTTCCTTTTCGAGGACGAAAAGTTTTTAAGTGGGGGAGAGTGTAACAGCCCTAGTTTTAGCTATTTATTTTATTTTAATTATTTAACTTTGAAATATATTTTATATAAATTGTGTTTATCAAAATAGTTAATTATTTTATTTGGAGATATATTTTATAAAATTTGTATATGTCAATAAAATTAAATAATAACTGTGAAAATTTAAGCTATTTTTGAACTGTTAAATTTCGCGTTTAAAGGACGCGTCAATTATAGGGTATAAGTGACGTAATAAAACGTGTGTTTTTAAAATGTTATTTTTATGAAAATTTTTGATGTTTTGGACTGCGTCTGTTTAGCGTAGTGTAAAAATCATGTTTTCGTAAAATTTTGGAGAAAAATATCAGTCAGAGATTTTATAACAAACGTTACGTTGCATTAACTGACAGTCTGATTTTAAATAAATTTGTATACGTTTTTCTAAGCTTTGCATAAATTCTTGCCATTCCATTTATTGTTTTCAAACTAAAATCAAATAAATAAAATGAAGTAAAAACTTAACATGGAAGTAACGTGTGAGACAAAAATCCAAGGAGAAATTTGTACATGCCTAAATTGATACGATACATATCAACTCTTTCGTTCATCCTCTGATGTATACTTACCTTTATTTCTCCCCATATCAACGTATGCCTTAATTAAACCTTTTGTAAATCAAAACTGAATTGAATATGAGTTTGCCTTTCCTTTTCTCAGAAATAAAATCATGCATTGATAACTTCCCTTGTTTATTTCTTCAATCACGTTTAAGCATTTATTCAAAGAGAAAACTGAAGCAAATCTCTCGGCCTTCCAGTAAATTCAAAAACTTATAATTTTTGCAAACTGAACTAAAAAAAAAGAACATAAAGTTACGTACAAACTTTATATCCAGGCTTATATCACGCAACTTTTCATTTTGTACGTTTCTTTTTAAAAAGTTTTGCATTAAGTCTGGCCAGTTTGTTTATTAAATCAAACATAGGAGAATCAAAGCATGCTGAAATCACGCATGCATATTTACATATTTTCAAACTTTATATGTTGTGTAACTGCCTAAATCTTATATCACGTAAACATATTTATAACTTTTGTAACTGAAAGCTTTAAATCTCTACAGCTTCCTCTTTTTCCCCTGTGTTTTTGCCTATGATCTAGTATGGTATCTGCGAACGTCCAAATACATTTGTAAACATATTTAATACAAATCAAAATTTATGTAAATATAAATGAATCATCACACACGTATTCATATTTACATATTTATATATATAAAACTGATACTTTAAACCATTTAAGCTGCTTGCCCTTTTCTCCCCATTTGTCCATTTGATTCCGCCTCAAACAAATCCTTTTATCTGCAAATCATCAATCTAAAATCACGCCTACATTAAATAGTATAAGATTTTGAAATCAAAGCTTCTCATAAAAATTGCAGTTATCGCATGCATTAAATCTAGATTTCAATTGGCAGTTTTAAATCACGCATTCATACTTAACCTTGCCTATCTTTTCAACTTCTCAATTCCCATGTATATCTCTCTATTTCACCTTTATTGTGCAATAAATAAATAAATAAATAAATAAAATTTTCCGTTCCTAATCACACATATAATTCAAGCAAAGTATCCTGGAAGGAAATTACACAGTCCATATTCATCAAATCTGGAAATTTATAAGGCACGCATGCTTTTGAAAAAAAATTCTTATAACGTGCAAATATTTATATTTGGAAGATATATCACGCATGCATTAAAACTGGAAATGAATCACGCAACCTACAGTTAAAACAAATCTATATGTATTTGCTTGAATCACTAGTTGTATCAGCACCTCTGCCGTTTCTTAAGACCAAGGGAATATTGCATTGTATCACTATTTGCCGTTTGTTTGCCTATAAATCAATGTATAAACTAAATCACGTATAAGCATTTATCATATAGAAACTGATGTTTTCATTCCCATTTATCTCTCCTTTAATTCATACGAAGATTTAAAGCAAATATTTACCAAATCAATGCTTGAAATGTGAACGTATTCCCTGACATCTTGTATAATTGATAACTATTGATTTATCTCCTCTGATTTAGCTCGTCAGTTATATTCAAAGCCCTATATATTTATCCCATTGCTTTAATCACGTGAGTAAACAATTAACATAAGAAACTGATGCATTCAATCAATTGTGTATAACTGGCAGCAGATTTGATTTCTCTTCCTCTTAATATTGAAACCTTTATTTCTTTGAAACTGAAAGGAGAAATCACGCATATATGCAAAACGTTCAGATTTCAAAGCAATGCTCCGTTTCTATTCTTGCCATTTTCCCCATAAATCTCTGCAACTACTTCAAAGCATGTTTGCTTTAACCATGCAACTGTTTAATTGGAACATATTGTGAAATCAAAATATATTCATAATGAGCAGTTTAAAATCACACATATCATCTGGAAAGAAAAAAATATAAATCAAGCATCCTTCAAATGCGCATCAGTTCAAATTTATGTGCCTTGCCGTTTTATCATTTAATCACACATCACATAAATTTGAAGTTATAACAATGTATACCTGCCAAGATACCAGTTCTCTGGTATGAGCTCAAATCACGCAGGAAATTAATCTGGCATTAAATTATCATCAAGCTTTATACGTTGTGAAACTCTTGGCTTCCCCTGTATATTTCGAAGATTTATCCTTTTGCAAACTGATCAGTAAATCACGCTCATAACGTTCTAACAGAGGAGTGGTAGGAGAGATCAACGCTTACATTAATACTCGTACGTTTCATATCTGACTATTTCGCAAAATCCATCTATATATACTTTGCTTTATCTTCTTTAGTTTCATTCTCTCTTGTCTGTTCTTCTCGGGCTCGAACTCTTATCAGGTGAATGGTCTATGTCATTTTCTTTTCTTTGTTCAGATATTTCCTCTTCCTCGAAAATTTTGTTTTATCTCTGCCTTGCTCGGCCACACTACCATTTATCCACTTTGTTTTCTCTAAGAATCTTATCATATGCCTTGAACAACATATGGATCTGGGTTTATAGAGTTTTCTTTTTTTTTCTTTTTTTTTTGTATACATAATTAAGTCAGAGGTACTAACTTTATAGAACTGAGAGGTTACTTTGAAAAAAATTTTTACATATGTAAAACCAAGTTCTATCAAACATCTCATTAACCTGAGTTTTCTTTTGATTTCAAAATCATGGGTTCGACTAGGGGTATAATAAGGAATTTGCTCATTTTTCTCCTTTCAGACAAACTGTATTTGTAAACTTAGACCAGGTTTGGGTTCTAGTTTGGGTAAGTCATTGCAAAAGAGGATAGAAGAAGAAAAGAGCATAGAGGCATATATGAGTGAATTAAGAAAAACGTAGTTGAGTGGTAGTCTGCATTTATAAAATTCATAGGCTGTGCATATCTGTGTATCACACGGTGCACGAATGGATCAGTAAAAACTTGCTTTGGATATGATGACCAAGCCTTGTGAGTGAATTCATCTAACCTGAGTGTTTAGTAAAAGGCTGGAGTTTGGGGATGCTAGTAAT
The DNA here is from genome assembly GCA_030765085.1 of Allium cepa. Taxonomy (NCBI): domain Eukaryota; kingdom Viridiplantae; phylum Streptophyta; class Magnoliopsida; order Asparagales; family Amaryllidaceae; genus Allium; species Allium cepa. Next base: position 237,535,905 of record CM060938.1, read on the forward strand.
AGTTGAAGAATAGGATGAGGTGTGTCTGTACAGTTTTTAAGCCTGGAAAGTTTAGATTGAAGATGGATGAAGTCATAAAGCAATGATGCAAATTAAGTTTAAAATGTAAGATAGTAGCTGGATTTGAAAAAGTGACTCTAAGTTTGAGGAAAATTTAAGCAACAACATTTTCATAATACATAGGAATGCAAGTGTGCACGTGTATGCGTATTCAACATTTTGCCGTTTTTGTTTTAGGAAATTTTGTCGTAATTTTTGTGTTAGCACGGTTCACGTTTGGGTATATTTAGGTCACATTATACGGTGGAGTGGTCGAGCAAGTCAAAACAATTTCCGTTCTATTTTAATCCTTTCTTGACCATACATTCTAAAGTCGCGTTTCAAAATATTTGAATTTGTTCTAGATTTGAATCTAGGCGACATCAGAAGAAATTTGATCGTTATTTTCTGTCGGTCTTTACCGGTGAATCGTCGTTTTGAATTCAAATTTTCTGCAACTTTCAGGTGAGTATTTCTCACCAGACATACGTATTTATATTTCGTAAATTATTGCAAGTGTATGTGTAAAATTTTATGTCACTATTATCTGTCTGTAGTATAATATAAAATGATGAACCCCATTTAAATTGACACCTCATCAGTTATTATCTGTTGTATTATATCTACAGTTATATTATGTTATTGTTTATTTACTGCTTAAATCACACTGCAAGTTCCCTGTTATACGTAGATTGTTATGGGCTGAAATGATAGGCCTAAATGATTATTATTGTTAAATTATGCTGTTAACTGTTAAACTGTTAAACTTGGGATTGCGGGTTTGAAATGATAGGACCCGGGATATTTGTAAACTACGGATTGAAATGATATAAATCCGTACCACTTGACCTAGGCTAGAAAACTATATACAGGCCCGTGGTCCTTATAATATTTTCTGAAATATTTAAAATTATTTTGGAAGTTAAATATTTGATTTATATCTTTAAAGGAATTTATATTGATTTTTAATAAGTTATAAATAAAGAAATAAATAAATATTTGAATAAATTTATGGAATATAACTTATTTGGTAAATCGGGATTTTGAAAGAATAAGATTTCAGTTAATAAATGAATAAATAAATAGGTTATATTTGGAAATATTTATCAAGTTAAACAATCTATTACAGCATTTAAATGCTGTCTTTTGAAATTTGACTAGTTTTACCCATAACTTTAGGTAGCATTTCCTAAGTGCTATGGAATCTAGAATTTGATTGCTCTAAAATTTATGGAATTTGATAAATTTTATTTACCTTAAGTTTTGGAAAAACTTAAGACATAATATTTATAACTGTATTTTCCTAAATAAATTAAAGATAAATATTCTGGTATTAAGTAAATTTTGGGAAAAATTTAATGGTTAAAATTTGGAGTTTTATTTATGGAAATTATGGGAATATTCAAGACTAAAAATATAAAACATTGATTTGTGAAAGAATAAAACCCAAACTAAGTTTTGAATAGTAAATACTCCAATTGGATATATATAAAAATTGAAATGGTTTTGGGAACATAAAGGGATATTTAAATTATGGTTAAACTTTAAATAAAGAAATATATTTGTGAAGCTATGTAAATTATCTTCTTTACAAAGTAACCATAAAGTTAACCCATTTATATATATACCGTTGAATGTCCAAACCATTGTGTTTGGGAGTTATGGATTTAAGTAAAGTTTCCAAAACATTATCCTTTGAAGATATAATTCAAATATTTGGTCTCCAGATATTATAAACAGTATGGTTTTGGAAAGAATTATATTTGAATATAACGATATCCTATTGTTTTGGGTTTTAAAATGATATCGTATCTATAGTTTTGAAATGGAAATGTTTATTCTGATTTAAAGTATAAACTGTTTTTAAATAACCACGGGTTATAATAACGTTTGGTTGGCAAAGAGACCGGGATCGGATATGGGCATACTCTCTGTCGATACCGAAAACCACTTTGACTAACCGTGTACGCGGTGGAGATTCCAGAATGAAGTAGGATGGTGGTGACGGTTTCTTGAAAGGTATATACGTGGACCCGACTCCCGTGAGTCGGCTTAAGGTGGCTAAAACAGGAGCGATCGACGGATTAATGAGGTAGCTCCTCTGATCGAACACACTTCTTCGGTTGCCATTCTATTACTCTTGTGATTGTTTGGTGCGCGCACCTTTGATTTGGGAGTGTTGTTCGAGGTGGGCGGTTGCTGCGGCTTCGCGTTACCATCGGTCCGGAAGCGTAATTGGTATATCTACCCTGGCATTGCCTAGTTGTGCCGTGTCACCTACCATATCGAGCCTTGTACGAGTTTGGATTTCTCCCGTAGCCCGTGTGGTATCCTCTGGTGGCTTCCCGATCAGGAGGGGCTATGATATTGGATGGACTACTGGGACTATTACGTGTTAAGGGCTATATGGGTAACCCCTTAATGCTAAGAAAAAAGTATGTTTATTTTATAAATAGACACTATTATAATAGCGCAATATATTACATAGTAAATAGTTTGACGGATCCTTAGAGGATGGGCGGTCCCAAGCATCCTTTAAGTTACTTGCTCTATATTACAGTACACTTGATTTAGCTTACATCATATAAGTATGTATGTCCTGACTCGAGTGTTTGTTTTATTTTACGCTCGGGTCAGCCTGAGTTGCAGCTTCAGTTTCTTCTCCGTAGCTAGGACACTCAATAGATCATTCGTGCTATTGGAAGTTGTTTCAGCCTTTATCCTTTCTGGAATTCAAGACTTTGAAGACTCTCTATCTGTGTATGTTAAAATTTGTATTGAGGATTATAGACAATGTAAGTTCTGTTTTGTTAAAGATGTATCAGTGGCTTCATGAACCACTAAATTTTAATTTCCGCTGCGAGATTCTGATATCTGTGTATGTGATTCTGTGATTTATTTACTGTATATTCTGAGTTTGCTAAATTTATTCTACAACGCAGTATTTTGAACAATTCAAGTCCGACATGTGCGGATGCGAATGGTTGAAAATATTGGGTCGTTACACCCAACATAAAATCAATTTTGAAGGGAAGGACAATTTATTTGGCTTAGATAACTTAAATCAATTTCTTATTAAAAGGCCTTACCACCTCGACTCAAATAAGTAGTTAATGTCATTTTATTTTTATTTATCATGTGGAATTACTTAAAAAAAATATTTTTTATAGGTCCGTAAGGCAATACCAACCAATTTGTTGATGCATTTTTTTGGATATAATAAATGACTTGGTCATAACTGAAATATAATAACCTGTAATTTACAATAACCTAAAATATTGAATAGCTCAGGCTAAATGTATTTTTAAAATGTTTTTAATATTTGTTTCGATTATTATAAGAAATATTGTTCTTTGATATACAATAGAAAGACAAAATTTTAATTTTTGAAAACAATAATTTGGGCTTAAAAAAACCCAAGCATATGTGTTTATGTTATGTGTAGGTTAGACAATAAAACTCTTGTCTTTACATATAGGCTAGATCAAACTTGGTTCTAAATTATTGATACTAATATGTTTTTAATAAATTTATTCTTCTTTTTATTTCATTGTTTGGACTAATTTGAATTTTTTTCCGATTGCAACCAAATGCTCTATTCATCTTTTTGGAAAGCCAATTCGGACTTAAAAATCCTCTAAAATATAAACATACCAACTATAAAATGAATTTCGTATTATTACTTTTCAAATTGTTTATATTTTGTTCTCTAGCGATGAATAACTGTATATACTTCAAAAAACTGTTAATATCTTCTAAAATAGGTTTAATCTGCAGTTTATAGTAACTATGTTTGTAAGTCTAATTGATGAAACCATTTGATAAATCATAGTTGTACATTAATTAGGTAGTAATCAACATGAAAGCATGAACAAGGTAGTAAAATAGATGGAAAATTTTAAAAACATACTACGGAATAATATTATTTAGATTTTTTCATTTTGCAGCCGAATAACGTGTGACTGATTATATCATGGTTGATTTTTATAACAATCACTTTTTTTATAGGCTTGTGTTTGTGTTTAAATTTTTATATTAGTGATATTGACATCATTGTACATATTGGTTGGTTCAAAATTTATTTAAATAATGATTCAATGAACTTTACAACAATGCTTTTGTGGTGCTTCAAATACTGACACGCTTCATCGCAATTATAGAAGTGACACCCTTTTAAGGAACATTAATAATGGTTTATTTCCTATTTTTTCTTGTTTATGATTATTAGATAAAATATCAAAATCTTCTTAGTAAACTAAAGTTTGGTAAAGTTTTTATATATCTCGTTTTGCATTTAAGACATTTTATCACCAACTTGGTTCACTTACATAAAAACATAATACATAAACATGTCATTCCTTTCAGACAACATGAATGCTCTATACATGAGTTAAATATCTTCGGTTAATCTACAATATTTGACGTCGTTAAAAACTTTATTGAGTAATTTTAATAAAGATGTAATATTGCTAAAGAACGTATCAACTTTAAAAAAATTTGAAAAACATAAATAATATTCACTCTACTGTAGATGGAAGCAACTAAATATATGGAGCAATGAACTAAAAGTGATTTGTTTTCCTATATTGTGGTCTTTATCAACCTTGCAATTTTTTTATCTTATTCCTATATTATGGGATGCAATTATATATTTTCTTACTGAAGCAAGACTATAAAAAGTATAGAGTCACGTGTGCTGTTTACTCCCATTATAACATACTAATATTCAAATTTCATTGCATGCCACATTTACAATGTGACAACCGGAGTTGCTCAATTTATGCTCCTAAGGTGAAGTTTAGTTGGAGCTGTGAAGTAAGGATCGATTGTCTTATAGATGAACACTTTATATTTATTGATTATTTAACATTTTGTGAAATTATTTTGTTATTCACCCATTTTAGTTATAATAATGATGCTTTGATTCCATCAATTTGCATTATTTTAACTTTTTACATAATTCTTATCATATTCTAGTATGATAAGGCAACAATATTACAAACCGATATTCCAGTATGATAAAAGTCATATGAATGTATAGATGCAGAGAATATATATAGAAAAAAAGAGATCGAAGAAAGTCTTATTTATTTCCTAGTCACTAATTTCTACTACATTACTATAATAGGTGATTTGGGATGAGATTGGTGAACCAAATATAGATAGAGAGAGCATGATACTTGAGTTAAAACAAGAGGAATGTTTGGAAGCTTATAAAAGAAAAATTCACCAAGCTACCAAAACTAAAGAGCAAATGAGCCAAAAAATAGTCGATGTTATTGCGCAACTAGCTTCTTTACGTTCCATGATAGAAGATGTGGGAATACATGTTGATCATTCAAATGGATATCCAAAGAAATTGAAAGAATATTTAGTAATGATTACCTCACGCTTAGAGCGCGTGACAATGGAAAGACGTGAGAGAAGGCCAACAGAGACACCAGTTATTCTTAATGGTTATGACTTAACCTCAACTAATCGTTTATGTTGCTGGGTAGGCCTTGGTGCATTTCATTATGGAGTGGAAGGTAATTTTGCACATTTTTGTTTATTTTTATTTTCATTTATTGTTGCACCTAACTAAGCCTAGTTCACATTTCCATTATATAGGAACTAGTTGATGTAGTATGGGGCTTCTTATTTTATTATCTATATAATTATTGGTTTTCCATACATAATTTTTTATATATGAAATGTGACTAGAATATTGTTGTTGACATGTTAAAAATAGTCATTAATTTAGCATAGAATTTACTATATATTTATCTTAATAAAACTGCTACATTTTATCAATGTAAACTTAAGATGATTTATCAACCAAGTAAAGAGATGATATTTAATCATGGTTAATATGAATTTTTATCATTACCTAATAAAATATTGTAATTTTTTTTTATTATTTTAAGTTGTATTCCTAATGTTTGTATCTCAGTTTTTGTAGAAACTTGTTTTAAAGTGTAAATTCTTTCTATGATGATTCGAAATTAATATTGTTACAGATCCAACATACCACATAAGTTTCCTACGAAAGTGTGGTTAACACTGGTTTATGTGTATTATTACAATAGTTGTTCACATAGTCTTTTGTAGTACATTCGATTGGTCAGTTGGTTCATATCATGATTACATTGATTACCAATGCTTACATAAAAAGAAAGACTTAAGGGAAGAAGTACTTTCCTTTAAAATGCTTTGGTTTTCCTATTTGAAAAAAAAATCAAGGAAATTTCCTTTATATGAGTGACATTCAATACATTAGTGTCTTATAGGGGACTGCCTACATTTGTTCACAGTTCATGGAGTAGAGTATTCGTTTGGAGCAGCTGATTTTCCATCATGTGGTGTATTTGAAGTAGAACCCAAAAAATGTCCGCACTACAAATTCAGGAAATCAATCGTGGTTGGAACAACTTCCTATGATCCACTCCAGTTATGCTTATTCATGGATGTTCTTTCTCGCAACTACAGTGGTGATTCCTACAATCTATTTACAAAGAACTGTAACCATTTTAGCAAGGTTGTTTGCTTCAAATTAACTGGAAAATCAATTCCAAAATGGATCAATCGACTTCCTAAACTTGGTTCACGTTGTTGTTGCGTTTGAATGGCAGACATCCATATAAGATGTAGGTTTGCTATTTTATGTAAATATATATTTTTAGCCATGGAATGTTTGATATTTGTGTGTACATCCATTTATGTAAATTTATTATGGAACATTGATGTTATAGCTCTTTTTATTTGAGTTATCTTATTTGAGATGTGCATGGTGCTTTGGAGTTACGATACTTAATTTGTGTTGTTTATTAGTATATCAAACCTACTGTATGTTTTAGAAGAATATTTTTCATTTTCTAATTGAATTCTATAATCCTTCTTACCAAATCCTACGAAAGCTCCATAGTGTTAGTAAATTGTCAAAACTATTTGTAATAGTTATTGAGTATTTCAGTTGTATAGAACCTTTAAAATATATGGGAATGAACTAAGTCTTTTTGATGATTATCTATAGTAGCCTAGTGCCACTATCTCATATTTGGCTGATCCAAGAATTTCCTACAAATCTTAAATTTGTATTCGAAACAACACGAATCATTTACGTTCAAAAAAAGCCAAAACAAGTTCAACTTTACACCATTTGAGAAATCATAACTCTATTAAAAAACATAACCAAATCCATAACATATGTTAATAGGAGGACCGATACGTATTGATCAAAAAAGATAAAGTCTTTGTGTCAAGCAAAAATCATACCAACCGCCTGTCAAAACTATAGAGTAAGCCTGCATAAAACGGCTTCAGGTTCCACCACCGAATCGACCCAAACCTTTCAAGCATCTGCTCCTAATGGTACATGGTGCACTAAAATAGTTACTTAACAATAGAAATATATTTTATTAACAATATAAATATAATTGGTTATATTTTCAAATTCATAAACAAATTTAAAAAAGAAAAAAGAAAAAAAAGGGTGATAAAATCATACGTAATGCATTTTGCTTTAGTAAAGATATGCCATTATGTTTTATTAAGTTGACATAAGTAGTTTTGAGTAATTATTCCACATATATTGAAAGACTTCCATTTAATTATCTTTAACCCATAATAATTAAATAGATGTAGCAAGTTCTTTGACAACCCTGCGAAGTGATAACATTATGCTTTAAGATTGATATAAACTAGAACTGGTAGCCTAGCAATTAATTTTCAAACATAGAGTCAATGCCTCCATCAAGCAATCTATCATGAATAGAGGCCAAATCAAAGCTAACATATTATTTAATGATTGATTTATGTAACGACCTAGAATTTCTGTCATTTGAAATTCGTATATTCAATTAATTTTAAATATTAACAAGTAAAATTTGTAAGTCGAATAAATTTTTATTTCGAATATCCAGATTTAATAGGATAATTAAATCTATAATTTAATATTTGAAATTACAGAAATAATTGGAAATTTGAGTTAATGTGATTAAAATTGATTTGTAAAGTTGTATTAAATCATATTGGAGTTAGAGTGATGTTATAGAACTTTTAAAATTGAATTAAAAGTTAATTTGTGGAAATTGAATATTTTAATATTTAATTGACAAGTGAAAATAGTCATTTTTCAAACAGTCTCGGATTTTGACGAAACTAGTTTCATTGAAACCGTAATGTTATATTTTATTAAGATTTCAAATTTCGTGTCAATCGGATTTACGGTTTGTCCGGGGCAAGCTAAAACGCACTGAAATTGGTTTAAGTGAATTTTAAATTTAAATAGTCGATTTGAAAACCTATCTTTCAAATATGATCGAATTGGCTCCCGATATATATTCCATTGTGTTCGAAATGGGGGTAAAACAATATAAACGCCAGGTGGCACGCTTCGTTTGGAGTTCGAAAATTTTCGAGATGAATAGTGTTTTGAGAATTTTCTATATAAGGACTTCATAATTTTCTATTTGCAACACAAATCAAACCCTAACCCTAAATTGTCTTCAGCCGCTGCCATGATTATTCAATGGCCGAGAATTTCAAATCTTCCCTTTCAATTATCTTCTAATCCGTGAATAATTAGAGAAAGTTATCAACTACAAAAGTGTCGAGCGCGTTGAGATCTATATTCTCAATGGCTATGATCGTAAACAATGAAGTGGATTGACGGCAATAGGCTTGCGTTCGTTCTACCTTTGCATGCGTTTTTCAAGAAGCACGTGCAACCGATCTTCGAGCTATTCAAGGCAGTGGCGCGCGGCAGTACGAGCTTTGGAGTGATGGTTTTTGATCGACGTGAAATCGATCGGAGAGGACACGATATTAGGGTTTCGGCGGCCGTATTGGGTTCGGTTTCGTTCGAAACCTGGGTAGAGGAAGAAGGTGTTTTCAGCGGCCAGGATCTAGAGCAGGGGAATGCACGGCTATGATGGATTAAGGTTATAAAATAAATAAAAAAAATTGTAAATTGATATATTATAAATTCGTTCGAACTTTAAAACATTGTAACTTTTTCATACGAGGTCCGTTTCGCACGAAATGACTTGCGTTGGAATCGTATTGTCGAATACTACGCGATGGAGCTAGATTGGGATTGATTAGATCTAGTGATAATTTTGGGTAAAATTAAACGCGCGTTTAATTTTATTTGGAACAAAACACTAAAACTGTATTGGAAGCAAGGTGAGAACTTCTCACTCAATCGAATTTGTTTCAATTTAAATTTTAAATAGTTAAATTTAAAATTTCTTGATTGTGTTGATTGTATGCTTGGATGATAAATTATAATCTATTGTATTGAAATAGACCCTATACGCCGCATATTAAGCGGAGCTTATTATATTAAACACGTATACCGCAATATTCCACCTTGAAGTGGAATTGGTATTATATATGTACTTGGAGTTGATTTCCCGCATTATATAGCGGATGAGACCCTATTGCGCCGCATAATAGCGGATGATATTTATATAAACCCATTTACCGCGATATCCCGTCTTGAAACGGGATTGGTATTGTGCTAACATCTGTGGATGCAGGGAAACAGGTTGGAGGGATCCAACTGGATTCCTCAAATAATTGAATTTGTTTTAATGTTGTGTGTTGATTATTTATAATCTCTGTGTGATTATCTTTGTGATTGAAATCGTTGAAGGCTAAAAATTTATCCAAATATAATTTTGGTATCGTTGGATACCGGAAATAAATAAAAATTTTATTTTTAAAAATATAGGTTGAAAGTTTATATTAAAATTTATTTTTGAGAATTGGATAAATTTAGAAGAAAGAATTCTAAAATAATAAAGTTTTATTTTTAATCTTATTGAATAAAATTACAAAATATGGGAAAAGCTTTAACAAATGGATTTCGGGTAATACGATTCAAAGGTTGAAGAATTTATTCAAAATACGGATTTTAAGAGTTTGAAAAAAATAAAAGAATTGGTTTTCTTTAAAAGGAATTTATTTTTAGAAAGGAAATAAAATTTGAAACCCATTTGGGAATTGATTTTTGTGATTGAATTTAAATCTTTTGAAAATCCATTTGGAAATTTATTAGGTGTTTTGAAAAGAATTTGGAATCAATTTGAAAATTGATTTGGGGTTTAGTAGAATTTAATTCCAATTTGAGATATGAATGAAATTCACTTGGTGTTTAATTTCTTGGAAAATCAATATGGAATTTGATTTGGTTGTTTTTGAAATCAATTGAAAAATTGAATTGTTGTTGAAAGTGAATATTTGAAATCGATTTGAAAATCGTGTATCAATAGATATTTTGGAAATGTGAATTCACATGGAATTTATAAAGAAAAGGGAAATTTGTTTAAAAATAAACATTGATTTATTTTTGAACGGTGGAAATAAATTTACGGATTTGGAATGTAAATTTAAAGGAAATCGGTAAGGATTTATTTAATTGGTTTAAATGAACCATTTTGAAATGAAAGTGTATTATCCCTGGAAAGCCGAATAAAATTTCTGAATAGCTTTGAAAAATATACATACATACATACATACATACATACATACATACATACATACATACATATATATATATATATAATTCTAGAGTTGGTTTTGAAAAGGATACTTTGGAGAAATTAACTTCTTAAGTTGTTTTAAATCCTTTAAGTAAAGATTTATTAAGTTGATATAGAATGATTATTTCTAAGATTTAATCAATAATTGTTTTAGAAAATAGTTATTTAAATATTTATACTCTATCTACTAATTTTTATTTTGAAAATTAGTTTGGACATAAGTTATATGTAATATTGGTATAATATTTTTATAACTAATATTTTAAGTAAAGTGCTTAAAGAAAAAAAATAGTTTTATTTCAAAGTGTTTTCCCGTTATATTTTGGATAAGTGTTATAAATTATTTTAAAGTATTTGAACTAGGCAGATTTTCAGTGAAAATGAATAAATATTTGGAAGTGTTTCCTGTAAGGAAAATGATTTGAAATTTGTTTTCAAAAGTTGTAAAGGTGAAAAGTGATTTGAAATTTGTTTTCAAATGGTTGAAATGTGGAAAAATATATCTTGTAAAGATATTTTTGGAAAATAAATAATTCGGGAAATTATTTGGAATCTGGCGATGTTGTGCACACCTATTGATAGTTAAATAACCGACTATCAATATTTACCTTTAAATGGGTATTTGTTGTGATTTTCTTGAATTTTAATGCTACACTTATTTTAAAATAAGCGCTCGTTATTCGGCTTAGCCGGGAGAGGACCTTTCGGTCATGAATCCCATTCCGAATAGTGATACATCGTAATCGATAGCATTTGAAGACCGGTGTTGAAGGCCGGATATTTTCGGAAACGGAAGGATTACCGTCGAATGTCTGTACATCGGCTGATCTCCGATATAGAGATTTGATCACCCTTTGTGATGGAAGTCCGGACGTGACTAGTGAATATCTGGATTGCAAGGGCTTCTTTGGAAGTGCCTTCGGTTTCGTTTGATCCCGGAACGAACTTGTATGGATGTGTGTCTGACGTTACACTTTGAGATGTAAAGCTGGTTTCTATCAAATACATTTCTATTGGTGGCGGAGAATTTATTCTCTTAGCTTAACACCCTTCTCTGAGACGTATGAGCTCAGAGGTTATGTAGTTGATGGTTACTAGTGATACATTCCCAATTTGGTAATGTGGCATACGAAGCGCTGTTGATCATTTGTTGGTCAAAGCATAGCTTTTGTGAAAAGCATAGCTTTGTGGATGAGACTTCGTCGGACCTCACAACCCGTTAATGGTCAAAACAGGAAAGATGCAGCAAGATTATAGGGAGTAGCGCCCATTAGGGTATGTGCATTTCCTTCTGGATAGAAGTGGTATCATGGTATGGAGCCCAGATACTAAACTTATGTGGATATCGCAAATATATATATGACTTTGTGATTGTTGTTGGTTGAGGATCCTCGGATAAAGGTTGTTTAAAACAAGGAGATGGCATACTCGTGTCAGTAGTTACCTACTATTGCAGAGGTAACCCGGCCTTATGTTGGCAGAGATCCGGTTAGGTTCACGGGGCGTCCTTCCAGAGGTGTACCCATGTGGCAATGGGAAGTTCCTTGGCCTGACCATTAGTTAGAAATCCAAAGAAACAATACGAACCCTTTACGATTGCAAATTGTATAACCTGCCTCCTCAGGATGTAGCTGTAGCAGGCACAATATAATGGTACCTATGCTGGCTAAGATTAATATTGTACTTTCGAAATGTTTTCCTGCACTTTGCAATTATAGTAATAATATTAAATAAATTTGCATATCAAGCATGTTTGACTATCATAAGGAGAAATCTCCTCAAATTCTTCGTTTGCATTGTGTGTGTGGCGGGAGGCCTTATGGTAGTTACATTTTCTAAAAGCATTGCAGATCTATTTTAAAATATTTCTTTGTTTGTTTTTAAAGATAAACTGTTTTAAGTTCTCACACCAGTCCCATGATTGACCTGGAGTTTATTGTTCCCTTCCTAAACTCTGGGTGCCCACCAATTTCCACACTGGCGATCTAGAGTCAGGTTATCGGGTCATTCTGGAATTCAGGAGTTGCTGTAGTGATCTGGAGGCAAGCTAGATGGCTTGGCGTATCAACTAGTATATAGTATTTCTTTTCCGCCGTTTGTTGTTGTAAACTCTGATAATGTAATGTAATGTGATGTGATGTAATGTAATAACTGATTTAGTGATTCTATTTAAAGATATTTGTTTATCTATTATACGTTGTTCCGCAGCGATTGTGAGATTCTGATATTGTTTCTGCTGCTTCTTCTTTCTTTCTTCTTCTACCTCTTCTTCTTTAATCCTAACGGTTCGGTTTTCCGGCCTTCTATTGTTCGACAGTTGATACAGTGGACGTATTAATGTCGATATTCGGGAGTCGAAAATTCTGTTCCTCACATTTGGTATCAGAGCATTTGGTTAAGCGACAACCTTGGCTCTGTTGGGGATTACTCATTAGAGATAGAGTCAGCAGTACTCTAGAATGAGTTTGAGTGTAATAATAGATATGAGCGCCTATTTGTTAGTGACTATAAATTGTTTATATTATGTTGACTTATCGGTTGATTGTTTATAGATTCTGGTTGGTGCAGTCTAGCTAACTGTGTCGATAGGAGTTTCTAAACTCTTAAACGAGATAAACCGACGTAGTATCATGTTAAATTGGGTAAATGAAATAATTTTACCTATATTATATTTTATATATGAAGGAAATAATTTTTCATAATTATCAAAGTGTATATAAATTGATTGTTTGATTGTTGAAAATGTATGAATATATATATAAGTTAATTAAAAGAATAAATTGTATAAGCAAATGAATTATTAAGTATGGAATTATAATTAGTGTGATTTACAATTGTGAAATAATATTATATATAAGAAGTGAAACTATATGAATATATTTATAAATATGAGTTGTAAATAAAAAATGAATTTGGACTATGAATTTGAAAGTTTTGAATCCCGTTTATTTTGAAAGTTGTTTTTCAAAGTTAAAGATGTTATATTATTAAGTAAGATAAATCAATTTGGAATAATCTTATGTAAGTGAAGTGGAATAGTGAAATTATATAAGAAAAAGATTTATAAATGTGATTTACGAATAAATGGAAAATTTTGAAAGAATATTAAGCACTGAATTCACTACTGTCACTGGGAAATAATAAGGGTGATGACTGCAGCAACATCAGTATCATTTTCAAGTTTCCGTGTGATGGATTTGCTACCATAGTAAATTGGAAAATTGAAGTTTTGTTGTGATAAACAAATTTGAAAATTAAAATCCAAGTTGTAATTGTTGAATATAAGTAATCAAGTTTTGAACTTATAATAAATTATAAAAAATTTACTTTGGTAAAGTTGAAATAAATTTGAGTTGGCGTGATAAAATGTATGATTTGAAATTTAACTAAACAAAAGTTAAATAAATTAAATTGGATTAGATAGGTGATTATTTAATATGATTTGGAAGTTTAAATATATAAGTTGTATAGCTTATTAAATGTTAAAATGTAAGTGAAACCAAATGATAAAAGGGTTAAACAATTTTTGTTAAGAAAAACGAGATATGAATTTGAATAAGTGATGAAATTTGACTTTGGTAAAAGTTAAATAGAATTGGAATCTGAATTGGATTTATAAGGGAAATTTAAGTTAAGTTAAACAAATGATGTTTGAAATGGAATATAACTTAAGTGATGTTGAATGAAGTTGGTTTTGGTATCGAAGTATAATAATAAAGTGAACTAATGCAAATTGGTTGTAAGCAATTAAAATTTGTATCGAAACCTTATAAATTGCTTATGGGAATTATTTTGATTCCATTGCTTATGAAAACTATGTGTTTTCTATTGAAAATTAGTGAAATGTAAATGAATTTCCTATATATGTCACTTACATGTTTAAATTGATTAAGTACAGGTACCGGGGCTGTAGTTGGCTAGATTTGGTCACGCTAAAATGCTAATAATAACTGCTTTGCTTAAAAATGCTAAAAATGTACGCCTACGCAATAAAAATAGGAAATATGAACTGTTTTTCTATTTTTCGACCGTGTGGGTCGATGTATATATATATTTATATCTATTGTGATATTGCAAAAGCTCCTCCGTATAAGGGAGACTCTGCCAAAAATTTTCGTAAATTTTGGGAGTTAGAAAAATTTTGAAAATTTTTAGAAATTTTTTGTTAACGAAAGGTCAATTTCTAAATTGAAATGAAAATGTAGGAATTGAACTAGAAAAGTGTAACCATCGGATTTTGGAAAAGTTAAGAAATTAAAATGAATCTGAAACCAAGTTGGCATGGTTTGTTTTTGAAAAAAAAAGTAAATGGACTCTGTAACTTTTTCTTACTTGGCAATTTCGAGGACGAAATTCTTTTAAGGGGGAAGTTTCTAACGACCCTGAATTTCTGTCATTTGAAATTCATATATTTAATTAATTTTAAATATTAACAAGTAAAATTTGTAAGTCAAATAAATTTTTATTTCGAATATCTAGATTTAATTGGATAATTAAATCGATAATTTAATATTTGAAATTATAGAAATAATTGGAAATTGGGTTTAATGTGATTAAAATTGATTTGTAAAGTTGTATTAAATCATATTGGAGTTAGAATGTTGTTATAGAACTTTTAAAATTGAATTAAAAGTTAATTTGTGGAAATTGAATATTTTAATATTTAATTGACAAGTAAAAATAGACATTTTTCAAACAGTCTCGGATTTTGACGAAACTAGTTTCATTGAATCCGTAATGTTATATTATTATACGATTTCAAATTTCGTGTCAATCGAATTTACGGTTTGTCCGGGGCAAGCTAAAACGCACTGAAATTGGTTTAAGTGAATTTTAAATTTAAATAGTCGATTTGAAAACCTATCTTTCAAATATGATCGAATTGGCTCCCGATATATATTCCATTGCATTCAGAATGGGGGTAAAACATTATAAACGCCAGGCGGCACGCTTCGTTTGGAGTTCGAAAATTTTCGAGATGAATAGTGTTTTGAAAATTTTCTATACAAGGACTTCATAATTTTCTATTTGCAACCCAAATCAAACCCTAACCCTAAATTGTCGTCAACCGCCACCATTATTATTCAATGGCCAAGAATTTCAAATCTTACCTTTCAATTATCTTCCAATCCATGAATAATTAGAGAAAGTTATCAGCTACAAAAGTGTCGAGCGCGTTGAGATCTATATTCTCAACGGCTATGATCGTAAACAACGAAGTGGATTGACGGCAATAGGCTTGCGTTCGTTGTACCTTTGCACACGTTTTTTGAGAAGCACGTGCAACTGGGCTTTGAGCTATTCAAGGCAGTGGCGCGCGGCAGTACGAGCTTTGGAATGGTGGTTCTTGATCGACGTAAAATCGATCGGAGAGGACATGATAATTAGGGTTTTGGTGGTCGTATTAGGTTCGGTTTCGTTCGAAACCTGGGTAGAGGAAGAAGGTGTTTTCAGCGGTCAGGATCTAGGGCAGGGGAATGCACAGCTATGAAGGATTAAGGTTATAAAATAAATAAAAAAATTGTAAATGGATATATTATAAATTCGTTCGAACTTTAAAACATTGTAACTTTTTCATACGAGGTCTGTTTCGCACGAAACGACTTGCGTTGGAATCGTATTGTCAAATACTATGTGATGGAGCTGGATTGGGATTGATTGGAGCTAGTGATAATTTTGGATAAAATAAATGCGCGTTTAATTTTATTCGGATCAAAACGCTGAAACTCTATTGGAAGCAAGGTGAGAACTTCTCACTCAATCGAATTTGTTTCAATTTAAATTTAAAATTATTAAATTTAAAATTTCTTGATTGTGTTGATTGTATGCTTGGATGATAAATTATAATCTATTGTATTGAAATAGACCCTATACGCCGCATATTAAGCGGAGCTTATTATATTAAACACGTATACCGCGATTTCCACCTTGAAGTGGAATTGGTACTATATATGTACTTGGAGTTGATTTCCCGCATTATATAGCGGATGAGACCCTATTGCACCACTTAATAGCGGATGATATTTATATAAACCCATGTTCCGCGATATCCCGTCTTGAAACGGGATTGGTATTGCGCTAACATTTGTGGATGCAGGGAAATAGGTTGGAGGGATCCAACTGTATTCCTCAAATAATTGAATTTGTTTCAATGTTGTGTGTTGATTATTTATAATCTCTGTGTGATTATCTTTGTGATTGAAATCGTTGAAGGCTAAAAATTCAGCCGAATATAATTTTGGCATCGTTGGATACCGAAAATAAATAAAAATTTGAATTTTGAAAATACAGGTTGAAAGTTTATATTAAAATTTATTTTTAAGAATTGGATAAATTTAGAAGAAAGAATTCTAAAATAATAAAGTTTTATTTTTAATCTTATTGAATAAAATTTCAAAATATGGGAAAAGCTTTAATAAATGAACTTCGGATAATATGATTCAAAGGTTGAAGAATTTATTCAAAATACGGGTTTTAAAGAGTTTGAAAAAAATAAAAGAATTGATTTTCTTTAAAAGGAATTTATTTTTAAAAAGGAAATAAAATTTGAAACCCATTTGGGAATTGATTTTTGGTGATTGAATTTAAATCTTTTGAAAATCCGTTTGGAAATTTATTAGGTGTTTTGAAAAGAATTTGGAATCAATTTGAAAATTGATTTGGGGTTTAGTAGAAATTGATTCCAATTTGAGATTTGAATGAAATTCACTTGGTGTTTAATTTCTTGGAAAATCAATATGGAATTTGATTTGGTTGTTTTTGAAATCAATTGAAAATTGAATTGTTATTGTAAGTGAATATTTGAAAGCGATTTGAAAATCGTATATCAATAGATATTTTGGAAATGTGAATTCACATGGAATTTATAAAGAAAAGGGAATTTTTTTAAAATAAACATTGATTTATTTTTGAAGGGTGGAAATAAATTTACGGATTTGGAACGTAAATTTAAAGTAAATCGGTATGGATTTATTTAATTGGTTTAAATGAACCATTTTGAAATGAAAGTGTATTCTCTCTGGAAAGCCGAATAAAATTTATTAATATCTTTGAAAAATACATACATACATACATACATACATACATATATATATATAATTCTAGAATTGGTTTTGAAAAGGATACTTTGGAGAAATTAACTTCTTAAGTTGTTTTAAATCCTTTAAGTAAAGATTTATTAAGTTGATATAGAATGATTATTTCTAAGATTTAATCAATACTTGTTTTAGAAAATAGTTATTTAAATAGTTATACTCTATCTACTAATTTTTATTTTGAAAATTAGTTTGGACTTAAGTTATATGTAATATTGGTATAATATTTTTATGACTAATATTTTAAGTAAAGTGTTTAAAGAAAAAAAATAGTTTTATTTCAAAGTGTTTTCCCGTTATATTTTGGATAAGTGTTATAAATTATTTTAAAGTATTTGAACTCGATAGATTTCCAATGAAAATGAATAAATATTGGGAAGTGTTTCCGCGTAAGGAAAATGATTTGAAATTTGTTTTCAAAAGTTGTAAAGGTGAAAAGTGATTTGAAATTTGTTTTCAAATGGTTGAAGTGTGGAAAAATATATGTTGTAAAGATATTTTTGGAAAATAAATAATTTGGGAAATTATTTGGAATCTGGTGATGTTGTGCATATCCATTGATAGTTAAATAAGTGACTATCAATATTTACCTTTAAATGGGTATTTGTTGTGATTTGCTTGAATTTGAATGCTACACTTATTTTAAAATAAGCGCTCGTTATTCGGTTTAGCCGGGAGAGGACCTTTGGGTCATGAATCCCATTCTGAATAGTGATACGTCGTAATGGATAACATTTGAAGTCCGGTGTTGAAGACCGGATATTTTCGGAAACGGAAGGATTATCGTCGAATGTCTCTGCATCGGCTGATCTCCGATATAGAGATTTCATCACCCTTTGTGATGGAAATCCGGACGTGATTAGTGAATATTCGGATTGCAAGGGCTTCTTTGGAAGTGCCTTTGGTTCTGTTCGATCCTAGAACATACTTGTATGGATGTGTGTCTGACGTTACACTTTGAGATGTAAAGCTGGTTTCTATCAAATACATTTCTGTTGGCGGCGGAGAATTTATTCTCTTAGCTAAACACCCTTCTCTGAGACGTATGAGCTCAAAGGTTATGTAGTTGATGGTTACTAGTGATACATTCCCAATTTGGTAATGTGGCATACGAAGTGCTGTTGATCATTTGTTGGTCAAAGCATAGCTTTTGTGAAAAGCGTAGCTTTGTGGACGAGACTTCGTCGGACCTCACAACCCGGTAATGGTCAAAACAGGAAAGACGCAGCAAGGTTATAAGGAGTAGCGCTGCTTAGGGTATGTGCATTTCCTTCTGGATAGAAGTGGCATCGTGGTATGGAGCTCAGATACTTAACTTATGTGGATATCGCAAATGTATATATGACTTTGTGATTGTTGTTGGTTGAGGATCCTCGGATAAAGGTTGTTTACAACCGGGGGATGGCATACTCATGTCAGTAGTTACCTACTTTTGCAGAGGTAACCCGGCCTTGTGTTGGCAGAGATCCGGTTAGGTTCTCGGGGCGTCCTTCCAGAGGCGTACCCATGTGGCAATGAAAAGTTCCTTGGCCTGACCATTAGTTGGAAATCTAAAGAAACAATACGAACCCTTTACGATTGCAAATTGTATAACCTGCCTCCTCAGGAGGTAGCTATAGCAGGCATAATATAATGGTACCTATGCTGGCTAAGATTAATATTGTACTTTCGAAATGTTTTCCTGCACTTTGCACTTATAGTAATAATATCAAGGAAATTTGCGTATCAAGCATGTTTGACTATCATAAGGAGAAATCTCCTCCAATTCTGCGTTTGCATTTTGTGTGTGTCGGGAGGCCTTATGGTAGTTACATTTTCTAAAAGCATTGCGGATCTATTTTAAAATATTTCTTTATTTTTTTTAAAGATAATCTGTTTTAAGTTCTCACACCAGTCCCATGACTGACCTGGAGTTTATTGTTCCCTTCCTAAACTCTACGTGCCCACCAATTTCCACACGGGCAGTCTAGAGTCTGGTTATCAGGTCATTCTGGAATTCAGGAGTTGCCGTAGAGATCTGGAGGCAAGCTGGATGGCGTGGGATATGAAGTAAAATATAGTATTTCTTTTCCGCTGTTTGTTGTTGTAAACTCTGATAATGTAATGTAATGTGATGTCATGTAATAACTGATATAGTGATTCTGTTTAAAGATATTTATTTATCTATTATATGTTGTTTCGCTGCGATTGTGAGATTCTGATATTGTTTCTGCTGCTTCTTCTTTCTTTCTTCTTCTACCACTTCTTCTTTAATCCTAACGGTTTGGTTTTCTGGCCTTCGATTGTTCGACAGTTGATACAGTGGACATATTAATGTCGATATTCGGGAGTCGAAAATTCCTTTCCTCACATGATTTACATTTACAATAAACATGTTATTTAACGAGTGATGTATATTTGAACAAAATGGAAGATTGTTCTTGGTTTCCAAACTATTGATGCGTGAGTTACATATCCAAACACTATGCAGTGTAGTTAGCTGAAGTGGAACCTCTTAAATAAATAAGAACAAAAGGTTCATCCAGTTGTTGTCTGATTTAATTTTCCAACTTGTTGAAATGTATATCAAAAAATGATATAACTTTCAAGCATCGTGTAAATGAATTATTTTGATTGTGACTAAAATAGGTGAAGATATTTGTTTTTAAATAGGATTAAAATAGGATAATTTTAAAATATTGATACAATGTTCTAAGCGATAATGGCGATGAAAACAGGCACCGTTTTTTTTACATGTGACTATTCGGTTCAGGTGCGATAGTTGTGAAAATTATTAACTTCGCCATCCCCAAGTCATCTTTGATAGAAAAGAATCTATATCTAACTTATTGTTGGGTTATGTTTGTTTAATAGAAACCACCAATAAATTATGTTTCGTTTATAAGATACCAAGCATATTAACTAGCATAAGCTGCCTCATATGCCTATATTATAAAACAAACTATATAAACTGTATCCAGTAAAATGAAGGGACTTCCAAAAATTAGTATATTCTAAATTCAAAGTTAAATAAACCTTGCATTTAAGAAAGGGTTAATCATTGCACTACACAATCTACAGTCATAGTGTGACGCCCACCTCTATGCTCACAATAACAAAGGTTATTATAAGGAATAACGTCTGATATTGCGAAGAATAAGGCTTGTTGGAAGCGACCATCCGTAAGTTATGCCTTAGACGAGTGTTGATTACATCGATAGGAGTTGTGTAGATTGCTCCCAAAGATATATATTAAATCTAAATCTAAAACAAAACTACAGTGGCTAAAGAAAAATTCAGAATATCTCATAATAACAACAGCATAGATAGTATAATCACATCAGAACAGAAATATCAGATATATAGCGAAAGACAAGTCTGGAATACATGCTACAACGATTGATAGTTCACATGAACGAAATGTATATATACAAAGACAACAACATACATGAGACAATAGTCTATACACCAAAAGTACACCTCGAAGACTAGACAAAAGATGGAGTGAAATCCCAAAAGCGAAAGCGGCAACTGAATCAGAGATAGCGACTATCCTGAAATAAGTCAGTCTGACATGAGTATTATTTAAAAGAAAATAATAAATGGATCAGTCTAATTTAAACTTCAGAAATAAGTGTATGATAAACAACACTTAAGCAAACAATCATAATCTCGAATGAGATTATACAACATAGATAATCAACATAGATCAAATAAAGAAATCTCAATTTAAACTCCATCAAAATCAATAATCTCGAATGAGACTATTCAACATAAATAATCACCATAGTTTAAATGAAGAAATCTTAATTTAAACATGATCAAAATCAACTTTCAAATTCACAATTGAATTCAAAACAGCAATACGCAAAATCTAGAAATCAAAATAAGATAACTAGAAAGTCAACATAAAAGATGGATTGATCCCAGCATATGGCGAGTTTTAGCTACGCCACACGTGCATCTCATATGACCGAAGCCTACCAAGTACTATATTTTTTGTGCCCAACAAATGACCCGAAGGTCCAACATATGACTGGAAGGTCCAACAGATGACCCGAAGGTCTAGTACTGGTATTTGAGCCGAAGGTCCATCATATGACCCGAAGGTCCGTCATATGACCCGAAGGTCCAGCATAGTGGCTCGAAAGCCTAACAAAATCATCAAATCATCAAACGGCGGATGTTTCAATTAACGAGTCTGGAATTAACCGAAATAGTAAAAGTGTGGTTCCATACCCCGCACTTTTTTATTCTGAAGGCGTTTAACCTCCGAAGCTAGCACACAAATAGGATTTTGCACAATAGACAAGTCGGATGAGATCTCAAGATCTTGCAACACATGAGGATCAATGATAGAATCCGAATCTCGAAGGCATCAATGAAGCTGGGATACATGAAATACGTCATGAACTCCCAAAAACTGAGCAGGTAGCGATACACGATAAGCAACCGGGCCAATGCGTTCCGTAATAGGAAATGGTCCAACATAACTAGGAGCCAATTTTTCGGAGCTACTAAAACGCACCACACCCTTAATCGGAGAAACACGAATGAATACGAGATCCCCAACAGAAAATTCCAAAGGCTTCCTACCATGATCGACATAAGATTTCTGCCTATTCTGAGCCTCTTTCATTCTCTATCTAATAATATCAATCCTCTCAGAAGATTCACGAATATAATCGAGGCCGAGAACTAACTTTTCCCCCGATTCGAACCAACAAGATGGTGATCGACACGGTCTTCCATAAAGTGCTTCGAAAGGAGCCATACCGATACTGGATTGAAAACTGTTGTTATAAGAGAACTCAACAAGAGATAAGTGGTCTTTCCAAATACCACCAAAATTAAGAATGTAAGCTCGAAGGAGATCTTCTAAAACTTGATTCAAAATTTCAGTCTGACCATCCGATTGTAGATGATAAGATGTACTGAAGTTGAGCTTAGTGCCCGTAACTTTCTGAAGGCTCTGCCAGAAACCACTAGTAAAATGCGGATCTCTGTCACTAACAATAGAACTAGGCACACCATGAAGTCGAATGACTTCTTTAATAAACAGCTTAGACAACAAAGGAGCGGTCCGATTGGACTTGATAGGAATAAAATGGGCTGATTTAGTCAATCGGTCAACAATCACCCAAACACTAGTATGGCCCAACCTTGAACGAGGAAGACCATCAATGAAGTCCATGGAAATCTGGTCCCATTACCACAATGGAATCTCAAAAGGCTGCAAAAGACCACTAGGACGATGATGTTCAGCTTTAATTAGTTGACAAGTCATTCAACGACTTACATAACTTGCAACATCACGCTTCATACCTTCTTAAAAGTATAAGCGTTTCATGTCGGCATACATCTTACTACTACTTGGATGGATAGTTTACTTAGAATGATGACAGTACTCAAAAATATCATTTCTAAGATTAGAAAATTAGGCTGTTGATTCATGAGTTTTGATTCATGACACAAGCTTCAGAGATCATACGACGAGAATATTATACGAAAGCGACAAAAAGAGAATAAGTGTATATTATGCACTACAAAGGAGACAAGACTATAATATAGAGATTAGTATGAATATTTTAATGTATTAAGTCACAGAATATTGTTAAAATCATTCATCAAGTAGTCACACACATATACAAATTAATTTATATTAAGTTATACATAAAAAAGTGTGTACTGTGCAATTGACAGCAGGTCGGCTGATCGACCAGAAATCTCGGTCGACCGACTCTGTGTCAAATGCACAGATATACATTTTTTGTATACGGTTTTAAACATCAGCTGACCGGCCAGTTTTCTCAGTCGACCAGCCTGAACTTAACGGCTAGTTTTCTGAAGAGTTGCGATTGTTCATGAAGAGGAATGTCCCTTAATCCAAGAGATACGGACACAACTTTTGATTGAAACTCTTAATGAAAGATTATTACTATTCTACAACTATATAAACATGTTAAAATCACTTCTACAATAACCGATTCTTGTTTATAATTCTGCAATCTATTCTCTATTTATTTCTGCAAATAAAAGCATCCATTCTCATTCAATATCTCTAGAATCTCTGAAGTAGTTTATATACATCGATTCTACGAGATTATCTTCCTTCTAAATCTTCACATACACTGCATATTCTTGAGGATTTGATTACAGGAAATTGTACTATCAAAAGACAATCCGTGTTATTCAGAACACACTCGTCAACAAAGTATTTGTATTAAGTTGAAGTCCTCTTCGGCTGTTGAGGCGGAAAAATTCCTGTTCGGCTGCTCAGGTGTGATATACCTATTCCTCCGGGTTAAGTGAGGGGTTTAGTCTAAATCCAGAGGATATTCTGGGACTGGACGTGGAACGGGAAGTTCGAACCAGTATAAAAATTTCCTGGTGTGCTTACTTTAATTTTTATTTTACTGCTATTATCAGTTTCCGCATTTATATATCATATTACACAATCCTTAGTACTGCACGTACACTTTCATTTGGTATCAGAGCAAGGATTCCTATAACCGTCACAAAGTTATTTGATATTTATTTCTATGTAATATGGCAATGACACAAACTTACAATGTTAGCGCTAACACTAATACTAGTTTCACAGAGGGTCAATCAACTTCACGACCTCCACTTTTTAATGGGTTAAATTATAATTATTGGTCAACTAGAATGAGAATCTAAATGCAATCTAGTGGTTTTGATATCTGGAATATTATACAAAGAGAGTACATAACTCCTACTGGAGAATACTCAACTTGGAGTAACACACAAAAACTAGATGCTACATCAAATGCAAAGTCTATGAATATTTTATTTTGTGCATTAGATAGAAATGAATTCAATAGAGTTAGCATGTGCACTTCTGGTTATGAAATATGGAGAACACTAAAGATAACACATGAGGGAACGAGCAAAGTTAAATTAAGCAAAAAATTTGTGTTGAAAAATCAATTTGAAAATTCCAAAATGAGGCCAAACGAATCTATAAATGATATGTACTCCAGATTTCAGGATATTCATCATGCTCTACTATCATTAGAACAAACATTTACTGATTTTGATGTTGTCACAAAAATCTTAAATTCTTTAACTGACGAATGGGAAAGAAAAGTCCTAGCCATTGAAGAAGCAAGTGATTTGTCAACATTAAAACCAGAAGAATTGATAGGTAATTTAATGTCCTACGAAGTAAATTTGCAGGCAAAGAGAAATGTAGCACAAGAAAAGAAGAATGTGGTATTTCAAGCTGAAAAAGATGATTCCGAATCAGAGAATGAAGATATAGCAATGATTGCTAAAAATTTCTGAAATTCAAAAGAAATAAATTCAGGGGAAACAAAAATAATTCCAACAACAATACCAACAGTAGCAAACCATCATCTTCAGCAATGGAATGTTATGAATGTCACAAGAAAGGTCACATGAAGAAGGATTGTCCAGAACATAAAAATGAGCAATTTTAAGAAGGACAGAACCAAACGAAGAGCTTTTTCAGTCACTTGGGACGATACAGACTCATCATCTTCATCAGAAAGTGAAAGTGACAATGAAAATAAACAAGAAAACGTGTGCTTCATGGCTTCATCAGACGATGTAAGTGATCTTAGTTTTGAAGATTTAATTGAAATTAATTCTGAATTAGTAGATTTAGAAAAACAACTTAAAAAATAAATAAATATTTACAAAGAAAATTAGATAGAACAGTCTTAGAAATAGATATGCTGAAAGATGAAAAGAAAATATTAGAAGAAGAACTTGAAATTTCTCAACAATCAAATTCTAACTTATCTTCTAAAATTTCTTCAATAACTGAAGAACTAGAAATTCAGAAAAGTAAAAATGATGTTTTATTTTTTGAAAATAATGGTTTAAATTCTAAAATTAAAGATTTAGATTTAGAAAATTCTAGTCTAAAAATAAAATTTGATAAGATCTCTAACAATATCTCCAATTTTAATAAAGGAAGAGAGAATCTTTCTAAAATACTAGAAAATTCTCAATCCACTAACAACAAATCTGGACTAGGATTTAAAAAACAAAATAAGTTTGCTAAAAGTAGAATTAATAATAATATTAAAAAGGATATTAAGAAAATAGTTTGGTCAAACAATACCATTAAGATATGGATTCCAGAAACAAATAATGTTTTAATAAGAAATAAACATATCAAAATGTTCATGGAAACTGTTCATAATAACAAAAACTATGTTTATAAAGGGAATTCTAAACCTGTATGGGTTTGGCGTCCTAAGATCTAACTCTTAGGACCCTAAAAAGAAACGGGTACCAACTTTTTATAAATTTTTTTGCAGGTACCACATAAAAGGAGAGGAAAATGGATTTTAGACAGCGGCTGCTCAAAACCTATGACTGGAAACAAAGAAATGTTATCAAATATTATCTACTCAAATGGAGGATCGGTCACTTTTGGAGATAACTCTAAAGGTTATATCATCGTTAAAGGCGATGTCAGCAGCAACGGTACCACTAATTTACCTCTCATTTATGATGTTTTATTAGTCAAAAATTTAAAACATAATTTACTGAGTATTAGTCAGTTATGTGATAAAGGTTTTGATATAACTTTTTCAGAAAATAAATGTAATATTTTCGATAAAAATCATAACATTATTTTTGAAGGAATAAGAGATAAAAACATTTATATTCTAAATATGAACGTTAAAAATGATTCAAACTTGTGTTTAATAGCTAAGGAAAATGATACTTGTCTTTGGCACAAAAGATTTTGTCACATCAATTTTAAAACCATCAACAAATTAGCAAAAAATAAATTAGTTAAAGGTTTACCTGACATGAAATTCAAAACGAATATATTTTGTGATGCATGTAAATTAGGAAAATTAACAAAATCTTCTTTTAAATCAAAAAAGGTAATTTCTACAGAACAACCACTTGAACTTTTACACATGGATCTTTTTGGTCCAACTCAAGTTCAATCTATTAATCATAATAGATATGTGTTTGTTATTGTAGATGATTTTTCTAGATACACTTGGATATTCTTTTTAAAAAATAAAAGTGATACTTTTTATAATTTTAAAGTGTTTGCTAAAAGAATTTAAAATATTAAAAGTTTGAAAATTAAAAATATCAGAAGTGATCATGGAGGAGAATTTGAAAATGAAGTTTTTGAACAATTTTGTAACAAGAAAGGTATTAACCATAATTTTTCATTTCCTAGAACACCATAACAAAATGGCGGTGTAGAAAGAAAAAATAGAACATTACAAGAATGTGCAAGAACTTTATTAAATGGAACCAATTTATCAAAACATTTTTGGGCAGAAGCTATAGCTACTGCTTGTTATGTATTGAATCTTGTTTCTATTCGACCGAACGTGTAGACAGTTGGTTGCTTTTCCTTTTTACCTCAGATTAGTAACCCATCCTTTCAACCTACCTCTTCACTCTTGCTTTTCCAATTTCAGTTTTTACCCTAGCCCCCATTAAAGCTTTCTCAAATTTTTTATCTTTTCTTCAAAAACAATGGCTCCAAAGAAGAAATCAAAGACTACCGGTGGCTCATCTTCATCAACTCCCGTAGATACTCAAATCGCCTCATGGCTTGTCAATGACGTAGCACGTCAAAGATGGATACAACTTCAAGATACCAAAATCTTTGAAGAATCATTTGCAAGTTATCCTGATTTCGCTGCCTACCGTATTGAAAATTTTGCAATTAAAAGTGGGCTCGATACTTTTCTAGACCATAGAAAGAATAATTTGAAGGTTAACCACATTATGGTCAAATTGTTCCTTGCTAACCTAAATCTTGTCAACCCTCCTAGAAACACTAAAAATTGTGTTTGGACATCGGTATGTGGCACCTCAATTTTCCTTTCCATTGATCGAATTAACCACATTTTAGATGCTAGACCGGGTGGAATCTCATTACACGATGTAGATTGTAATATATCAAGTCGTGACCACATAAGCCATTTATTTTTCGAAGATGATGCTACGGATTTTAGACAAACATCATCACTTAGACCTAGAGCTAGACTTTTTCATCGTTTCATGATGAAATCCATTATACCAAGAGGCGGCTCCTACCACTTAGTATATCCTGAAAATTTTAAAGCTTTATATGTTATATGTTCGAATACACAAGTAAGATGGGCACAATTACTCATGGATGAGTTTCTCTCATTTAATCAAGGCAAGATGCTTCACATATATTATGGAGAATACATAATGAGATTGATCAATAGCTTTGTTATCCCGCTTTTTGGCAAAGCCGTGATACCAAAAGATAGGTAAAAAACAAAAGATAGTTCGCCTCAGAGATTGGTTGTACTTCACTTCGCTATGGATATCGATGAATTTTGTCCGAGCCCGGATCAGGCTACAATTGATAGGACATGGCTAGCAAATCCACGAGAGCCAACGTTTCAAGTTTCAAGTCAATCCGAGTTCGTATGCTCAAGATATGATGAATTCAGTTTGAGAGAGATAGCCCTTGTTCGGTTCGAATCCATAGGATACCCCATAGTTCGAATCGATGGCCAAGAATCATGTTCGCATCCATCGGTTCGACTCCATCTACTTCGAATCCATCAAGCTTTGAAGTCCTTCGAATCCATCGAGTTCCTCCTACTTCGAATCCATGGAGTCATTCCTCTTCGTATCCATCGGCTTGGAGTACTTCAAATCCATGAGGTTCGTACCCATCCTCATGTCTTAGCTCGACTCCATATAGTTCGCTTCCATCAATGCCTCGCTCCATTCAAATCCACCAGGTTCGAATCCATCAGGAGTTAGTCACTTTGAACCAATCCTGTTTGTATCGATCGAGTTCGCACCCATTGGGATGCCTCAGTTCGAATCGGTCACTTTCGAATCCACGAACAATCACTTGTTCGTATCCACCAAGTCAACTAGCTTGGATGACGTGTCATCCCACGATACGAAGTCGGCAAGATCCAAGGAGACGAAGCGTTCAACTCGGAGAGAAGACCGGATCGACTCAAAGGACGCGCGCCACCTCATCACAAGACCACGTGAGCCGATGGAGTCAAGGGAGTTGATTCAAACGCAACAGCCCTCACGAAAAACCACAACTTGAATTGATCATATCTCCTAAACCACTGATCCAAATGCAACGAAATTTTCACAGTAGCTTCCATACAAGGTAAAGATTGTTACTGCCAAGTTTCAGCTCGATTGAATCATTTTTTGATGGATTCGAAATCACTTCGAATCGATCTCAGATCGAGTCAAAACTTGGCGGGGTCGGTCGCCTGGGCCCACTCACGCGCCAGAAAAAGTCTCCCGAAGTTTGAGCCAGATCTGGGCCTCCAACGCCTATAAATAGCACCCTGAATCCTTCAGAAAAGGGATCTTCTGCCATTAAACGTCGAGACTTTGCCGAATTCAATTCCATACTTCATCATCGCTGTTGTAATCAGATTTGAAAGCTATCGTCAGTTGTAACTTGTTGTAGTCAACTGTAATCATCAAGTGAACATCAATAAAGACATAAACTTCGGAGTGGACGTAGGCAAGATCGCCGAACCACTATAAATCCTGCGTTTGTGACTGTTATTTGTGAATTGCTGTGATTGCTAGTGTTTAGATCTATGTTTTATATTGATTGTTGCTGATTTGTGTTCATAATCGAGCGCTTTCACGATATTGGGTGTTTGTGGTCAATTTTGACGCAAACATTTTGGTGCTTTTATTGAGAGTTGAACTCAGGAGTTCTACCAATTAGAAGTTGATTCAGAAAGTTTGAAAGTTCATATTTGAGAAGTTATGACGAGACAATCGAGCAGAAGGCCAAGGCCAGAGCAAAGTGAACATCAAGGGAGTCAAGAAGCTTCCTCAGGAGCGAATCAAGCGTCGATCTTCATCACTAGGGACGAGATGGAGACAATGATGAAGAAACAAGAGGAGTTGATACAGAGTTTATTTCAATAGATAGGACATCTTGGAGCACAGAATAGAGTAGCGGATGGGGTCCAAAATGGAGCAGGACCATCCGGCGTGGCACCTGAACTAGGGGGCACACGCATGGAGAACGTTGATCCGATTTCGGAGAGAGAGAGAGGAGCATCTGCGCAGCCCGGGAGTAGCTGAGGAGTGAACGCTCAGTCAAGGGGGCAATTTTCAGAATTCCCTCGTGGACTCGGGGGGTAGGTCGAAAGAAATGAACGAAGATTGCATCTCGGAGACAATGACAGGTTCGTGGAGATGGTTAGAAGAGCTATGAGAGGCGGTTTGGTAAACAAAGATTTAGAGGATGTTAATAGGAGTCCTTTTACTCCAGCAATCAGATGAGCAAGGAACCCACCGGATTTCAATTTACCATCGTTGGACATGTATGACGGGAGAACGGACCCCACGGTTTATCTAACAAAGTATATGAGGCATATGGAAGTGCTGGGGGCATCAGAGGAGGTTATGGCTCGGTGCTTTCCATTGTACTTGGCGGATATTTTGTGGTTTAGACAATTGGAGAATGGATCCATCGGAACATGGAATGATTTAATTGAGAGATTTATGAGGCAATTCAGGGTTCACATTACAAGAACCAAGAATGTGATGACTTTAGCAACTTTAAAGCAGAAAGCCGGAGAGACTTTGAGGAGTTATCTAACGCGATTCAATGCAGCAGCAGCTTCGGTGGATCGAGCAGACCCATCTATGGTGGTAATGGCAGTTGTGTCCGGAGTAGCTGACGGCACAGAGTTCAAAAATTCATTGACCAAAGATCCGCCTGTGGATCTAGCAGAATTCTACGACGAGGCAGAAAAGTTTTTGCGATTAGAGGATGCGAATGCATAAAGAGAAGAAGGAGAGGGAATAGAAGTTTATGTGCTTAAAGACAAAAAGCCTTTCTAAAAGGACTCAGGCAAGGATAAAGGAAAACGAAAGGCCGAGGATTATAACGACTGGTCAAAGCGGCAACGGAGGGAGCCGCGATTCACCACTTACACCGAACTGAATGAGAGTCTGGAACGAATTTATCAGGATACCAAGGAGCAGGTTCCGTATCGTAGGCCAATACGAAAGGATCCAACTTCAGACGAAAGAAGATCAGATAAGTTTTGTGTATTTCATGAATTAAACGGTCATAACACTAATGATTGTAGGCATCTGAAGGATGAGGTAGAAGGACATATCAGGAATGGTATGCTCCTTCAATATGGGAGGAGACGAACTCCAGTGGTGGAACCAGAGCGACCACCGTCTACATCAGCTAGAGGCGACCCTGAATCAAGGCAGCGTTTGATTATCAATTGATTGAAATAACGATGAACAAGTCGTAAGATTCCCACTAACACAATTAACTCATTTACACATGTATGAGATCGCGAACGATCCCCAGGCATGCTCTGAATGATCATTAACCGTTTAGTAGTGGGAACTTACACTTTGACATCCTTGCTTTGCTTTTGTTTCATTTTGATTTGGACATTTGGACTTTGTTTGTTTGGACATTTCTATTTTAAAACTCATCTGTTGAATAGATATTTGATTCTGATAATTCTGAAATGGCTAAGCTACTTACACATGTACGGGGTCGCGAACGGTCCTTAGGCATGCTCTGAGATAGCGATAAACCACCCTGACAAATAATCCAGGGACCCATTCGAACGTGAACCTGGTATCAACAATACCAAGCCCTCCCGGGCACACTTTCTCGCCTCGAACGACACCCGACCTCGGACGGTCACAATTCGCCACGAACGGCACCCGACCTCGAACGGTCACAATTCGCCACGAACGACACCCGACCTCGAACGGTCACAAAATCGCCTCGAACGGCGCACGATCGCGAACGATCACAACTTTCCTCGAACGGCCACCGACCGCGAAAGGTTACAACTCGCCCCGTACGGCACAACTCACCTTGCCTCAAATGGCTCAATCGCGAACGGTCGTCATTTGAGGTCCGCCACTTGACCGCGCACGGTCGCACTACATCTCAAATGGCTCGATCCCGAACGATCGTCATTTGAAGTCAGGCGCTTGGCCATGAACGGTCGCACTTCATCTCAAGTATCTCGATCCCGAACGGTCGTTATTTGAGGTCGCCTAAAAATATAAATTCCTTTGCAGGACATCAACAGGATATAAACGTCCAGCTCACGGCATTACAAAACACGCCTTCCTACCGCAAGGCATATTTTAGGGGGCTAATGTTATCCTGCTTTTCGGCAAAGCCGTGATACCAAAAGATCGGTCAAAAACAAAAGACAATTCGTCTCAGAGATTGGTTGTACTTCACTTCGCTATGGATATCGATCAATTTTGTCCGAGCCCGGATCAGGCTACAATTGATAGGACATGGCTAGCAAATCCACGAGAGCCAACGTTTCAAGTTTCAAGTCAATCCGAGTTTGTATGATGAAGATATGATGAATTCAGTTTGAGAGAGATAGCCCTTATTCGGTTCGAATCCATAGGATATCCCATAGTTCGAATCGATGGCCAAGAATCATGTTCGCATCCATCGGTTCGACTCCATCTACTTCGAATCCATCAAGCTTGGAAGTCCTTCGAATCCATCGAGTTCCTCCTACTTCGAATCCGTGGAGTCATTCCTCTTCGTATCCATCGGCTTGGAGTACTTCGAAACCATGAGATTCGTACCCATCCTCATGTCTTAGCTCGACTCCATATAGTTCGCATCCATCAACGCCTCGCTCCATTCGAATCCACCAGGTTCGAATCCATCAGGAGTTAGTCACTTCGAACCAATCCTGTTCGTATCGAACGAGTTCGAACCCATTGGGATGCCTCAGTTCGAATCGGTCACGTTCGAATCCACGAAAAATCACTTGTTCGTATCCACCAAGTCAACTAGCTTGGATGACGTGTCATCCCACGATACGAAGTCGGCAAGATCCAAGGAGACGAAGCGTTCAACTCAGAGAGAAGATCGGATCGACTCGAAGGACGTGCGCCACCTCATCACAAGACCACGTGAGCCGACGGAGTCGAAGGGAGTGGATTCGAAGCAATGGATTCGAACGCAACATCCCTTACGAAAAACCACAACTTGAATCGATCATATCTCCTAAACCACTGATCCAAATGCAACGAAATTTTCACAGTAGCTTCCACACATGGTAAAGATTGTTCCTGCCAAGTTTCAGCTCGATTGAATCATTTTTTGATGGATTCGAAATCACTTCGAATCGATCCCAGATTGAGTCGAAACTTGGCGAGGTCGCGTGGGCCCACTCACGCGCCAGAAAAAGTCTCCCGAAGTTTGACCCAGATCTGGGCCTCCAACGCCTATAAATAGCACCCTGAAGCCTTCAGAAAAGGGATCTTCCGCCATTAAACGTCGAGACTCTGCCGAATTCAATTCCATACTTCATCATCGCTGTTGTAATCAGATTTGAAAGCTATCGTCAGTTGTAACTTGTTGTAATCCACTGTAATCATTAAGTGAACATCAATAAAGACATAAACTTCAGAGTGGACGTAGGCAAGATGGCCGCACCACTATAAATCCTGCATTTTTGACTGTTATTTGTGAATTGTTGTGATTGCTAGTGTTTAGATCTGTGCTTTATATTGATTGTTGCTGATTTGTGTTCATAATCGAGTGCTTTCACAATATTGGGTGTTTGTGGTCAATTTTGACGCAGACAAGCTTCGTCCCACATGCTCCGAAATCTGAAACCTCCAAAGTTCATACTTTTGATTCAAGGACCATAAAACTAATGAAGTTGCCCGATGCACCTCCTAGATTTATACCATTTAACCAAAGGAGTACTACTCCTCGAGAACAACTGCGCCGTAGCTTTTCTGCACCTCAACCATCAACTCATGCTACGGAATGTCTAACATGCCAACATTCAATTCGAAGACCAACTCCTAGAATTAGTACAGAGGCGTCCATTGATATTTTGGCTCAAAATCAACTAGCCTTGGATGCCCGGCTACGAAAATTGATGGTCGTTTCAAGAAAATCAAGGGCTTCTTCGTGAATTTATGGGATGCCTTATCATGTACTTCCGAAGCCGGTGCCTCTTATGTTGCTCAAGGAAAAAGGCCAGCGCCAAACTTCTCTTTTTCCACTTCGGAGAATACAAGTTCCAGTACATCAGGAACTCACACTTCTAATGCTCAAAGACGTGGTAAGGAACATGCTCCTCCGGAAGAAAATATCCGACCAGAATTTTGGAAATCTGATGATGGTGAGGAGTGATCATGTTGTTTTACAACTTGCTATTTATAATTTCTAATATTCTGTTTTTAGATGTTGTGCACTAAGTGAACATCATTAAAATTCCTATTTGCTTTGAGTATGTACTATTTAAAAATCGATGTTTTCTTATGTTGTGTTACATGTTCAATATACATCAAATAAGTATTCCTTTTTGTCGCTGACAAAGGGGGAGAAATTTATGAAAGCTAACAAATTTTTGAAGAAAAGTCGCCATATATTTAGGGGGAGAATTGCAATATATACTACTTCGTCACATAAGTATTGTCATCAATCAAAATGGGGGAGAATGTTGATTCATGAGTTTTGATTCATGACACAAGCTTCAGAGATCATACGACGAGAAATTATACGAAAGCGACAAAAAGAGAATAAGTGTATATTATGCACTATAAAGGAGACAAGACTACAATCCAGAGATTAGTATGAATATTTTAATGTATTGAGTCTTAGAATATTGTTAAAATCATTCCTCAAGTAGTCACACACATATACAAATTAATTTATATTAAGTTATACATAAAAAAGTGTGTATTGTGCAATTGACAACAGGTCGGCTGACCGACCAGAAATCTCGGTCGACCGACTCTGTGTCAAATGCACGGATATACATTGTTTTTTATATGGTTTTAAACATCAACTGATCGGCCAGTTTTCTCAGTCGACCGACCTGAACTTAACGGCTAGTTTTCTGAAGAGTTGCGATTGTTCATGAAGTGGAATGTCCCTCAATCCAAGAGATA
The DNA here is from genome assembly GCA_030765085.1 of Allium cepa. Classification (NCBI taxonomy): domain Eukaryota; kingdom Viridiplantae; phylum Streptophyta; class Magnoliopsida; order Asparagales; family Amaryllidaceae; genus Allium; species Allium cepa. The sequence goes on from CM060938.1 coordinate 237,570,493, forward strand.
TGGACACAACTTTTGATTGAAACTCTTCATGAAAGATTATAACTATTCTACAACTATATAAACATGTTCAAATCACTTCTACAATAACCGATTCTTGTTTATAATTCTGCAATCTATTCTCTATTTATTTCTGCAAATAAAAGCATCCATTCTCATTCAATATCTCTAGAATCTCTGAATTAATTTATATACTTCGATTCTACGAGATTATCTTCCTTCTAAATCTTCACATACACTACATATTCTTGAGGATTTGATTAAAAGAAATTGTACTATCAAAAGACAATCCGTGTTATTCAGAACACACTCGTCAATAAAGTATTTGTATTAAGTTGAAGTCCTATTCGGCTGTTGAGGCAGAAAAATTCCTGTTCGGCTGCTCAGGTGTGATATACCTATTCCTCCGGGTTAAGTGAGGGGTTTAGTCTAAATCCAGAGGATATTCTGGGACTGGACGTAGAACGGGAAGTTCGAACCAGTATAAAAATTCCTGGTGTGCTTACTTTAATTTTTATTTTACTTCTATTATCAGTTTCCGCATTTATATATCATATTACACGATCCTTAGTACTGCACGTACAATTTCATAGGCACGGTCAACCATCCCTTCTTTCGAATACAACCATGAATATCAATATCGAAATCCTTTAGATCATCACTTCGGGATTCCCATTTACAACCCTGAATAAGATAAGAGATATCTGGATCTTGCTTTTGGGTATCGACGACATGATCCAACAACTAGGATGAGCTTCATGCTAAATAAAAGCACGGGAGAATTAGAAACTGAAGGACGGTCTCTAATATCACAAAAAGATAAAGCTTCCAAAATATTCCACTCTGATAGCATCACGGAAACAACAACTTGCTGCTTGCGACTAAGCGCATCAGCAACTCGATTACCCTTACCAGGGGTATACTGAATATCGAAATCATATGAAGCTAGAAATTCGAGCCAACGCTGTTGTCTCAAATTAAGTTCTTTCCGAGTGAATAGATACTTCAGAGATTTGTGATCAGTGAAGAGAACAAAACGCTCGCCCAATAAATAATGTCGCCAAATCTTTAGAGCAAAGACTATAGTGGCTAACTTCAAATCATGGGTTGCATAACGAATTTCATTAGGCTTTAGTTGTCTAGAAGCATAGGCAATTACTATCTCTTTGTATGAGAACATCACTGAAACCAATACGACTAGCATCGGTATAGATAATGAAGTCTTTGTTTCCTTCGGGAATCACAAGGATAAGAATATCAGAAAGGAGTTCTTTCAAATAATTTTCTTTCCTAAAAAGATAAATCTTCCAAAATTACAATTATCTTTATGAAATCTTTTTTAAGAAAAATTTACTATTTATAGGTTAATTTATTGTGTCAAATTATCTCATCAAAGCGTTTAGGAGATTCCTATCGATAACGTTGATCAAGCGCATCGACCAGAATTCTTAAAGCACTCAATGGGCAATACAATCAAAAAATCATCTTCTATTCGATAAATACGAACCCAATTATACTTGTAAATAAATCCTATGAAAAATATTTGCAAAATTTTAAATTGTTGTTTTCATCCCAAACCAATAAATACACAAATGGAGTCATCGAGATATTCGTAGAATACTCGATTCATAAAATGGATGCAATAAGCTGGGCAAACTGAATGACATAATAAGTCATTCATAAGAATCATAACGAGTGCGGAATGCGTTAAGTGGAATGCGGTAAGTGGAATGCTACCTTCCGCAACTTGTAGCCAAATGAAAACCGGTGGTAAAATCGAGTTGGGAGAAGAGCTTAGCGCCACTTAATTGATCGAAGATGTCGTCGATCCTAGGTAATGGATACCTATTTTTGATAATGCGCTCGTTGCGATAATCAATGCAAAGCCTAAGAGTACCATCTGGCTTCTTAACGAAGACAACGGCGACGCCCCAAGGAGATGAGCTAGAACGAATAAATTGCTTGGCTTCCAATTCAGATAATTGTTGCTTGAGTTCCTCATTTTACTTAGCAGACATCCTCATGGTAGGATGACTGATAGGATGAGCACTAGAGATAAGATCAATACGAAACTCAATTGCCTTCTTCGACGGCAAACACCAAATAGCCTCGAAGACATCAAAAAATCAAAAACAACCGAAATATTAGCTAAGATATCCTCCGATTCAAAGGAAGAAATGATAGCGTTCGAACTATAATAGATAACTGCTCGATAGCATCGGGATGCTTGAGATATAAAGTTCTTTCGGGACATAGGATTGAACTTCATGACGGATGAGCCAATCCATTCCCAAAATCATATCAAAACTAAGATAATCCACAACACGCAGATTTGCATGAAAGAAAAAACCACAAAGAATAATCTCAACATCAACACATAACAAACCAAGAGTAGAGGATCCATAAATAGGATTTACATTCCTCAAAGGGTCGCAAAGGATAACTACATCCAAAGGAATAACATCAACAAGCTCCTTTGACACGAATGAATGCGATGCACCCTCATCAAAAAAAACTCTAATAGAATGGCCATGAAATAAAATAAAACCTTCCAAACTAGAAGGACTAAAACCTTTGGGCTGAGGAGAATCACTAAAAGCTTAAGCAATATTAAGCTTTCCAGATTTGAAACCCTTAGGAGCAGCAGGACAATCAGAAACCCAATGACCCTCTTTCAAATCTAAGATTGAAAAGGAATTTAACAAATGGAATACTACGGAAATATGAGATTCATTCCTAGACATATTCCAACTTGTTAGAGAGGATAAAAGTTTAAGATCAACGAAGGAATATATTAGAAAGGCACGAATAAAATCCTCGAATAGTTTTAACGCATGTTCCATTCTACTTCTGTTCTGTGTTTATTATAATTTGTTCTAAACTTTAGCTCTGATACCAAGCTGTGACGCCCCACCTCTATGCTCACAATAACAAAGGTTATTATAAGGAATAACGTCTGCTATTGCGAAGAATAAGGCTTGTTGGAAGCGACCATCCGTAAGTTATGCCTTAGACGAGTATTGATTCATCGACAGGAGTTGTGTAGATTACTCCCAAAGATATATATTCAATCCAAATCTAAAAGGAAACTACGGTGGTTAAAGAAAAATTCAGAACATCTCATAATAACAACAACATAGATAGTATAATCACATCAGAATAGAAATATCAAATATATAGCGGAAGACAAGTCTAGAATACATACTACAACGATCGATAGTTCACATGAACAAAATGTATATATACAAAGACAACAACATACATGAGATGATAGTCTATACACCAAAAGTACACCTCGAAGACTAGACAAAAGATGGAGTGAAATCCCAAAAGCTGAAGCAGCAACTGAATCACAGATAGCGACTATCCTGAAATAACTCGGTCTGACCCGAGTATTATTTAAAAGAAAATAATAAACAGATTAGTCTAATTTAAACTTTAGAAATAAGTGTATGATAAACAACACTTAAGCAAATAATCATAATCTCGAATGATATTATACAACATAGATAATCAAAATAGATCAAATAAAGAAATCTCAATTTAAACTCTATCAAAATCAATAATCTCGAATGAGACTATTCAACATAAATAATCACCATAGTTTAAATGAAGAAATCTTAATTTAAACATCATAAAAATCAACTTCCAAGTTCACAATTGAATTCAAAACAGGAGAATCTAGAAATCAAAATAAGATAACTAGAAAGCCAACATAAAAGATGGATCGATCCCAGCAGATGACGAGTTTTAGCTACGCCGCACGTGCATCTCATATGGTCGAAGCCTACCAAGTACTATATTTTTGGCATCCAACAAATGACTCGAGGGTGCAACATATGACCCGAAGGTGCAATAGATGACCCGAAGGCCTAGTACTGGTATTTGACCCGAAGGTCCATCATATGACCCGAAGGTCCAACATAGTGGCTCGAAAGCCTAACAAAATCATCAAATCATCAAATGGCAAATGTTTCAATTAACGAGTCCGGAATTAACCGAAATAGTAAAAGTGTGGTTCCATACCCCGCACTTTTGCTAAATCGTTTAAATCTTTTCATCGTTTCCTTGAAAGCGCAAAATTGTGTATTTTATACAAATAACTTTTTACGTTCTCAAACGGACAAGTCCGGAATTAAGCAAATCAGTAAAAGTAAGGTTTCATAGTCCTCAATTTTGCCGAAGCATTTAAATTGCTTCCTCATTCTTTTGAAAGCGCAAAGTGTAAAATTTTTGGAAACAATTTTATTTTTAAAACGGTTTTTAAAAAACGTGATTAAAACAGCACATCTGTAGCAATTTCGACAAAGAAATTGCGCTTCACAAATTACCGTAAAAGCGGATATCAAATCAGCGTTGCGGGATAACCGCTTAAAAATTCTCTTTAAAATTGACGTTACTGAAGTCAAAACAACAGTAATTTTTATTCATCAAAAATGTCACCAAAACAATACGCTTCATAAATATAATACCGGCGTAAAAATTTCGTTATAAAAATAACGGCAACAAAATACGTTTTAAAATGCAACATCGGTTCAACGTATATTAAATAGTGGACTGTCCCACCATATTTTCATCAAAATATTTGCACGCACACAACATTTCAAAGGCCTGGCACTTTAAATTGGCGCAATGCAATTTACCCTCATACGTTCAAAATGAAAATAATTGTAAGTTGAACAGGCCGTGACTTCTAGGCAATACAACATTGCATACAAATGATATTGTTAAAAATGACCTGGACTCCTTTAACTTTTGCATGCAAATAACTATACATAGACAAAATATAATTGGATCAACTTCAAAGACAAGTAATAGTGACCTGTGCAATTAAAGGGTGACAATGCAACTTATACATACTCAACAACTACAATGCCTGGAGATAATTTATAGGGTGCATGCACGCAAGAAATAAATTGGTCTGGACTCTATGATCTCACACACGCACTCTATCATATGCAAGCATGTAAATTGAATTTCGAATACACATGCACGAAAGCAACAAAGGCTAGAGCAACCTTATGTGCAGACACTCAATAATGCTTTGCAAAGGCTGAAGCTTCATGCCTCATTTCATGCAATATTTTTGTACATTCGAAACAAAGACTCAGTTTTTTTTGGTTAACTTATGATAAGAGCGGTTCTAGTTCACTATATTTATCACCCTATTTGTAACAACCCGCATATTTATCGAGTTTACATTTAAATATTTTTATTTAAATATTAAATCGTTAATCGGATTTTGGTCCGAAAAACTACTTTTTGCAAACGGTCAAATTAGGACTCGAGACCACTTCCATTGAGTTCGAAATGTCGTTTACAACTTTTTAAGTATAAACATCGATAGGTTTGGAGTTAGTGAAATTTCACTAACTTTTCCCGCTTTGGACTTTGGGTTAGTTTAGCCTATTAAGCCCAAGTTCCAACCCTCTTCTCCTCACTCTTCATAAATTTCCTAACTAACTCAAGCTTTAGCATTAATGGTGAAGAGAATGGGAAATTAAAACTCCAAGCTCAAATTCAATTGCAACTCCATCATTCAACTCCAAATTCAAGTAGAAGATATTGGATTCAAGCTTTGGATTGCTTCTCCTTGCTTTCAAGCTTCATCTTCATAAATTTTAGTGCAAAGGTGAGATTTTTATCTCACAATTCTAGTCTATAACTATATTGGACTGTTGGGAATGATTCCCTATCACTTTAGCATGCATATTTGCTTTTGGTTTGGATTGGATTGGCGAAAAACTCCGATTTTTGGTGTTTGGGAGAAATTTCTGCATTTAGGTCGTTCTGGCCGTTTTTAGCTCGCTCGGAGTTAGGTCGTGTGGACCTTAGGTCGTAGGTCGCGTACGAGTTAACCCCTAGGTCGTTCTGGCCATTTTCGTGTTTTCGGAGTTAGGTCGCTCAGGACCTTAGGTCGTAGGTCGTATGGCCGTTAGGTCGCTCTGCTTTGGCTCTGGCCATTTTTGCTCACTCGCAGTTAGGTCGCTCACGACCTAGGACTTAGGTCGCTTGGAGTTAGGTCGTAGGTCGGCAGGTCTTCAGCTCGCACGCGTTGAAAAGGCACGTCTGGAGTTAGGTCGTTCGCGAGTTAACGTTAGGTTGTTTGCGAGTTAGCGCCCTAGGTCACTCGCGTATAGCTCGTTCGGAGTTAGGTCGTTAGGCCTTAGCTCGTATGGCCTATGCAATTTGGTTAGGTCGTCCAACCTCAACACCTTAGGTCGTAAGACCTTAGGTCGTACCCCTTAGGTCGTTAGACCTTAAGCCTTCACTATTGGAACTCGTTAGGTCGTAGCAACCATAGGTCGTAGGTCGCTCACACGGAGTTAAGTCGTAGGTCGTCTCCGACCTTATATCGCTCAGCCAGGTTTCACTTTAAGTCGTTAGGTCGTTTGGACCTTGTTTCCAGTTAGGTTGCAAGACCCTTAAACCGTTAGGTCACTAGGTCGCGATGTTTTAGGTCGCTGCACCCTATGCCTCTATAGGTCGTTCGACCTTGCTAACTTTTAGGTCGCGAGTTTTATAAGTCGCTCGCCTCCCTTAGTTCTTCACTAGGTCGCGATGTTTTAGGTCGCTGCACCCTATGCCTCTATAGGTCGTTCGACCTTGCTAACTTTTAGGTCGCGAGTTTTATAGGTCGCTCGACCCTATTCCCCTTAGGTCGTTAGACCTCATTTTGTCTTCACTAGGTCGTACCGTTTTGGTCGGGGCGCTGCCCCGCACCCCGCCGGGGGCGCTGCCCCCTGGACCCCCGCGACCTGACCGGGCAGGTCGAACCCCGTAAGCGGTGGCGTTGCCCCCGCACCCCCACCTTGGGGGTTGCCACCCCCCCTGGACCCCCCCTCCGTAGGGGATCTTATCTGAAAAATATTGAGCTGATTTCCTTGGATTTTATTTGCATCTCCGTATGCGATCTTTGTGACTGATTGTTTCTACACTTGCTTATGTGTTTTGCACTTTATAATATAAAGGTTTCAATACTAGTAGTAAATAACAAAACTCTTTTAACAAACAATTTCAACTCTATTTTTAATAACAAAGCTCTTTTCTTAAACCGTTTTCAAATCTATTAGTATATACAAGCCTTTACCTCACTCGGATGAGAAATCTAATTAAACGACTTAGTAAAACAAGTGGTATGAAACGCTTGCGTTCACTTCGTCGGTTAATTCTTGGACTTGTTCGATTGAACCTCTTGTGACAATTTTATTAGTGAAGATTTACAGTTTGTTCGTAAATATTTAAGTTAAGCAAGTGGTTATGGGACATGAAGCTAAACTTCTATATTTACTAGCTTAGTGTAATTGACACTTCTCGTTGATCTTGATGATCGCTTTATGAATTAGACTAGCAATTGCGCGATGTCTCTTTCATTGCAAGGTTAGACTAGACACCACTTGTGTGATTCCATTCACACATACCTTTCTGCTTTTTGGTTAGTCTTGACCTCATTCTGTGTGATTCCACTCACACATGTGGGGTAGCTCCCCATGGTCTTCGGACCGTCATGTGATAGGCCTCTTTCCCTTTTTATGATTTCTGGATTTCTCGTGTTGATTTCTGGAATTTATGTCATTGACTTGTTATGAGTACAAGTTTAGGGTATGATGCCCCCTTCGAATCTTTGAGAAGATTCTTGTGATATTGATTATCTCTTATTGATTGATCTTCTATTGATCATTATTTACATACTTATAGTGGTATGTCGTTATGGATGTTTATGTTTATGCCATATCTTTTATGTTATATCATGTCATCTGATATTTATAGCTAGACTGATCCGTTTATTATTTTCTTAAATAATACTCGGATCAGACCGAGATGTTACAGGTGCTTCTGCTTGACTCCTTCCCAGGGATTTATCACTCTGACTTTTGGCTAACTGTTTAGATTAGCAGTTTTTGTTGTATACACTTGAGATATAGACTCATAGTTGTATTCTTTTGTATAGCACGTGTTGCTATTCTTTTGTATTATCGTGGATCTTATTGACCACTACTCTGATGTACACTTTCATGTGTTAGTTATATATTCATATCTTCTTCCGCCTTTGTGATATGGATATCTGTGACTGATTTGTGATATGATTATTTCTATGTTTGTTTCCGAAGATTATTTATAGCCACCGTGTGATAAGCAATTACATGGATGGTCGCTCCTCAACAGCCTTATTCTCCGTGCTAGTTGACAGCACTTCTCCGGAGTGTTCTTGGCTAGCGTGGGTATAGAGCTGGGGCGTCACACTATTATACCTATGGTTTTGTTCAGCAATAGTAAACAAATTTAAGTATATACCTATGGAGCACTCCAGTCGAAATGCAAAAATAGGTAAATGTCTATCTATTAAGTAGGATGCCAATATGGATCAAATTCCAAGAGTAAGCTTAAAATCATGGGGTAAAGGATATAAACATGATTGCAAGATCACTAGGCAAAACTATTTGTAATGACGAGGCTACATGATGTAGAAATGGACTAACGCGTGCCAGAGATATCAAGGTGCTCATTAAAGTAAAATATACTTAGATTTTCCTCTTGAAGTTGAAACTTAATTTTTATTTTTATTTTGATTTAGAAACTACAATAACTGAGATATAGGGAATTCCATCAAGATGTAGCAGCCCAAAATGATTTCATGTTTCCAATATTTACACCCAAGATGAAGTAAACAAAGTATTTAGACCAGAACTCATCATGCATGCATAAAGATAATATTCTTGCCTGGAACACACTTATGTATTATACATTTGCACGCAAAATGCAGCAATTAATAAATTATAGAAGTGAGTTCTATACACTCACCTAAACTTGCTTCCAAAAATCAGTTACCCCAAGATCCAACCGAGGGTAAAAATGTGAGCTGCCATTAATGCATTTTAACAAAAAGAGGATGCAGGCTACTGGAATTTTTTTTGAATGCAACAAACGAATGTATTTTTACTTTTTCTTTCAAATATTTGTAAACAAGTCAAAAGTAAAGTGTGCTAGCAGTGGTTTGGGTACAAATGCATTTAAAGCTAGACGTGCACATTGAAAGAAAAGGACTCGCTGTAAATAAACTAATGATGACAACAAATGCATAATTGTTCACTACTCTGCTTTTGAATTGGACAGCACATGAAATGTTCACCATTTGAATTGGACCCAATTGTTTACACGTGAATGAATTATGCAATTCATTTCAACTACTATCACTTGCAAGAATTCAATTGACTTTGTAAATTATTATTATTTTTCAAAACCCAATTTAAAATTTCTATTTTAAATTTTTATTTCGACAGTAATAAAATCACGGATGTTACACATAGTTCAAAGGCGTCCAATATCTGGACCGTGAATATTACATGTAATTTTAACTACCACTTCAAGTTATAAAATCAACCATATAACTCGAATGAAACCATTTTAATTCGCTACATATCAAGACGACCAAACCAATTTATTCATAGCACATCAATGTTATGTGTAATAGCTGACCTGTCATCAAGCTAAATTGCTTAACCCATAAAATTCCAAAATTACATTATCTATGGAAGAAAAATATCTACAAATCACACGATATTGAGGTTCCCATTGAAAGCAGCAACGCTTTATGATTAAAACATAAAAAATTCACTTAAAATTGGCCAACAAAAGAGACATTGATGGAGGTAATGAAATCTGTAAAAAAGAATATTGATCAATGTGAATCAGAATGTTAGTTAATAGATAATTCAAAAGTTTGAAAAATACATACTTTATAGGCTATAGAAAATAGTCCCAAATATTATGGCCTAAAATGAGTCTAACTAGCAAACAATAATGCTAATTAAGTAAAAGACACTTATACATTATTGTAAATTGCTAAATTTTTATTAATTGTTAACCAAGATCAAAAATTCATTTACCTAGGCCACTTGACAACCTAATACTATTTTAAACAAGCCTTTGATCTTGTATGCTTTGGCCAATGTAATTGAAATTAGTTGCAAAACTATAGAAGGAAAATAATTTTTTTTTTGCAAAAACAATCTGAGGCACTAATGCTAAAATGTTGTATGCTATTTTGTACTCCTTTACACGTTAGAAGCTAGAAAGAACTTGTAACGACCCGATATTTCCAACCATCGTATCTGCGCATGTCAGACTTGAATTGCTTAAAATACCGCGTTGTAAATAAAATTTGGCAAATCTCAGAATATACAGTAACTAAATAGTCACAGATCACGGACATAGAGTGAATAATAATGCAGCGGAAGTAAAAGGGATAGTAGTTCATTAAGCTACTATACAATAATAAGATACATAAGAGTTAAACAAAATACAACAGAAGGGTAACAAGATACATCGGGTACAAATCAGAATAGATCACTGAAATCACTGAATACTGAAAGCAGAATATATGGCTGTATCTTCAAGAAAATCTCCAACTCTGAAAGTGAGTCTTGAATGCTGAATCACTCAATCTGACTCGAGCGTAAAGCAAAACACAAAACACATGAGTCAGGACATAAATACTTACGAACTGTAAATCAACTCAAGTGAACAGTAACAAAATGCATCAGTAACTTAAAGGATGCTTGGGATCGCCCATCCTCTAAGGTTCCATCAAACTATTTACCATGTTGTAATATTGCGCTATTATAATAATGTCTATAGTAAAACAAACTTACTTTAAAATAGCGTTCCGGCTTACCCATATCACCCTTCACACATAATAGTCCCAGTAGTCCATCCAATATCATGATATCTCCAGATCGGAAAACTATCAGAGGGTACCATGCGGGCTACGGGAGAAAAACAAACTCGTAGTAAAGGCTCGGTATGGTAGGTGATACGACACACAAGGCAATGGCAGGGTAGATATACCAATTACGTACACAGGCTGGTGGTAACGCAGCAGCCACATACGCCCACCTCGGAACACACTTCGAATCAAAATTGGAGGATGACCATCAAATCAACCACAAGTAAGATATAGAATCGAAGAAGTGTGTCCGACTAGAGAAGCTACCCCTTCTGGCCTGAGATCGCTCATGTTTTAGCTACCTTATGCCAACTCACGGGAGTTGGGTCCACATAATATACCTCAAGAAAGACGCCACCATCCTACTTCATTCTGGAATCTCCACCGTGTCCACGGTTGTTAAAGTGGTTTTTGGAGTTGGCAGAGAGTATGACAACTTCCGATCCCGGTCTCTTTAACAACCAAACGTTATTATAACGCCGTGGTCATTTCAAAATAGTTTATACTTCAAAAAGATCAAATCATTTAATTTTAAAACTATATCCTTTCAAAATAGTTTACACTTCGAAACCAAAACCATTTTTATTTCAAAACTATATTCAAATCAAAATATTTTATCATTTCCATTTCAAACATATATTCACCTTTTAAAAATTATAATACTTTCAAAGTTATAACTTTTTCGAAACCAAAATACTTGAAATCATTACACTTTGAAAATCATAACATTTTGAAATCATACATTTGAAATCATGGAACATTCCTTTAATTATTTACATTTACAAATTTATTCAATTAAAACAAAATTTCAAATTTCCAATTTAATTCAAATCAAAACATCAGTTTCAATTCAATTCAGTTTCCTTACAAAACTTTTCAAATCTTATAAATTTCAAAAATAGATTTAATCTACAAAATAAACCATCCAATTTTAATATATTTCCAAACTTTAATATCCCACATTTCAAAACTAAACTTTATAATTTCATATATTCATATCTCAAATCTAATTTCATTATTACTTAGTTTTGAAATATTCATTTCATAAATCCAATATTAATTAAATAAACTTAAATTACAATTAAACCAAATATTATTTCATACAAATATAAACTTCAAATACATTTATCAAAATCAAATATCATTCCAAATTCACATTCTTTATCAAAATAAAGATTATATCATTCAAAACCATTTCGAAATCATTAAAATATCATATCTTTCAAAACCTCATTGTCAAATCATTATTTGAATTCAATTTCAAATTTTCATATTTAAATATCATTTTACAGTCATATATGTCATCCATTAATTATTTAAAATACCCTTACAAAAGTAAATTTCAAAATTCCATTCAAACCTTCATTTATCTCATTACATTTCATTCCATTTAACACATAACCAAGTAAACCTTATTTAAATTCAAATTTAATTTAAATTCCTTAAAATTTCAAATTTAAGTATTAAAATATATTCAAAACTCCTAAAATTTCACAAATACTCAATTTCAAAAGTTAAATCATTTAATACTTTATAATATATCCCAAATAGTGTTAAAATCTATCACATTTCAAACATCGTAAAAATATAGCAACGACAGCATTTATAAAGTGCTATCGTAGCTTCAAATTTTCAAAATAGTTTAGTTCAAGAATAACGGCATTTATAAAATGCCGTAATAGATATTTAGCTATCTCTAACATAGTTACATTCAAAAACAACAGCATTTAGAATGCTGTCATAAGACTACAGCATTTTTAGGAAATGTTGTTAATAAAATTTCAGATTTTATTTTAACTTTTCGAAAACAATAAAACTTCAATCCTTGTTATTTAAATTTATAAATCATATTTCTAGACATCGAAATTTCATATTTAAATCATTTTAACAATATAATTTATCACAATAAAATTTTAAAATCAAATATTCAATTTTTAAAACTCAATTCATTTATTAAGTCAAAATTTCACTGTTTATTAACTTATAAATCAAATAAAACTTGGCATTTCACTTTAAATATCATTTGAAAACTTTAAATTAAATTTCCATTATTTACCTACATTTTTTTTAAAAAAAAATTAAAGTCAAAATCACAATCACTTCAAATTTACATACTTAAATTCACAAATTCAAAAACAAATATTTAGCTTTCTAAAAACCATAATATATATATATGTATGTGTGTATATATATATGTGTGTATATATATATATATTTTAATCAAAATTTCATACTTTTAAAAATACATATCTTAATAAAATCATTTAAAATATACCACGGGGTCTGTATATAATTTTCTAACCTAGGTCAAGTGATACGGATATATATCATTTCAATCTGCAGTTTAAAAAGAAAACCCGGGTTCTATCATTTCAAACCCGCAATCCCAAGTAAACAAAAATAAATAAAAATCGCTCTGGCCCCATAACGATTTTTCCTTATTCTACAGTCCGTTCGGGTATGTATCATTTCAACCCATAGTGATTCTATTCTAACAAGGAACTTGCAGTGTGAACATATGCATAAACAATATAAACAATGTCAATGTCATAATATAATGCCATATATCAGAGGTTAGGTGATAATTAACAGTTTTAAAATGGTAATAACACGGCATAACATATCATATGATCATCATTAACTTGCATAAACATTTTATATTACTATACACTTGCCATCAATTTACTATTTCATAAGTAAATATGTTAGAGTGAGAAAGGCTCACCTTTTCACGCCGAAGACCACTACGACACACAAAACGATTCCAAAGGCACGACAAGCACGATACAACATGACTTTTGATTTGAATGAATGAGAGCCTAGATATTGATCTTGTGAACAATAACCAAAACAAAAAAATATACATAAACATATTCAACGCAAAACAATATTGAACAAATTGAAAAAATAAAAGTAACAAAGACAAGATATCTAGACCTTGCCTTATCCATTCAAATGCTCGACCTAGGTAGAACATGTGCTCGGCTATGATGGTGACATATTGGTAAATGGCTCAGGTTTGGCATCACAAAAGCATGGCTACAAGGAGATGCTGATGGTAGGAGTTACATATGAAGAAGGCAAAGGGTCAAGGCAGAATGGGATGGTTTTGGTGCACCATTTGGCTCGGATATGCCAAGTTTTGGGCTCGACCCTACATACTTCAGGTCTGGTCAGATCTGAAGTGATGTCTAGAGGTGGTGTAGGTAGGTGGTGGTGGAGGTTGGGTGTGGCCAAGTCAAGGTATGAAGGAGATAGTGGAGTTTATGGCTAGGCAAGGCAATTTTTGTGGAGTTTTATGCAAAGTTGTGGTGTTTTAGTCACATGGAGGTCACGGCTTGAGGTGATGGTCCGAGGAGAGGCTGATCGTTACTATGGCTGGTGATGGTGGAGTTGATGGTGGTGATGATGGGTGGTAGGGCCGAGCAAAGTTAGGTAGAGGCAAGGCAAAAAAAACAATAAAAAGAAGAGGAAGAGTTGGAAGAAGAAAGCCATGAACTTGCCATTTTTTCCTCAAGTTGAAATGCCGTGTGTTTTTGATGGTGAGAAGAATATTTTCACGTGAAAAAGCAAATGAGAGTCACGGCTATGCATAAGGAATGAACGGCTAAAGAAAAAATGAAGAGTCAAAGGTAAATGAATAGACAAGCACATGAAAAGTCATAAGGAAAATGAAAGGGTTTTGACTCTTTGATTTCTATTTCTTTTAAATCAAATATAAAAAAATAATTTTAGTAAATACATTTAAAAACCGAAACAAAGTGAAATAATATGAAAATAAATAATTAAATTTTAAAAAATAGAAAAAGAATTAAAGAGATTGCTTAAAAATCTAAAACAGTGTTCAAAAATTACAAATAAATCATCACTAGCCTTGGAAAAATATCCACTTCATTTTAAAAATATTATAAAGAAAAAATTTGAAATAAAATAATTTATTCATCATTTGTAAAATGAAATAAATAATTAAATTGGAGAAACATAGGAAAAGAACAAAAGAAATTGTTTAAAAATTGAAAACTGGGCATGAAGATTACAAAGAAAAATACCATCGGCTCTAGAAAATTTCTATTTCACTTTTAAACAAATAAAATGTCAAGTAAATAAAATAAATGAGGAACAAAATAAAGTGGAAATGAAAATAAAATAAGTTCTTAAGAAAAATATAAAGATAAATAAAGAATTACTTTAATTAATTGAAACTGGAAATTAGAATTTTTAAAACAAAAATACAACTGACACTGGAAAATGTCTATTACAGTTTCAAAATGTTTTAAAACCAAAATATATACAATACATGTTTTTACCCATATAAACATAAATTAGAACATTACATGACCAAATAAAATATATTTATATAATTTAAAATAAACAATTTTGTTAAATACAGCAAATTTCACACAATAGTTAAAAAGGCATAACTTTAACATTATAAATCAGATTTCAACGAAACGAAAAGTAGAGTTCTTAAAATTTTATTTACTTTCATAATAAAGGATAAAATCTAAATTTTTCAAAATTTCAAATTTTAAATTTAAAAATCAAAGTTTGACCATATTGACCAAAATACACTTTTTGGAAAATATTATTTTTAGTCATGTTTTGGAATGATAATTCATATCAAAATCAAATTTTATATTTAAAATAACAAAATTTATTCATTTCAAATAAATAAATAAAGCTTTTAAATCAGAAATTCAATTAAAATAATTAAAATATACAATTAAAATAATCATAAAATACAAGGTTGTTACACTCTCCCCCACTCAAAACTTTTTGTCCCCGAAAAGGAATGAGGTACGGGAAAGCATAGAAAAGATAGAAACAAAATAAGATTAAGACAAGATGACAAGGAGATTGAGATTATACCTGATAACTGTCGTTATAGGTAAGTTTAACAAGGTGGAGATGATCTTCCCAAGACTTTCCAGAATCAAGAACACAAGCACGAAAAGATCTCTAGAATCTAATTCACCCTTTCCGCTTGACCGACGGTCTGTGGATGGCAAGCAGTGCTCAGATTCAAAAAAATGAGTACCAAAGATTATCAAGATTGTAGAAAGATAATAAAAAGATGCCTATACCGGTCTGTAGCAAGATAAGGATAATAAGGACAACCAAAAGATAGTTTGAAAAACAAAATAAGGAAATAAGTTTGAAACCATGGAAATTTCAACTTAAATAGAAAATAAATTTTTACACAAGTTAAATAAATCTTAACTATCTCAAATTTCATTATCTTATTATCCAATCATCTTAAATTAACAATTTTAAAACCATGGGTTTGAAAAATAATCATTTATTATACTCATAATGTACTCAATAAAATTAATTCTTCTTTATTCCTAATTATATTAAATTTATTCCTCTCAATATATTTATCACTTATGTTAAATATACTTACACTTATTATAACTGCTTTATTTTATTTTCAGTTCTTTTAACATTATTTTACTGTATGTTATTCAATTACCCTTTATTATATTTACCTCTGTTAATCGTTTTATAACTAAAATTTAAGTGTATAACATTTATTATAACCACTCAAATTTTATTTATAAAACCTTTTTGTATTGTATATTATCCAATTACATTATTAACTTCTGAAATTAAGGTAAGTTATATTTGAATGCAATTATATTATACAAATAAAGCTTCCTAATTCAATCATTTCAAGCTTGAATACTTATCCAAATCTTGAAATTATACTTAAAATTATCTTTCAAGATAAAATTTAGGGATTAAATTTCCGATAAAATTCCAAACTATTTAGAGATAAATAAATGCACATATACTATATATATATATACATTCAATTTAAATCATATATCAGCATATTTTATAAATCCAGTCTTATTTTGGAAATTCAAATCAATTAAATTATCCAAGACAAAACTATAGCAAGACTACAGAACGGTCTCTTCACTTCGAAACTCGAAAATGAACGTCGATGATGCTGCAGTCATCACCGAAGTTATTTTCCAGCGACAAAGAGAAGAGCACTAATTTTAAACTTTAAAAATTCTTTGGAAACAAATTTCTATTCGAAAATACTTTAAATAATATATCCTTTTAAAACTTAAAATACGAGGTTTGAAACCATCGAAAATTAAATTCTCAAATTCTTGTTTTAAATTCATTTTAAATTTCCAAATAAATTTATAACCATGCTTATAATTCAATTATTTATATATGAAACAAGAGATAATGATATATAAAATCAAATATTATTTCTTAACAACCAATCCAATAAAATCCAGAAAAAGATTTATAATATAGTTACAAAATTATTTCATTACTAAATTTGAAAAACATATTGTGTCAGTTTTCTCTGTTCAAGTATTTTGAAAATCTTATCGTTAGCGTTGATCAGACGAATCAATCCAAAACCCAAATCAACATCAACAACTCAAACAACACAATATATAAAACTTTTAAATATTTGTTTACAAATACACTTCAATAATGATTTGAAGATAAGTTGGGAACAAGATGAGGTGATTAAATAATAGAATAGGAAGACGGATGAGCTTGTATTGAAAGTTACCGTGGATCGTATCGTGCTATAATGAATTATAATATACTAGTGCGAAAATAAAACAAAGTTACTGTAGCAGAGTAAATAAGAAAAAATAAAACAAGCACACCAGGAATTTTTATACTGGTTCGAGCTTCCCGTTCTACGTCCAGTCCCAGACTCCTTCTGGAATTTCACTAACAACAATCCTCACTTAACTCGGAGGAACAGGTTTACAACAACCCTTGAACAGCCAAACATGGGACCTGAGCAGCAGAACAGGATTTCGCCTCAACAGCCGAAGAGGACTTCACTTGCCTGAACTACAGAATAGGACTTCAACTTATACAGAAAGTATATGACACAATGTGTTCTGAATAACACGAATTTGTCTCTTGATAGTACAATCTTCCTATAAACTTCTCCTTTTGATACATATGTGTGTGTATGTGAAGAATATGTAAGTAAATGAATGATTATGTAGAAATTTGAATGCTCAAAATGTTAGAATCAGTGTAGTATATAAATAGAAAGCTTTTGATCAATTTGGTTATTTATAAAAATTATTCTAACATGTTTATATAGAGTATAAAGAGTTGTAATCATTCGTGAAAAGTTATCATGAAAGAGTATGGATGTATCACTTAGTAAAAGGTTGTAACTCGTCATGAAAATGAAATGTCTTTTCAAAAATATAGCAGTTGAAGAAGTTCAGCCATCTGAAAATAAATTTCAGACTTCTGAAATTTGAAACGTGCAAACCAGAAAAGAAATAGGTTATTTTTGCCTAGATTCAGACGTCTGAAATGGTCAATCCAGACGTCTGAATTTGACCTGTAACTAAAGATTACCATAGCTCAAATGGTTAGAGCATTTGCCTTTTGAACTAGTGACCCAGGTTCGAGTCCCGCTCCATGCAATTTTTGAAAACTTGATTTTTCATTTAAAATATGAATGCATATATGTGTATACCATTTGGAGAAGATTTTAACAATTTTATACTCTAGACACGACACTTTATGACTAATAAAACTTTGTTTGTCACTTTCGTCTTGTCTCTATCTTGTATATCTCTTCTTGTATCTCCATACACATACTTTTGTACTATGTATCTTCATTTTGAACGTATTTAATTATTTCTTTTTGATGCTCATGTACCTGCAAATTAGCCTGGAGATTCTTTGACATAATTGTATAGTTGTTGTCATTAAAATCCAACAATTGGGGTTCTAACATTCTCCCCCATTTTGATGATGACCACTGTACAATTTTTAAAAAATATTCATTCTATATAAAAAATAATATTAATATGTTTAAAGCTCCCCCTAAGTATAACATCTCCCTCTAAGTATAATATCTCCCTCTATTAATATGCATATAAATTTCTCCCCCTTTGTCATTATCAAAAAGAATGAGGAAATATGTAAAATTATATAAAATATCTTGTATATAACGAGATAAACTCATTATTAATTATGAAGGAAAAATAAAATAAATTTTACCATATTTACTGAAATCCATATTTTATTGTAAGCACGTAATTCTATTAAATGTATGGAACATTCTTTAAAATATCAAAATCTATCCATTTCCTTTAGTTTCTCCGAGTACCTGCAAAAAATAATAATAATTTTCGGTGCCCACTTACTATGTTAGGGTCCGGGGGGTTAGGTCTTTGGAAACCATACCCAATTGGGTATGGTTGAACCTTTATAAATATAGTTTTCATTACAAATTACATTCTTATAATAGTTTGTAACAACCCTGTATTTAGCATTAATCGATAATCGACATTAAGCGATTAATATGGTTGCATATTGCCAATTGAAGTTTTTAAATTTGGATTTAAAATTCTTTTACAAATTTTAAGTAAAATTTTATTGGGCTTTAAAAATTGTTTTGGCCCATTTCTTTTGTTGTCGTGATGGGTAACAAAGCCAAATAACCCGTTCTCCCCCCTTCACCATTTTCATTCGAACCCTAAGTAAAATGAACGGGAGTAAATAAATGGCGGCCTCTCTCGTTCTTTCCCCTTTCGAAGCTAGGGCTTCAAAATAAATGGCGCTCGCTCGTTCGCTCTTGTCTTCGCTCGTCTCCAAAATTAGGGCTTCGATGTCGCTCGTCTTTGTGAGTTCGTCGTCGCCTCGTCAAGGTGAGTAATTAAATTTACTCACATCTAATCCATTCTTAATATATTGTTTCTGCAATTCGATGTTGATTTGATATTGTTTTATCTTGGCCATTTGTTTTCGTGGTCTTCGACTTCGACTTGATTTTATCGATGTTGATTTTTATTATGGCCTGATTCGTTCTTTGTGGCTTTGACTTCGGTCTCACGACCTTAACTTGAACTTGACTTTGAGAAGAAAAGTGTCTTGGTTTAATTTGTTTAGGGTTTGTGTCTTCGACACTTTAACTGTTGCTTTGAATTGTTTCGGCCTGTCATTGTTTTTGGTTAAGACTTGGTCTTGCATTGCACTTGTTCCTTGTGATATCATCTCTGTCTACTTTGTTTATTCGTGCATAGCATTTTGGTACAGGTGGTTTACTTTGATGTTGTACGTATGTTGTAGAAATGTTGCATTCCTGGTATTTTGTTCACTGGTCTCTGGTGCACTTAGTTGTACCTGGTTTGTATGCATTTATTGCTGGTTTCATTTGTGTGCAGACATTGTTGTTCTTCACCTTGTTGATTCTAGTTACACTGTGACTCCAGTTTGCTTGCATCTGTATCAGTCCTTATCATCACTTTGAAGCCTTTGTGGTCATTTGTATCTATGCACTGTCCAGTCTCAATTAATTGTTCACTGGTCACTGCAGATATGTATACCATCTGGACTTGTTGTATTCATCCAGTATACTAGCTTTATGTATCATGTTGCCTGTACTTTGGTCTTGTCTCATTGATACATTATGTTGTTTCATTTATTGATGTTAGTGTTGCTTTGCTTCACTGCTTGATCCTGTATCACTACATGGTTTGTTGTACACATGTTTATATGGGCACCGCCTATGTATGTTTCATTGTGTTCACTTACTTGTTTGTTCATGTAGCTCATTTTACATTCATTGTCTTGCCACCTCTGTTTGCATTACTGATTTTGCATTTTTACCACTATCTCTTTGAGTCATGTTGAACTGTTTGTATACAGTTTGACTTGGTTTGACTGCTTGAGTTATAGCCTCAGGCTCGTTTGTGATTTGGTGAGCACTATGCTTTGAGCATTTGTACTCAAGAGTGACCAGTACATCTTGATGCAGTCTGGTTGCTGGTTGTTGACTTTCTTGTGACTGCAATCTTGTTGCAGCCTTGCCTTGTAATCGCGAAGTGTGTACATTGCTATGTGCACTTATGTCCATGCTTGCATTTGACCTTGTGGTGGCTGCAATTCAATTGCAGTCTGCCCTTGTGTCTGTGTGTGTGGTGCCATACCCCTGGTGCTCTCACCCTCCTTCTATTTTTGTAGCTGTCCCTCTGCTTTGTGTTTTGGATGCAGACCAGTTGCAGTCTCCCATTTTCTGATGTGTGCTGTGGTGCCATTTCATTGGTGCTCTCACCTTCATTCGGTTGTGTATTCATGTTGCACACTGCCTTGTGCACTTGCTCATTTGAGTTATACTGCTTCTCGTTGCACCTCTGATTCATTTTTCCATGTTGCACCCCAGTTTCATTTTATTCATGTGCAACCAGTAGTGTACGTCCA
Source organism: Allium cepa (assembly GCA_030765085.1). Lineage (NCBI taxonomy): Eukaryota > Viridiplantae > Streptophyta > Magnoliopsida > Asparagales > Amaryllidaceae > Allium > Allium cepa. Next base: position 237,591,437 of record CM060938.1, read on the forward strand.
TTGTGTACATTTGGGTTCGCATTTATGTCGTCCAAACTTGACCTCTGCAGTTTTTGATTGCTGTCGGTATTCATTGGGTACATCATCACTGTAGTGGCAAGGCAGTGCACGCAAGCGTGAACTGCAGCCACACGGTATTCAATGGGTACATCATCACTGTAGTGGCAAGGAAGTGCACACAAGCGTGAACTGCAGCCACACGGTATGGTTTTATGATATCTATCTTGTTTTGATTATTGATCTTTTGCATATTCCGTATGCTGTAGTGGCGAGGCAGTGCACGCGTGCGTGTACTGCAGCCCTACTCGACTTAATATTTTAATTGATATTTAAATGTTTTGAACTGTTTTGTTTATTCAATTCAATATTCTGAATTGCATTCTGATTTGGTTTAATTACTGTCGTCTATTCATTATTTGATTATTATTGCTTTTGTGCACTAATAACTGAGTTTGAATTAGACTGACTCGAGTATTATTTTCTTTTGAATCTAATACTCGGGTCAGACCGAGTATTTCAGGTTGTAGATATTCTGCTTTGGGTTGCTGCTAGAGCTATGAAGTTCTTTCATATCTTTTGGAGTAGTCGTCGTCATTTGTAGTAGTCTGTAAAATTGTATTGGAAGATATGTATTCATGTATATTAAATACGTTAATTTACTTGTATATGTAACTTCCTTAGTCGACTGTTGTAGTTGTATCATATGTACCGTGTGAATGTATTGTAACTGACATCAGTTATTATATATATATATGAGACTTTCTGTTTTATCTGTGTTCCGCATTTATATTATCTGTGTTGTTATTTTATATTTTGTCCTAAACTATTATAGCCACTGTGTAGTAGCTTTGAGTTTGCATCGGCATGTCAGATTTCCTCCTGAAATGAAATGCACGTTTTTACTATCTGGCATATCGGTGCTCGCACAAAGCAATTACACGGATGGTCGCTCCTCAACAGCCTTATTCTCCGTGCTAGTTGACAGCACTACACCGTAGTGTTCTTGGCTAGCGTGGGTATAGAGGTGGGGCGTCACGGCTTGGTATCAGAGCCTGGGGTTTAGAACAAATATAAAACATAACTTAGATAGTACATGTGTTACAACTGTTTGTCGACGTTTTATCTCTCATATTTGCATATGATTGTATTTGATTGTTAGGTATGAATTCCTAACGCTTATTCATATGCATTTGATTTTGATTCTTGTGTTTTCGGCTTTGATTTGATTTAGCCGATGATTGATTTTGTTCGAATCTCAGCGGTTCCGAACTTGATATTTTATGTTTTCCTCGGCTTGATTTCCATTCGACTTCGGTCACTTTGTTTTTGAGAAATTTCTAAATTCTTGATTTCCAAGACTCTGACTTGGTTTGCCGTTGAGTCCTTTGATGATGATGCTGAATCGTTTTGTACTCTATTATGGCCATTAATTGTTGACTTCGGCATTAACTTGATTTTTATTTTTGTTGAAGTCATTTATGCATTTATGCTCGTTTTATTTCGTTATTCCATTTGTCAATCGATTCTTCTTTTCCGATTAGTTGTTGTCATCTTTGTCGACTTTGAAAGCTTCTATTTCTGGAATTTTTGGATATTCCTACTTTGATGGATATAGAATCGAATTCTTTGGATTTTATTCACATCTTCGAATGTGAATTTTAGTGAATTGATTTGGTTTCCAAATTTAATCGATTTTTGATTATTTCCCGATTTGTTGCTATCATTTATTAGCAACTTTGATGACCATTTCTTCGGGATTTTTGTGAATATACCCTTCGATGAATTCGGTATCGATTTCTTTGGATTCTATTCACGTGTTCGTATGTGAATTCTTGTGATTGATTGTTTCTACAATCGTTTTTGTGATTTGTCACTTTAAAAATACAAATGTTTCAATACTAGTAGTAAATATCAAAACTCTTTTATCAAAAAAAATTCAACTCTATTTTCAATATCAAAATCTTTTCCTAAACCGTTTTCCAATCTATTAGTATATACAAACATTTATTTCACTCGTATGAGAAATCTAATTAAACGGCTTAGCAAAACAAGTGGTATGAAACGCTTGCGTTTACTTCGTCGGTTAATTTTTGGACTTGTTCGATTGAACCACTTGTGACATTTTTCTAGTGAAGATCTACAATTTGTTCGTAAATATTTAAGTTAAGCTAGTGGTTATGGGACATGAAGCTAAACTTTTATATTCACTAGCTTAGTGTAATTGACACTTCTCGTTGATCTTGATGATCGCTTTATGAATTAGACTAGCAATTGCGCGATGTCTCTTTCATTGCGAGGTTAGACTAGACACCACTTGTGTGATTCCACTCACGCATACCTTTTTGCTTTTTGGTTAGTCTTGACCTCAATCTGTGTGATTCCATTCACACATGCTTAGTGTAATTGACACTCCTCGTTGATCATGATGATCGTTCTGATGGTCAGACTAGACACCACTTGTGTGATTCCATTCACACATACCTTTCTTCTTTTTGGTTAGTCTTGACCTCAATCTGTGTGATTCCACTCACTCATGCGGGGTAGCTCCCCATGGTCTTCGGACCGTCATGTGATAGGCCTCTTTCCCTTTTTCTGTGATTTCTAGATTCCTTATGTTGATTTCTGGAAATTTTATGCTTCACCTATTTTTGTGCATTGGTGAATTCATATGTTATTGATTTGTCATGAGTACAAATTTGGGGTATGATACCTCTTTGGATCTTTGAGAAGATTCTTGTGATATTGATTATCTCTTATCGGTTGATCTCCTGTTGATCATTATTTGCATACTTATAGTTGTATGTCAGTATGGATATTTCATACTTATGCCATACCTCTTATCGGTTGATCTCCTGTTGATCATTATTTACATACTTATAGTAGTATGTCATTATGGATATTTTATGTTATGCCATATCTTTTATTCTATGTCATACTCCCATTCGAGTTTCCATACTCCCATTCGAGTTTCCATACTCCCATTTGAGTTTCCGTACTCTCATTTTGCGATATCTGGATTTCTTGTGTAGATTTCTAGAATTTGTGTTTTCTGGATTTCTTGTGATGATTTCTAGAATTTGTGCTTCACCAATTTTCATGATTTCTATTGATAAGTTTTATCAATTTTTGTGCATTGGTGAATTCGCGTGTTATTGACTTGTTATGAATACAAGTTTAGGGTATGATACCCCTTCCTATCTTTGAGAAGATTCTTGTGACATTTTTGATGAACGAAAATTCATTGGTATTATATTTTGATGCCAATTATTTCGATGAAATTTTGACGTATGTCGAAGTTGCTACTGATGTCGCTGTTTTAATCACGTGTTTTAAAAAATGTTTCAAAATATAAATCAAAATTGTTTTCAAAACTTTTAAGATTTGCGCTTTCAAAAGAATGAGGAAGCGAATTAAACGTTTCGGAAAAATCGAGGACTATGACCCCTTTCTTTTACTGATTCGCTTAATTCCGGACTTGTCCGTTTGAGAACGTAAAATGTTATTTATTTAAAATACACAATTTTGCACTTTCAAGGAAACGATGAAGTGAATTAAACGATTTAGTAAAACTCGTGGTTATGGGTCATGTGCGTTTGCTATTTCGGTTAATTTCGGACTCGTTAATTGAAAATTTGTGATTTCTGATTATCGTTTGTGATAATCAGATATTTTGCTGTTTCTGATTATCGCTTGTGATAATCAGATATTTGAGATTTAATTATCGTTTGTGATAATTAAACATTTGCAATTTGAGATTTGATTATCAATTGTGATAATTAAATATTTGTGATTTGAAATTTGATTACTGTTGTGGTAATTTCTGATTATCGTTTTGATAATTGGATGTTTATCATTTCTGATTTATCGTTTTTGATAATCAGATATTTATTGTTTCTAATTATCGTTTGTGATAATTAGATATTTGAGATTTAATTATCGTTTGTGATAATTAAATATTTACGATTTAAGATTTGATTATCAGTTGTGATAATTAAATATTCGTTGATTTGTGATTTCTGATTATCGTTTGTGATTATCAGATATTTATTATTTCTAATTATCGTTTGTGATAATTAGATATTTGAGATTTAATTATCGATTGTGATAATTAAATATTTGTGACTAAGATTTGAATTATCGTTTTGACAATTGAATACCTATTGATTTGAAATTTGATTACCGTTGTGGTAATTCCTGATTATCGTTTTTGATAGTTAGATGTTTGTGACTCGTGTTTTCTAATTATCTTTGTTGGTAATTAAATTTTTGCTGTCTTCAAATTATCGAATCGATGATTAGATATTGCTATTTCGTGATTTCTGTATTCTGATTATCTATTTGATAACCAAATTTTGTTGAGAATTTGTGAATTTCTTTTATGAAATTAAAAGATTTCTCTGGCGTTTATATTGTACTACGCCAGTGTACCGGCTCAATTTTCTACTATTTATGACGTTTCCCACGTCTTCCAATTACGAAAATGCCTTTGGGATTTCCGATCCTTATTCTTGAGCAACCTTCTATTCACATCATTGCTTCGGAGGTTCAGCACCCTCGAAATAAAGATGTTTTTCTCGTAAAAGCTCAGTGGTTCTCAAATCCTCTGGATTTCACTTTGGAATCCAGAGAATTCATCGAGCAAACACGTTCAAGCTTACTCTTTCATGCTCTTTATGGTGAACTTCCTATTTCAAATTTCTTCATCTTGTGATGATATATTCTTATGGTTGTTACCTTTTGTCCATTTATTCCTTATGATTGCGAGGACGCAATTTCTTTAAGGAGGGGAGTCTGTAACAACCCTGTATTTAGCATTAATCGATAATCGACATTAAGCGATTAATATGGTTGCATATTGCCAATTGAAGTTTTTAAATTTGGATTTAAAATTCTTTTACAAATTTTAAGTAAAATTTTATTGGGCTTTAAAAATTGTTTTGGCCCATTTCTTTTGTTGTCGTGATGGGTAACAAAGCCAAATAACCCGTTCTCCCCCCTTCACCATTTTCATTCGAACCCTAAGTAAAACGAACGGGAGTAAATAAATGGCGGCCTCTCTCGTTCTTTCCCCTTTCGAAGCTAGGGCTTCAAAATAAATGGCGCTCGCTCGTTCGCTCTTGTCTTCGCTCGTCTCCAAAATTAGGGCTTCGATGTCGCTCGTCTTTGTGAGTTCGTCGTCGCCTCGTCAAGGTGAGTAATTAAATTTACTCACATCTAATCCATTCTTAATATAGTGTTTCTGCAATTCGATGTTGATTTGATATTGTTTTATCTTGGCCATTTGTTTTTGTGGTCTTCGACTTCGACTTGATTTTATCGATGTTGATTTTTATTATGGCCTGATTCGTTCTTTGTGGCTTTGACTTCGGTCTCACGACCTTAACTTGAACTTGACTTTGAGAAGAAAAGTGTCTTGGTTTAATTTGTTCAGGGTTTGTGTCTTCGACACTTTAACTGTTGCTTTGAATTGTTTCGGCCAGTCATTGTTTTTGGTTAAGACTTGGTCTTGCATTGCACTTATTCCTTGTGATATCATCTCTGTCTACTTTGTTTATTCGTGCATAGCATTTTGGTACAGGTGGTTTACTTTGATGTTGTACGTATGTTGTAGAAATGTTGCATTCCTGGTATTGTGTTCACTGGTCTCTGGTGCACTTAGTTGTACCTGGTTTGTATGCATTTATTGCTGGTTTCATTTGTGTGCAGACATTGTTGTTCTTCACCTTGTTGATTCTAGTTACACTGTGACTCCAGTTTGCTTGCATCTGTATCAGTCCTTATCATCACTTTGAAGCCTTTGTGGTCATTTGTATCTATGCACTGTCCAGTCTCAATTAATTGTTCACTGGTCACTGCAGATATGTATACCATCTGGACTTGTTGTATTCATCCAGTATAGTAGCTTTATGTCTCATGTTGCCTGTACTTTGGTCTTGTCTCATTGATGCATTATGTTGTTTCATTTGTTGATGTTAGTGTTGCTTTGCTTCACTACTCGATCCTGTATCACTACATGGTTTGTTGTACACATGTTTATATGGGCACTTCCTATGTATGTTTCATTGTGTTCACTTACTTGTTTGTTCATGTAGCTCATTTTGCATTCATTGTCTTGCCACCTCTGTTTGCATTACTGGTTTTGCATTTTTACCACTATCTCTTTGAGTCATGTTGAACTGTTTGTATACAGTTTGACTTGGTTTGACTGCTTGAGTTATAGCCTCAGGCTCGTTTGTGATTTGGTGAGCACTATGCTTTGAGCATTTGTACTCAAGAGTGACCAGTGCATCTTGATGCAGTCTGGTTGCTGGTTGTTGACTTTCTTGTGACTGCAATCTTGTTGCAGCCTTGCCTTGTAATCGCGAAGTGTGTACATTGCTATGTGCACTTATGTCCATGCTTGCATTTGACCTTGTGGTGGCTGCAATTCAATTGCAGTCTGCCCTTGTGTCTATGTGTGTGGTGCCATACCCCTGGTGCTCTCACCCTCCTTCTATTTTTGTAGCTGTCCCTCTGCTTTGTGTTTTGGATGCAGACCAGTTGCAGTCTCCCATTTTCTGATGTGTGCTGTGGTGCCATTTCATTGGTGCTCTCACCTTCATTCGGCTGTGTCTTCATGTTGCACACTGCCTTGTGCACTTGCTCATTTGAGTTATACTGCTTCTCGTTGCACCTCTGATTCATTTTTCCATGTTGCACCCCAGTTTCATTTTATTCATGTGCAACCAGTAGTGTACGTCCATTGTGTACATTTGGGTTCGCATTTATGTCGTCCAAACTTGACCTCTGCAGTTTTTGATTGCTGTCGGTATTCATTGGGTACATCATCACTGTAGTGGCAAGGCAGTGCACGCAAGCGTGAACTGCAGCCACACGGTATTCAATGGGTACATCATCACTGTAGTGGCAAGGCAGTGCACGCAAGCGTGAACTGCAGCCACACGGTATGGTTTTATGATATCTATCTTGTTTTGATTATTGATCTTTTGCATATTCCGTATGCTGTAGTGGCGAGGCAGTGCACGCGTGCGTGTACTGCAGCCCTACTCGACTTAATATTTTAATTGATATTTAAATGTTTTGAACTGTTTTGTTTATTCAATTCAATATTCTGAATTGCATTCTGATTTGGTTTAATTACCGTCGTCTATTCATTATTTGATTATTATTGCTTCTGTGCACTAATAACTGAGTTTGAATTAGACTGACTCGAGTATTATTTTCTTTTGAATCTAATACTCGGGTCAGACCGAGTATTTCAGGTTGTAGATATTCTGCTTTGGGTTGCTGCTAGAGCTATGAAGTTCTTTCATATCTTTTGGAGTAGTCGTCGTCATTTGTAGTAGTCTGTAAAATTGTATTGGAAGATATGTATTCATGTATATTAAATACGTTAATGTACTTGAATATGTAACTTCCTTAGTCGACTGTTGTAGTTGTATCATATGTACCGTGTGAATGTATTGTAACTGACATCAGTTATTATATATATATATGAGACTTTCTGTTTCATCTATGTTCCGCATTTATATTATCTGTGTTGTTATTTTATATTTTGTCCTAAACTATTATAGCCACTGTGTAGTAGCTTTGAGTTTGCATCGGCATGTCAGATTTCCTCCTGAAATGAAATGCACGTTTTTACTATCTGGCATATCGGTGCTCGCACAAAGCAATTACACGGATGGTCGCTCCTCAACAGCCTTATTCTCCGTGCTAGCTGACAGCACTACACCGTAGTGTTCTTGGCTAGCGTGGGTATAGAGGTGGGGCGTCACATAGTTGCTAATATAAAGTTGTTTATCATGATCGATCACATTAGCTGGAATCCATATCTTAATACTATTAGTCATTAGCTTAGTACTTGAAGAATAATTTTTATCATTTCTAAACAAAGTACTATTATGACTATAACTAGTTTTAAAACTATCTTGATTACTAGTACTAGCACTAAAGTTAGTATACATGAATGCATATCTAGTACTATTTTTACTTTTAGCTTGTTTATAGCCTAAACCGCTTTTATCATTGTGAGATTTTGAATTCTTAACATAACCTAATCCCTTCTTATTTGAAGCAGGTTGAGAATTTTCAATAATCCTAAATAAATTTTCTCTCCCTTTATTAAAATTGGAAATATTTTTAGTAATGTCATCAAGCTTAGTTTTAGGACTAGTGTTCTCTAACTCAACAATTTTAATTTTTGTTTTTAACTCATGATTCTCATAAGCTAGAGCACTATTCTTTTCTTTTTGAGCTTTTATTTCTTGACTTAATAGAGCGAGTTGAGAATTGTCAGAGAGTGAATCTTGAATTTTCTCAAGTTCTTCTTCTAATATTTTCTTCTCGTCTTTAAGCATATCTCTTTCAAATTCTGCTTTCTTCTGATTTTCCAGCGCTTCCTTATATTTTCTTTTGAAACTCTTTAAAGTGTCTAGAAGTTCTGGATTTATTTCTATCATATCATCAAAAGTTAGATCACTAACCTCATTATCTTTTGCCATGAAGCACTTGTTTGTTTGCTCCTTTGATTTTTCTTTATTTCTCTTCCTCTTCTTATTTCCTTGACTAGATCTCTTTGTAGCCATTTATTCTAGGATGTTGTTACGATCTCTAGAAAACCAGGCTTTGATACCAAATGAAAGTTACCATGGATCGTATCGTGCTATAAGGAATTATAATATGCTAGTGCGGAAATAAAACAAAGTTACTGTAGCAGAGTAAATAAGAAAAAATAAAACAAGCACACCAGGAATTTTTATACTCGTTCGAACTTTCCGTTCTACGTCCAGTCCCAGACTCCTTCTGGAATTTCACTAACAACAATCCTCACTTAACCCGGAGGAATAGGTTTTACAACAACCCTTAGATAGCCGAACATGGGACCTGAGCAGCAGAACAAGATTTCACCTCAACGGCCGAAGAGGACTTCACTTGCCTGAACTACAGAACCGGACTTCAACTTATACAAAAAGTATATGACACAATGTGTTCTGAATAACATGAATTTGTCTCTTGATAGTACAATCTTCCTATAATCTTCTCCTTTTGATATATATGTGCATATGTGAAGAATATGGAAGTAAATGAATGATTATGTAGAAATTTGAATGCTCAAAATGTTAGAATCAGTGTAGTATATAAATAGAAAGCTTTTGATCAATTTGGTTATTTAAACAAATGATTCTAACATGTTTATATAGAGTATAAAGAGTTGTAATCATTATTGAAAAGTTATCATGAAAGAGTATGGATGTATCTCTTAGTAAAAGGTTGTAACTCTTCATGAAAATGAAATGTCTTTTCAAAAATATAGCAGTTGAAGAAGTTCAGCCGTCTGAAAATAAATTTCAGACTTCTGAAATTTGAAACGTGCAAACCAGAAAAGAAATAGGCTATTTTTGCCTAGATTCAGATGTCTGAAATGGTCAATTCAGACGTCTGGATTTGACCTGTAACTAAAGATTACCATAGCTCAAATGGTTAGAGCATTTACCTTTTGAACTAGTGACCCGGTGTAACGCCCCACCTCTATACCCACGCTAGCCAAGAACACTACGGTGTAGTGCTGTCATCTAGTACGGAGAATAAGGCTGTTGAGGAGCGACCATCCGTGTAATTGCTTTGTGCGAGCACCGATATGCCAGATAGTAAAAGCGTGCATTTCATTTCATGAGGAAATCCGACATGCCGATGCAAACTCAAAGCTACTACACAGTGGCTATAATAGTCTAGGACAAAAATATAAAATAATAACACAGATAATATAAATGCGGAACACAGATGAAACAAAAAGTCTCATATATATATATATATATTAACTGATGTCAGTTACAATACATTTGACACGTTACATGTGATACAACTACAACAGTCGACTCAGGAAGTTACATATACAAGTACATTAACGATTAATATACATGAAGACATATCAACCTATACTATGACACGACAACTCCAAAAGATATGAAAGAACTTCATAGCTCGAGCAGCATCCCAAAGCAGAATATCTACAACCTGAAATAACTCGGGTCTGACCCGAGTATTACAATCAAAAGAAAATAATACCCGGGTCAGTCTAATTCAAACTCAGTTATTAATGCACAGAAGCAATAATAATCAAATAACGAATAGATGACAATCACAATAAATCTCGTCTATCCAATCACTAATAAGGATGAATTGGACAAAGGAAACAATCAAGTAATTGGGAACATCAATTAAAACGACAACTCGAGTAGGGCTGCAGTATACGCAAGCGTGTACTGCCACGCCACTACAACATATTGAATACGAAATAGATCCATAAATCAAAAGCAAAAGAAATAACACCAAAACCAATACCGTGTGGCTGCAGTTCACGCTTGCGTGCACTGCCTTGCCACTATAGTGATGATGTACCCATTGAATACCGTGTGGATGCAGTTCACGCTTGCGTGCACTGCCTTGCCACTATAGTGATGATGTACCCAATGAAAATTCACAAGCGTCGCCGTGAATATCATAAGGCCAAGTGTCGATTAAATTGCAGAGACAAATGCGAGGTCAAGCCCAATGAATTTTAGGCTCAACACAAGGCGATGAGCAAAGTAGCAAGTCATGTACACTAAAACAAAGTAAAGAATGTATAAATGCACATGAGCAAGTACTGTGCATATACAAGTGCACATAAACAAGTGTAGTGCAATGACTAGACTAGCAAATGTAGTATACAAGTGATGCAGGCAAAATGGATTTATGCAACCTGAACCAACAGAGCACGAAGGCTCGAATGACCAAATACACATGGCAATGATACAACATGGTGCAAAAGAAAGATGCAATTTACATCAAACTGCAATGAACCAAAAATCACAAAACCAACATCAACTAAGTTCAAAGGGTCAAGACAGCTTTAACACAAATTGAAACTGCTTATATACTCGAAGCACAGTGCCAAATGGCATGAACAAGACTCTAATGTACAGCCTCCATTGTATATATATATATACACAGTAAAATGGCTGCAACATAATCAGGGTAGTAAAGAATGAATGCCACAACTTCAGAGAGCATGCGCAAGTGACTCGAAGCAGTGAGTCAAATACAGTTAAGACAGTGGTGAATATGCAGCACCACGCAACACGAAGCAAACTCATGTGAACATGGACAAAAGGGACACAAATCTGGACTAATTTTCCATCAGATGAATAAGAAACAAAGACCAGGCTACTCAATGTATACAACATGCAGTGCAACAAAACTCAAGTTAAACTGAGTACAGTTCAATGCAAAAACAGGACCAGACCAACATATGAAATATGAATATGTACATGAAGTAAACATATACATATATGTGTGCAGTCAGTTCAAGTCTAACCAAACAGTGAACCTCAATATCGAAATGAGACAGTAATGCAAGCAATGCTACGATATGCCTCAGAAATTATCCATATGCAATGAAGACAGTGGTCTAAAATATCAAAGTGTATAGGTCAGGGAAGAACCCAGACCACATGAATTAAGTGTGCAACTGACCTGAATGTCACAAATCGCAACAAACATAATGGATGCAACTGATGAATGGTGCAAGGGACAACACGCATAAAGTTCAAATATAACAATAAGGTTCAGTGGGTTTGAGTTCAAAACAAAACAGATGTCAAGAGAACATCGAAATGCAGTTTGAAATAGGCAGTGGCAGTACTACCGTGAAGTATGTAAATGCAGACTAGCTACTAATGATCAAGTTCAAAGTTGAAGCTAACAGTTCAGCAACCTACACTTTAGATAATTCAAGTGAAGATACCAAATACAACCTGAATGAACTAGCCTGGAAACATGCTCAAACTCAACTGGCACATAACTACAATTATGCAGTAGCTAACAGCGTATGAGTGACCTCAAGCAACTACAAAGATCACAATTCGAAGTGGACAGAACCATCAGACATGCAATGTGCAGACTACAAAAATGATTCAAGCACAGTGCTACTACAAATATCACAATGGATGCAACACCAAACCCAAAACCAAGATAAACAAGTCAAGGTCAAACATTCATATCAGAAGTGGTTTCAAATAATGCCAATAAAAAATGCCAAGGCCGACAGTACGCAAGTCAATGCCAAAGTCGAACTAGCGAATTCGAAACCAATTCAACATCCAAAATCAAGTCAAGGCCGAAACAAAGAAACGAAATAAGCAAACGAGGTCAAAGAATTTGAATTAGATGTGAGTATAAATTACTCACCTTGTTGCCAAATCGAAGCAGAGGCCATCGGAATCGAACACGAACGATTTGAAGTTGTTAAATGATTGCCGAAGCCCCAATTTTTGGACGAAGAGGAAGGAGGACGAAGCCGCCATTAACTCTCTCGCTCTCGTTTGCTTTCGGGCTAGTGAATGGGAAAAATGAAGAAAATAAAAAAGGGGAACGGGTTAAAGAACGTAAAGAAGGGGACGGTTCGAACAGCAGTCAAAAAAATAAGAGGCCGATATTCACAATTTCAAAGCTCACAACACTTGATCAATTTTATTTTATTTTTTTAAGAATTTCAACCCGGTAAAACAAAAACTCCATCCTCAATTTGCTAGCGACAATAATTATTTAAATGACGATAATAAATTTTCACAAAAACTCGGGTTGTTACAGACTCCCCTCCTTAAAGAAATTGCGTCCTCGCAATCTTAAGGAATAAATGGACAAAAGGTAACAACCACTTGTCGCCTACGACAAAGTGCATCGGTAACAAGATTTTCCCTTCCGGGAGTGGTAAATAATATCAAGATCATAAGATGTATGGAGCTCGAGTCAACGTGGTTGACTCAAATCATGTTCCTTATGAGAAAATAAATATTCCCAAGATTCATGATCAGGGTAGAGAACAAATTTCTCACCCAAAAATAATGGTGCCAAATTTTGAAGAACGAAATCAATAGCCAAGAGCACTAGATCATGAGTAGCATATCTAGTCTCAATAGGCATTAATGATTTAGAAACACAAGAGACAGCACGTTCTCTTCTGCAAGAGAATGGTATGCAAACCAAGATGATTAGCATTGGTACAATCGATAAAGTCTTGGTTCCCTCGGGAATCACAAGAATAGAAGTGTCGGAAAAGAGTTGTTTTAAATAGTATTCTTTCTCGAAAAGCTAAAACTTTCGAAATTTACAATTTACTTTATGTAATTATCTTTTCAGACAAATTTACATTTAAAATTCAATTTACTGTGTCTGATTGTCTCATCAAAGCGTCTAGGAGATTCCTATCGATAACGTTGATCAAGCGCATCGACCAGAATTCTTAAAGCACTCAATGGGCAATACAATCACAAAACATTCATTTAATTTTATAAAAGGAATTTACAAATTTTCACGCTCAAACGGACAAGTCCGAAATTAAACGAATTAGTAAAAGAAAGGGGTCATAGTCCTCGATTTTGCTGAAACGTTTAAATCGCTTTCTCATTCTTTTGAAAGCGTAAACTATAAAAAATTTGAAAACGATTTTTATTTTTGAAACAATTTTTTTTTTTAAACACGTGATTAAAACAGCGATATCAGTAGAAACTTCGATAAGTGGATCTTCATTCATCAAAAGTGTCACAAGAATCTTCTCAAAGATAGAAAGGGATATCATACCCTAAACTTGTACTCATAACAAGTCAATGACACACGAATTCACCAATGCACAAGAATTGATAAAACTTATCAATAGAAATCACGAAAATTGGTGAAGCGCAAATTCTAGAAATCTACACAAGAAATCCAGAAATCACAAGATAAGAGTATGAAAACTCGAACGGGAGTATGAAAACTCGAATGAGAGTATGAAAACTTGAACGGAGTATGAAAACTCGAAGGAGAGTATGAAAACTCGAACGGAGTATGAAAACTCGAACGGAGTATGAAAACTCGAACGGAGTATGAAAACTCGAAGTAGAGTATGAAAACTCGAACGGAGTATGAAAACTCGAACGGAGTATGAAAACTCGAACGGAGTATGAAAACTCGAAGTAGAGTATGAAAACTCGAACGGAGTATGAAAACTCGAACAGAGTATGAAAACTCAAACGGAGTATGAAAACTCGAACAGAGTATGAAAACTCGAATGAGAGTATGAAAACTCGAATGGAGTATGAAAACTCGAATGAGAGTATGAAAACTCAAACGGAGTATGAAAGCTCGAAGGAGAGTATGAAAACTCAAACGGAATATGAAAACTCGAACAGAGTATGAAAACTCGAACGGAGTATGAAAACTCGAAGTAGAGTATGAAAACTCAAACGGAGTATGAAAACTCGAAGGAGAGTATGAAAACTCACCTACACGCGAGCATGAAAATTCATCAACACATGTAACGCATAACGAGAACGGGAGCATGAAAACTCACCTACACGCGAGCATGAAAACTCATCAGCACATGTAACGCAAAGCGAGAATGGGAGCACGAAAACTCACCTACATGCGAGCATGAAAATTCATCAGCACGTGCAACGCATAACGAGAACGGGAGCACGAAAACTCACCTACATGCGAGCATGAAAACTCACCAACACGTGCAATGCAAAGCGAGAACGGGAGCACGGAATCTCACCTACACGTGAGCATGAAAATCACCAACACGTGCAACGCAAAGCGAGAACGGGAGCACGGAATCTCACCTACACGCGAGCATGAAAAATCATCAACACGTGCAACGCAAAGCGAGAACGGGAGCACGGAATCTCACCTACACATGAGCATGAAAATCACCAACACGTGCAACGCATAACGAGACGCTATCTCATGGTTGCAAGCCATTAATTTTGACACACGAATGGTTCGAAGACCGTGGGGCGCTACCCCACATGTGTGAGTCGAAATCACACAGATTGAGGTCTAGACTAACCAAAATTCAAAAAGGTATGTGTGAGTGGAATCACACAAGTGGTGTCTAGTCTAACCTCGCAAACAAAAGGAAAGTATGTGTGAATGAAATCACACAAATGGTGTCTAGACAATCCTCAAAGCCCAAGAGATATGTGTGAGACGAAATCACACCGATGAGGCCTAGTCTAACCGAAAAGGTATGTGTGAACGAAATCACACAAATGGTGTCTAGACAATCCTCAAAGCCCAAGAGATATGTGTGAGACGAAATCACACCGATGAGGCCTAGTCTAACCGTAAAAATGATCGTCATAATCAACGAGAAGTGTCGATTACACTAAGTTAGTAAATGTAAAAGTTTAGCTTCATGTCCCATAACCACTTGCTTAACTTAAATATTTACGAACAAACTGTAAATCTTCACTAGAAAATTGTCACATGAGGTTCAATCGAACAAGTCCAAGAATTAACCGACGAAGCAAACGCAAGCGTTTCATACCACTTGTTTTACTAAGCCGTTTAATTAGATTTCTCATACGAGTGAAATAAAGATTTGTATATACTAATAGATTGGAAAACGGTTTTAAAAACGAGTTTGGTATTGAAAATAGAGTTGAAAACATTTTGATAAAAGAGTTTTGATATTTACTACTAGTATTGAAACCTTTATATTCTTAAAGTGACAAATCACAAAAATGATTGTAGAAACAATCAATCACAAGAATTCACATACGAAGACGTGAATAGAATCCAAAGAAATCGACACCGAATTCATCGAAAGGTATGTCCACAAAAATCCCGAAGAAAAGGTCATCAAAGTTGCTAATAAATGATAGCAACTAATCGGGAAATAATCAAGAATCGATTAAATTCGAAAACCAAATCAATTCACTAAGATTCACATTCGAAGACGCGAATAAAATCCGAAGAATTCGATTCCAATCCATCAAAGTAGGAATACCCAAAAATTCCTGAAATAGAAGTTATCAAAGTCGACAAAGGTGATAACAACTATCCGGAAAAGAAGAATCGATCAACAATTGAAAAAATAAAGCAGAACGAGCATAAATGCTTGAATGACTTTAGCAAAAGTAAAAGTCAAGTCAATGTCGATATCGACCAGGCAAAGTCCAAGATAATTTCTTTTATACCAAAGAAATTTTAAAACTATCAGAGAGAGGCACATGAAAGCCAACAAACCATGGATAAACAGACAGAGTCGACAATTGAAATGTAATATGTCGGATAAACAGACAGAGTCGACAATTGAAATGCAATTTGTCTCAAAGATTGATACCCAAAAACCAATTGCATGGAGACTCCATCCAGTACACGAATCCGAGATAAGAATGCATATATACAGCAGTTCGAATAAACAACGCGAGTTCAAATCGAAGTGGGTACGAGTTGCAGCAGTATGCAACTTGGTATAGCATATACACAAGGATACTTAGCAGTGCATACTCGAATGAGTAAGTGCAACAGAAAATCGCAGCAATGCTCATAAATAAGAGTTAGGAATTCATACCTAACAAATCAAAGATGATTTTAGATAAAGATGTGAGATAAAACATCGACAAATAGTTGTAACACATGTACTATCTAAGTTATGTTTTATATTTGTTCTAAACTACAGGCTCTGATACCAAGCTGTAACGCCCCACCTCTATACCCACGCTAGCCAAGAACACTACGGTGTAGTGCTGTCATCTAGTACGGAGAATAAGGCTGTTGAGGAGCGACCATCCGTGTAATTGCTTTGTGCGAGCACCGATATGCCAGATAGTAAAAGCGTGCATTTCATTTCATGAGGAAATCCGACATGCCGATGCAAACTCAAAGCTACTACACAGTGGCTATAATAGTCTAGGACAAAAATATAAAATAATAACACAGATAATATAAATGCGGAACACAGATGAAACAAAAAGTCTCATATATATATATATATATTAACTGATGTCAGTTACAATACATTTGACACGTTACATGTGATACAACTACAACAGTCGACTCAGGAAGTTACATATACAAGTACATTAACGATTAATATACATGAAGACATATCAACCTATACTATGACACGACAACTCCAAAAGATATGAAAGAACTTCATAGCTCGAGCAGCATCCCAAAGCAGAATATCTACAACCTGAAATAACTCGGGTCTGACCCGAGTATTACAATCAAAAGAAAATAATACCCGGGTCAGTCTAATTCAAACTCAGTTATTAATGCACAGAAGCAATAATAATCAAATAACGAATAGATGACAATCACAATAAATCTCGTCTATCCAATCACTAATAAGGATGAATTGGACAAAGGAAACAATCAAGTAATTGGGAACATCAATTAAAACGACAACTCGAGTAGGGCTGCAGTATACGCAAGCGTGTACTGCCACGCCACTACAACATATTGAATACGAAATAGATCCATAAATCAAAAGCAAAAGAAATAACACCAAAACCAATACCGTGTGGCTGCAGTTCACGCTTGCGTGCACTGCCTTGCCACTATAGTGATGATGTACCCATTGAATACCGTGTGGCTGCAGTTCACGCTTGCGTGCACTGCCTTGCCACTATAGTGATGATGTACCCAATGAAAATTCACAAGCGTCGCCGTGAATATCATAAGGCCAAGTGTCGATTAAATTGCAGAGACAAATGCGAGGTCAAGCCCAATGAATTTTAGGCTCAACACAAGGCGATGAGCAAAGTAGCAAGTCATGTACACTAAAACAAAGTAAAGAATGTATAAATGCACATGAGCAAGTACTGTGCATATACAAGTGCACATAAACAAGTGTAGTGCAATGACTAGACTAGCAAATGTAGTATACAAGTGATGCAGGCAAAATGGATTTATGCAACCTGAACCAACAAAGCACGAAGGCTCGAATGACCAAATACACATGGCAATGATACAACATGGTGCAAAAGAAAGATGCAATTTACATCAAACTGCAATGAACCAAAAATCACAAAACCAACATCAACTAAGTTCAAAGGGTCAAGACAGCTTCAACACAAATTGAAACTGCTTATATACTCGAAGCACAGTGCCAAATGGCATGAACAAGACTCTAATGTACAGCCTCCATTGTATATATATATATATATATATATATATATATATATATATACAGTAAAATGGCTGCAACATAATCAGGGTAGTAAAGAATGAATGCCACAACTTCAGAGAGCATGCGCAAGTGACTCGAATCTGTGAGTCAAATACAGTTAAGACAGTGGTGAATATGCAGCACCACGCAACACGAAGCAAACTCATGTGAACATGGACAAAAGGGACACAAATCTGGACTAATTTTCCATCAGATGAATAAGAAACAAAGACCAGGCTACTCAATGTATACAACATGCAGTGCAACAAAACTCAAGTTAAACTGAGTACAGTTCAATGCAAAAACAGGACCAGACCAACATATGAAATATGAATATGTACATAAAGTAAACATATACATATATGTGTGCAGTCAGTTCAAGTCTAACCAAACAGTGAACCTCAATATCGAAATGAGACAGTAATGCAAGCAATGCTACGATATGCCTCAGAAATTATCCATATGCAATGAAGACAGTGGTCTAAAAATATCAAAGTGTATAGGTCAGGGAAGAACCCAGACCACATGAATTAAGTGTGCAACTGACCTGAATGTCACAAATCGCAACAAACATAATGGATGCAACTGATGAATGGTGCAAGGGACAACACGCATAAAGTTCAAATATAACAATAAGGTTCAGTGGGTTTGAGTTCAAAACAAAACAGATGTCAAGAGAACATCGAAATGCAGTTTGAAATAGGCAGTGGCAGTACTACCGTGAAGTATGTAAATGCAGACTAGCTACTAATGATCAAGTTCAAAGTTGAAGCTAACAGTTCAGCAACCTACACTTTAAATAATTCAAGTGAAGATACCAAATACAACCTGAATGAACTAGCCTGGAAACATGCTCAAACTCAACTGGCACATAACTACAAGTATGCAGTAGCTAACAGCGTATGAGTGACCTCAAGCAACTACAAAGATCACAATTCGAAGTGGACAGAACCATCAGACATGCAATGTGCAGACTACAAAAATGATTCAAGCACAGTGCTACTACAAATATCATAATGGATGCAACACCAAACCCAAAACCAAGATAAACAAGTCAAGGTCAAACATTCATATCAGAAGTGGTTTCAAATAATGCCAATAAAAAATGCCAAGGCCGACAGTACGCAAGTCAATGCCAAAGTCGAACTAGCGAATTCGAAACCAATTCAACATCCAAAATCAAGTCAAGGCCGAAACAAAGAAACGAAATAAGCAAACGAGGTCAAATAATTTGAATTAGATGTGAGTATAAATTACTCACCTTGTTGCCAAATCGAAGCAGAGGCCATCGGAATCGAACACGAACGATTTGAAGTTGTTAAATGATTGCCGAAGCCCCAATTTTTGGACGAAGAGGAAGGAGGACGAAGCCGCCATTAACTCTCTCGCTCTCGTTTGCTTTCGGGCTAGTGAATGGGAAAAATGAAGAAAATAAAAAAGGGGAACGGGTTAAAGAACGTAAAGAGGGGGACGGTTCGAACAGCAGTCAAAAAAATAAGAGGCCGATATTCACAATTTCAAAGCTCACAACACTTGACCAATTTTATTTTATTTTTTTAAGAATTTCAACCCGGTAAAACAAAAACTCCATCCTCAATTTGCTAGCGACAATAATTATTTAAATGACGATAATAAATTTTCACAAAAACTCGGGTTGTTACACCCGGGTTCGAGTCCCGCTCCATGCAATTTTTGAAAACTTGATTTTTCATTTAAAATATGAATGCATGTATGTGTATACCATTTGGAGAAGATTTTAACAATTTTAAACTCTAGACACGACACTTTATGACTAATAAAACTTTGTTTGTCATTTTCGTCTTGTCTCTATCTTGTATATCTCTTCTTGTATCTCCATACACATACTTTTGTACTGTGTATCTTCATTTTGAACGTATTTGATTATTTCTTTTTGATGCTCATGTACCTGCAAATTAGCTTGGAGATTCTTTGACATAATTGTATAGTTGTTGTCATTAAAATCCAACAATTGGGGTTCTAACATGTATAAATCGCGGGCAACCTTAACTGGGTCAACCGTGACTTAAAGAATAAGATCAATGTGGATTTTCTAGGGAAAAATCAACATTCCGTCTCAAGAGATAGAGTTTGGGATAATAAGAGATACTAGCATCTAAGCCGAGGATATAGAATCCTTGGTGAATCATTGCTATTGTAAAGCAGTTTCACCCCTTTACAAATAATTTGAGATTGGCGGGACTACCGAATCATTATAAAGATCCTTCAAAGTGGAGTTATGGGATACTCCAAAATCAAAAGAGAATGAATAGTGAGGGACACGAAATGAATTTTGGAACCGCAGGGAAAGTTTCAAAATTCAAAGGAATCGAGTCAAAAAGGAAGAGATTTAAACTAGAATGAAAGTGATTCTGTAAATACATTTACCCTATATACTGAGTTTTTCTTAGAGCTACCAAAGCTCTGATACCAAATGTAATGACCTGTTATTTTCAAACATTCGCATCCGCACATGTCGGACTTGAATTGCTTAAAATACCACGTTGTAAATAAAATTTGGCAAATCCCATAATATAAAGTAATTAAATAGCCATAGATCACAGACACAGAGTGAATAATAATGTAGCAGAAGTAAAAGAGATAGTAGTTCATCCAGCTATTATATAATAACAAGATACATAAGAGTTAAACAAAGTACAACAGAAGAGTAACAAGATACATCAGGCACAAACCAGAATAGATCACTGAAATCACTGAATACCGAAAGCAGAATATATGGCTGGATCTTCAAGAAAAGCTCCAACTCTGAAGGTGAATCTTGAATGCTGAATAACTCAATCTGACTCGAGCGTAAAGCAAAACACAAAACACTTGAGTCAGGACATAAATACTTATGAACTGTAAATCAACTCAAGTGAACAGTAACAAAATACATCAGTAACTTAAAGGATGCTTGGGATCGCCCATCCTCTATGGATCCGTCAAACTATTTACTATGTAATAATATTGTGCTATTATAATAATGTCTACAGTAAAATAAACTTACTTTAAAATAGCGTTCCGGGCTTACCCATATCACCCTTCACACATAATAGTCCCAGTAGTCCATCCAATATAATGATATCTCAAGATCGGGTAACTATCAGAGGATACTACACGGGCTACGGGATAAAAAACAAACTCGTAGTAAAGGCTTGGTATGGTAGGTGACACGGCACACAAGGCAATGCCAGGGTAGATATACCAATTACGCACATGGGCTGGTGGTAACGCAGCAGCCACATACGCCCACCTTGGAACACACTCCCAATCAAAATCGGAGGATGGCCATCAAATCAACCACAAGTAAGAGTATAGAATCGAAGAAGTTTGTCCGACCAGAGGAGCTACCTCTTTTGGCCCGAGATCGCTCCTGGTTTAGCCACCTTATGCCAACTTACGGGAGTTAGGTCCACGTAATATACTCAAGAACGACGCCAGCATCCTACTTCATTCTGGAATCTCCACCGCGTACACGGTTGTTAAAGTGGCTTTCGGAGTTGGCAGAGAGTATGACAACTTCCGATCCCGGTCTCTTTAACAAACAAACGTTATTATAACGCCGTGGTCATTTCAAAATAGTTTATACTTCAAAAAGATCAAATCATGTCATTTCAAAACTATATTCCTTTCGAAATAGTTTGCACTTCGAAACCAAAACCATTTTTTATTTCAAAACTATATTCAAATCAAAATAGTTTATCATTTCCATTTCAAACATACATTCACCTTTCATAAATTATAATGCTTTCAAACTAATAACTTTTTCGAAACCAAAATACTTGAAATCATTACATTTTGAAAATCATAACATTTTGAAATCATACATTTGAAATCATGGAACATTCCTTTAATTCTTTACATTTTTACAAATTTATTCAATTAAACCACAATTTCAAATTTCTAATTTAATTCAAATCAAACCATCAGTTTCAATTCAATTCAGTTTCCTTACAGAACTTTTCAAATCTTATAAATTTCAAATATAGATTTGATCTACAAAATAAACCATCCAATTTTAATATATTTCCAAACTTTAATATCCGACATTTCAAAACTAAATTTATAATTTCATATATTCATATCTCAAATCTACTTTCATTATTATTTAGTTTTGAAATATTCATTTCATAAATCCAATATTAATTAAATAAACTTAAATTACAATTAAACCAAATATCTTTTCATACAAATATAAACTTCAAATATTCATTTATCAAAATCAAATATCATTCCAAATTCACATTGTTTATCAAAACAAAGATTATATCGTTCAAAACCATTTCGAAATCATTAAAATACCAAATCTTTCAAAACCTCATTGTCAAATCATTATTTTGAATTCAATTTCAAATTTTCAAATTTAAATATCATTTTACAATCAAATATGTCATTCATTTATTATTTCAAATATCCTTACAAAAATACATTTCAACATTCCATTCAAACCATCATGTATCTTATCACATTTCATTCCATTTAACACATAACCAAGTAAACCTTATTTAAATTCAAATTTAATTTAAATTCCTTAAAAATTCAAATTTAAGTATTAAAATATATTCAAAACTCCTAAAATTTCACAAATACTCAATTTCAAAAGTTAAATCATTTAATACTTTAGAATATTACCCAAATAGTGTTAAAATCTATAACATTTCAAACATTGTAAAAATATAGCAACGACAGCATTTATAAAGTGCTATCGTAGCTTAAAATTTCCAAAATAGTTTAGTTCAAGAATAATGGCATTTATAAAATGCCGTAATAGATATTTAGTTATTTCTAACATAATTACGTTAAAAAACAACGGCATTTAGAATGCTATCATAAGACCACAGCATTTTTACGAAATGCTGTTAATAAAATTTCAGATTTTATTTTAACCTATCAAAAACAATAAAACTTCAATTCTTGTTATTTAAATTTATAAATCATATTTCTAGACTTCAAACTTTCATATTTAAATCATTTTAACAATATAATGTATCACAATAAAATTTTAAATCAAATATTCAATTTTTAAAACTCAATTCATTTATTAAGTCAAAATTTCACTGTTTATTAATTTATAAATTAAATAAAACTTGGAATTTCACTTTAAATATCATTTGAAAACTTTAAATGTAATTTCCATTATTTACCTACATTTTTTTAAAATAAAATTTAAAGTCAAAATCACAATCACTTCAAATTTACATACTTAAATTCACAAATTCAAAATTAAATATTTAGCTTTCAGAAAACCATAATACATATATATATATATATATATATATTAATCAAAATTTCATACTTTTAAAAATATATATCTTAATAAAATCATTTAAAATATACCACGGGGCCTGTATATAATTTTCTAACCTAGGTCAAGTGATACGGATATATATCATTTCAATCTGCAGTTTAAAAAGAAAACCCGGGTTCTATCATTTCAAACCCGCAATCCTAAGTAAATAAAAATAAATAAAAATAGCTCAGGCCTATCATTTCAGCCCATAACGATATTTCCTTATTCTAAAGTCCGTTCAGGTATGTATCATTTCAACCCATAGTGATTCTATTCTAATAGGGAACTTGCAGTGTGAACATATACATAAACAATATAAACAATGTCAATGTCACAATATAATGCTATATGTCAGAGGTCAGGTGATAATTAACAGTTTTAAAATGGTAATAACATGGCATAGCATATCATATGATCATCATTAACTTGCATAAACATTTTATATTACTATACACTTGCCATCAATTTACTATTTCATAAGTAAATATGTCAGAGTGAGAAAGACTCACCTTTTCAAGCTGAACACCATTACGACACACAAAACGATTCCAAAGGCACGACAAGCACGTTACAGCACGACTTTTGATTTGAATGAATGAGAGCCTACATATTGATCTTGTAAACAATAACCAAAACAAAACAATATACATAAACATATTCATTCCAAAACAATATTGAACAAATTTAAAAAATAAAAGTAACAAAGACAAGGTATCTAGACCTTGCCTTGTCCATTCAAATGCTTGACCTAGGTGGAACATGTGCTCGGCTATGATGGTGACATAGTGGTAAATGGCTCAAGTTTGGCATCACATAAGCATGGCTAAAAGGAGATGTGATGGTAGGAGTTACATATGAAGAAGACAATGGGCCAAGGAAGAATAGGATGGTTTTGGTGCACCATTTGGCTCGGCTATGCCAAGTTTTGGGCTTGGCCCTACATACTTCAGGTCTGGTCAGATCTGAAGTGATGTCTAGAGGTGGTGTAGGTAGGTGGTGGTGCAGCTAGGGGTGTGGCCAAGTCAATATAAGAAGTAGATAGTGGAGTTTATGGCTAGGCTAGGAATTTTTTGTGGAGTTTTATGCAAAGTTGTGGTGTTTTGGTCACATGGAGGTCACGGCTTGAGGTGATGATCAGAGGAGAGGCTGATGGTTGCTGCGGCTGGTGATGGTGGAGAGGATGGTGGTGATGATGTGTGGTAGGGCCGACCAAAGTTAGGTAGAGGCAAGGCAAAAAAAACAATGAAAAGAAAAAGGAAGAGTAGGAAGAAGAAAGCCATGAACTTGCCATTTTTCCCTCAAGTTGAAATGTCGTGAGTTTTTGATGGTGAGAAGAATATTGTCACGTGAAAAAGCAAATGAAAGTCACGGCTATGCATAAGGAATGAACGGCTAAAGCAAAAATGAAGAGTCAAAGGCAAATGAAGAGACAAGCACATGAAAAGTCATAAGGAAAATGAAAGGGTTTTGACTCTTTGATTTCTATTTCTTTTAAATCAAGTATAACAAAATAATTTCAGTAAATACAGTTAAAAACCGAAAAAAAGTGAAATAATATGAAAATAAATAATTAAATTCAAATAAAATAGAAAAGAATTAAAGAAATTGCTTTAAAATCCAAAACAGTGTTCAAAAATTACAAATAAAACATCACTAGCCTTGGAAAAATATCCACTTCATTTTAAAAATATTATAAAGAAAAAATTTGAAATAAAATAATTTATTTATCATTTGTAAAATGAAATAAATAATTAAATTGGAGAAACATTGGAAAAGAACAAAAGAAATTGTTTAAAAATTGAAAACTGGGCATGAAGATTACAAAGAAAAATACCATTGGCTCTAGAAAATTTCTATTTCACTTTAAAACAAATAAAATGTCAAGTAAATAAAATAAATGAGGAACAAAATAAAGTGGGAATGAAAATAAAATAAGTTCTTAAGAAAAATATAAAGATAAATAAAGAATTACTTTAATTAATTGAAACTGGAAATTAGAATTTTTAAAACAAAAATACAACTGACACTGGAAAATGTCAATTTCACTTTCAAAATGTTTTAAAACAAAAATATATAAAATACATGTTATTTACCCATGTAAACAAAAATTATTAATATGTAAAATACATTGTTACTTTTTAATTTTTGTTTAACTAATTATTATAATTTTTATATTACTAATTATTAATTGCTATTATTTAATAGTAATTATTAATTTTAATTAATTAATTATTAATTATTATTTGTTGACTAACTGTTGATTATTAATTAATTTATTATTGATTAATTATTAAATGTTAATTAATAATTAATTATTAATGTGGTTATTTCATATTTCAAGTTAATAATTAATTATTAGTACTTAATAGCAGTTTTTAATTATTATACATTAATAATTAATTATTAATATTATTATTATTTAGCATGCTCTACTAATTTCAACAAGGTACATCTCTAGGATCAAACCAGTGACCTGTAATCTCATAGTATGAAATACCAACCAACTGAAATGAAACATGTTTGCCATTAATATCTAATTTTTATTAATATTTAAGTTTCGTTTATTTAATGATTATTTATTATTAAATTTTTATTAACTGTTAATTATTTAATTTAATTGTAATTTTTAATTATTACTTAATACATATTAATTATTTATTACAATCGGCGACCAAAAAGAGCTAATAGGTATCTATTATAACTAGCATACCAAAAGAGTTGATGAAAATTAACATCTATTACAATTGGCCAAAGAAAAATAATTGTAATATCGATATGCAACAACTAACAAAAAAAAGTTGTTGATAGTATGTTTATTACAACTTTCTGAAACAAAACGTTGTAAAAACCTTAATTACAACTAGTAGATTATAACCATTGCAAAAAATATAGCTATATTAGGGCAGTTTTGTTGTAGTGATAATTTCTAAACTCCAATCTTTCTTTCACTTTTAACATGCACTCAATTATTCAAGAAGAGGGGGAGAGGAAAAAAATTAACAATCGTTAAAAATCAATACTTTTACTAATGGCTTAAATGATATACAAAAATACATGATTTATATTTATATCTTAGTTACTTGAAGCCTAAGTAATAATATAATATGAAATATTCTAACTAGGAAAAGTACAAATAATATTGGTAAATATCAAACAATGACATCTTCGGCAACATGCCTTAACATCATCATTACTATATATATATATATATATATATATATATATATGTATATATGTATATATATATTTGTAGTAAAATCAGGCAATAAATTAGGTGAAGAATCAAAACTTACTTACAAACTGGTCAAACAATGAATAAAAAGGACTGAAAACGATATACGAATATGTAGTTCCATATAACTATAAAATTTTGAAAATAATCCTACGCTTTGTTTACATATTTCTATGTAAGCAGCTTTAAACTTCAAGCTGTTATCAAGTCAAAAAGATTGAACTGGGTAGGAAAAAAGAAAAAAAAAGTAACAACCTAATTTTGTAGTAGTGCGAAGAATTATATTTCCCAATTTCAGAGTCCCGTGCAACCAATTTCACAACAAAAACCATTTGAAATCTATTATTTTGAAAAAAGATATTTTTCAATTATAAATGGAAAGCATTTATTGTTGACCAATCAATGAAATTTGAAATTAATCAAAATTTAGAATATAATCTTGTACCTAATTCAATAATATACAAAGTCCAAAATCTTTTGACAATGAGCAATCTAACATGGCAGACGCTATTGCATAGTTGCAACGATACAATCATTTGGTAAACTTTTCGGTCATTTATATAGTTTAGCTAGATTTCAATTTTCATTGCACTATAATCTATATTCAAGACTAGAATTAGATACTATTTGTCACAAAATGTCTGGGAGAGTATGCACAACTTTCATCTCCTATATTAAGATTTGATGGAAATTTTACCTTAACTCCACGTTGTTCAATTGAGACTTGGGTTTTCTTTCCATTTTAGGTTCTAAGCGTAGCGAAAGATATAAATTAATTGCGGGATATTGAAATAAAACCTTATATGTAAAATAACATTAAAGAAAGTGAAAACAAAGTAATAACATGTTGGAATGATTGATAAGATAATATCGATAAAATAAGTGATTAGGACTATGTACATATTATGCTTACTATACACGCACAAGCATGCATAATTTTAAAAAATTGATTGCATGGTAAAAGTCATTTAATTGCATAATTAGTAAATGGGTTTAAAAACGATACTAATCAATTGATTTATTAGCATATTGCATAGTTAATTAAGGAGTTTTCTAATAATTTTGACACGAAATTTATATTTAATTTTAGTGAGAGTATAATTTTGAAAATGAATTGATTTTCCTTAATTTCAATAAAATAATTAACTAAAGGAAATTAATTGTCTCATTTAGTTAGAGGAAACTAATTGGTTGATTTACTAATTCTGAAGTTACTCATGAAATTAACAAAAGTTATTAAATGGTTGATAAATTTATATATAGCACACTTAATCAATTAGGAAAATTTTGATAATTTGCAATCAATTTCTATAATTAATTTCCACAATTATACAGTCAAAAAAAGCATTTCATTTGAATTTAAAGTAGATTAAAGAGTTAATAAATTCTTTTAATGCCAAATAAATACGAGATGAAGGTAATAATAATTAAACGAGAAGTCTAGAGGGAATTTGTCATTCTCTATATAAACCCATTTCCATTCTTTACTCTATACCTCTCTAAGTAAAATCTATAATATTTATCATAATATTTCATTTTTCAGTGCTATAGCATTTTGGTAACCAAAAACATATTATACATACCATTATGTCTCTAACACTCAAAAACCTAGATCTGCGTACACTATTTCTTTGCCTAAAACTCACATTCATCATTTCATGCTTTTCGTACACAACTGCAATCTTCTCTCTCCTCCTTTTCACTAATTTCCTAGCAATTTGCTGCCTCGCCTATGATACCATTATCGGTTCCACCATTAGAATCGCATTCATTGTTGCTTCCTCTTCAACCTTTGAGATCTCACCAGATGTTGAAAGAGAATTTAATCCTTCTACATATAGACCTTTGGTTGATGATATAAAGAAGACGGAAAGAGAAGATCTTCTTGCCAAGCTTCAGGTATTTCAATATTGCAAACCACATTTTCATTCCATTTTATTCCATACTCTAGATACATCTTATGCCTTGTATTCTAATACATAAAAAGTTCAATGTATGACCTTCGGTATTCTTTCCACATATTTACTCTCATTTCATTTCCTATTCCTTCCCTAGGGAATAATTTTTCATTTTGCACACAAAGTATATTTATATCTCTATCAACAATCTATAAACATTGCAATTTACATTCATATTCTTTTACTATATAATCAGCTAGCCCATGGAATATGTTATTTTTTGCTAAAAAATATATCCATTTATTTCTTTCCTACTTTCCTCGAATTACAAGAAACTTTTTAAGGTTCGATTTGATTAGTTTTTGTTATTTTGGCTCATTCTTAACACACCACATTATTCCATTTTTGTCAATTTAATTTTTTTGAAAATAAACGACTGTTTTATCCTTGTAATTATTTTTACTCAGATGTTTTATTTCTTTTCATGTCCTCATATTTTCCATCTCCTTCTCTTTTGTTGGTATACTTTCATAAATATAAGGATAGAATTTTTAAAAAAGATATCTTATTACCAGAAGATAACCGTGTATATTTTCTAAGGTTCATATATAGTAACTAGAATATGATATCAACCAAGCCTATTTAATACTTGAATTGCTACTAAGATAGTGCATAGTCCATGTGGAATAATAATAAACCTAGTATGCATGAAATATATTAAATAAGCTTCCTATCATTTTTATACTTTATTAAGCTATGGCATGTTTTTTTCTCTTTTAGATTGCATTATTGGATGAAAAAAGAAGATCAAATTGTCCATGATTGTTAAGAATTTTTTAAATGCTGTGAGATGAGAATCTTTTATATTGCCATGAGAAGAGTGGAAAATAAGAATAAGTGGGATAAAAGAAACAAGTGGAATTTCAAAATAAAATGGAGTACGAAAGAAAAAAGTGTGTGTGTTCTTTAATAAAACACCATGTAGGAAGAAAGTGGAGTGTTAGTAGAATTAGCCATTTATTTTAGTGTATTTTGTATTTTGGTTTGCTTTATTAGGTTTAATATATTCAAATAATTTATGCGTCGTTAAAGCTTCCTCTTTGACATATGTATGTTAAATAAAAAAATTATCTCCATAATTAATTTTTAATATATTCAAATAATTTATGTATCGTTAAAGATTCTGTGTGGGCCAGACAATAAAACTCTTGTCTTTACATATAGGCTAGATCAAAGCTTGGTTCTAAATTATTGATACTAATATTTTTTTAATAAATTTATGCTTCTTTTTATTTCATTGTTTGGAGTAATTTGAATTTTTTTCCTATTGCAACCAAATGAACTATTCATCTTTTTGGAAAGCCAATTCGGACTTAAAAATCCTCTAAAATATAAACGTACCAACTATAAAATGAATTTCGTATTATTACTTTTCAAATTATTTTATTTTGTTCTCTAGCGACGAATAATTGTATATACTTCAAAAAACTGTTAATATCTTCTAAAATAGGTTTAATCTGCAGTTTATAGGAACTATATTTGTAAGTCTAATTGATGAAACTGTTTGATAAGTCACAGTTGTACATTAGTTAGGTAGTAATCAACATGAAAGCATGAACAAGGTAGTAAAATAGATGGAAAATTTTAAAAACATACTACGGAATAAGATTGTTTGGATTTGTTCATTTTGCAGTTGAATAACGTGCGATTGACAATATCGTGGTTGATTTTTATACCAACCACTTTTTTTATAGGCTCGTATTTATGTTTAAATTTTTATATTAGTGATATTGACATCATTGTACATATTGGTTGGTTCAAAATTTATTTAAATAATGATTAAATGAACTATACAACAATGCTTTTGTGGTGCTTCAAATACTGACAAGCTTCATCGCAATTATAGAAGTGACACCCTTTTAAGGAACAGTAATAATGGTTTATTTCCTATTTTTATTGTTTATGATTATTAGAAAAAATATCAAAATCTTCTTAGTAAACTAAAGTTTGGTAAAGTTTTTATATATCTCGTTTGCATTTAAGACATTTTGTCACCAACTTGGTCCTCTTACATAAAAACATAATACATAAACATGTCATTCCTTTCAGACAACATGAATGCTCTATACGTGAGTTAAATATCTTCAAGTTAATCTATAATATTTGACATCATTAAAAGCATTCTTGAGTGATTTTAATGAAGATGTAATATTGCTAAATAACGTATCAACTTCAAAAAAAATTTAAAAAACATAAATTGTATTCACTCTATTGTAGATGGAAGCAACTAAATATGTGGAGCAATGAACTAAAAGTGATTTGTTTTCCTTTATTGTGGTCTTTATCAACCTTGCGGTTTTTTATCTTATTCCTATAATATGGGATGCAATTAAATATTTTCTTACTAAAGAAAGATAATAAAAAGTATAGAGTCGCGTGTGCTGGTTACTCCCATCATAATATACTAATATTCAAATTTCATTGCATGCCACATTTACAATGTGACAACCGGAGTTGCTCAATCTATGCTCCTAAGGTGAAGTTTAGTTAGAGCTGTGAAGTAAGGATCAATTGTCTTAGAGATGAACACTTTATATTTATTTATTATTTAACATTTTGTGAATTTTTTTTGTTATTCACCCATTTTAGGTATAATAATAATGCTTTGATTCCATCAATTTACATTATTTTAACCTTTTACATAATTCTTATCATATTCTAGTATGATAACGCAACAACATTACAAACCAATATTCTAGTATGATAAAAATCATATGAGTATATAGATGTAGAGAATATATATAGAAAAAAAGAGATCGAAGAAAGTCTTATTTATTTCCTTGTTGCTAATTTCTACTACATTACTATAACAGGTGATTTGGGATGAGATTGGTGAACCAAATATAGATAGAGAGAGAATGATACTTGAGTTAGAACAAGAGGAATGCTTGGAAGCTTATAAAAGAAAAATTGACCAAGCTAAAAAACTAAAGAGCAAATGGGCCAAAAAATAGTTGATGTTATTGCGCAACTAGCTTCTTTACGTTCCACGACAGAAGATGTGGGAATACATGTTGTGTTAACTCCACTTTTTCAGCAAGGCCGTGATATCAAAAAATCGACCGAGAAACCAATGATAGTTTGCCTCGAAGAATGGTTAACTCAACATCTCGACAAAGAAAGTTCTGTTGAATGGTTTTTCAGATAAGATCCCCTACGGGGGGGGGGGGGGGAGGTCGGGGGGGGGGGGGGGTGCCAACCCCCCAGGGTGGGGGTGCGGGGGCCAGCGACCTGTCTTCTATTCGAGGCCAGCGACCTACAACCTAGTGGTTCCAGCAACCTAACTCTCCTCTTTGAAGGCGACTTACCGACCTAACGAGTTAAAGTGTTGAGCGACCTAACGGCACAGTATGAAACAACTTAAACGAGTTACAGGAAGCCACGACTTAACGACTTAAGAAGTGCCACGGCTTAACGACTTAAGAAGTGCCACGACTTAACGACTTAAGAAGTGCCACGACTTAACGACTTAAGAAGTGCCACGACTTAACGACTTAAGAAGTGTAACGACTTAACGACCTATGGGATAAAACTGCTCAACGACCTAATTACTTAAAGGGCCTCGCGACCTAATGAGTTCAGCGACCTAAAGGAGTCCACGACCTAACAAATGAAGCGACTTAGTGATCCAACTACTGAACGACCTAGAGAGCTATACAAAACCGAGTTAAGCTATAACTCGTATGAACGACCTACGACCTATACTTGGTCGCGTTCAACCTATTAACTCGCTCAGAAAAGCCGAGTACAACCAGGATGGGCCATAGCACGTATGCCTTAGGTCATGACTTCCGACCTACAACTTACCATAGGTCATAGCATCCGACTTACGACTTATGTCCGGAAACACCTATAAATACAGCGTGAGCTCCAGCATAACGGGGGACTTTTGGGGGCCTCATTCTTCGAAGCGCCGATACTCTGTCATTCTCTCGACTCAAACAACACTACAAGCACTCCAAACGCCAAAGACGCTACAACAAACTTCAAGAGAAGATCTGGATAATTCAACATGAACTCAAAAGATTCTTCTACATCAAAGTTTGAGCTACTAGTCAAAAGTGTGTTGTAATCGAAGTGCATTGTAAAGAATTGTAATCAAATCATCAATAAAGGAATTTAAAGTGGACGTAGGCTCGATCTTAAGCCGAACCACTATAAAACTGTTGTCTTTTACTACTTTTTTGTGATTTCTCTACTTATACATTGTTTCCGTACCAACGGGTGGTGCTTTCACTTAATCTCTATTTGCATCGGGATGTTAGCGTCCAATTTTTACGTTAACATGTTGATCACTCAAATGGATATCCAAAGAACTTGAAATAATATTTAGTAATGATTACCGCACGCTTAGAGGGCGTGATAATGGAAAGATGTGAGAGAAGGCCAACAGAGACTCCAGTTATTCTTAACGTTTATGACTTAACCTCAACTAATCATTTGTGTTACTGGGCAAGCCTTGGTGCATTTCATTCTGGTGTGGAAGGTAATTTTGCACACTTTTGTTTATTTTTATTTTCATTTATTGTTGCACCTAACTAAGCCTAGTTCACATTTCCACTATATGGGAACTAATTGATGTAGTTATGGGCCTTATTCTTTATTATCTATAGAATTATTGGTTTTGCATACATAATTTTTTATATATGAAATGTGACTAGAATATGGTTGTTGACATGTTAAAAACAGTCATTTTTTTAGCATAGAATTTACTAGATATTTCCGTAATAAAACTGCTACATTTTATCAATGTAAACTTAAGATGATTTATCAACCAAGTAAATAGATGATATTTAATCATGGTTAATATGAATTTTTTATTGTTACTTAATAAAATATTGTATAAAAATTGTTATTATTTTAAGTTGTATTCTTAATGTAACGACCCGCAAATACATATTCCTTGAGTCGACACTATACTACATCAATCAACTCAAGTTGAACAGAAATACGAACCATTAGGGTTAAAAAAGAAGAGGCAGAAGAAAAAAATCGAAAACAACAACAGAATCTAACCAACGCGGCGGAATAAAATGTAACATATAATAACATATTTTTACACAAAAGAAAACTATATCTGTTTTATACATACATCATCAGAGTACATCATCAGAGTATATCATCAGAGTTCAACAACATCAATAACATACAACTGGATACACAGCGGAATAATAACCAAATACGGAAGTACGTATCGCCATATAGCTCGTCTCTTGAGCTCTACAGCATCATATCCTATATCCTATAATACTCGGTCTGACCCGAGCATTATAGTTAAATAACACCCGAGTCAGTTTGGAAAACCAGCGTGAGAAATCACACTCAAATTGATTATTAAAGTTTTAAAATCCTTTGTAAACAAAAGCATCTCGTAAGACCACGCCACAAATAAACATGTCAAGTTTTTACCTTACGATAGCTAAAATGGTTTTATATTAAAATCCTCTGATATTATAATAGGGTTTATATACAAATACTTCTTAAAATAGCTGAAATTGTTACATCTATTAAATTCCAACTACTAGCCACACAGTGGGTAATACAAACAAAACTCAACGCGTAGGGAGAATGGATTTCCATCTAATGACTAGCCATTGGGGTACCACCTACCACAGTACGTGGCCTAGATCACAGTACCGAGGATCACTCCCGACCACCTGCGACACAAGACCCGGACTATCCCTTACTGGATAATCCCGAGTAAGATCACCCCATGGTTGGGATCAACAACCACACCACTAAGCCGAAATAAAAAGGGACATCTAGACAGGGATGACCTTACCCGAAAATGGGTGTTGCCCACCAAGCCTTGCAGCATAACCCCTGATTTTCAGTCATTCCCGGTTGATGAGGCTTGAGGCTAAGCGTTACCTTTTAGAACGTTTCCCTTAGAATGCCCATCGTCCACCTGACGATGTTCCGAAAGCATTCATCCATACAAGTCCGTCCCGGATTCGAACGGAACCGAAGGCACTATTCCTACTACATCCACTATGAAAATATCCTCAGGATTAGAAGATACTAGCCCTTGCAGTTCAATGCCCCATCTTCGAATCCAAACTCGTTTTTTCCACAAAAATTTACAAACCGCATCGAAGTGGTTTTCGAGAAATAAATCCCGATCTCGGTCTCTTCGAAACGATCAGCGCATTTGGCCAATATTGATAGTCGGTTATTTAACTATTAATTAACATTCACAACAATCATCAAACAATAATAATTTCCCAAATTATTTATTAATCCCAAAAATATCTTCACAAGATATTATTTCCACTTTTCAAACCCTTTTGAAAACAGTTTCAAACTATCTTCCTTTCTCAGAATAAATTTTCCAAGTATTTTCTATTTCCACTGAAATCACCAAGCACAAAACTTTAGATTTTTAAAATAATTTAAAAATCTTTACTTTGAAATATACTTTAAAACATTTAAGTTAAAACTACTTCAATAATTTGTTTAAAATACATACTATGTGAATATTTGAAAATAAGGTTACTTTATAAAATATAAAACTAGGTTTTCACTTTTTAAAACAGAATACTAAGTCACCTTTTAAATAATTACTAGGATAATAGATTTGAAAAATATTTACTTTAGAATTTTGATAATTAGAAATAATAAATTCCTAAAACATGCTTTTTAAACAACATTAAAACTTTTTATCTTATATTAAAAAATATACTTTGAACGTACTTGGCTATCCATAGAAATATACTTCTCTTCACATTCTTCTTTAAATTTTCAATTTCAAACACTTGAATCAATTTCCAAATGATTTCCACTTTACTCCCTTTTATTCCAAAATCCATTAATTTCAGATTTTATTCCTTAATTATGATTTAAAATACTTTTAACTGAAAATGCCAATTTTAGATTTCTCAAATAACTTCTTAATCCTTTTAAATAAATTTAAACTTTAAATTTTAAAATAATTCTTTATTCCTTTAAAATAATATCACTTAATTTTACAATTCATTAATTTCTGTTTATTCAAAATCGTTTTCTTTTCATACTCAAAGTTATTTATTAGTATTTTAATATCACTTCCATTTCTTTTAAATTCATTCTCAATTTATTCAAATTTTCTATAATTATTTCGCTTACAAATTCACTTCTTTTATTTTCTTTCCAATATCCAATTTATATACTTTTGGTAGCTCATTATACCCAAATTTATTCAATCAAACCATAACATTCAATATTCCAATATAATTCATCATAGAATATCAAATAATCACAACGGAGAATATTAAATAATTTAAATAAATGTTGAGGAATCCAGTCGAATCCCTCCAACCTGTTTTTCCCTGCATCCACAGACGTTAGCACAACATAAATACCAATTCCACTTCGAGTTGGAATATCGCGGTATATGGGTTTAATACAAACCATCCGCTATTATGCGGTGCATAGGGTCTCATCCGCTATATAATGCGGGAAATCAAACATTCCAAGATATACTATATACAACTATATATAATATAACACACCAAATCCAATAAATCAATCAATTATTTAAATTTAACCATTTAAATTTAAATTAAATTTCAGCTGAGTGAGATTAACTCACCTTTGCTTTCTTTATAGTCCACATCAATTCTGACTTGTTCCTAGTTTATAACCTTGTATAAACATTACATATTTTTTTATCAACATTCGAGTCAATTTGAATAATTAAATTTCCATTTATAATTTAATTAACTACACGTTTTATTACCATTAACAGAATTCAATTCACTAATAATTTAATTTAATCTAAACTAATAATTCCCCTTTTAAAAATCTTTAGTGACTAAAATAAGTTGATAAAACAAGTTAGTCACCTTAATATACCCTTTTTTTTTAAAAAATTAAGTAGCAGGTTTACGGTGTATGTGTATATACATATATATATTTTCTTTTCGAATCTATAGATATTCATTAATTTAAATTAACAAATATACACCTTACTGTAAACTTATTCTTACTGTAATATGTGCATCTAATTTATGTATATATATGTTTAAATCAAAAATCAAATGCTGTTTTATTTTATTTTTACACACAAACTTCTTATATTTAAGAAATTTATACCTATATCTATTAATCAAAAATAACAGTTAAAAAAGAATACCTCACCTCGACCATACCTTACTCGCAAGCACCGATGGCCGCTCCACCCAACAATCAACCACCACGCAACGCCGCGGCTTCAAGCTTCTTCCCTAGTCGTGATCGAAACCCACGCGACCAAAACCCCTCTGGCCTCAACATCCCACGGCATCGGCAAAACGTCGCGCAACGAAACCCTAAACTGCATCGTCGTCACTTTGCCAACCGAAGCCTTCAACTCGAACCGACGCAACTCCTTCTTAAAATCGATCGCGACATCGAGTTGAAAGAGCAGCAGCGGCCGCATCTTGATTTGGAGCGAATCGATTTCGATTCGATTGAGAAACGAAGTCGCCATCTTCCATGCTTGCAATTCGCTCGCGTCCTCCATTTCTTCAGATGAACGAAATTCGACTTCGATAAATTGAAGGCGAAATGAGGGGATTTTGTTTCTTTTGGATAGGAATGAATTCACTTTAATTCAGTATTCGATTTGAACTAAAATTTTAATCAGTGGCCATTGCTTCTTTCTTGCATTTTTTAAATGAAAATGAAAGCTCGGCTTATAATAAAAAGAAAAAGTGAAGAGGGAGACACGATTTGATGGTTGCATGGAGAAAACTGACTACGGTGATTTTGAAAAACGGCTGGAAAGAAAAATTTGTCGGGAAGGATTTGACCATTCAAACAAAACAAGTAGTTGAATTCAAATTAAATTTAAACTGTCTTCAATTTGTAACTCAAAATTTCGAACTCCTATCGAGGCGTGCCGCAAGGCGTTTATAATGTTATACGTCTATTCCAGACGCTGGAAAAAGTTTCGATTCCTAATTCGATTGTATGGGGAAGATAGCTTTTTGAACCAGTTATTATACTGAATTTACGATATAGATTTAAGCATGTTTTGTATATCGTACACTCACACAACAACTCCGATCAATACGAAATTTGAAATCCGATAATAATACAATATTACGGACCCAATGGAACTGGTTCCGTCGAATTCCGAGACTGTGTCTCGGAAGGCTATTCTTAAATTCAATTTAAACTATAAAATTTAAAAACTGAACAAACCACTGTTAATTTCAATTTTACAACTTCTATTATCTTCAGTGTTATCAATATAAATTTCACATGCCTTCAAGTTATTTTTAACAGGCTTAGAACTCCAGATTCAACATTTTACCCAACTTCAAATTATTTAATTCAATAATTTAATTATCAAATAAATTGTGATATTTGAATTCAAGTTAAAATTAACTTTTAAATATTAAAATCAATTAAATATTCCGATTTTAAATGCTCAAAAATTCCAGGTCATCACATTCCTCCCCCTTAAAAGAATTTCGTCCCTGAAGTTACTGATTAGGAAGAATGGTCCAATACCCGTTTACCCTTTTTCCCAAAACCAAATAGTTTTTATCAACTTTCCAAAACAATATTTTTATTAAGAACATCATATCACAATTCCTAACTTTCCAAACTTCTTTCATTAGGTTCCCACCAATATCATATACCCAACCATTTAAATTTCAATTTGAAACCTAATTTAAATTTTCAACATTTCTCAAAAAATTTCTAACTCCCTAAATTTCCGAATTTTTTTGCCAGCGTCTCCTTTGCGCGGCTAGCTCGGTACAACTACAAACTCTACGGGCCCTAGATTTCAAAAGAAAACAAAAACCAAGTGGCTAGATCAAAACCCAATCAAATTTCACATAAAAATTTAAACACATACCTTTTGTCGAGCAATTCAAATTTATCTTCTGGAATCAAAACTAATTTTCCTTTTCCTTTATATTACCTGTATATCCTACATAGCAATAATATCCAATCACAACATTCAAAAACATTTTACCGACTTCCTTACAAAATATCAATATTTATTCATTCAAATATTAACTTAGAATATATTTGTAATATCGGTTTCCAATTAAGAATCCACCATTCCTTTCTTAAGCTTAGTATAAGCATTTAATATGCTTCTTTATTTATTTTTACTTCCCTACTTTACTTTATATCTACCTTTATTCAAATAGTTTCCCCCATTTCCATATGGATTCAATTTATTTTCAATTTTGAATATTGAATTTTATCTTCCATTTATACTAATTCATGTCATTATTTTAAATTAGTTGCATTTACAAATTTATTTCAACTTCCAATTTATAATCGTTTTATCGCTAACAAAAATTTTCCCAAAATTTTCAAAAAAAAAAATTAACTCCTAAAATTTTCAGAAATTTTTGGCAGAGTCTCCTTTGTACGGAGGAGCTTTTGCAATTTGACAAAAGATATAAATATATATACATCGACCCACACGGTCAAAAAAACAAAAACAGTTCGTATTTCTTATTTTTATTGCGTAGACGTACCTTTATTTAGCATTTTTAAGCAAGTGCCTTATTATTTTAGCATTTAGCGTGACCAAAATCCTGCCAAACGGCCTCCCGATACCTGTACTTACTCAATTTAAACACATAAGTACTAAATATCGGAAGTTTATAGCATTTCACTTAAATTTAAATATCTAAAACATGGATCCTCTAACAATGCATGTTATACTTTCATAAACACATATGTAAGGTTCCGACACTTACTACAATTGCTTACAATCAATTCTCAAACCATTCCATTCATTTTAAATGATTTACAACTTACTCGCTTATATTTAATTCATTCTTAGCAAAACAAACTTATATTCATTCCAATTGATTTTCAAAATCATCCTATTTCATTTCTACTAACTCATACGATTTTATCTAATCTCGTTTACAACAAACGATCCATTTTCTTATGCAGTTCGACAATATTAATGTGAATAAATAATTACATAAGCTTTATAACCATTATAAATTGATTCCAACTCAATGTACATAAATTCCATTCCAATCTAAGTCATTTGCAAACAATATAGTTGCATTCCATCCCATTTCACATTGGTTTTGTTCAAAGCCATTTTGTTATACTCGACATCATCCCGTGCTTCTATTAATTTTAAACTTAGGTTAATTTACGTCAATTCACTACCATTTCATAACCTAAGTTTATTCCCGTTTTAATTTATTCATACTCGAATTGGATTTATTTTCATCTCAATTCATTTTTATTTTAATCCAATTCCATACAACTTCAATTCGTATTTAATTCACTCACAATTCTAAGTTGAATTTCTATTTATAACACATGCTTCATTTCCAAACTCAATTATCTATTTACAATTTAATTCTAAGTTAATAATTTCGAGTTCCATTTCCACATTTCATCAACTAATTTATTATCTAATTAGTTCTCCCTTGGTTTAAATTCAATACTTGATTTTTAATCTCAGAATCTCTTCATTAAATTTGTTAAGTGCAATTTATTTTATAATTCAAGTATGGATTTTTCATTTTATTTTCCAATTCATCAAAAATATTTATTTTGGGTTTTCTATCCCACTTTTCAATTTTATAAGTCACAACTTATTATTTTACAAATTTCCATTCATTCTAGGCTTGAATATATTCATCTTTTATTTTAACTCAAGATATGCGCTTATTTATAGCCCAAGTATATTTTATTCTATGGATTTTTAATTCTTTTATAAGTTACTCTAATTTATTTATTCCAACTTATTTCTTATCCAACTTACTTCTATTTATTTAGGTAAGAATCTAATTCCATTCAATAACATCCATAACTCAATTGAATTTTACTCCAATTCAATTCTATTTAACTTAACCCCAGTTAAATCTTGTTACATACCATTCCTTTGAATTTTGTTAAGCAAGGACTTAATTCCATTTAATATAATTACAATATACAAATTTTCAACTCATGTGCCTACTCACCTGAATCAATTAGTATTTACAAATCTTAATTCCAATACTTTATTTAATTTAGTCCAACCTGACTAATTTTCCTATTACACATAATTTAACACAATTTAAATTCCAGTATTCAGTTTGCATTTTACTTACTTACAAAGTTGAATAAATTTGTCCTCCCACAAATTCACTTCCAGTAAATTTTTACTTTTATTTACCACGTTCAATTACATTCTATTTCCATTCAATTTTTTTTTACACTTCCTTAAGTTTCCAACTTACCTATATTCCATTCCCATTTCTTTTTTAATTCAGTACATTGTATTGGTTTACTATCTTATTTTGTTCTCTATTTCCTTTAATTTAACTCTTTCAAGTTGAATTTTATTTCAAAAAATTCCAAATTTACAAGTTATCAAGCTTATTATATGCCATAAACATTCTTAGTTAAGATTCCAGAGTTTAAATAGTCTTATTACATTTCCCAAATTCCCTTTGAAATCACCTATATCCAAAATTCCTTGCATTTCTAAAATCAAATTTATCTTTTGCAAACAAATCCAATTTAAAATAATTTGGTAGCAATTTCTCTCTTGGAAACTCGAAAATGAACATCGATGATGCTGTAGTCATCACCGAAGTTATTTTCCAGCGACCGAAAGAGTTCAATGCTTTTATCACTTTTAAAACTATTCAAAAAAATTTAAATTCCAAATCTCTCTAGATTTCAAATCCGATTCAAAATATTCTCATTTATATATTTTGTCTCTCAACTATTTGAGAATTATTTTCAATTTCAAAGGAATTTAAATTCCCAAAATTTTAAATTCCAAATTCTTTAAATTTATATTCACACATTACTTTGGAATTTTATCTTATTTTAATTATTAATCACACTATATTTCACATTTAGTTTATATTTACAAATTTCATTTGTATACAAATTGATTTCTTAGTTTTTAATTATGGTTTCAATATCTTATTCAATTATAATTCACATTTACAAATCCCATTTATTTATTAATCTATTTCTAAATCTTTGGTTATTATTTTAAATTTCTTATTCAATTCTCATACAATAATGATAATAATTTAATATTATTATTCCTAACAACCAAGCATCCACATATAACTATAACAATTTACGAAAAATCATTTCTTTTATATACAAAAATAATTTTGGGTAAAATTATTTCATTTACCCTATTTAAAACAATATCGTGTC
Source organism: Allium cepa (assembly GCA_030765085.1). Classification (NCBI taxonomy): domain Eukaryota; kingdom Viridiplantae; phylum Streptophyta; class Magnoliopsida; order Asparagales; family Amaryllidaceae; genus Allium; species Allium cepa. The sequence continues at coordinate 237,633,043 of CM060938.1, forward strand.
GGTTTATCTTGTTTAAGAGTTTAGAAACTCCTATCGATAACATGGCGTCCCACGCATCGACCAGAATCCAAAAACACTCAACAGATAAGTCAACACAATATAAAACAATTTTATATTCACCAACAAATACGCGCTCATATCTATTAATACGCTCAAGCTCATTCTAGAGTACTACGGACTATATTCTATGAGAAATTCAAACCCGAGCCAAGGTTATCACCAACCTGAGCTCTGATACCAAGTGTAACGACCCGCAAATCCGTACCCCTTGAATCGACACTATATTACATCAATCAACTCAAGTTGAACAGAAATACGAACCATTAGGGTTAAAGAAGAAGAGGTAGAAGAAAAAAATCGAAAACAACAACAGAATCTAAACAACGCAGCGGAATAAAATATAATATACAATAACAGATCTTTACACAAAAGAAAACTATATCTTTTTTATACATACATCATCAAAGTATATCATCAGAGTTCAATAACATCAATAACATACAACTGGATACACAGCGGAATAATAACCAAATACGGAAGTACGTATCGCCATCCAGCTCGTCTCTTGAGCTCCACGGCATCATATCCTGTATTCTATAATACTCGGTCTGACCCAAGCATTATAGTTAAATAACACCCGAGTCAGTCTGGAAAACCAGCGTGAGAAATCACACTCAAATTGATTATTAAAGTTTCAAAATCCTTTGAAAACAAAAGCATCTCGTAAGACCACGCCACAAATAAACGTCTTGGGTTTTTACCTTACGATAGCTAAAACGGTTTTATATTAAAATCCTCGGATATGATAATATGGTCTATATACAAATACTTATTAAAATAGCCGAAATTGTTACATCTATTAAATTCCAGCTACTAGTCACAGAGTGGGTAATACAAACAAAACTCGTAAAATGCGCGTAAGGAGAATGGATTTCCATCAAATGACTAGGCACTGGGGTACCACCTATCACGGTACGTGGCCTAGATCACAGTACTGAGAATCACTTCCGACCCACTGCAAGACAAGGCCCGGACTATCCCTTACTGGATAATCTCGAGTAAGATCACTCTATGGTTGGGATCAGCAACCGTACACTAAACCGAAATAAAAAGGGACATCTAGACAGGGATGACCTTACCCGGAAATGGGTGCTGCCCACCAAGCCTTGCTGCATAACCCCTGATTTTCAGTCATTCCCAGCTGTTGAGGGTTGAGGCTAAGAGTTACCTTTTAGAATGTTTCCCTTAGAATGCCCGTCATCCACTTGACGATGTTCCGAAAGCATTCATCCATACAAGTCCGTCTCGGGTTCAAACGGAACCGAAGGCACTATTCCTACTACATCCATTTTGGAAATATCCTCGGGATTAGTAGCGACTAGCCCTTGCACTTCACTGCTCCATCTTCGAATCCAAACTCATTTTTCCAACGAAAACGTACAAACCGGATCGAAGTGGACTTCGAGAAATAAATCCCGATCCCGGTCTCTTCAAAACGATCAGCTCATTTGGTCAATATTGATAGTCAGTTATTTAACTATCAATTAACATTCACAACAATCACCAGACAATAAATATTTCCCAAATTATTTATTAATCCCAAAAATATCATCACAAAATATTATTTCCACTTTTCAAACCCTTTTGAAAACAGTTTCAAACTATCTTCCTTTCTCAGAATAAATTTTCCAAGTATTTTCTATTTCTACTAAAATCACCAAGCACAAAAATTTAGATTTTTAAAATAATTTTAAAAGCTTTACTTTGAAATATACTTTAAAACATTTAAGTTAGAACTACTTCAATAATTTGTTAAAAATACATAATATGTGAATATTTGAAAATAAGGTTACTTTATAAAATATAAAATAGGTTTTCACTTTTTAAAACAGAATACTAAGTCACCTTTTAAATAATTACTACGATAATAGATTTGAAAAATATTTACTTTAGAATTTAGAAATTTAGAAATAATAAATTCCTAAAACATGCTTTTTAACAATATTAAAACTATTTATCTTATATTTAAAAATTTATTTTGAACGTACTTGGCTATCCAGAAAAATATACTTCTCTTCACATTCTTCTTTAAATTTTCAATTTCAAACACTTGAATCAATTTCCAAATTGATTTCCAGTTTACTCCCTTTTATTCCAAAATCCATTAATTTCAGATTTTATTCCTTAATTATGATTTAAAATACTTTTAACTGAAAATACCAATTTTAGATTTCTCAAATTATTTCTTAATCCTTTTAAATAAATTTAATCTTTAAATTTTAAAATAATTCTTTATTCCTTTAAAATAATATCACTTAATTTTACAATTCATTCATTTTTGTTTATTCAAAATCTTTTTCTTTTCATACTCGAATTTATTTATTAGTATTTTAATATCACTTCCATTTCTTTTCAATTCATTTTTAATTTATTCAAATTTTCTATAATTATTTCGCTTACAAATTCACTTCTTTTATTTTCTTTCCAAAATCCAATTTATATATTTTTGGTAGCTCATTATACCCAAATATATTCAATCAAACCATAGCATTATATATTCCAATATAATTTGTCATAGAATATCAAATAATCACAACAGAGAATATTAAATAACTTAAATAAATGTTGAGGAATCCAGTTGGATCCCTCCAACCTATTTTTCCCTGCATCCACAGACGTTAGCACAACATAAATACCAATTCCACTTCAAGGTGGAATATCGCGGTATATGGGATTAATATAAATCATCTGCTATTATGCGGCGCATAGGGTCTCATCCGCTATATAATGCGGAAAATCAAACATTCCAAGATATACTATATACAACTATATATAATATAACACACCAAATCCAATCAATCAATCATTCATTTAAATTTAAGTTAAATTTCAGCTGAGCGAGATTAACTCACCTTTGCTTTCATTTGTAGTCCACTTCAATTCTGACTTGGTTCCCAGTTTATAACCTTGTATAAACATTACATATTTTTTTTATCAACATTCGAGTCAATTTGAACAATTCAATTTCCATTTATAATTTAATTAACTACACATTTTATTACTATTAACATAATTTAATTTACTAATAATTTAATTTAATCTAAACTAACAATTCCCCTTTTAAAAATCTTTAGTGACTAAAATAAGTTCATAAAACAAGTTAGTCACCTTAATATACCATTTTTATTAAAAAAAATTAAGCAGCAGGTTTAAAGTGTGTGTGTGTGTGTGTATTTTATTTTTTAATCTATAGATATTCATTAATTTAAATTAACAAACCGATACACCTTACTATAAACTTATTCTTACTGTAATATGTGCATCTAATTTATGTATATATATGTTTAAATCAAAAATCAAATACTGTTTTATTTTATTTTTACACACAAACTTCTTATATTTAAATCGAATAAGAAATTTATACATATATCTATTAATCAAAATTAATAGTTAAAAACGAATACCTCACCTAGACCAAACCTTACTCGCAAGCACCGATGGCCGCTCCACCCAACGATCATCCACCACGCAACGCCGCTGCTTCAAGCTTGTAACAACCCTAGATTTTTTGCATATAATTTAAATTTGACTTTATTTTATTTTGAAATTATTTTAAACTTGTCTTATTTCAAACATTTCATTTTTAAATATAAATTTTGATTGTTATATGAATTATAATTTCAAACTAGTATAAATTGAATATTTTCCTGAAAAATGGAATTGTGGTCAAAACTGATCAAACTTTGACTTTTAAAATTTTAAATTTAAATATTTGAATTCTTGAATTTTTTCTTTTATTATGAAAATAGATTTAATGTCATGAATACTGCTTTTCGTTTCGTTGAAATTGGATTTAAATTGTTAAAGTTATACCCTTTACAATATTGTGTGTATATAGGGTTATTTAACAATATTCTTTGTTTTAATTTATATAAATGATATTTTTACTTGATATATCTTATTCTAATTTGAACACTTATTTTGTATTATGTATATTTTAACTTTTAAATATTTTTAAAGTGATGTTTGAATTTTTGCAAAGCTTATTGAATTTATTTCCAAATTTTAAAGCCTAGTTTCCATTTTTCTGCTATTTTCTTTATTTAAATTATATTTAAATTAAAATTTATATATTTATTTGTGAATTCATTTTACTTTTATGTTATTATCTTTGTTATAAATATTTTTACAAGTCCATATAAATTTTCCATAGTTCATTCTGCTTATTTTCCATTTTTCTAGACTAGTCTGCAATTTTGTGCTATTTTTTTATTTTTTTACCTTATATATTTAATAAATATTTATATATATTTTATATTTTGTTATATTTTCGAATTTGTGACTGACATTATTATTATTTTCAGTAATATAAACTTATACAAATAAAATAAAGGTAACGTGAAAAGGTTTTGACTTTTGGTTTCCATTGGCTCTTTATCTCCCACCTTTTCACATTTTAACCGTACTTTTCATTCATTTGGCCACATCTCCTCGTTTCTTCAGCCGCCTTTTTTTTTCTCATTCACGTAAAACATTTTTCTTCCCATCTGAAAAAAATTTCGGCCTCCATCACCTCCAAGAGTTCGGTAAATTTTATTTCTTTTTCCATTGTTTTTTTTCTTGTTTTTCTACTTGTTCATGTTGATTTTTACTTCCCTTCTCTTCTACTACAGGTTCGGCCCCACCACTCCAGCCACCATGGCTGCCTCCTCCACTACCTGAACCACCCACCACCTCCTCTCCATCCCCAAGCTATTGGTCGTTCCCAATAGTTAATCAAACTCCACCTAAATCTACACAAACTTCACCTATATGCACCATAGCCTAACACTTATTGCTTCCAACATCATCTTCCACCCCTTGGCCGCCGCCTATTCCACCACCACCAGCCTTTTACTGACCCATACACATCTGCCACACCTGTAGTTGACCAACTGAAGACTGGCCGTGATTTGGTGTGCCTTGGCCATGACCTTTAGTGCCTTGAAAACATTGTGTGTTGCCTTATAGTTGTTGTGTTCATGCTAATATCTCTCTACCATACTTTGCTCCATCATTTTCCCATGCTGGGCTAACCTTTAGGAACCCAAACCGGATCCAAACCATGCCATTTGCCGTGCCATTTCAGATGTGGAGCTGAAGCATAAGTGGTAGAAAGCAAGTGCAATAGTTTTGGTTTTGCTTTATTCAATCCATTTCTAACATTGTTTAAGTATATCTTGTTTTGAAACTTATGTTTTATATATTTGTTTGTCTCATGTATCCAAGGAGATTTATCTTTGGCTCTCCCACTCAAATCATATTTGTAACGATCCCGAATTTTAATTAATTTTAAATTGATAATTAATTTCATTTTTGAATAAAAATTTGTGAAATAATTGGTAATTGGTATAAAATATTAAGTTAAATAAATACAATGTAAATACAAGACGATAAGTATTTGAGTTGAAAATATAATTTTTTTTTACAAAGTACAAGAACAAAGAAATAAAATAAATATCTTAAAATTTTGGTTATGTAAACTATATAACATAAAGTCAAACAATATATTTATAAACTATGTAAAATATTAAGTAAATGCATTAGAAGAATTTAAACAACATGTTAAAGAGAAAAATAAAATTCAAATAGAATACAAAGCATAAAACAAGGTAAATACACATTCAAGTACATACAAAACATAACAATACATAGCATAAGTTTGTAAACAAAATAGATCAAGACCTAACTCTAGTTTTAACCTTCAAACTAGAGTCAATTCAACAGCATCAGTATTTTTAACTTGAAGCAAGTTAAACCATCAAGACCTGTAAAGATAGGTATGAACACAAACATAAAAATAAAATAAAAATCTATGTACTTACCCTATTGTCTCAGCCGAGACAAGAAAGTAAAGGCAAGTAAAATAAATATGCAAGGCATGTACAAACAAATCATTTTTGGTAAGTATGAAACAAGAAAAAAAAATTAGCTTATGAAACGAAGACAGGTAAGATATGAATGTAGGATGTAAAGTAGTTTAGTTAGGCAAGAGCAATGAAAAGAATCTGGTAAGTGGAGTTTGGTTATGCAGTCAAGTAAAAAAAGTAGGATAATAGACAAGATAATAAACTAAATATCTTGAGCTTGCAAACAAAAATATAAAGGACTCTAGCAATTAATGTGTACCATATCTGCCATACCTCTAATACATCTCAGCACAAAACATATCACTTCAGCCATGACTATTCTACAAACAAGATTGCCCTGTAATTTCTATCATATATATCAACTCTTACCTCAATTCGTTCACTTAAAGTTGAGCAAATCTGAAGCATCATTCAAACCATAAACAAGCTTCAGCTCAAACAACAAATACAATCAATATAAAACCTGAAATCAAGGAGGAAAAGGCTTCAGCTTGAAATTGTGCAGGCCTGTTTCAAAAATTTGAAGGGCCCTGTTCTTCTTCTCAAACCACGGTGAGTAACATCACAAATTTAAATAGTTTAAATTATAAATTATGTTGCATACTCATCTCTGAAAATAATATGTTTGTGATGTATATGTATAAGTACGTCACTGTGATATATGTGTGTGCATACTGTGTTTATGTTTTGTACTCTGCTATGTTTCCCAGGTTCAAGTTTTTGTTTAAAAATTCCTTCCACATGATCCAGTTCTTGATAGGAGCCGATTATCAAACAAATATTGTTGGATTCAACCTAGATTTATGTTTAAAAATCTAGGTTAGTTAAAATAAGGTTTGTTGACTCCGGGGGTATTAAAACAACTGAGTATATTAAGAAAAATTAAAACTCAAACTTTTTAAATTATAAATTCAGTATTACTAATCGAAAACTACAACCAAAATATGATTTTTAACATAAGAATAAGATTTCTAGTTTGGAATTCAAGGTGCAGTTTGGGTTTGAAATGGGATGGGTATATTTGGTTTTTCTAGTGATCGAGTTAATCAGAGTGTTCGTGGTCTTTCCTCGAGATGGAGGAACGATCAGTGATGCTAGGTAAAATAGTGGATGGTGATGAAATTCACCAAGGAAGTTTCGGCAGTGAAATTCCTTTTAGAACCCTTGTTTGGCTGTGTTTAATTAATCCATCATTACAGTGGGTATAGTGGATCGAGTGTGTCGAAACTTCGGGGGATGTTAGCTTGGACGTTGAAGCAGGCATGGCTGGAGTTGTGTGAGTTCTGGTGGTCGGAGCATGGCGAACGAGGTGTTGACAGGTTTGAGGTAGGTGCTTTCATTTTTCTAGGGTTCAACTTTTGCTCGATTTCGAATTCGAGGTGATGGCAAAGTTCGAGTGGTCGGAGGACGGTCTGGAGTCGATCGACGACTTGCTCGATGGGGTGGTGTTGACTGTAGGCGCACGGCGGCGCCGTGCACGTGCACTGTGCACTGAAATTCTGGTGAAGATGGGTTTTGATCGTTTTCGAGTTCATGATGTATGTCTCGAAGTAGGTAGATGTTTTGGTCGGGGAAGTTTGTAACAACCCGCCGCTCTGACCGCCTCCATTCAGTAATTAAACCAACTTGAGACATTCAAAATGACGGATTGTTATTCAGTTTATAGAGTTTAAACAGAAACAGCCACAGAATCACAGAATAATCATAATATTTTACATAAATGAATTTTTATACATATATCAGAGTTTGTACAATGAATTAAATTTTATACAACGGAATATTTCTTTTAAGTACCAGAATCCCTGAAAAGCTAAAGTGAAGCATTTTCCACAACTCTCTCTAACTTCGCGGCCTGAAAATCTTCAAGCTGTAAAATTACTCGGTCTGACCCGAGTATTACATTCAAAAGAAAATAATACATGGGTCAGTCTAATTCAAACTCAGTTATTAGTGCATAGAGGCAATAATAATTAAATAGCAATTAGACGACAGCCAAAGATAAATTCACCTATCCGATCGTTTAACAAGAAATCGGATAACGGTAAATATAACACTTAACAGTGTTACAACAATAATCAGTAGATTCAAATTATCAACGAAGATAGATGAAGGAATTATTTATGAAGATAATTTAGAAAACATCAAAATTTGCCTAAACAGCAGTTAACAGCAAAGTCATCATTTTAAATCAAATCAATTCAAATAATTGAAAAGTTACTTAAAGAAAAATCAAACTTATTGGCTGCCGTACACGCACGCGTGCACGGCCTCGCCAATACTGTATATGAAATACGCAAAGAAATCAATGACTCAAAAGCAAAAGAAATATCAATTAAAATAAATACTGTGTGGCTGCTGTGCACGCACGCGTGCACTGCCTCGCCACTACAGCATGGGTATATGTCCATTTCAAAACAACATAAAAGGCAATATGTACGGCCAACTTTCCAGGAGATCAGGGGCAGGGACAAATAACAAGCATAGATTCCTGACCAAACTCAAAGAAAAGTGACAAATATGGGGCGTACAAAGTCAAGGCAGCTGGCAAAATGAGGTGAGCACATGTGTGCTACAGGAAAAGTACAACCTGAATATGGACTGTGCAAACTTCAAAATATCAGACTCGAGTATATTGTTGTTATGTGAACAAGTATAGAACATGGGTTTATGTGTGTAAATAGGTGTATCACAAGTTCCAGCTACAGGTTTCACAAACTCGAAAAAAAAAATTCAACTAGCCAAAACCAACCACTAACCCGTAATGAACTACATGATGGACATGCATGCAAATATATGCAACGTGAACCAACAGTGCACAATCTAACTGGAGTTAACAAAGTAGAAGTGACGCAAAATGTAACTGCACCAACCCACACCACATGTAGTGGGCAGTTTATTAACTAGCAGGTGACACACGGCAGTGGACAAAAAGTGCAACAGTTCAAAATGACACACAACAGGAAATCAAGAAAAGACTACAAGGTGAACCAGACCTTCAAGGACTTGCAGGTGCAACATGTACAAGGCAGTGAAACAGACATGTATAACCAAACACATGCATATATAATATGCACAGGTAACCAAAACAGACTCAAGTGCAAATGAAGTTCAACAGTATACTAAAGTGGATAGGGAAGGCAACTGCAAAATCAAAGCAGCAGTTTTGAACAAAGATGGTCAAAGGACGAAGTCACCTTATAATGCAACTTAAACCAACTGTCTCAAAATCAACTTGTAACCAAACACATGAGAATTGACTCTGTGCAATACAAATAAAAACTACAGTCACCACAAGTATGCAAGGGAAACTGCAAACATAAAACTTCCATACTGGGTCAAGCAAGTGCAACACAGTGACAAGCTCAACAAAATCAAGTGAAAATAACTAAATGCACTTGCAACTGAAACTGTCTCGAAGTGAGGAAACAAATATAAAGTCTAATGCAGACCCATATAAGTGCACATGTGTATATGTTAGAAGTGCTAACAAGTAAATAAGAATCAATGAATCAAATATGCATATACAGGCAACTGAAGTGAATGGCATATGTAATAAATGATCAGTGGACAATGAAACAAAACAGGATGGACAAAAATCAGTGACAACTTCACAACAAAACTAATCAGACTTCAGACTAAGCAGTGAACCAGTAAATGGTGACTTCCACATAACAGAGACTTAAAGTTATGTTTGAATTTGTTTTAGAAAACTCAGGTCAAACCAGGGTTTAAAATTTATTTTAATTGAAATTTTAAAACTAATCTGTAGGTAAACAAATATATTAACCAAGACTGGAAACTAAAGCACAGTGAAGTCTCAGGTCTTAAACAACATGTTGTTATCCAGACATCTATATATACACACACACAGAGAAGATAAAGCATACTCATACAATCTTGTCAGGATGTAAAAGATTTATATGCTTAATTTTTAAAATGTTACTCACTGCAATAAAATGAAGCTGCAAGTACAACTGGAATGCAAACTATATCAAACAGTGACAATATGGATGCAACAGGTATATGTAAACAAATGAATGCAACAGAAGTATACACAGTGACAACTACTTCAGTGACACAGACCAATGCAACATATTCAAGTTCAATGAAAATGTACAAGTGAAGGCAGTGGCAACTGCAATAATATGCAATGAAGTCAAAGAAGTGCAACTGGACAACAAGCAAAGAAATACAACAGCAATAAAAACAACACTGATACAGATGATCAGATACCAGACTACAAGCAACTGGAAATGACCGAGGAACTAGCAACATAACTGCAGGCTATAGGTCGGCAGCACCATGCAGATTCAAAGTATAGATTCAACATCACGAAGTAGATCACTTCGAATGAACGAAGTCATTGAAATGCCAGAAATCAAAACAGTTCAAGTGCCATGATGAAGCAGTGCAACATCAAAGCCCAAATGCAAACGTGAAACACATACAAAAATTATATGACCGAAGTCAAAGCAAGGTCGAAAATCAACAAAATTAAATTTCCAGAAATTCGAACAAATGAACCAAGAAAAACTTCATCACCGCAACTAATTTTTAACAAATCAAAAGGACCGAAGTCAACAAAGCAAATAAAAACCAAGGTACAAGTTTTAACAAAGTGGTGTGGCCGGAGAATGGCAAAGTCGAAAACCCAAAAATCATCAACGTCATCAAAATCGAATAAAGTCAGAAACATCACCAAACACCAAACAAAAAATCAAGTTGCCGAACATAGAATCAAGTTTGAACTAGATGTGAGTAAATTAAATTACTCACCTTGCTTCGAATTCCCAATTCCAAGTTGCAGCCGAGAGCGAACAAAGTGAGGAGACGATCGATCAATTTAAAATCGGCTTCAAAAACCCTAATTTGTAGAAAGTGGAGCGAACGAGAATTAAGGAACGACAGCCATTTTTGTTTCTTTTTTTTTCTTTCGTATGAAATCTGAAGGGATGGAGGAAAGGGGGTATCATGTTTTATGGGGAAGGAGATCGTGATTTAGCAGAGGGGCACGATTTATGGCGTGGGTTTAGGCATATGTAACGGCGTGGATCAAGGTGATGAAGGTAAAGCAACGTACTCTTTTATTTTATTATACTATTATTATAATTATTTTTTCTCTTTTTTTTAAATCCAATTTGTTTTGTAGATATTTTCTTTAGTAAATATAGAAACGTTTTGAAGTTCAACTATCAAACATAAATTTATATTAACGTGTTTTACAATTAGATTTTATACTTGTATTTTGTATTGATAAAATTTATTCCATTTTATTTAAGTTAAAGAAAAATGTTATTAATACTAACCATCCTTTATTAATTTAAATAAATAATAATTCTTGTATCCAAATTATTTTTCTAAGTCATTTGTTTGAATTTAAAACACAAATTCAATATTCAATTTCAAACTCCAAAGTCAAATTCAAATTTTATTCAACTTTAAATAAATTAAATTCTAAAATTTAATCGCCAATTCTTAGTTATATTGGGAATTCAATTTAAACCATCATTCAAATATTTAAAATTAATTAAATATTTTCATTTTTAAATTGTTCAAAATTCTGGGTTGTTACAATCTTCCCTCCTTAAAAGAATTTCGTCCCGAAATTATAAGCTAGGAAAAACGATTGTTAAAATCTCACCGATATTTATACCCTACACAATTTTACCAAGTTCAAATCTTATTAAAATAAATAAATATAGGATTCATTTCTTTTATATTATCTCACTAGCTTTGTTCATCGATTTCTACAATCAAGACGCAAAAGTCTTTTACCAGAATTTCCGACTTACAAAATTCATATTTTTAAACTTGAAATTCTTCATGCTAGATATTTACATATCATATCTTTTCCAAAGCTGTGGGCTTTCAAGATATTTTAAAGATCTTCTTCCTTAGTTCATTAGGTTGGAATTATGTAATTCTAATTTCAGACTATTGATTTTCTATTCAAAGTTTTGAAAATACTTGCTAACTCGAAGTTTAACAAGTCTATCGTCGTTCTTACAGACATTAGGCATACGCTGGCCATGCGCAAGTCTAAAAATCTCCAAGTACTAAATATACTTGTATCAACTCCCAGTGAAAATGCTTTTTTTTAAAATTCTTTTAAAAATGGATATGGAAAGCACGTTCCCCCATGGATCACAGTTTACCCGGCGGTTACGCTACTATCCCAGTAGAATCGCTTGTAACTGTAGATTTCACATCTCTCTTGAATTTCGCCATGGTTATTGCCATAGATCGCTGTTCACACGGCGGTTACGCTACTATCCCAGTAGAATCGCTAGTGACCGTAGGCATCTCGCCCCTCAAATTACGCTTCGGCCTCTAGATCGCAGTTTACACGGCGGTTGCGCCACTATCCCAGTGGAATCGCTTGTAACAGTAGGCATCACGCCCCACGAATTACGCCAGCATCAATTCACATAATCCCAACACGATGATCCATCGTGGGGGATTCCAGTCCCAATGGACATTCCACTAATGGAAATTCTATGTAGCTACGATTTCCAATGGACACTCACATCGAGTTCCAATCACCTTCACAAATAATAAATGGAAGGTACATTTCCATATCCTCAGTTTTAGAAAACATATGTCATATACATATAGTACTTCATTTCACATTTCGTACATATCATACCTATGTAAACTTACATAGGACTTTTCATAATAATGACTTTCCAAACTGATAGTTTTCGAATTATTACATTCACATACATAAGTTACGAAAACTCAATTCACATCCTAATAAATAGAGGATTCCAAAATTTTCCATTTCATTTAAAATTTTCCTCTAAATCGATTTGAAAATTTAAGGTTATCTCAAACCCAATTCACATTCATAATCCAATTCATTATCGACTTCACATTCGATTTGGATTTCACGTTACATCGTCAATTGTCAACACATAATTGATGTCTACCGATATATAACCTCTAAGCTCGTACGTCTCAGAGAAGGGTGTTAAGCTAAAAGAATAAATTCTCCGCCACCAACAGATATATATATTTAATAGAGATCAATTGCTATGTTATCAATTCACAATGCTAGACATACAATCCAAATCGACTATCCAAAATTCAAAACTCAACTTATATTGTTTTTGATGTCAAAGTTAAACTCAATTTAACTCAAGATTCAATTCTTTTTGGAAAATATTCAAGTTGAACTAATTGTTCAAATTTCCCATAATTATCTTTACAAGATATATATAATTTTCCAACTTAACCATTTGAAACAAATTTCAAATATTCATTTTTTTCAATTTATCTTTAAAAGATAAAATTTCAAACCTTTCATTTCATATTGGAAAACATTTCCATACTTATTTAATAAGTAATTCACAGGTTCATTTATTTTCAACACTTGGAAAATATTCAATATACTTGAATCAAAATTAAGTATATATTCCATTCTTTAAGGAAATCATTCTTTTAAACATATTTATTTGAGTCAAAACGAATGTTACGTAAAACATTGTTACAACAACTCAAAATTACTAGTATAGGGATTCTAATTTTAAGATAGATATATAAATCCCAATACTATAAACAACATTTCCTTTCGGAAACCATTTACTATAACAACAGTGTTATAGTCTACCATTTCCTTATTTCTCAAAAACGCCTATTTCAACAATTGAATGTTGAAATCTATGGTTTCGATAGTTAATACATTTTAAAACATCTTTAAAACCATTAACTTCATTTCATAATATCACTTCCCTAAAACATATCCGTTTTATTCAATAATATATTCACTGTCCAAAATCGTGAATATACTTATTTAAATCAATTTAGTGTTTCTACACTTTTTATTTAAAGGATTATCCACTGTCCAAAAATCGTGGATAAAATTCCCAACCAACATTTACTATCACAATATTTAACTTAAAGGATAATTCGCTGTCCAAAATCATGAATATATCTCCTTTAATAACTTCTATTTTTCATTTATCAAATTCAATTAGTTTCGAATTTATAAACAATCTTTACAAATTCCATTTCTATTTATAAACTTCGATTTATAAATCTTCTTTAATAATCCAATTCAATTTATATAACTCCATTATATACCAAAAGCCCATTTATAGGTTAAGTACTTATAATTCATTTATTTACTAAATCGTTCTTCAAAACATTTGAAATCAATTTTTCAAAAGAATTGAGAATCAAATTCCCAAGTTATAGTTCAATGATCCTCTTGGCTATAACTAAATTAACATGTCATTTTATTTCCTAATTTATTATTTTGGAGATATTCAAAATATTTGATTTAAACCAATTCATTAATTCACTTCACTTATATTTTATTTTTCATAAATCTCAATAATTCGATAATGGGTTTCGAATGAGAAACTATCGCAAACCTAAATTTAGAGGGGGGAATTTCCGAAAAAATTTGAATTTTCAAAATACATTTTATTTTTCAAAGAAAACAATTTCATACATCTTTTAAATTTGAAAAACATTTTTCTTTAAAGGTGATTCTAGTAACTATTCATATTAAACATCATAAACTGAGCTTTGTATAAACCAAGCTCTGATACCACTTTTGTAACGACCCGCCGCTCTGACCGCCTCCAGTTGGTAATTAAACCAACTTGAGACATTCAAAATGACAGATTGTTATTCAGTTTATATAGTTTAAACAGAAACAGCCACAGAATCACAGAATAATCATAATATTTTACATAAATGAATTTTTATACATATATCAGAGTTTGTACAATGAATTAAAATTTATACAGCGGAATATTTCTTTTAAGTACAAGAATCCCTGAAAAGCTAAAGTGAAGCAATTTCCCCAACTCTCTCTAACTTCGCGGCCTAAAAATCTTCAAGCTGTAAAATTACTCGGTCTGACCCGAGTATTACATTCAAAAGAAAATAATACACGGGTCAGTCTAATTCAAACTCAGTTATTAGTGCATAGAGGCAATAATAATTAAATAGCAATTAGACGATAGTCAAAGATAAATTCACCTATCCGATCGTTTAACAAGAAATCGGATAACGGTAAATATAACACTTAACAGTGTTACAACAATAATCAGTAGATTCAAATTATCAACGAAGATAGATGAAGGAATTATTTATGAAGATAATTTAGAAAACATCAAAATTTGCCTAAACGGCAGTTAACAGCAAAGTCATCATTTTAAATGAAATCAATTCAAATAATTAAAAAGTTACTTAAAGAAAAATCAAACTGATTGGCTGCCGTACACGCACGCGTGCACGGCCTCGCCAATACTGTGTATGAAATACGCAAAGAAATCAATGAATCAAAAGTAAAAGAAATATCAATTAAAATAAATACTGTGTGGCTGCAGCGCACGCATGCGTGCACTGCCTCGCCACTACAGCATGGGTATATGTCCATTTCAAAACAACATAAAGGCAATATGTACGGCCAACTTTCCAGGACATCAGGGGCAGGGACAAATAACAAGCATAGATGCGTGACCAAACTCAAAGCAAAGTGACAAATATGGGGCATACAAAGTCAAGGCAGCTGGCAAAATGAGGTGAGCACATGTGTGCTGTGGGAAAAGTACAACCTGAATATGGACTGTGCAAACTTCAAAATATCATACTTGAGTATATTGCTATTATGTGAACAAGTATAGCACATGGGTTTATGTGTGTAAATAGGTGTATCACAAGTTCCAGCTACAGGTTTCACAAACTCGAAAAAAAAAATTTCAACAAGCCAAAACCAACCACTAACCCGTAATGAACTACATGATGGACATGCATGCAAATATATGCAACGTGAACCAACAGTGCACAATCTAACTGGAGTTAACAAAGTAGAAGTGACGCAAAATGCAACTGCACCAACCCACACCACATGTAGTGGGCAGTTTATTAACTAGCAGGTGACACACGGCAGTGGACAAAAAGTGCAACAGTTCAAAATGACACACAACAGGAAATCAAGTAAAGACTACAAGGTGAACCAGACCTTCAAGGACTTGCAGGTGCAACATGTATAAGGCAGTGAAACAGACATGTATAACCAAACCCATGCATATATAATATGCACAGGTAACCAAAACAGACTCAAGTGCAAATGAAGTTCAACAGTAATACTAAAGTGGACAGGGAAGGCAACTGCAAAATCAAAGCAGCAGTTTTGAACAAAGATGGTTAAAGGACGAAGTCACCTTATAATGCAACTTAAACCAACTGTCTCAAAATCCACTTGTAACCGAACACATGAGAATTGACTTTGTGCAATACAAATAAAAACTACAGTCACCACAAGTATGCAAGGGCAACTGCAAACATAAAACTTCCATATTGGGTCAAGCAAGTGCAACACAGTGACAAGCTCAACAAAATCAAGTGAAAATAACTAAATGCACTTGCAACTGAAACTGTCTCGAAGTGAGGAAACAAATATAAAGTCTAATGCAGACCCATATAAGTGCACATGTGTATATGTTAGAAGTGCTAACAAGTAAACAAGAATCAATGAATCAAATATGCATATACAGGCAACTGAAGTGAATGGCATATGTAATAAATGATCAGTGGACAATGAAACAAAACAGGATGGACAAAAATCAGCGACAACTTCACAACAAAACTAATCAGACTTCAAACTAAGCAGTGAACCAGTAAATGGTGACTTCCACATAACAGAGACTTAAAGTTATGTTTGAATTTGTTTTAGAAAACTCAGGTCAAACTAGGGTTTAAAATTTATTTTAATTGAAATTTTAAAACTAATCTGTAGGTAAACAAATATATTAACTAAGACTGGAAACTAAAGTACAGAGAAGTCTCAGGTCTTAAACAACATGTTGTTATCCAGACATCTATATATATACACACAGAGAAGATAAAGCATACTCATACAATCTTTTCAGGATGTAAAAGATTTATATGCTGAATTTTTAAAATGTTACTCACTGCAATAAAATGAAGCTGCAAGTACAACTGGAATGCAAACTATATCAAACAGTGACAATATGGATGCAAAAGGTATATGCAAACAAATGAATGCAACAGCTGTATACACAGTGGCGACTACTTCAGTGACACAGACCAATGCAACATATTCAAGTTCAATGAACATGTACAAGTGAAGGCAGTGGCAACTGCAATAATATGCAATGAAGTCAAAGAAGTGCAACTGGACAACAAGCAAAGAAATACAACAACAATAAAAACAACACTGATACAGATGATCAGATACCAGACTACAAGCAACTGGAAATGACCGAGGAACTAGCAACATAACTGCAGGCTACAGGTCGGCAGCACCATGCAGATTCAAAGTATAGATTCAAAATCACGAAGTAGATCACTTCGAATGAACGAAGTCATTGAAATGCCAGAAATCAAAACAGTTCAAGTGCCATGATGAAGCGGTGCAACATCAAAGCCCAAATGCAAACGTGAAACACATACAAAAATTATATGACCGAAGTCAAAGCAAGGTCGAAAATCAACCAAATTAAATTTTCAGAAATTCGAACAAATGAACCAAGAAAAACTTCATCACATCAACTAATTTTTAACAAATCAAAAGGACCGAAGTCAACAAAGCAAATAAAAACCAAGGTACAAGCTTTAACAAAGTGGTGTGGCCGGAGAATGGCAAAGTCGAAAACCCAAAAATCATCAACGTCATCAAAATCGAATAAAGTCAGAAACATCACCAAACACCAAACAAAAAATCAAGTTGCCGAACATAGAATCAAGTTCAAACTAGATGTGAGTAAATTAAATTACTCACCTTGCTTCGAATTCCCAATTCCAAGTTGCAGCCGAGAGCGAACAAAGTGAGGAGACGATCGATCAATTTAAAATCGGCTTCAAAAACCCTAATTTGTAGAAAGTGGAGCGAACGAGAATTAAGGAACGGCAGCCATTTTTGTTTCTTTTTTTTTCTTTCGTATGAAATCTGAAGGGATGGAGGAAAGGAGGTATCATGTTTTATGGGGAAGGAGATCGTGATTTAGCAGAGGGGCACGATTTAGGGTGTGGGTTTAGGCATATGTAACGGCGTGGATCAAGGTGATGAAGGTAAAGCAATGTACTCTTTTATTTTATTATACTATTATTATTATTATTATTATTATTTCTCTTTTTTTTAAAATCCAATTTGTTTTGTAGATATTTTCTTTAGTAAATATAGAAACGTTTTGAAGTTCAACTATCAAACATAAATTTATATTGACGTGTTTTACAATTAGATTTTATACTTGTATTTTGTATTGATAAAATTTATTCCATTTTATTTAAGTTAAAGAAAAATGTTATTAATACTAACCATCCTTTATTAATTTAAATAAATAATAATTATTGTATCCAAATTATTTTTCTAAGTCATTAGTTTGAATTTAAAATACAAATTCAATATTCAATTTCAAACTCCAAAGTCAAATTCAAATTTTATTCAACTTTAAATAAATTAAATTCTAAAATTTAATTGCCAATTCATAGTTATATTGGGAATTCAATTTAAACCATCATTCAAATATTTAAAATTAATTAAATATTTTCATTTTTAAATTGTTTAGAATTCTGGGTTGTTACAAAGTTGGTATTTTGACTCGAAGAAATTTTATTGAGGCTCGGGTAGGAACAATTGTCCAGGTTACAAAGGAAAGCCTGTTCTGTTTTTTTTTGAATTTAAAGTTTAGTTTTAAATTTTAAAACAAAGTTTTAAACAGAGTTTAAAAGTCAAGTTTTAAATATAACTTCAAGTCAGTTTGGAACTTAGTTTTGGAATAAACAGGTTTTGGATTTAAATTTTTTATAACTTAAAGAGTGCTTAAGCATCTAAGTGTTTTTAAAAGAGATTTAAATTTTAAAATGAAATTTGAAATTTTTAAAGGAAGGATTTAAGCAAAGATAAAAAATTTAAACCTGGATTGAAAGTCGAAGTTGAATCCCAGATTTTGAAATGAAATCAAGTTTATAACTTGAAATGTTAAAATAAGTTTAAATGTTAGAGTATAATTTTAAAATGTGAATTTTAAAGACACGTGGATTTAAAAGCAAGTTTGAAAAATCAATGTTTTCAATATATTTGTGAGTGTTAACTAAATTATCAATAAATATGAATTTTATGTTAAGTAAACAAAGATTGAATGACTTGAAATTCATTAACTATTAAATTAAGTAGAATTGATAGTTAATCTTTTGTATCAATTAACTTAGTAATTTCAAGTTGAAATTTATTAAGTGAATTTAAGTTGATTTAATTAAGGGACAATTAAATTATGATTAAGAACTAATTAAGTTACAATTGGCACTAAATTAATTAAATAATCAGGATTAACTAGTGTGTTCTTAATGGTTACTCAGTTTATAATAAAAAAAGATTAATATAAGTAAAATTTCTTTAGCAAAGTAATTAAAGAAATTTTAAATCGTTAATGAAGGACATTAACTAGGATTTTTAAATAATTAATTAACGTGATAAATTGTAACAATCAATTGGATTATTAATTAATGATTATCATTTATGAAATTGTGTAAGTGTAATTACTTAATGGAAATAATTAAGGAATTAATTATTCAGTGTAATAAATTAAGTGGAAATTAATTGATTATTGATTTACCATGACTAGCAAATTTATTTATAGAAATTAATCTGATTTAAATTAATCAGATAATTAAATTGATCCTACTTATGGATGTTTGGATTTTATTGGGTGTTGAATTGTTTGATATCCCTGTTATGTGATGCTTTGTGATATATCCTGATTTGTGTTGTGATCTGTGATGTAATTTATTATTTGTTATGTATATCTGT
This sequence comes from Allium cepa, assembly GCA_030765085.1. Taxonomy (NCBI): domain Eukaryota; kingdom Viridiplantae; phylum Streptophyta; class Magnoliopsida; order Asparagales; family Amaryllidaceae; genus Allium; species Allium cepa. The sequence goes on from CM060938.1 coordinate 237,652,738, forward strand.
GATCTGTGATGATTAAATGATGTTGCACTATTGTGTTAAACCCCTGGACCACACCATACACACACAAATATGGATCTCACGAGGAAATCTATTAAGTCACAGATTTTTGAAAATAGTTTTGAATTTGAATTTTTAAATTCAAATGGTTTAAAATGGTATCGGGTTAAATGTGAAATTTTTTTGAAATGGAATTTCAAGATGAAATTTATTTTTGAATAACTTGATTACTCATTGAAATTTAAGTAATTTGATTTAAACATAAATTCAAGATTTGAAATTGAATTCTATGTTTGGAAACTAGGGATTAAAGATGTTATACCAGTTATATATGGGTTAAACCATTTTTTAATATATTGATTTGGGAATTTGAATTTAATTCAAGGGCTTTAACTTGTGTAAATACATTGGATCTTTTTGAAATGAAAACTATTTGTTTTCAAATAATGAAAGCTCTCACATAAGTAATGAACTTCCAAATTGTGTTACAAGGGATTTCAATTTAAGAAAGAAAATGATTTTCCATGGAAACGGTTTCAAAGCTATAAGTTAAATCGTTGATTTAAAGATTTAACCAATTAATCCAATTAAAATGAGAATTGTTTTGAAATCCATAACTGGATCTTTGTGAAACTGGGTGAATTTAGTGAAATGAATCTTTTTGTTTAAAAAGATTTGAAATGGTAATTTGTTTAAACCATTTGGAAGAAAAGTTTTGGGTAATAAGTTGTGACTTAACTGAGACCCCAATATCCATATGTTTCTTGTAAATATTGCGCTCACTATTCGGTTTTGCCGGGAGAGGAACTTTGTGTCATATAGCACATTCCGAATATGTGATTCGACGTTATTGATAGCATTTGAAGACCGGTGGTGAAGACCGGATATTTTCGAAGCGAAAGGATAACTCGTCGAATGTCTTTGCATCGACTGGTCCCCGGTATAGAGACTCCATATGTGATGGGAAGTCTGGACGTGATTAGGGATTATCCGTATTTGCAAGGGCTTCTTCGGAAGTGCCTTCGGTTCTGTTCGGACCCAGAATAGACTTGTATGGATTGTATGCCTGACATTACAATTTGAGATATAAAGCAGATTTCTTTCAAATACATTTCTGTTGGTGGCGGAGAATTTATTCTCCTAGCTTAACACCCTTCTCTGAGACGTACGAGCTCAGAGGTTATGTAGTTGAAGGTTATCAGTAATATATTCCCAACTTGGTAATGTGGCATGCTGAGTGCTGCTGAGCATTTGCTGATCAAAGCATGGCTTTTGTGAAAAAGCGTAGCTTTGTGGATGAGACTTCGTCGAACCTCACAGCCCGGAAATGATCGAAACAGGAAAAATGCAGCAACGTTATTTGGCGATAGCTCCCCCTGAGGGTTTTTTCATTTCCTTCTGGATAGAGGTGGTATCATGGTATGGAGCCCAGATATTTAACCTATGTGGTTACTGCGAATTTATTACTTTGTGGTTGTTGGTTGTCAGGATCCCGGAATAAAGGTCGGTTACGATCGGGGGATGGCATACTCGTGTCAGTAGTTACCTAGTTAGAGGTAACCCGGCCTTGTGTTGGCAGATATCTTGTTAGGTTCTCGGGGCGTCCCGCCAGAGGCGTTCCTATGTGGCAATAGGAAGTTCCTTAGCCCGACCATTTGTTGGAAATCCAAAGAAACAATACGAGCCTTGTACGGTTTTTCTTGTATGACCTGCCATGGAATGTGGTGGTAACTGCTATTGAACATGGTAGCTATAGTAGGCATAAGTGCGAAATGCCTATGCTGGCTAGGATTTATATTATACTTTCGAAATGTTTTCCTACACTTTGCACTTATAGTAATAATATCAAAGAAATTTGCATATCAAGATGTTTGACTATCATAAGGAGAAATCTCCTCCGATTCTGTGTTTGCTTTGTGTGTGTGTGCGGGAGGCCTTAAGGTAGTTACATTTTCTAAAAGCATTGCCGATCTATTTTAAAATATATCTTTGTTTGTTTTTAAAGATAAACTGTTTTAAGTTCTCACACCAGTCCCATGACTGACCTGGAGTTTATTGTTTCTTTCCTAAACTTTGGGTGCCCAAATTTTTTTCCACGCGGTTAGTCTAGAGTTGGGTTTTTTAGTTCTGCATTGATGTTTGGAGCTAGGGAGTGCAAGCATTGGAGTTCTCTTCTGAAGACTATACTTTCTATTGGAGATCATAGTTATTCTTTCCGCTGCTATTTTCTTGTATTATATCTCTGATGTATATTGATATCTATTGTATCATCTTTTGTATCAAATATTGTATCAATGTTGTATATCAATGTATTATAGTTATTTCTTCCGCTGTGTTGTTTACTTAATTGTGTTATAAGCTCCAGGGACTCGGATTCGAACGGTCGAATCTGCGCATTCAAGTACGATGTAAAGTATGGATGTCGACTTTCGAACGCGAAAATTCGTATCGTCACATTTGGTATCAGAGCTAAGGTTAAAACTTTAGCTCAGGAGTATAACACATTAAGTAGCTCATTACAGATAGGGTGAAGTATCCCTAGAATGAGTATATCCCTAAGATATCTGTAACGACCCGTAAATTTTCGATAATTAAAATAGCTAATTTAATAGGATTTCGTGATTTAGTGTTAGAAAAAAAATTTGTAAGTCGTTTGAAATAATAATAAATGTTGAATTCATTGGGTATAATAGAGTAATTGATTGGTAAGTAAAATCTATTCAAATCAAATATCGAATATTGAACATGTAAATTGTTTAAATTAAATATTTAAAACTTATGGAATTTATTGAATAATTTAATGATGGGGATTGAATAACCGTATAATGGAAATGGTTGTTCTATAATTTTAATTCGTTTCAAAAGTTATATTTTTAAGTTCGTTTTGAATATCTCAAAAGACAGTGACTCAAGAATAATAAAATTTGGTTAAATTTAATATTACAAATGTTTGAATAATTAAATTCCGAATTTGATATGATTAATTTGATATTGAAGTTTAATATATGGAAATAGAGTGAACAATTGAAATTTGATTTAATATGATTCAAATTGGTTTTCAAAGTGAATGTAAGTTATATCGGGATTATAATAGAGTTAATAAGATTTTAAAATTGGAATTTATTGGATAGTTGAATAACGGGTTTAATATGATTAAAAATGATTTGTAAAATTTTATTTTATCATATTAAAGTTAGAATGATGTTGTATAACTTTTAAAATCGAATTAAAAGTAAATTTGTGAAAATTGAATATTTTAATATTTAATTATCGACTGAAAAATAGCCAATTTTCGAACAGTCTCAGAATTGGACGAAACTAGTTCCATTGGATCCATAGTAGTTGTTATTATCGGATTTCAATTTTCGTAGCAATCGGAGTTTTCGTTTGACCGTGGCAGCTCGAAACGCATCGAAATTGTTTTAATATTAATTTGCCGAGTTAAAATAGTCATTTTTCAAACGGTCTCGGATTTCGACGAAACTAGTTTTATCGGATCCGTAATGTCATATTATTGTAAGGTTTCAAATTTCGAGTCAATCGGATTTACCGTTTGTCCGAGGCGAGCCCAAACGCACAGAAATTTGATTAACCGATTTAATTTCAAATCGATCGTTTATTGCCGTAACTCACACATACGATCGAATTAGCTTCCGAAACCTGTTCCATTGTGTCCGGAACGCGGGGTAAACCCTAGAAACGCCAGCCGGCATGCTTCGTTTGGAGTTCGGAAAATTTTCGATGAATAGTGTTTTGGCGATTTTTTATAAAAGGACCCCCACTTTCTTTATTTTGCAAAAACCCTAGGGTTTCAGCCCTTAGCCGCCACTTTCATTTCAATGGCTAGAAAATTTCGAAACTTCTTCCTCCTTTTCCTCTCAATCCATCAACAATTAGCAAAAACTCTCAACTACAAAGTTGTAGAGGGCATCAAGATTTAGCTATCCAACGGTGGAGATCGGAAACGGAGCCATTGATTGACGGCAAAACGCGATTTAATCAGCTGCATTTTTCACTCTTTTCGTGAGAGAGGGGGCCGAGTTCTCCATGGTTGCGGCCGAAGGTAGAGGGGGAGAGGAGCTTCCGTTTGGCGCTAGCTGACCAACTTCTCGTCGAGCGTGGTGGTGGCAATTCCAAACCCTAGTTGCTTGCTATGGGTTCTTGGGCACGGCTAAGTTCTGGAGCACGAACGTGAGAAGGGAAGAAGCTGGGGGGCGGTCCAGATCTGATGGTAGAGGGAGGGACGGTCAGATTTGATTCTGGGTAAAAATAATAATATAGAAATTGTAGATTAAAAATTTGATTTAATTATCGTTCAATCTTTAAAATAGCATAACTTTTTCATACGAGGTCGAAAACGCACGAAACTTTTTGCGTTGGAATCGTATCGACGAGCACTACGAAATGGAGCTGGATTGGAATCATTTGGAGATAGTGAAAATTTCAGGAAAAATTAAACGCTCGTTTAATTTTATTCGAAATAAAGCGCTGGAACTACATTGAAATGAAGGTGAGTGTTTTATAACGCTCACAGCGTACTAAATATCTTTATGCTAGTTAAATTTGACATTATGAAGTGTTATGATTTTATTTGTCGTTTTTTGATAGAATTTAATTGTCATATAGATTGTCATTCGAATTAACCGTTGAAAATTAAATTGACAGTTAAATTGAAATTGAAATTGAATTGCGATTAAATTACCTGACATTGATAACTATGAAATTGCCATGAATTGTATTGTCTATTGGATGATTTATTTCGATGGATGCTATTGGTTGATATTTAAATGTTTGGATGTTTATTTGCTTATATATAACCTGTTATGCATACATATGATACTGTGATTTAATTTAAGAAATATATACTCATCCCTGACATTTAATTGGAATAAATAATTACTTGGCCATATGATAGAAAATTATATATGGACACCTAATTGGATAAATTAATAATTTTAAAAATCGTCGATTTGAAATTTGTTTAAATGTTTTGATTTAAAAGTTATAAATAGAAATCATTTTATAAAAATCGAATTTATCAAAATTTGAGTTTGGAATGTTGAAATTAATTTTTGTTAAAAGAAATTGTTAAAAAATATATTAAGTGGAGACTTTGGAATTTAAATCAGGATATGATTGAATTTCGAATTTGATTTGTTTAAAGATTTAACCTTAATTCGAGCTTCGAATATTACTAAGTAAAAGTGATATAAAAATGATATTTTGAAATCGAGCTTGGAATTGAACCATATTTGAAATTTGGATTTAAACTTGAATATTGATGGAAAATTTGTTAAGTGTTATAAATGGATATTTTGAAATCAAGCTCCAAATCGATAAAAATTGAAATTGAATAAATTGAAGGTGAAATGTAGAATTGAATTGATTTGAAGTTAAAGTTGACGTTGTTTTGAATTGAAATCGAAATTGAATCGGTAGAATGGAAATTGAAAGTGATTTGAATTGGGAAGTTATAAATTGAAATGGATTGGTTTTGAAGCTGTTTTATTTGTTTTCCAAATTACTCAGTTATATAAACCATTTTGGATACTTAAACTGTTTTAATCTATTTTAAATCTACTTAACCCGATTTAAATTATTTAAAACTAATTTATCTATTTCACATCCATTTTAAGAGTTTAAGTATTTTAAGTATTTTAATTATTTAAACTACTTTTAAACTACTTAAACTATTTTTCTAAGATTCCAAACTGGTTAATAAGGTGAAATGTTTATGTTTAAATCTTGAATTTAAATACGAATTGAGTTAAATGAAGTTGCAACCAAAATTGAAATTCGAAATGATTTTGAAATCGAAATGAGATATTGATGCGAAAAATGATTTTTTAAACGGAATCTTAAATTTGAATAGATACGATGATATTTGAAATGAACTTGATTTTTGAAGCGAATATGATATTTTGATATCAATTATGAATCGATTTGAAATATAAAAGAGCCAACGGTGTAATAATACGTAGTTATTAAAGAGACCGGGATCGGATATGGACATACTCTCTGTCGATACCGAACACCACTTTAATAACTATTATACGCGGAGTGTTGATCCAGAATGAAGTGGATGGTTTGGTGAACGCATTGACTGAAGAAAGAGAACGATATTGGATGACCCCTGACATGACTAAAACAGGAGCCGCGCCGGGCCATTGAGGTTCGCCACCTCTAGCGGACACGCTTCTTCGATACCATTTCTATTACATTTGTGATTCGATTTGGGTGCACCCCTTGATTTGGGAGTGGTGTTTCGCGGTGTTGGGGTAGCTGCTGGCTATGCCCAACATCAGTCCGGATCACGCAACTACTAGTATCCTAGTTGGTATCGCCTCATGTACCTTGTCATACTGATTATCCTATTCGCGACCACTACGTTATGCTTTGTGTTATACCTATAGGGTACCCTCTGATAACCACCAGTTTACGGTGGGGCTTACGGTGCTGTATAGACTATGGCATTATAAAAACGTGTTAAGGGGGATTATGGTAACGCCTTTACGCTATTTTGATACTTTATATTACTGATAGACATTATATACTTAGCGTATATTACTACATAGTAGATAGTTTAACGGATCCTTAGGAGATGGAGAATCCCGTAACATCTCTTGAGTTATTGCACGCACGTTGACACTGGATATGAGATGTCAAACCCCGTAAACATCTCTGACGCCGTTACACTCATATTTATTTACGATTGATTTAACTTTCATAAGGATACTGTAGTCCTGACTCGAGTGTTTTGTCTTTTCATTACGCTCGGGTCAGTCCTGAGTTTTTTTAGATTTTTGAAGATCTATTTTGGAGGATGAAGACGAAGATTTGGTATACTATTACTATTATTACCCTTGCATCATGCTTTCTACTGCATTATTCTAATTGTTCTGTTGTATATGTATAACTCTAATAAATGTTGTATAAATAATGATCAAAGTATAGTAAACAACTTCGTGAACTGTTTATTTGATTATTATATTTTATCGTTCCGCTGCGAGATTCTGTGTTGTTTCATTTCCTTTATTTCTCTTTCTTTTCTTTTCTTATTTACCCCAATAACCATCTGCCCTTTTGAATGGTTTGGAATCGGCATGTGTATTTGATCGTCGGTTTAAACTGTCCAAAAAGGCGGGTCGTTACAGTTGGTATCAGAGCTTTGGTTCAGCGATAAACCTTGGCTCTAGTGGGGAATAACTCATTGAAATAGAGGTAAACTATATGAATGAGTTGAGTGTATATGAGAGAGCGTACTTGTTATTTGATATAAAATGGTTTTATATTGTGTTAACTTTGTTCCGTTGAGTATTTATGAATTCTGGTCGATACTTGGGATGCCAAGGCGTCGATAGGAATTTCTAAACACTCGAATAGGACAAACCAACACAATACCATTTTGGAATATATTTTATATAAAAGAAATATTTGAATATTTATTCATTTTGATTGAATTGATTGTTAGGAGATGATAATATTAGATTATTATCGTTATTGTTTGATCAGTCAATATTTACAACAATTGATTAAATAACAATGGATTTAGGAAAATGAAATCTTGTAAACACAATTGATAATGAATATAAATGAATTTTAACTTGGATTTGGGAATTTAAATTCCGGTGTTTGAAATTGACTTACAAGAATTTGAAAAATATAATATGAGTATTATATGATGGTATAATTGAGTTGAAATTGTTTTCGAAGGATTTTTTTTTAATGATAAGTGTTATATTCCCTTCTCTTGACGCTAGAAAATGATTTCGGTGATGAGTGCACGCATCATCGGCGTTTATTTTCGAGAGTCCGAGTGGGGGAGACCACTTAATAGCTTGTCTAAACCTTGTTTTGATTCAAATTTTATTTTATTTTGTATTCTCTATAGTATGATTTGATATATAAATTATATAAGTATATATTATTTCAAAACTTGATTTGAAATGAAACCGGGATTGGAATTCTTAAGTCCTTTAATAATTAATGATTTTTTTTAATGATTGAAATGAATTTAGACTTGAATCATCAAGGAACTTTTGAATTATGAAATGAGAAATGAACCTAAGAGCTAAGTGAAAATATCAATTGAAGTAGAAATCCTTAGAATTAGGAAATTATGAACTTAAAATAAAACTGAAACTGTAAAACTCGCATAGTATTAAATTTCATTCTATAGCATAGATATAACTTACCAAAATATTTAAGAAGTTCAAAAATGTTATATGAATTGTTAATTGGATAATATACAAGTATATGTTTGAATAATGAAATATGCATTTAATTAATGGTTTGCAAATATGAATAAAATTGTTAGTAAATAATTGGAATTTAAATTAACATTTAAAGGTGATTCACAATTATGTTAATATAAAATGGAAATACTATATGTGAATGTAAATGTGAAATTAAATTATAGTGAAATTTAAGTAATGACTTAAGAATTAATTAATTGAAAATTCAACTTTAAATGAAAAAGGTTGTATGTTGTTTAACTACATTCTATTTGAATAACTATAACTTACCAAATACTTAAAAGGTTTAAAATGCTAATAAGGATAAGTAGAGGAATAATATACCAGTGTGAGAGTGAAAATAAAATGTGAAGATCTATTGATAGTTGTAAATATAAAAGAAATTTAAGCTGTAAAATGAATGATATATCTAAGTGAGTAAATAAAATTTAAAATTAATGAAATATAGATTTGGTAAATACACATTCAAGTACATACAAAACATAACAAATTTCTGATTCGTTCTTGTGTGAAAAACTTAAAAGATTCGTTCTTGTACCTATTGTTGATATTCTGATTTGGTAAGCCAAATGCAGAATAGATATTCAGTTTGATTTGATGAAACATTCTTCATCTATCTTGGTTGTTTTCGTGCCGGCAAATTTCGAGGACGAAATTTCTTAAGGGGGAATCTGTAGCGATCCCGAATTTTAATTAATTTTAAATTGATAATTAATATCATTTTTGAATAAAAATTTGTGAAACAATTGGTAATTGGTATAAAATATTAAGTTAAATATATACAACGTAAATACAAGATGATAAGTATTTGAGTTGAAACTAGAATTTTTTCTACAAAGTAAATATCTTAAAATTTTGGTTATGTAAACTATAAAACATAATGTCAAACAATATATTATAAACTATGTAAAATATTAAGTAAATACATTAGAAGAATTTAAATAACATGTTAAAGAGAAAAATAAAATTCAAATAGAATACAAAGCATAAAACAAGGTAAATACACATTCAAGTACATAGAAAACATAACGATACATAGCATAAGTTTGTAAACAAAATAGATCAATACCTAACTCTAGTTTCAACCTTCAAACTTGAGTCAATTCAATAGCATCAATATTTTTAACTTGAAGCAAGTTAAACCATCAAGACCTGTAAGGATAGGTATGAGCACATAAATAAAAATAAAATAAAAATATATGTACTTACCCCTATCATCTCAGCCGAGACAAGCAAGTAAAGGCAAGTAAAATAAATATGCAAGGCATATACAAACAAATCAATTTGGGTAAGTATGAAACAAGAAAAAAAAATTAGCTTATGAAACAAAGACAGGTAAGACATAAATGTAGGATGTAAAGTATTTTAGTTAGGCAAGAGCAATGAAAAGAATCTGGTAAGTGGAGTTTGGTTATGCAGGCAAGTAAAATAAGTAGGATAATAGACAAGATAATAAACTAAATATCTTGAGCTTGCAAACAAAAATATAAGGGACTCTAGCAATTAATGTGTACCATATCTGCCATACCTCTAATACATCTCAGCACAAAACATATCACTTCAGCCATGCCTATTGTACAAACAAGATTACCCTATAATTTCTATCATATATATCAACTCTTACCTCAATTCGTTCACTTAAAGTTGAGCAAATCTGAAGCATCATTCAAACCATAAACAAGCTTCAGCTCAAACAACAAATACAATCAATATAAAACCAGAAATCAAGGACGAAAAGGATTCAGCTTGAAATTATGCATGCCTGTTTCAAAAATTTGAAGGGCTCTGTTCTTCTTCTCAAACCACGGTGAGTAACATCACAAATTTAAACAATTTAAGTTATAAATTCTGTTGCATACTCATCTCTGAAAATAATATGTTTGTGATGTATATGTATAAGTATGTCACTGTGTATATATGTGTGTGCATACTGTGTTTATGTTTTGTACTCTGCTATGTTTCCGAGGTTCAAGTTTTTGTTTAAAAATTCCTTCCACATGATCCAGTTCTTGATAGGAGCCGATTATCAAACAAATATTGTTGGATTCAACCTAGATTTATGTTTAAAAATCTAGGTTAGTTAAAATAAGGTTTGTTGACTCTTGGGGTATTAAAACAACTGAGTATATTAAGAAAAATTAAAACTTAAACTTTTTAAATTATAAATTCAGTATTACTAATCGAAAACTTCAACCAAAATATGATTTTTAACATAAGAATCAAGATTTCTAGTTAGGAATTTAAGGTGCAGTTTGGGTTTGAACTGGAATGGGTATATTTGGTTTTCTAGTGATCGAGTTGATCGGAGTGTTCGTGATCTTTCCTAGAGATGGAGGAACGATCAGTGATGCTAGGTAAAATAGTGGATGGTGATGAAATTCACCAGGGAAGTTTCGGCAGTGAAATTCCTTTTAGAACCCTAGTTTGGCTGTGTTTAATTAATCCATCATTACGGTGGGTATAGTGGATCGAGTGTGTCGAAACTTCGGGGGATGTTAGCTTGGACGTTGAAGCAGGCATGGCCGGAGTTGCGTGAAATCTGGTGGTCGGGGCATGGCGAACGAGGTGTTGACAGGTTTGACGTGGGTGCTTTTATTTTTCTAGGGTTCGACTTTTGCTCGATTTCGAATTCGAGGTGATGGCGAAGTTTGAGTGGTCGGAGGATGGTCGGGAGTCGATCGATGACTTGCTCGATGGGGTGGTGTTGACTGGAGGCGCGCGGCGGCGCCGTGTACGTGCACTGTGCACTGAAATTCTGGTGAAGATGGGTTTTGATCGTTTTCGAGTTGATGATGTTTGTCTCGAAGTAGGTAGATGTTTTGCTCGGGGAAGTTGGTATTTTGACTCAAAGAAATTTTCGTGAGGCTCGGGTAGAAACAATTATCCAAGTTTCAAAGCAAAGCCTGTTCTGTTTTTTTTGAATTTAAAGTTTAGTTTTAAATTTTAAAACAAAGTTTTAAACTGAGTTTAAAATTCAAGTTTTAAATACAACTTCAAGTCAGTTTGGAGCTTAGTTTTGCAATAAACAGGTTTTGGATTTAAATTGTTTTATAACTTAAATAGTGCTTAAGCATCTAAGTGTTTTTAAAAGAGATTTAAATTTTAAAATGAAATTAGAAATTTGTAAAAGAAAGATTTAAACAAAGATAAAAAATTTAAACCTGGATTGAAAGTTGAAGTTGAATCCCAGATTTGAAATGAAATCAAGTTTATAGCTTGAAATGTTAAAATAAGTTTAAATGTTAGAGTATAATTTTAAAATGTGAATTTTAAAGACACGTGGATTTAAAAGCAAGTTTGAAAAATCAATGTTTTCAATATATTTGTGAGTTTTAACTAAATTACCAATAAATATGAATTTTATGTTAAGTAAACAAAGATGGAACGATTTGAAATTCATTAACTATTAAATTAACTAGAATTGATAGTTAATCTTTTGTATAATTAACTTAGTAATTTCAAGTTGAAATTTATTAAATGAAGTTAATTTAATTTAATTAAGGGACAATTAAATTGTGATTAAGAACTAATTAAGTTACAACTGACACTAAATTAATTAAATAATCAGGATTAACTAATGTGTTCTTAATGGTTAATCAATTTATAATCAAAAATGATTAATATAAGTGAAATTTCTTTAGCAAAGTAATTAAAGAAATTTTAAATCGTTAATGAAGGACATTAACTAAATTTTTTTAAATAATTAATTAGCGTGATAAATTATAACAATCAATTGGATTAATTAATTAATGATAATCATTTATGAAATTGTGTAAGTGTAATTACTTAATGGAAATAACTAAGGAATTAATTATTCAGTGTAATAAATTAAGTGGAAATTAATTGATTACTGATTTACCATGACTGGCAAATTTATTCATAGAAATTAATCTGATTTAAATTAATCAGATAATTAAATTGATCCTACTTATGGATGTTTAGATTTTATTGGGTGTTGAATTGTTTGATATCCTTGATATGTGATGCTTTGTGATATATCCTGATTTGTGTTGTGATCTGTGATGTAATTTATTATTTGTTATATATATCTATGATCTGTGATGATTAAATGATGTTGCACTATTGTGTTAAACCCCTGGGCCGCACCATACACACACAAATATGGATCTTACGAGGAAATCGATTAAGTCACATATTTTTGAAAATAGTTTTGAACCTGAATTTTTAAATTCAAATGGTTTAAAATGGAATCGGGTTAAATGTGAAAAGTTTTTGAAATGGAATTTCAGGATAAAATTTATTTTTGAATAACTTGATTACGCCTTTAAATTTAAATAATTTGATTTAAACTTAAATTCAAGTTTTGAAATTGAATTCTATTTTTCGAAACTAGGGATTAAAGATGTTATCCCAGTTATATATGGGTTAAACCATTTTTTAATATATTGATTTGGGAATTTGAATTTAATTCAAGGGCTTTAACTTGTGTAAATACAATTGGATCTTTTTGAAATGAAAACTATTTGTTTTCAAATAATTAAAGCTTTCACATAAGTAGTAATGAACTTCCAAATTGTGTTAAAAGGGATTTCAAGTTAAAAAAAATGATTTTCCAAGTTATGGAAACGGTTTGAAAGCTATAAGTTAAATCTTTGATTTAAGATTTAAAGATTTAACGAGTTGATCCAATTAAAATGAGAATTGTTTTGAAATCCGTAACTGGATCTTTGTGAAACTGGGTGAACTTAGTGAAATGAATCTTTATGTTTAAAAAGATTTGAAAAGGCAATTTGTTTAAACCATTTGGAAGAAAAGTTTTGGGTAATAAATTGTGATTTAACTCAGACCCCAATATCCATATATTTCTTGTAAATATTGCGCTCACTATTCAGTTTAGCCTGGAGAGGACCTTTGTGTCATATAGGCTATTCTGAATATGTGATACGACGTTATGGATAGCATTTGAAGACCGGATATTTTCGAAATCGAAAAGATAACTCGTTGAATGTCATTGCATCGACTGGTCCCCGGTATAGAGACTCCGTATGTGATGGGAAGACTGGACGTGATTAGGGATTATCCGGATTTGCAAGGGCTTCTTCGGAAGTGCCTTCGGTTTTGTTCGAACCCAGAACAGACTTGTATGGATTGTATGTCTGACATTACAATTTGAGATATAAAGCAGATTTCTTTTAAATACATTTCTGTTTGTGGCGGAGAATTTATTCTCTTAGCTTAACACCCTTCTCTGAGATGTACGAGCTCAGAGGTTATGTAGTTGAAGGTGATCAGTAACATATTCCCAACTTGGTAATGTGGCATGCTGATTGCTGCTGAGAATTTGTTGATCAAAGTGTGGCTTTTGTGAAAAAGCGTAGCTCTGTGGACGAGACTTCGTCGAACCTCACAATCCGAAAATGGTCGTAACGGGAAAGATGCAGCAAGGTTATTTGGGGATAGCGCCCCCTGACGGTATGTTCATTTCCTTCTAGATAGAGGTGGTATCATGGTATGGATCCCAGATATTTAACCTATGTGGTTACTGCGAATTTTTTACTTTGTTGTTGTTGGTTGTTGGGATCCCGGAATAAAGGTCGGTTACGACCGGGGGATGGCTTACTCGTGTCAGTAATTACCTAGTTATAGGTAACCCGGCCTTATGTTGGCAAAGATCCGGTTAGGTTCTCGGGACGTCCCGCCAAAGGCGTTCCCATGTGGCAATAGGAAGTTCCTTAGCCTGACCATTTGTTGGAGATCCAAAGAAACAATACGAGCCTTGTACGGTTTTAGTTGTATAACCTGCCATGGAATGTGTGGTAACCTGCTATTGAAAATGGTAGCTACAGTAGGCATAAGTGCGAAATGCTTATGCTGGCTAGGATTTATATTATACTTTCGAAATGTTTTCCTACACTTTGCACTTATAGTAATAACATCAAAGAAATTTGCGTATCAAGCATGTTTGACTATCATAAGGAGAAATCTTCTCTGATTCTGCGTTTGCATTGTGTGTGTGTGTGCGGGAGGCCTTATGGTAGTTACATTTTCTAAAAGCATTGCAGGTCTATTTTAAAATATTTCTTTGTTTGTTTTTAAAGATAAACTGCTTTAAGTTCTCACATCAGTCCCATGACTGACCTGGAGTTTATTGTTTCTTTCCTAAACTCTGGGTGCCCAAAATTTTTTCCACACGGGTAGTATAGAGTTGGGTTTTTTAGATAATCAGGTTTAGTAGCTAGTTTTGGATTGATATTTGGAGATAAGGAGTGCAAGCATTGGAGTTCTCTTCTGAGCACTATTCTTTATAGTGGTGATCATAGTTATTCTTTCCGCTGCTATTTTCTTGTATTATATCTCTGATGTATGTTGATATCTATTGTATCATCTGTTGTATCAGATATTGTATCAATGTTGTATATCAATGTATTATAGTTATTTCTTCCGCTGTGTTGTTTACTTAATTGTGTTATAAGCTCCGGCGACTCGGATTCGAACGGTCGAATCTACGGCATTCGAGTACGATGTAAAGTATGGATGTCGATTTTTGAATGGGAAATTCGTATCATCACAATATTCGTGCTGTCGTGCCTTCAAAGATTCTGTGTTGTGCGTTTTGGTTGTCATCTCCAGCTTAAACAAGTGAGTTATTCTCACCTGACAATATGTACATATATAACTAGTAAATTGCTCCTTTTGAATCTGTAAAATGCAAAACTGATGTAGCCTAGCCTGAAGAAATCTTAGGTCGCGAGCGACCTATCAAACTAAAAGGTCGCGTGAGACCTAACGGCGTAAGGGATGGCGAGATAAGAGAAGAAAGAGATGCAACGTCAATCGCCAACGATCTATGTGTTGGGTTGGGCAGCGAGTTACGACCTAATGAAGGTCGTGAACGACCAAGCAAGGTATCAAGGCTAAGCAATTGCAGTAGAAATGAGTTATGTAGAAAGTCTTAAGGTCGCTCCAACCAAACTCCAATGACCTACGACCTAGTTAGGTCGCGTGAAGAAGATCCAGTGGCTAATGATCTTAAGCCGCCTTGAAGCCCTAAGTCGCTACTGAAGCTTGTGGATAGGTCTCTTATGCCATTTCAAGTTAGGTCGCATAAAGTTAGTTTGTAAGTCAAGTGGTATTTGTTAGTTCGAATGTTCTGTTTTAGGTCGTATGTCGTTCGACTGTGTTATAATGTATATATTGTTGGGTCGTTTGTCTTTAAGTCGTTTTGTGTTGTAAGTCGCGTATTGGTAACTCGTGATGTATGTGCCAGTAAGGTCGTATGTCATTAAAGATTTATACTAGGTCGTGTGTCTTTGTTTGTTTTGGGTCGCAGGGTGTTAGGCCGTGTGCGATGTTATAGCCTATAAATATAGGTGTTGGGTCATTTGTAACGGTGGTTGATTTTTGAACGAAACTTTATTTGAGTGCATTGTGCCTCTTTTGAAATTGGTAGTTGAGTGCGATCTACTATCTACACTTTCGGTTATTCGAGTGTGCTCGAATCAATGATTGTTGAAGCCAATTCATGGTATCAAGTGCGCTTGATCAACGTTTGAAGAATTGTAGATCTTCTTTCACGGCATCGTGCGTGATCAACGTGTCGAAGATAGCTAGAACTCCATATCTTTCGAAGATCAACGAATTTGGGCATTCGGTATCTTTCAATCCATCGATTCATATTATTTCATCTAATCGTTCTTCGATTAGTTTGACACGAAATCTTAATTTCGTATTCAATCCGTATTATCCGCTGCGTCATTTGGTATCAGAGCTAGACTTAGCCAATCATAGCAAAGCCGAGTCTTGGAGCCAAGGAGAAGTATTTGGAGTTTGTGTTTGTGCATCACTTTGAGTTCAAGGTCGAGAGTTTGAAGTTTGTGTAGAAGCCGTACATTGTTTTGAGTAGATCAAGGCCGAAGTTGTATTTGATGAAGATTTGTTGAAGTTTCTACAATGCCGCCGAGAAGAGCTAATCGCCATCAGAATGTTGAAGATTTTTACAACAGAGAAGATGCTGAATAGATGGAACAATGCATTAGCAATAAATTCAATGAAAAGTTGGATGAAGGCATTGGTAGATTGGAGAAATTGATGATAGATATGAATCAAAGGAGAAGGTCACCAATCTCGAACCATGGAGGAAACAGAGTTTCGCCATTGGTTATGGAAGCGAGGAGGGTGTTGCCACAATCTTTTAGAGAAAGAAGAGAAACATCAATTTCATCGAGAAGAGATCACCATGAATATAGACATGTAGAGAGAAGAACTCCACGTGAGTTTGAAGATGAGCCATATCGAGATGAAGAGAGACATAGTAGGAGAGACATGCGTGATCGAAGGGAAGTTGATAGTCGAGATCGATATAGACGTAAATTTGATTTTGATGAAGAGGGTGATAGAGCTAGCATTCATTATCGAGATCGAGACCAAGTTCGAAACTCGTATCGGGATGTTGAGGATGACCGACGATGGGAGTCGGGTATGAAGATGGAAATTCTAGAATTCAAGGGTGGAATGGTAGCCGAAGAATTTCTTGATTGGTTGTCTAATGTTGAAGAAATTTTTGACTTCAAAGAAGTTCCTGAGAATCAAAGAGTTAAGTTGGTTGCTACTCGTTTGAGAGGTAGAGCTATGGCATGGTGGCAGTAGACTAAACTTACACGGGAGAGATTGGGGAAGTCAAAGATTGAGTCATGGGAGAAGATGAAGAAACTGATAAAGGAAACATTCCTGCCTTACAATTATCAATCACTCATGTATCAGAGGTTGTAGAATCTGAGGCAAGGAATGAAGACTGTTAATGATTATGTCGATGAATTTTATCAACTGATTGCCCGAAATGTCATTATGGAGACAGTGGAACAATTGACTGCGAGGTTTGTTGGAGGGTTGAGGATGCAGATTCAAGACATGGTTAATATGTTTGATCCTAGATCTGTTGCAGAGGCACATCAGAAAGCGTTGGCTTGGGAGAACCAGGGAAGACGAGGAGGTGGTGTGTTTCCAAGTTCTAATTTTCAAAGCAAGGGCACTAGTGGGAGTTCCAATGTTTCTAAAGCTGTCAGTAAACCAGTTGTTGCGAAGGCGAAGGTCAACAACGGTTTCAAATGTTATAACTGCCAGAAAGTGGGTCACAAGAGTAATGAATGTCCGAAGCCAAAGAAACGAACTATGATTGCTGAAGTGGAGGGTTAGGATGTAGGTGAAGGTTATTCTATTCTAGTTGAGGAGGATGAACAGGATATCGCGTGTGACGACCCAACTTCCTACGCCCAGGAAGAAGTATCGTTAATAAGAAAAGAAAGAGGTGGGAAAATAGAAAAGAAAGAGAAGAAAGAAGAACAACATCAGAATCTCACAGCGGAACGAATAAATTATAATAATTACATAAGTATTTATAGAACATCAATCAGAGTTACACAGATAATACATCACATACTAGACAGTTATAAACACCTGTCCAGTTAATACAACTCAATACAATACAACTCAACAATATGAATCAGAGATACCAACACAGCGGAACTATATATATATATATATATATATATATATTTACAACGCTGAAGCCTCCTGCTCCTCCAGAATTCGTCAAAGCTAAACCTGAATCACTTGGCTACCCGTAAAAATTTGGGTACCCGAGAGTTTATGAAAAACAAAAACAAACTCCGGGTCAGACATGGGTCTGGTATGAGTAACATGTTAAAGTTGTTTAACTTGAAAAAAACATTTGAAAATAAAGGTATCACGTAAGACTCCCCACAAATAAATACGGGTAAGTTTTTACCTTACGCTGACCAAATCATTTAATAGGAAATTCAGTGATATTATAATAGTGTCTAGGGTTTTCAAGTAAATAGAAAATAGCCGAAATTGTTACATGATTAAATTCCAGCTACTAGCCACAAAAGTGGGTAATACGATCAAAACCGAGGGCACTTATTGGATTTTGGATTCCATACAATGGCAGGGCTACTGGGGTACCGCCCGTCACAGTATGGGGCCTAGATCACCATACCGAGGATTACTCCCTTCATCCCCTGCAACACAAGGCCGGAACCATTCCTTACTGAACAGCCCCGAACAAGATAAACCCTGCGGTTCTAGCTAGAAAACTGCCCACACAGCCGAAATAAAAAGGGACATCTAGACAGGGGAAATATCTTGTCCTGCTTGGGCATGACCCACCTAACCTTGCTGCATCTCCCCTGTTTTAGCCATTCCCGGTTGATGAGGCTTGAGGCTACGATTACCTTTATAGAACATATCACTTAGAATGCTCATCGTCCGCCCGACGATGTGTTGAAAGCATTCAATCCATACAAGTTCATTCCGGGTTCGAACGAAACCGAATGCATTATCTCGTTACACTCATTTTGGAATCACCCTCAGAGTTAACGACGATAACCCTTGCATTCTGAATCTTCATCTTCACTTCGGATTCACGACCTATCGTTAATTTGGAATCGATGTGGTTTTCGGATATTCCTAATGTGGAAAACCAATCCCGGTCTCATCGAAATCCAAAACGTGTCTTTTAAGGCCAAGTTGTCTATTTAGTCTTAACAGTTTAATTCAATATAATCAACATACACACAGATGGACAATTCATAATATCACAGTAAATGATCACAGATAATCTCATAAACATAGAATAAATATTATTATCTAAACAGATAACCAAATATTATCATATTTAAAACAGGCATCCATGACACATAGATATAATTTATGCTAGACCACAAACATCAAATGAAATATCGATATCATTCATTCATAAGCAATGATTTATTAACCATCAATTATAATTAATTTAAAATGAATTAAATTAATTACATTTATCTCTAATTAATTTAAAGTAAATTAAATTAATTACTATATTTCTAATTAATTTAAAGTGCATTAAATTAATTATTTCATTCCATAAATCCTGCTTATATATCCATTAATGCATTATAATCTAATTCATTTATCATTCTCTAAGTATTTATCTTGATTAAACACCTTTGATTAATCATTCTGTGATTACAATAAGTAATTAGTCTTTAATTAATTTCACACATTAAATATCCTTAATCATTTACAGTAATTAACATTTTATTACTTCATTGATTAATTAAATATAATTAATTACATTTATCCTTAATTAATTACATTAATTAATCACCTTATTATTAATCTATTGCTTATTTAAACAATTCTTAACTACATCATTAATTATATAAATTAATGATTCTTAATTATATTGAAATTAATTACTTTATTTAAATTAATTATATTAAGTGATTAATCTAAAATTTAAAATACAATTATTAATCACCCTTGATTAATATCAATCCAGTAATTAACTACCCTTAATTACTTATTAACAAATTAATTATTCCATAATTAATTATCTTCAATAATTAATCCCTTGATTAATTATACAAAGTAATTATACTCAAATTACTTTCATTACCAAATCACTCTTAAATTAATTACATCCAGTAATTATCATTAATTACTTCCCTAAGTAATTATATCTATCACATCACCCATTGGTTATTCAAATTAATAATTAATTAACTTAACAATTCATATTAAACTGAATTAAGTACAATGAGTAATTAATTCCTTAATTTCTTCATTAGGTAATTATTCTTAAAACAAACAATTGATTATTTTTACATTAATAAATCTAATTAACTATTAAAAATTTATCACATTTATTCATTATTAAATAATTCTAGTTAATGGCCTTTATAAACAATTCTTGAGTTACTTCTTAAGTAACCAACTTAGATTAACCATTATTAATTTCCAATTAATTAGTCTTTAGTAATCCATTAATTAACCTTTAATTATATAAATAAATTAATTACTAATCATTAATTTAAATTTAATCTTATTTAATTAATGATCCTTAATTGTCAATTAGTTTATCCTAAATTAATCATCTTAAATCTTAATTAACTATTTTAGACTTTTAATTACTAAATTGACGCAAACCATTATTTATCCCTTTTAATAAATTATTCCTTTCAAATAATTTATAAATTACAAATCATTTAAATCTTCATTTATTCAAGAATAACCACATTTTCTTATTAATGTTCAAATTATCATTAACAAGGTGTTTAAGGATAATTTACTTCCCTTAAGACTATTTAAAACAATTTTAAATTTAAAGAAAACTTCTTTATTTTCAAAACTAAGATTCAATTTTATATTTGAATTCAGATCCAAGTTTAGTCTAAATCCCTATTTTTATTCCAACTTTACTTTTAAATTCCAACTATTTAAACCACGTTCAAGTTGTTATAAATAATTGAAAAAAACTTTATTTATTTAAAAACGGGATTCAAACTTTATTTGAATCCAAACTAAATTTTTATCAAAACTTAGTTTAATTGTTCATTTTACATTTTTTTATTTATTTATTACAGTTTCAAATTTGTTTTAAAAACTTACAGGTCTTGAACCTGTATATTACAATCTACCCGAGACCACTGTATTTTACTTCGAGACAACAAGCTACCTTCTTCGAGTCTGGAACATGAATTTCTCGAGCAAACTAACGAACTCACTCCCCTTCCAATACTAACGCTGCAGTACACAAGGAAACCCACCGTGCACATGCACGGTGGCGCCACTTCCCGATGACCATCAACGATGGCCTCCACAAGTCGAGAACCACCGCAGCACCCTACGCCTAGCATCAAATCGACGTTTCCAACCCGAGATCAAATTCGAGTATGCCAAACCCAAACTTGGAAACATCAGAGCTCACCGCGTCTCAACCTGGCAACACCTCATTCCCCTCTCTCTGACCATCGGAGTGCCTCCATCTTCGGCCACGGCTTCCTCCATGTTCTAGCTACCTTTTCCCGAAGTTATGCAACACTCGATCCACCATAGAAATTTATACCGATCAAATTTTCAAAGCACCCAAAACTAGGGTTGCTGACAAACTCGATCAACCCCCATCACCATGTTGATCTTTTCCACTAACAAGTATTTTTCCCCAACTCCTCAAACATTCTTGCACCACCACAGCAAGTTACAGCCTTCCAAAACTTCGAGATTCCCAGAATTACTCAAAAACTCAAATTGAGTTCAACCCAGATATACATCATCAAACCCAAACTAAATATCTTGATTTTATTTTTAAAAATCTAGTTTTTGATTAAGAAATCAATTTATAATCCTGTGTGATGATTTACAGAGTTTTGGATTTTAACTTATATTGAATTTTCTCTGCTGTTTTTTTTTATTTCCAAGGTCAATACAAAATACTTTTAACATGAATGAATTGTTAAACTTTAATTCATGATATAATAAACCTATTCTGTTTAAGTTCTAAATATTAATAATGTCTGGATTTAAGAGATAGAGTATTTTACTTCGGATATTGAGTTTGAAATGGAACAGAGGTATTTAAACATCAGCAGATATACAAACATCCACATCCATATATATATATATACGAACTTACTCACCCATATTTACACAGACCATACTTATCACAGACATCAACTTGCAATTTATACTAGTATTTTAAAAGAAAAGTTACTCACAACTGGGATCAGATCAAGTGGTAAATACTTTGTCAAAATCTTTGTTTTTATACAAACACAGTCAAACAGGTACATAGCAGTACTTATGTATGTAAACACACAGGAGAATCGTCACAAACTAAGCATTCAAAGCATATTCACCTACAGGCAACTGATAGTTAACCTTTATGTTTAAATATGAAGTTATTTACCTTAAAGTGAAGACAGGAGTTTTACTTGCAACTGTTTGATTTATTTATTTTTTCCTTTCTTTTTGAAGTAGGATGTGAACTTGAGATTTATAACAGTGTGTCTCATAGCGAATACAATATCCAGTAACTCTATCTCACAAATGCCCAGAGAAAGGAATATATAAATATTCACACAAATATGTTAAGCATCCAAATATTAGCATGCACAGATTAAGAACTTAAGAAATTTTTAAAAACTGTTACTCACTTGAAACTTCGAAGAACAGAGCCTTCTTTTGTTTTGAAAACAGATAGCTTAAACTTTTTTTTTCCAATCATCTTGTTTGATTGTTGTTTTAAATTTCTGAAAGCTTTGTCTTGATTGAAACATTAGAAACTGGAAAGCTTGCTTTGATTTTCTAGCCTCGGATTGCACTTGAACAAATCCTAGTTTACAGGTTATTTATTTGAACTTTTGATAGAAAAGTTGCAGACTTTACTTCATCTCTGGTTTGTAATTGTTGTGATGATCGAATGAAACAAGGAGAGATATATAGAAATGAGTTTTACAGGGTTTGTATAAGCTTGTACCAACATTTTCTGATTGCTCAGAGATTTTATTTTTAGCTTATCAGGCAAGATTTGGTTTTGGGGGCTGAGTTGATTTTTGAGAAAATTTGAATTGACCAAAGCTATGCTAGCATTTAATGTTTTAAGTACTTTGTTTACTTACCTTTGCATCACTACTTTACAGGCCTATACATTTTTACCTCCCTGCCTAAACTTTTTGTACTTATGTACATAGATATCTTATTTTGTTTATATTTTATACCTTGTTTTGCACAAAGATGTTTCTTTCCTGAGACTTCCTTGCGGCAGACTATTTACAGACTACTTATACTTGCCTTTGAAACTACTACAGGCCTCACTAATTATTTATTTATACAAAGCCTTGTTTGTTTTTAGTCTTTATGTACACATTATTCTTTTGTTTAGTTATATTATAAAATTGTTTTAGTCATTTGTTTTGGTTTATTACTTTATTTACTTATTATTCCCTTCATACTTATATTAATATTTATAAAGTATTATTTTATTTTAAACATTTTTGAAAGATTTTATTTTAAATTTACAAATCATAGCTTCTTTCAAAATATACATACATATAAATAGAATTAAAATAACAACTTCTATTTATATTAAAACCCATTTTTAAAGATATTACAATATGGATATAGTTTAAATATAACTTATTATTAAATTAATATAATTTATGAAAGAACTATTCCTTTATAAATTACTTATTTGTTAAACTATGTTTAAAATAAAGCAAACATTTTTTTTAAACTTAAACTTAGGCTAAAAAAATCAATTTTAAACAATTAAGTTTTTATCTTGAGTATTCTAAAATCATATGATTATTTATTCAATATTAAATTATATTTCCAAATTTACCAAAATATTAGAATTAGAAAAGATGACTTTATTTATTAAATTTTTAAAACAAAACTTATTTACTTACAACATATATACATTATAATTAGAAGAATTTAAATTAGCTTTTTAAAAAAAATAAGATCACCTATTTAAATAATTATTAAAGAAGATTATTAAATTAATTCAATTTATTATTAACAATATTATCAATTCTATTTAATTTTAACCCAGATTATTAAATTGATATTGCCATAAATTCCGGGATATCACATTCCTTCCCCCTTAAAAGAATTTCGTCCTCGAAATTTAAAGCAAAGGTAATTTAATAATCTAATTAAAGATTTTATTT
Source organism: Allium cepa (assembly GCA_030765085.1). Taxonomy (NCBI): domain Eukaryota; kingdom Viridiplantae; phylum Streptophyta; class Magnoliopsida; order Asparagales; family Amaryllidaceae; genus Allium; species Allium cepa. Next base: position 237,676,460 of record CM060938.1, read on the forward strand.
TAGAACACAAGCATATATCAATCATATGCTAACAACTATAGCAGCCAATTCATCCAACCAAACAATCCTAACTATCCAGAAAAAACTCTGGATAGAATTTTCTTGAGTTTCCCAAGTATAAATACCGGAATATTCGCTCTACAAAATCCAAACAATCAATACTAAGCTACAGAGCTTCCACTCATTTTAGATCTACAAAACAAGACAGGATATCAGACTATAGACAAGTCTGATTCAGCCACCAAAACTCCCTGAACTGTTGGCTCTACAACCAAACACAGATCTTACACGTACTCCCTTAGAGATACGCGAAACACAATGAATCCCATTTATCCAAACTGGCAATTCAATCCTGAAGACCAAGCGCTTATCCAAAATCAAATCTTCGACTTCGGAATTCAAATTCCTTCCTCTCTTGTCCACAAAACTCCTCGGACGCTCCTGGGCTGCCTACATCATTACTGATCAGCTCAACCCTTGCTGATACTCCCTAGTAATAAACTGAACCAAAACAATCCAACAAAGTGATCTTTCCAAGATCAACCAAAACTCGGAACACAAACTCTATTCCAAAGAAAAACCGCTCTCTCTTTATCAAACAGAACAGCCTACACTTATCTAGCCAATCCACCGAAGAAATGGAACCACACTGCTGCTTCTGAACTTCCTCCAGAAAGAACTGCTAAGCCCGAAGATCTCCTTGACGGCACACAGAACACTCCCAGCTGCACTGCTGACGCAGAGGCCCAAAAACTTCCTAATTCAAAGCTCTTCGAGAAACTCGGACCACAAACCAGACAAAAACACCCTGCTGAACTCAACCACAACACCGAAGCAGAAACACTTCCTCACTTATTTCGCAGAAACATCTTCGGAGACATCCATATTCACTGTGTCTCATCACACAGCTACAACATCCTGAGATATCGAGATAACATGACCTGCTTCTGACAGGTTCAAAACCCTAGCTCATCCAACTATACTTCAAAGATGAACTCCGAACCTTAACAGGTTTTCCTTCAGAGATCAATGAAATCCTTACTACAGCTAAGCTCACTTGAGACGGTAATAGGTCTACAGTCTCGACAGATACACTTCCAACCTCAAACATTCAAACTCCAACTATTGGTAGTCGTGTTACACACACCACTACCCTATCTACCTTTATAACTTATATTGGAAAACCCGAACAGGTAACCCAACAGATAGGTAGAAATTAATAGATATATAGATATACATATATATCAAAATTACAAATACGCTCTCTCAAGAAAAAAATCACTTAAGAACCTAGGTATTCGTTCAACCTAGCGCTCTGATACCACTTGTGACGACCCAACTTCCTACGCCCAGGAAGAAGTATCGTTAATAAGAAAAGAAGGAGGTGAGAAAATAGAGAAGAAAGAGAAGAAAGAAGAACAACATCAGAATCTCACAGCGGAACGAATAAATTATAATAATTACATAAGTATTTATAGAACATCAATCAGAGTTATACAGATAATACATCACATACTAGACAGTTATAAACACCTATCTAGTTAATACAACTCAATACAATACAACTCAACAATATGACTCGGAGATACCAACACAGCGGAACTATATATATATATATATATATATATATATATATATATATATATTTACAACGCTGAAGCCTCCTGCTCCTCCGGAATTCGTCAAAGCTAAACATGAATCCCTTGGCTACTCGTAAAAATTTGGGTACCCGAGAGTTTATGAAAAACAAAAACAAACTCCGGGTCAGACATGGGTCTGGTATGAGTAACATGTTAAAGTTGTTTAACTTGAAAGAAACATTTGAAAATAAAGGTATCACGTAAGACTCCCCACAAATAAATACGGGTAAGTTTTTACCTTACGCTGACCAAATCATTTAATAGGAAATTCAGTGATATTATAATAGTGCCTAGGGTTTTCAAGTAAATAGAAAATAGCCGAAATTGTTACATGATTAAATTCCAGCTACTAGCCACAAAAGTGGGTAATACAATCAAACCGAGGGCACTTATTGGATTTTGGATTCCATACAATGGCAGGGCTACTGGGGTACCGCCCGTCATAGTACGGGGCCAAGATCACCGTACCGAGGATTACTCCCTTCATCCCCTGCAACACAACGCCGGAACCATTCCTTACTGAACAGTCCCGAACAAGATAAACCCCGCGGTTCTAGCTAGCAAACCGCCCACACAGCCGAAATAAAAAGGGACATCTAGACAGGGGAAATATCTCGTCCTGCTTGGGCATGACCCACCTAACCTTGCTGCATCTCCCCTGTTTTAGCCATTCCCGGTTGATGAGGCTTGAGGCTACGATTACCTTTATAGAACATATCACATAGAATGCTCATCATCCGCCCGACGATGTGTTGAAAGCATTCAATCCATACAAGTTCGTTCCGGGTTCGAACGAAACCGAATGCATTATCTCGTTACACTCATTTTGGAATCACCCTCAGAGTTAACGACGATAACCCTTGCATTCTGAATCTTCATCTTCACTTCGGATTCACGACCTATCGTTAATTTGGAATCGATGTGGTTTTCGGATATTCCTAATGTGGAAAACCGATCCCGGCCTCATCGAAATCTAAAACGTGTCTTTTAAGGCCAAGTTGTCTATTTAGTCTTAACAGTTTAATTCAATATAATCAACATGCACACGGATGGATAATTCATAATATCACAGTAAATGATCACAGATAATCTCATAAACAGAGAATAAATATTATTATCTAAACAGATAACCAAATATTATCATATTTAAAACAGGCATCCATGACACATAGAGATAATTTATGCTAGACCACAAACATCAAATGAAATATCAATATCATTCATTCATAAGCAATGATTTATTAACCATCAATTATAATTAATTTAAAATGAATTAAATTAATTACATCTATCTCGAATTAATTTAAAGTATATTAAATTAATTACTATATTTCTAATTAATTTAAAGTGCATTAAATTAATTATTTCATTCCATAAAACATGCTTATATATCCATTAATGCATTATAATCTAATTCATTTATCATTCACTAAGTATTTATCTTGATTAAACACCTTTGATTAATCATTCTCTGATTACAATAAGTAATTAGTCTTTAATTAATTTCACACATTAAATATCCTTAATCATTTACAGTAATTAACATTTTATTACTTCATTGATTAATTAAATATAATTAATTACATTTATCCTTAATTAATTACATTAATTAATCACCTTATTATTAATCTATTGCTTATTTAAACAATTCTTAACTACATCATTAATTATTAATTATATAAATTAATGATTCTTAATTATATTGAAATTAATTACTTTATTTAAATTAATTATATTAAGTGATTAATCTAAAATTTAAAATACAATTATTAATCACCCTTGATTAATATCAATCCAGTAATTAACTACCCTTAATTACTTATTAACCAATTAATTATTCCATAATTAATTATCTTCAATAATTAATCCCTTGATTAATTATACAAAGTAATTATACTCAAATTACTTTCATTACCAAATCACTCTTAAATTAATTACATCCAGTAATTATCATTAATTACTTCCCTAAGTAATTATGTCTATCACATCACCCATTGGTTATTTAAATTAATAATTAATTAACTTAACAATTCATATTAAACTGAATTAAGTACAATGAGTAATTAATTCCTTAATTTCTTCATTAGGTAATTATTCTTAAAACAATTTACAATTGATTATTTTTACATTAATAAATCTAATTAACTATTAAAAATTTATCACATTTATTCATTATTAAATAATTCTAGTTAATGACCTTTATAAACAATTCTTGAGTTACTTCTTAAGTAACCAACTTAGATTAACCATTATTAATTTCCAATTAATTAGTCTTTAGTAATCCATTAATTGACCTTTAATTATATAAATAAATTAATTACTAATCATTAATTTAAATTTAATCTTATTTAATTAATGATCCTTAATTGTCAATTAGTTTATCCTAAATTAATCATCTTAAATCTTAATTAACTAGTTTAGACTCTTAATTACTAAATTGACGCAAATCATTATTTATCCCTTTTAATAAATTATTCCTTTTAAATAATTTATAAATTACAAATCATTTAAATCTTCATTTATTCAAGAATAACCACATTTTCTTATTAATGTTCAAATTATCATTAACAAGGTGTTTAAGGATAATTTACTTCCCTTAAGACTATTTAAAACAATTTTAAATTTAAAGAAAACTTTTTTATTTTCAAAACTAAGATTCAATTTTATATTTGAATTCAGATCCAAGTTTAGTCTAAATCCCTATTTTTATTCCAACTTTACTTCTAAATTCCAACTATTTAAACCACGTTCAAGTTGTTATAAATAATTAAAAAAAAACTTTATTTATTTAAAAACGGGATTCAAACTTTATTTGAATCCAAACTAAATTTTTATGAAAACTTAGTTTAATTGTTCATTTTACATTTTTTTTTTAAAAATACAGTTTCAAATTTGTTTTAAAAACTTACAGGTCTTGAACCTGTATATTACAATCTACCCGAGACCACTATATTTTACTTTGAGACAACAAACTACCTTCTTCGAGTCTGGAACATGAATTTCTCGAGCAAACTAACGAACTCACTCCCCTTCCAATACTAACGCTGCAGTACACAAGGAAACCCACCGTGCACATGCACGGTGGCGCCACTTCCCGATGACCATCAACGATGGCCTCCACAAGTCGAGAACCACCCCAGCACCCTACGCCTAGCATCAAATCGACGTTTCCAACCCGAGATCAAATTCGAGTATGCCAAACCCAAACCTGGAAACATCAGAGCTCACCGCGTCTCAACCTGGCAACACCTCATTCCCCTCTCTCTGACCATCGGAGTGCCTCCACCTTCGGCCACGGCTTCCACCATGTTCTAGCTACCTTTTCCCGAAGTTATGCAACACTCGATCCACCATAGGAATTTATATCGATCAAATTTTCAAAGCACCCAAAACTAGGGTTGCTGACAAACTCGATCAACCCCATCACCATGTTGATCTGTTCCACTAACAAGTATTTTTCCCCAACTCCTCAAACATTCTTGCACCACCACGGCAAGTTACAGCCTTCAAAACTTCGAGATTCCCAGAATTACTCAAAAACTCAAATTGAGTTCAACCCAGATATACATCATCAAACCCAAACTAAATATCTTGATTTTATTTTAAAAAATCTAGTTTTTGATTAAGAAATCAATTTATAATCCTGTGTGACGATTTACAGAGTTTTGGATTTTAACTTATATTGAATTTTCTCTGCTGTTTTTTTTTATTTCCAAGGTCAATACAAAATACTTTTAACATGAATGAATTGTTAAACTTTAATTCATGATATAATTAACCTATTCTATTTAAGTTCTAAATATTAATAATGTCTGGATTTAAGAGATAGAGTATTTTACTTCGGATATTGAGTTTGAAATGGAACAGAGGTATTTAAACATCAGCAGATATACACACATCCACATCCATATATATATATATATATATATATATATATATATATATATACGAACTTACTCACCCATATTTACACAGACCATACTTATCACAGACATCAACTTGCAATTTATACTAGTATTTTAAAAGAAAAGTTACTCACAATTGGGATCAGATCAAGTGGTAAAGACTTTGTCAAAATATTTGTTTTTATTCAAACACAGTCAAACAGGTACATAGCAGTACTTATGTATGTAAACACACAGGAGAATCGTCACAAACTAAGCATTCAAAGCATATTCACCTACAGGCAACTGATAGTTAACCTTTATGTTTAAATATAAAGTTATTTACCTTAAAGTGAAGACATGAGTTTTACTTGCAACTGTTTGATTTATTTATTTTTTCCTTTCTTTTTGAAGTAGGATGTGAACTTGAGATTTATAACAGTGTGTCTCATAGCGAATACAATATCCAGTAACTCTATCTCACAAATGCCCAGAGAAAGGAATATATAAATATTCACACAAATATATTAAGCATCCAAATATTAGCATGCACAGATTAAAAACTTAAGAAATTTTTCAAAACCGTTACTCACTTGAAACTTTGAAGAACAGAGCCTTCTTTTGTTTTGAAAACAGATAGCTTAAACTTTTTTTTTCCCAATCATCTTGTTTGATTGTTGTTTTAAATTTCTGAAAGCTTTGTCTTGATTGAAACATTAGAAACTGGAAAGCTTGCTTTGATTTTCTAGCCTCAGATTGCACTTGAACAAATCCTGGTTTACAGGTTATTTATTTGAAATTTTGATAGAAAAGTTGCAGACTTTACTTCATCTCTGGTTTGCAATTGTTGTGATGATCGAATGAAACAAGGAGAGATTTATAGAAATGAGTTTTACAGGGTTTGTATAAGCTTGTACCAACATTTTCTGATTGCTCAGAGATTTTATTTTTAGCTTATCAGGCAAGATTTGGTTTTGGGGGCTGAGTTGATTTTTGAGCAAATTTGAATTGACCAAAGCTATGCTAGCATTTAATGTTTTAAGTACTTTGTTTACTTACCTTTGCATCACTACTTTACAGGCCTATACATTTTTACCTCCCTGCCTAAACTTTTTTACTTATGTACATAGATATCTTATTTTGTTTATATTTTATACCTTGTTTTGCACAAAGATGTTTCTTTCCTGAGACTTCCTTGCGGTAGACTATTTACAGACTACTTATACTTGCCTTTGAAACTACTACAGGCCTCACTAATTATTTATTTATACAAAGCCTTGTTTGTTTTTAGTCTTTATGTACACATTATTCTTTTGTTTAGTTATATTATAAAATTGTTTTAGTCATTTGTTTTGGTTTATTACTTTATTTACTTATTATTCCCTTCATACTTATATTAATATTTATAAAGTATTATTTTATTTTAAACATTTTTGAAAGATTTTATTTTAAATTTACAAATCATAGCTTCTTTCAAAATATACATATATATAAATAGAATTAAAATAACAACTTCTATTTATATTAAAACCCATTTTTAAAGATATTACAATATGGATATAGTTTAAATATAACTTATTATTAAATTAATATAATTTATGAAAGAACTATTCCTTTATAAATTACTTATTTGTTAAACTATGTTTAAAATAAAACAAACATTTTTTTTTAAAACTTAAACTTAGGCTAAAAAAATCAATTTTAAACAATTAAGTTTTTATCTTGAGTATTCTAAAATCATATGATTATTTATTCAATATTAAATTATATTTCCAAATTTCCCAAAATATTAGAATTAGAAAAGATGACTTTATTTATTAAATTTTTAAAACAAAACTTATTTACTTACAACATATATACATTATAATTAGAAGAATTTAAATTAGCTTTTTTTTTAAAAATAAGATCACCTATTTAAATAATTATTAAAGAAGATTATTAAATTAATTCAATTTATTATTAACAATATTATCAATTCTATTTAATTTTAACCCAGATTATTAAATTGACATTGCCATAAATTCCGGGATATCACATCGCGTCGGGAGATGAAGGATGTAATCTAATGATGAGGAGGTCTTGTTTAACACCGAAGAAAGAGGAAGAAGAGGCTAGTTGGTTGAGGAGTAATATCTTTCAGTCTACATGCACTATATTGGGGAAGGTGTGTAAATTTGTGATTGACGCGGGAAGTTGTGACAATATCATTTCTACCGAAGCTGTAAGAAAGTTGAAGTTGAAGATGGAGAAACACCCAAATCCTTACAAGTTAGCGTGGTTGAGAAAAGGAGGAGAGGTGAAGGTGGACAAGCGAGTTCAAGTTCCATTTTCTATTGGGAAGAAGTATGAAGATCAGATCTGGTGCGATGTGGTGGAGATAGATGTTTGTCATTTTCTTTTGGGAAGACCATAGCAGTATGATCGAGCAGTGCAGCATGTTGGTCTAACCAATAACTACAGCTTTATGTTTGAAGGCGTTAAGATCATTTTAGTTCCAAAGAAGACACAACCTGAAGAAAGCAAGTCGGAAGAGATTGAGGAGCTGAAGACTTTGTTGACTTTGAAGGAGTTTGTTAAGGAAGTCGAAGACGAACCTAAAGTATTCTTGTTGATCGGATGTGAAAGTAATGAAGGGGTTGAAATTCCAGAAGAAGTCAAGCCGGTGTTGGACGAATTTAAAGAAGTGTTTCCTAAAGAACTGCCAACGGAGTTACCACCGTTGAGGGACATACAACATCAAATAGATCTTGTTCCAGGAGTTGTGTTGCCACATAGACCACATTACAGGATGAGTCTTAAGGAGCATGAGGAACTAAGAAGGCAGGTGGAGGAGTTGTTAGAACAGGGGCGTGTTCAGGAGAGTTTGAGTCCATGTGCAGTGCCAGCTTTATTGGTGCCAAAGAAGGATGGTTCGTGGAGGATGTGTACGGACAATCGGGCACTAAACAAAATCACTGTGAGATACAGATTTCCTATGCCGAGGTTCGATGATTTGATTGATCAGTTGAGTGGGGCTGTTATGTTCTCAAAGATTGACTTGAAGAGTGGATACCATCAGATTCGTAGTAGACCCAGTGATGAGTGGAAGACTTCTTTTAAAACGAAGGAGGGTCTATACGAATGGTTAGTTATGCCGTTTGGCTTGTCAAACGCTCCGAGTACTTTTATGAGAGTAATGAACCAGATTTTTAGACCGTTCATTGGGAAGTTTGTAGTAGTTTACTTTGACGATATTTTGATCTACAGTGGGAGTATGGAAGAGCATGTCCAGCATTTGTGAGAAGTATTGTTTATTCTACGACAGGATCAATTCTATGCAGCAGCAAAGAAGTGTGTGTTCATGACGCACCGTGTTTTGTTTCTAGGATATGTTCTATCGAAGGAAGGCATTCAAGTGGATGAAAGTAAAGTGGAAGCTGTCAGGATTTGGCCACAACCCAAGACAATTACTGAAGCGAGGAGCTTTCATGGGTTGGTATCTTTTTATCGTAGATTCATCCCACATTTTAGCAGTGTGATGGCACCTGTAACCGATTGCATGAAAGGAAAGAAGTTTGCATGGTCAGAGGAAGTAGTGGTTGCTTTTGAGAAGATCAAGACACTATTGACGTCAGCGCCAATTCTAGTTTTACTGGATTTTCAGTTGTTGTTTGAGTTACATACTGATGCATCGAAGGTTGGGGTTGGTGGAGTATTGAGTCAGAGTGGAAGACCAGTTGCTTATTTCAGTGAGAAATTGTCGGGAGCCAAGTTGTGATATATCACTTATGATGTGGAATTTTACGCGATTTTTCAACCTGTGAAGCACTGGAGACATTATCTATTTCAGAAGGAGTTTGTTCTTTATATGGATCATGAAGCTTTGAAGCATTTGCAAGGGCAGGACAAAATTTCAGCTAGGCACGCTTCATGGGTCGTGTATCTACAACAGTTTACTTTTGTTGTCAAACACAAATCAGGGGTGACGAATCGTGTGGTTGATGCTTTGAGCAGGAGGAATCATTTGTTGACAACGATGAAGGTTGAAGTGACAGGATTTGAACTATTGCCAGAGTTGTTTGAAGAAGATCCTTACTTTACGAAGATTGTTGAGAAAGTCAAGGATGGAAATACTGGTGAGTTTATATTGGTGGATGGTTTCCTGTTTAAGGGGAATCAATTGTGCATACCAGAAGGAAGCTTGCGAATAAAGATTGTAAAGGAGTTACACGAAGAAGGCCATGTGGGTATAGATCGCACATTGCGGTTGATTTCTCAGTCTTACTATTGGCCATCGATGAGGCGGGAAGTTTAAAAGTTTGTGCGTAGATGTCATGTTTGTCAGGTTTCGAAAGGGACAGCTACAAATGCAGGGCTGTATATGCCATTATCTGTTCCTACAAAACCATGGGTAGATATAAGCATGGATTTCGTGTTGGGTTTACCGAAGACTCAACAGGGAAATGACTCTATATATGTTGTGGTGGACCGTTTCTCGAAGATGCTACATTTTGTTGTTTGTAAAAGGATGGCAGATGCAGTCCATGTGGCACAATTGTTCTTTAGAGAAATCTATCGATTGCATGGTTTACCAGAATCCATAGTTTCCGACAGGGATACCAGATTTCTGAGTCATTTTTGGCTAAGTTTGTGGAAGATGATGGGAACGAAGCTGAATTTCAGTAGTGCTTATCATCCGCAAACTGATGGACAAACGGAGGTTGTGAACAGATCGCTGGGAAATTTATTGCGGTGTCTTGTGAAAGATAATCTGAAGAGCTGGGATGTGAAGTTATGTCAAACAGAGTTTGCTCATAATCAAGCTATCAACCGTAGTACGGGTTTCAGTCCATTTCAGATTGTATATTCAAGCTTGCCAAAGGGGCCGTTGGATTTAACGTTAGTACCACAACCGAAGGGAATAGTTAAGTGGGTTGCTGATTTCGTTGATGGATTGACAGAATGCCATAAAATCGTTCAGGAACGATTGGAGAAGACAAATGAGAAGTATAAACAATCTGCGGATCTGAAGCGAAGAAGTGTTGAATTTAATTAAGGAGATTTAGTATATGTTGTACTAACGAAGGATCGTTTTCCAGTGGGAACATACAATAAACTTAAAGCTCGAAAGATTGGTCCTGTAAAGGTTGTGAAACAGATCAATGAAAATTCTTATAAGTTGAAGCTACCAGAGGATGTGTACACTTCTGACGTGTTTAATGTTAAACATCTTGTACCTCATTATGAAGATGAACAATCCAATGGAGAAGAGATTTTAAATTCGATGATGAATTTTTCCCAACAAGGAGAGGATGATGTAGCCCAGCCTGAAGAAATCTTAGGTCGCGAGCGACCTATCGAACTAAAAGGTCGCGTGCGACCTAATGGTGTAAGGGATGGCGAGATAAGAGAAGAAGGAGATGCAACGCCAATCGCCAATGATCTATGTGTTGGGTCGGGCAGTGAGTTACAACATAACGAAGGTCGTGAACGACCTAGCAAGGTATCCAGGCTAAGCAGTTGCAGTAGAAATGAGTTATGCAGAAATTCCTTAGGTAGCTCTGACCAAACTCTAACGACCAAGTTAGGTCGCGTGAAGAAGATCCAGTGGCTAATGATCTTAAGCCGCCTTGAAGCCTTAAGTCGCTACTGAAGCTTGTGGATAGGTCGCTTATGCCGTTTCAAGTTAGGCCGCATAAAGTTAGGTCGTATGTCAGGTGGTATTTGTTAGTTCGAATGTTATGTTTTAGGTCGTATGTCGTTCGACTATGTTGTAATGTATATATTGTTGGGTCGTTTGTCTTTAAGTCATTTTGTTTTGTAAGTCGCGTATTGTTAACTCGTGATGTGTATGCCAGTAAGGTCGTATGTCGTTAATGATTTATACTAGGTCGTGTGTCTTTGTTTGTTTTGGGTCGTAGGGTGTTAGGTCGTGTGCGATCTAGTGTGTGTTGTAGCCTATAAATATGGGTGTTGGGTCATTTGTAACGGTGGTTGATTTTTGAATGAAACTTTATTTGAGTGCTTTGTGCCTCTTTTGAAATTGGTAGTTGAGTGTGATCTCCTCTCTCCACTTTCGGTTATTCGAGTGCGCTCGAATCAATGATCGTTGAAGCAAATTCACGGTATCAAGTGCGCTTGATCAACGTTTGAAGAATTGTAGATTTTCTTTCACGGCATCGTGCGCGATCAACTTGTCGAAGATAGCTAGAATTCCATATCTTTCGAAGACCAACGAATTTGGGCATTCGGTATCTTTCAATCCATCGATTCATATTACTTCATCTAATCGTTCTTCGATTTGTTTGACACGGAATCTTCATTTCTTATTCAATCCATATTATCCGCTGCGTCATTTGGTATCAGAGCTAGACTTAGCCAATCATAGCTACGCCGAGTCTTGGAGCCAAGGAGAAGTATTTGGAGTTTGTGTTTGTGCATCACTTTGAGTTCAAGGCCAAGAGTTTGAAGTTTGTGTAGAAGCCGTACATTGTTTTGAGTAGATCAAGGCCGAAGTTGTATTTGTTGAAGATTTGTCGAAGTTTCTACAATGCCGCCGAGAAGAGCTAATCGCCATCAGAATGTTGAAGATTTGTACAAGAGAGAAGATGCTGAATAGATGGAACAACGCATTAGCAATAAATTCAATGAAAAGTTGGATGAAGGCATTGGTAAATTGGAGAAATTGATGATAGATATGAATCAAAGGAGAAGGTCGCTAATCTCGAACCATGGAGGAAATAGAGTTTCGCCATCGGTTACGGAAGCGAGGAGGGTGTCGCCACAATCTTTTAGAGAAAGAAGAGAAACATCAATTTCATAGAGAAGAGATCACCATGAATATAGACATGAAGAGAAAAGAACTCCACGTGAGTTTGAAGATGAGCCATATCGAGATGAAGAAAGACATAGTAGGAGAGACATGCGTGATCGAAGGGAAGTTGATAGTCGAGATCGATATAGACATACATTTGATTTTGATGAAGAGGGTGATAGAGCTAGCATTCATTATCGAGATCGAGACCAAGTTCGAAACTCGTATCGGGATGTTGAGGATGACCGACGATGGGAGTCGGGTATGAAGATGGAAATTCTAGAATTCAAGGGTGGAATGGTAGCCGAAGAATTTCTTGATTGGTTGTCTAATGTTGAAGAAATTTTTGACTTCAAAGAAGTTCCTGAGAATCAAAGAATTAATTGGTTGTTACTCGTTTCAGAGGTAGAGCTATGGAATGGTGGCAGCAGACTAAACTTACACGGGAGAGAATGGGGAAGTCAAAGATTGAGTCATGGGAAAAGATGAAGAAACTGATAAAGGCTACATTCCTGCCTTACAATTATCAATCACTCATGTATCAGAGGTTGCAGAATCTGAGGCAAGGAATGAAGACTGTTAATGATTATGCTGATGAATTTTATCAACTGATTGCCCGAAATGACATTATGGAGACAGAGGAACAATTGACTGCGAGGTTTGTTGGAGGGTTGAGGATGCAGATTCAAGACATGGTTAATACGTGTGATCCTAGATCTGTTGCATAGGCACATCATAAAGCATTGGCTTGGGAGAAGCAGGGAAGACGACCTAGCAAGGTATCAAGGCTAAGAGGTTGCAGTAGAAACGAGTTATGCAGAAAGTCCTTAGGTCGCCCCGACCAAACTCCAACGACCTACGACCTAGTTAGGTCGCGTGAAGAAGATCCAGTGGCTAATGATCTTAAGCCGCCTTGAAGCCCTAAGTCGCTACTGAAGCTTGTGGATAGGTCGCTTATGCCGTTTCAAGTTAGGCCGCATAAAGTTAGGTCGTAAGTCAGGTGGTATTTGTTAGTTCGAATGTTCTGTTTTAGGTCGTATGTCGTTCGACTGTGTTATAATGTATATATTGTTGGGTCGTTTGTCTTTAAGTCGTTTTGTGTTGTAAGTCGCGTATTGTTAACTCGTGATGTGTATGCCGGTAAGGTCGTATGTCGTTAACGATTTATACTAGGTCGTGTGTCTTTGTTTGTTTTGGGTCGCAGGGTGTTAGGTCGTGTGCGATGTTGTAGCCTATAAATATGGGTGTTGGGTCATTTGTAACGGTGGTTGATTTTTGAATGACACTTTATTTGAGTGCTTTGTGCCTCTTTTGAAATTGGAAGTTGAGTGTGATCACCTATCTCCACTTTTGGTTATTCGAGTGCGCTCAAATCAACGATTGTTGAAGCCAATTCACGGTATCAAGTGCGCTTGATCAACGTTTGAAGAATTGTAGATCTTCTTTCACGGCATCGTGTGTGATCAACGTGTCGAAGATAGCTAGAGTTCTATATTTTTCGTAGATCAACGAATTTGTGCATTCAGTATCTTTCAATCCATCGATTCATATTACTTCATCTAATCGTTCTTCGATTAGTTTGACACGAAATCTTCATTTCGTCGTCAATCCGTATTATCAGCTGCGTCAATAACCGTATCACATCTGCTATGTTATGTTTATATGATGTTCACCTATGCTTAAACACCTGTTATATCATATGTTACTGTTATATTATGTTGTTATGTTGTTTATACCAGTTTATCACACTACAAGTTCCCTGTAGATTAGAATCACTATGGGTTGAAATGATACATACTTGAACGGACTTTAGAATAAGAGAAAATCGTTATGGGCTGAAATGATAGGCCTGAATATTTTCTATTATTTTCATTTACTTAAGACTACGGGTTTGAAATGATAAAACCCGGATTTTCTTTATAAATTACGGGTTGAAATGATATATTACCCGTATCACTTTACCTAGCGTAGAAAATTATATACAAACCCGTAGTTAAAATGTGTTTTTCTAAAATTTGTAAAATATCTTTGAAATGTAAATATTATAATATTTTGATTTAAAAAATAATTAAAAATGATTTTTGTAAAGTATTATTGATTTTCTAGAAATTTATAAGTTAAATAAATTATGGAAAGATTAGAATATTTGAATGTAAGTTATTTTGGAAATTTTGATTTAATTATAATTGGAAATTAAATTAAATATGAAATTATAATAAATTTATGATAATTTGAATTTAAAAATGAATTTAAAGTGATTCTATAATATATTAATGATTTTTGAATAAAGTTAAAATGTGGAATGAATGATTATATAAGTTGAAATTTTGAAATATAACCAAAATGGGAATTTGTGAATTTGGATTAAAAGTGAAATTTTAAGTTAAATAAATAATTGAAATTAAGTTATATTTTGAAATTTTAAACTTAGGTGTTAAGTTGAAATTTAATTCAATGAATTTAAAATTTAATGTTGAAATTTAATAAGTGAATTATTATTAAATCTTGATTTTTGAATGGAAATTTAACTTTATAAAATCATGAACTTAAGGAAAATTAAATGATGTTTATAAATGTGAAAATATATGATTTTATAAGTTAAAAATTTTAAAAAAATGTAATTGGTTGTGAAATTATATTGAATATTTGAAGTTAATTAGCTGCCTGTTTGAAATGCTATTAATTGCAATGTAAACGATATTACAATATTTGTAAATGATGTAGTTGATGATAATAAACTAAAAAGCTAAATTGAATTAAAGGCCGTTATAGCGATTTATGTAAGTGCTATAATTGTTGAATTTAACTAAGTTTATTTGAAATTTAAGTAAACCCTATTACAGCATTTTCAAAATGCTGTCTTTTGTTAAATTGAACTGTTTTGAATGTAATTTTTCGTAGCGTTTTCTAAATGCTGCGAAAAGTGAATTTTCACTATTTTGATAAACTTAAGTGAATAAATGAACTTTGGAAGTTGAAAATTTTGGAAATTTAATCATTTAATCATTAAATATAATAACTTCATTTTTATGATTTAAAATGAAGTAATTTGTTTTGAAATATAATTATTTTGAAATGTGTGTGGAAATGGTTAAATGATTTGAAATGTTGTTTTGAAAAGATATGGTATTTTGATATATTAAAATGATTTGAAATGTGGTTTTGAAAAGATATGATATTTTGATATATTAAAATGATTTGAAAGTGGTTTTGAAAAGATATGATATTTTGATATATTAAAATGATTTGAAACGTGGTTTTGAAAAGATATGGTATTTTTGATATATATACATACATTCCTAGACATATTCCTTTTTATCTACCCCCAAAGGAACTAAAAGGGTAAGGACAAAGTCGAATTTGTTTACGATTAGGGATGATGTTTACACTTGTATTATACTTGATGTATGTATTCATATGTATCATTTCTGTGTTGTTGTTCTGTGACTTCTAATTGACAGTTATTATATTTTGTTTCTGAATCGATCATGTAGCCACCATAGCAGTGTATTAGATAGGAATCAAGTATGTCGAATACTCGAGACGAAAAGAAGAAAAAAAAAGGAGTATAAATATTGACGTACTTATCTCTTATCTAATGCAAGACTATGATGGTCGCCCTTAACCAGCCCTATTCTCCGCATTAGCAGACAGAATTACTATGTAATTCTCTTTGTTAATATGGGTCTCAGGGTGGGGCGTCACAGCTTGGTAAAAATGATTTGAAATGTGGTTTTGAAAAGATATGATATTTTTATATATTAAAATGATTTGAAATGAAGTTTTGTAAAGATATGATATTTTGATATATTTAAATTATTTAACAGGAAGTTCTAGAAAGATATGATGTTTTGAATTGGTTTGGAATTAATTTTATCTTTATTTTGATAAAGATTTGGATTTGAAATGATATTCTATTTTGAAGTATAAATTTTATTTTAAAAGTTATAACCGCGGGTTATAGTAAGGTTGGTTGGCATAGAGACCGGGATCCGATATCTGGGATACTCTCTGTCGATACCCAAAAAAACTTTGACAACCGTGTATGCGGTGGAGATTCTAGAATGAAGTAGGATGGTGGCAATGTTCTTGAGGTATATTTACGAGGACACGACTCCCGTGAGTTGGCATAAGGGTGGCTAAAACAGGAGCGATCTCGGGCCAAAAGGGGTAGCTCCTCTGGTCAGACACATTCCTTCGATACTATACTCTTACTTATGATTGATTAGATGGCCATCCTCCGATTTTAATATGGGACTGTGTTCCGAGATGAGCGTATGTGGCTGCTGCGTTACCACCAGCCCATGTGTGTAATTGGTATATCTACCCTGGCATTGCCTTGTGTGCCGTGTCACCTACCATACCGAGCCTTTACTACGAGTTTGTTTTTCTCCCATAGCCCGTGTGGTATCCTCTGATAGTTTCCCGATCTAGAGATATCATGATATTGGATGGACTACTGGAAGTATTATGTGTGAAGGGTGATATGGGTAGCCCAGAACACTATTTAAAAGTAAGTTTATTTTACTGTAGACATTATTATAATAGCGCAATATTACTATATAGTAAATAGTTTAACGGATCCTTAGAGGATGGGTGGTCCCAGGCATCCTTTAAGTTACTTGAACCTTATTACAGTTCACTTGAGTTGGTTTACATTATATAAGTATATACTGTCCTGACTCGAGTGTTTTTATTTTTTTTATTTACGCTCGGGACAGCCTGAGTTATTCACAGATTTGGATTCCACTTTCTGGAGATTGGAATCGCTAGAGATTATCTGCTTATCTAGTTTTATCTATTCCAGTTCCGTTGTTCTATTCATCTTGTACTTGGTTATCATCTTGAGGCTTCTGTTGTATTTTTATTTATTCTGTTGTATTTTATTTAACTCTGATATATTTACATAGTAGCTTCATGAACTAATATCTCTTTTACTTCCGCTGCATTTCTTACTCCGTGTCTGTGTTCTGTGATTATTATTTACCGTATGTTCTAAGATTTGCCAAATTTTATTTACAACGCGGTATTTTTAGCAATTCAAGTACGACATGTGCGGATGGGAATAGTTGAAAATATCTGGTTGTTACAGTTGGTATCGAAGCTTTGGCTTTGAGGCAAAACTTAGAATGTATGGTAAATTTAGTTACAGAATCACTTTCATTCAAACTTGAATCTCTTCCTCTTTGGTTCAAATTTCATTTGAATTTTGGAACGTTCCCTGCGGTTCCAAAATTCATTCATGTCCCTCACTATTCATCTCCTTTTGATTCTGGAGTATCCCATAACTCCACTTCGAATGAGCTTTAAAGTGAATTGGCTATCCCGCCAATCTCAAAAATTCATTTGAAAAGGGGGAAACTCCTTTACAATTAGCATCGATTCACCAGAGATTTATATCTATCCTTGGTTTAGATGCTAATATCTTTTGTTATTCCAAACTCTATCTATTGAGATCGAATGTAGATTTACCCTATAAAATCCACATCGATCTTATTCTTTAATTTACAGTTGACCCGGTTAAGGTTGCCTATCCACCTCCCTTATTCAATCATCTTGTCTTTTGTTTCCAATATATATTCCAAACATTTTGAATTGTACTCGTAAATCAATATTAATGTTTTGTTTTATATTGTTTTATTTGAATTGTTGATGTTGATTTGTGTAACAACCCGCATATTTATCGATTTTATATTTAAATATTTTATTTAAATATTTCATCGTTAGTCGGATTTTAGTCCGAAAAGCTACTTTTTGCATACGGTCGAATTAGGACTCGGGACCACTCCCATTGAGTTTAAAATGCCGTTTGCGACCTTTTTGAGTATAAGCTTCGATATGTTTGGAGAAAGTTGATTCTTACAACTTTTCACTTTGGGTTTGGTTTTGGGCTCAGCCCTATGTTAACTTATGCTCAAATCTGAGCCACTCTTCCCCACTCACCCTCATTCTCTTCTCTTTTCAGTTTTTAGAGTATTAATGATGGGAGAGATTGGAAATTAAAACTCCAAAACCTTAGTTTCTTTTTGCAACTTCAAATTCCTAGCTCCAAACTCAAGAAGAACCCATTGGTAAGCTTCTTTTCTTCTTCTCCAACTTATTCTCTTACCAATTTGAGAAATTCCTAAACCTAATTTAGGGAATTTTCTTGTTTTGAGCTTAGATTAAAGCTCAATTGGGTTGTGCTGAAGAGAGGTTGATTCTCCATTTTCTTTCAAGCTTCTTCTTGTTTGATTTTGTGAAAAGGTGAGATTTTTATCTCACATCTATGCTTATATTTATCTTCGAATGTTAGGTATGAATTCCTAACACTTATTCATGTGCATTTGCTTTTGGTTTGGATTGATTTAGTGAATATTCCATTTTTTGGTGTTTTGGGTTCAATCCTTTAAAAATCATAACTATGATGTTTGAACATGCGTTTGGTGATGCATCGAGGAGCCAATAGGGCCGGGTAGCCGTTAGGCATAATTCCCTAGCGTCCGTGCTCGCTCGGTTGCGAATTGGTGGAGGTTGCATATTAATTATGGGCATCATTGGGCAGAGCATCAGGTTCGGCCGACCGACCCCCCTGGTCCGGTCGACCGACCTGGTGCCCGAGAAGTTTCCTACCACTGGTTCGGTCGACCGACTCAGGGAGTCCGGTCGACCGACCTGCTTCTATTTGCCAGATTAGCCTATTTTGCTAATTCGTTTGAATATCCAACTTTAATCGATTCGTGTTGTCTCCCTTTTGTTGTTATCATTTGTTATGACTTTGATGACTCCTTTTTAGGGATTTTTGAATATCCATTTTGATGGATTCTTTATCGGTTTCGTTGGATTTTTATTCACATCTTCGTATGTGAATTTTAGTGATTGATTGTTCCTACAATCTTCTTTGTGCTTTGTCACTTTAAAAATATAAAGGTTTTCTATACTAGTAGTAAATATCAAAACTCTTTCCTCAAACGATTTCAATACTATTTTAATACCAAATTCATTTATAAAACCGTTTTCCAATCTATTAGTATATATAAACCTTTACCTCACTCGTATGAGAAATCGAATTAAATGACTTAGTAAAATAAGTGGTATGAAACGCTTGCGTTCATTTTGTCGGTTAATTCTTGGACTTGTTCGATTGAATCTCTTGTGACAATTTTATAGTGGAGATCTACAGTTTGTTCGTAAATATTTAAGTTAAGAAAGTGGTTATGGGACATGAAGCTAAATTCATATATTTACTAGCTTAGTGTAATTGACACTTCTCGATGATCATGACGATCATCTTTGTGATTTAGACTAGCAATGTGCGATGTCTCTTTGTCTGCGAGGGAGACTAAACCCTGTTTTGTGGAGTTTCGACTCAATTTGGTGGGGTAGCAACCCATGGTCTTCGGGCCGTTTGTGGAGCTTCGGCTCAATTTTTGATGGTTAGCAACCATGGAATTAGCGTTCCGTTTGTGATACACGTGTTGATGGGCTTTATGCTCCCATTTGTGATAGGCCTCCCCCCCTTTGTGATTTCTGGATTTCTTGAGATGATTTCTAGAATTTGTGTTTCACCAATTTTCGTGATTTCCATTGATAAGTTTTATCAATATTTGTGCATTGGTGAATTTGTGTGTCATTGACTTTTGTGATTGACATTGATATTATTATCAATATTTGTGCATTGGAGAATTTGTGTGTCATTGACTTTTGTGATTGACATTGATATTATTGTCAATATTTGCGCATTGGTGACTTTGTGTGTCATTGACTTTTGTGATTGACATTAATATAATCGTCAATATTTATGGTTTGATGAACGAAATAAGGAGTATGGCATTTCTTTGATTCTTGTGTAGATTTGGTGATATTGATTAATCTCTCGTTGATTTTCAATTACTTATATATATCACAGCTTGGAATTGTGATTATTATGTGTTTAGTCATATCTCTTATTCTATATCGTTTCATCTGATATCTATAGTTAGACTGATCCGTTTATTATTTTCTTATTAAATAATACCCGGGTCAGACCGAGATGTTACAGGTGCTTCTGCTTGACTTCTCTCTCGAGATTGATTTCTATGACCTTTGGTTAACTACTTAGATTAGTAGTTTTTGTTGTATACATTTGAGATATAGACTCCATAATGTATACTTATTCTTTCGCGTAGTTCATGTAACTATTCTTTTGTGATATTGTGGATCTTTTAAGACCACTACTCTGATGTACACTTCCTAGTGTAATATTCATATCTATTTCCGCCTTTGTGATATGAATTGTCTGTGACTGATTTATGTTATGTTTATTTCTATATTTGTTTCTGAAGATATTATAGCCACTGTGTAGTAGCTTTGAGTTTGTGTCGGTATGTCGGATTTCCCTCTTGATAAAGAAATGCATGTTATACTATCTGACATATCGATGCTCGCGCAAAGCAATTACACGGATGGTCGCTCCTCAACAGCCTTATTCTCCGTGCTAGTTGACAGCATTCTCCGTAATGTTCTTGGCTAGCATGGGTATAGAGGTGGGGCGTCACTGCTTGGTATCAGAGCCAAACTTCGGAACAATATGGAATATTATAACAAGGATCATCGTCCTAAGTCTTTCTTAGGGGTCGTGCATTAGGATTTTATTCGGATCTACGTACCGTTCTATCCTATTTTCTTTTATGATTCCTTGTTTTGTCTATCAAGATTGCTTGATATTCATTTGTGAATAACCTTCTTCTTCTTCCTTCTTTCTTTCTTAAGGAAGAGAAATGGTTAGACCAGGCCGTCCCAGCGCCGGTCAATCTAGTGATCCACCCCAAGATGGAGTTTTTATGACTGCTCAACAGCTTCTTGATTTAGTGACGAATGCTCAAGCAGCTGGAGCTAACCCGGAACCTACTCACCCAAAATCGGGATTTGCACGCTTGTGTAGCAATTACACTAATTTGGGTGGGGAGCCATTCAAAGGTTCCGAAACTGTTATTGAAGTACAGACCTGGCTAAGGTCATGCGATCGAATCTTTTCTCGCATGAATCTTATTGACCTTCACCGAGTTCAGGTGGCCTCTAGTATGCTCCGAGAAAGAGCATTGGACTGGTACGAGCTTCTTATTTCTGAGATTAATGAAGCGGATCTCACCTGGGAGAAATTCCGGGAATGCTTCGAGTTGAAATTTGTACCAGAAGCAGAGAAAGTGACATTGGCTCGACGATTTATAGACCTTGTTCAAGGTGAGTCCTCCGTGACTGATTACGTCGCCTCCTTCGAGTCGCTTTCCAAATATGGGGTTGAATACATCAACACCCCTTTAAAGAAGAACCAGAGATTCGTTTATGGCTTAAACAAAAATCTCAAGAAGCCATTACTTCTAAAATTAGAAGTTTCTTTCGACCAACTCATTGATATTGCTCTTCGTCTTGAAGAGGCGGATAGGGAGAACGATGTTGAAGTGGTGGGTTCCAAACCAAACTTCAACAACAAGAAGAGGTCAAACAAATTCAAAGGCCCCTATCCCAATAAGAAAGGGAAGCAAGCAACCTCCGTGGCAAAGAGTTCTTCCTTTGGCCGTGGGGAATGCTATAATTGTGGTTCGAAGGACCATTATGCGAACAAGTGCCCAAAGTCTCTCTCTTGTCGCTACTGCAAAGTTCCCGGTCATGTTATATCTTCATGCCCCAAGCTTCAGGGCAGGAAGGAGGGAAACCTTAATGTTGCTCAAGCCCCTGGAAACACATCTCGTGGCCAAGGTATTTCTCATTCTATTCTGGATGGAATTAT
Organism: Allium cepa; assembly: GCA_030765085.1. Classification (NCBI taxonomy): domain Eukaryota; kingdom Viridiplantae; phylum Streptophyta; class Magnoliopsida; order Asparagales; family Amaryllidaceae; genus Allium; species Allium cepa. The sequence goes on from CM060938.1 coordinate 237,698,525, forward strand.
TTTATTTCGTGATCATCCTATTCGAGTTCTTTTTGATACGGGTGCGTCCCATTCTTTTATATCAAAAGAACTTGTTGATACTTTTTCCTTGGATGTTTTGTGTTTAATGACTTCTCTGAGAATTGCGAATCCGGTTGGTGGATCCGCAACAATCAGTTTATTGTGTAAAGATGTCGAGATTATTTTGTGTGATTTTCCTTTCCTAGCCAATTTGCATGTCATGCATTATTTAGGATTTGGAATGATTTTGGGAATGGATTGGCTTAACCGTTATGAAGCTCATATCCTATGTCCTGAGCGGACTATTCATCTTCGACACCCTCAATCTGTTAAACAGATTTCTATTAATCTTCAAGATTCAGTTTCCAGCTTGGTCGCATCTTTATATTCTTTAAATCCTCGTGATGACGATGATGATGATGAGGGTGATATTATTTCTCTTATTCACGCCGTTCGCGAATTTTTCGACATCTTTGAACCCGTTTTAGGATTATCACCTAAGCGAGCAATTGAGTTCGGAATTAATCTTATTCCTGGAGCTCAACCTATCACTCGCCCTCCGTATCGTATGTTCAATAAAGAAAACGAGGAGATGCGTAAACAATTATCTGAATTGGAGACGAAGCAATTTATTCGCTCTAGTTCCTCGCCTTGGGGAGCTTCAGCTATTTTTGTGAAGAAATCCGATAGTACACTTAGGCTTTGCGTTGACTACCGCAAGCTTAATGATCTTACTATCAAAAATAAGTATCCTTTACCTCGGATTGATGATCTATTCGATCAACTTAGTGGTGCTAGAGTCTTTTCACAATTCGACTTAGCTACTGGATTTCATCAGCTTCGTATTGCAGCGGATAGTATTCCTTTGACATCGTTCCGTACTCGTTATGGATCGTGTGAATAGCTTGTTATGCCATTTGGTCTAACGAATGCTCCGGCTTATTTCGTTGACCTTATGAATAGAGTTTTCAAAGACTTCCTCGACCGGTTTGTTCTTATCTTTATCGATGATATTCTTGTGTATTCTAAAACCGAGGAGGAGCATGAAAAACATCTTCGGATTGTGTTGGAAACTCTTAGGAGTAATCAATTAAGGGCAAAATTTTCTAAATGCCACTTTTGGCAATCTCGTGTGAAGTTTCTCGGTCATATTATTTCCGAATCTGGAATTTCCGTGGATCCTTCAAAGATTGAAGCGATTCAAGATTGGAAGAGACCGGAGAATGTGACAGAGATTCGTAGTTTTCTTGGATTGGCGGGCTGTTACCGTCGTTTTATCAAAGACTTCTCTAAGATTGCCGTGCCTCTCACTAGCTTGACTAAGAAAGGTGTTAAATACATTTGGTCGGACAAATGTGGAACTTCTTTTCAGAAACTAAAAGAACTCCTTTCAGATGCTCCTATTCTTGTTATTCCCGAGGGGAATCAAGATTTCGTTGTTTATACCGATGCAAGTCGCGTTGGTTTGGGTGTCGTTCTTATGCAAAGAGAACGTGTTAATGCTTATGCTTCTAGGCAATTGAAGCCTGCCGAGACTAGATATGCCACTCATGATTTAGAACTCGCGGTTATTGTTTTTGCTCTTCGGATTTGGCGTCATTATCTTTTAGGAGAGAAATTTGTTCTTTATACCGATCATAAATCCTTGAAGTATTTATTCTCTCAAAAGGAACTTAATTTGCGTCAACAGCGTTGGCTCGAATTTCTTGCACCTTATGATCTTGATATTCTTTATACACCCGGTAAGGGTAATCGTGTCGCCGATGCTCTTAGCCGTAAACAACAAGCTGTTGTTTCTATGATGATATCCGAATGGAACGATCTCGAGATCTTATCCACTTGTGAGATTCGAGACCGCGTATCCGATTTATGCTCATCATTTGTTTTATGTAGCCTTGAGGCTCATCCTTCTCTTTTGGACCGCATTCTTGAAGCTCAAAGGCTAAATCCCGAATTGGCCCTTCTTGGCCAAAATATTAAGGATAAGATTGATATTGAAGGTTTGAAGGACTTTGATATCGATTCCCGTGGCGGCATTCGGAGATTTGGTAGACTTATTGTGCCAAATATTAGTGATCTCCGTAAAGATATTTTAGAAGATTCTCATCGTTCTAAATTTACCATTCATCCCGGTAGTAGTAAAATGTACGCGGATATGAAGCGACTTTATTATTGGGAGGGAATGAAACTTGACATCGCTAACTTCGTTAAGCGTTGCATGACTTGCCAACTCGTTAAGGCCGAACATCAAAGGCCCGGTGGGTTATTGCAACCTTTAGAAATTCCAATTTGGAAGTGGGACCAAATTTCCATGGATTTTATAGATGGCCTTCCCCGTTCTCGTTCGGGTCATGATAGCTTATGGGTGATCGTTGATAGGCTTACTAAATCTGCCCATTTTATTCCCGTTCGGTCTAACCAAATCGTTCCTCTTTTGGCCAAGCTCTTTATCAAAGAGATTGTTAAATTGCATGGGGTTCCTACTTCTATCGTTAGCGATCGTGATCCATTGTTTACTAGTGGATTTTGGAAGAGTCTTCAAAAAGCTTTGGGAACGAAGCTTAATTTTAGCACCGCTTATCATCCCCAGTCCGATGGACAAACTAAGCGTGTGAATCAAACTCTTGAAGATCTTCTTCGTTCTTATGTGCTTGATTTTGGTGGAAGTTGGAAAGATCATATTTCACTTGTTGAATTTTCCTATAATAATAGCTTCCAATCTAGTATTGGTATGGCACCTTTTGAGGCACTCTATGGAAGGCCATGTCGATCTCCTTCTTGTTGGCTTGAGGCCGGTGAGAAGCTGGTTTTAGGTCCAGATTTTATTCGTGATTCCACAGAAAAGATTGAACTTATTCGTCATAGGATGAAAGAAGCCCAGAGTAGACAAAAATCCTATGCCGATAACCGGAGAAGGAAGTTAGAATTTTCTATGCGAGATCTTGTGTTCATTCGTGTTTCACCTATGAAAGGTGTTGTACGTTTCAGTCGATCGGGAAAATTGCCGCCTCGATATATTGGGTCATTTCCTATCACTAAACGTATTGGTTCCATGGCTTATCGCCTTTTATTACCGGCTCAATTTTCTGCTTTTCATGACGTGTTTCACGTTTCTCAACTTCGGAAATGTCTTCGAGACTCCGATTCTGTTCTTGAGCCCGGTGTTGTGGAAGAGATTGAAGTTTCGCCTAATTTAACTTATGAGCAACATCCTATTCGTATCATTGCTTCGGAGGTCAAACGACTTCGAAATAAAGATGTTCCGCTTGTTAAAGTTCAATGGTCTTCAAATCCTAAGGATTTTTCTTGGGAATCTAGAGAGTACATCGAGCGAACACATCCGGACTTACTTTCTCGTGCTCTTTGAGGTGAACTTCTTATTTCAAACTTCTTTTGTGTTGAATATGCTTTTATGGTTGTTACTATATATCTTCTTCTTAAAATATTACGAGGACGCAATTTCTTTAAGGAGGGGAGTCTGTAACAACCCGCATATTTATCGATTTCATATTTAAATATTTTATTTAAATATTTCATCGTTAGTCGGATTTTAGTCCGAAAAGATACTTTTTGCATACGGTCGAATTAGGACTCGGGACCACTCTCGTTGAGTTTAAAATGTCGTTTGCGACCTTTTTGAGTATAAGCTTCGATATGTTTGGAGAAAGTTGATTTTTGCTACTTTTCACTTTGGGTTTGGTTTTGGGCTCAGCCCTATGTTAACTTATGCTCAAATCTGAGCCACTCTTCCCCACTCACCCTCATTCTCTTCTCTTTTCAGTTTTTAGAGTATTAATGGTGGGAGAGATTGGAAATTAAAACTCCAAAACCCTAGTTTCTTTTTGCAACTTCAAATTCCAAGCTCCAAACTCAAGAAGAACCCATTGGTAAGCTTCTCTTCTTCTTCCCCAACTTATTCTCTTACCAATTTCAGAAATTCCTAAACCTAATTTTGGGAATGTTCTTGTTTTGAGCTTAGATTCAAGCTCAATTGGGTTGTGTTGAAGAGAGATTGATTCTCCATTTGCTTTCAAGCTTCTTCTTGTTTGATTTTGTGAAAAGGTGAGATTTTTATCTCACATCTATGCTTATATTTATCTTCGAATGTTAGGTATGAATTCCTAACACTTATTCGTGTGCATTTGCTTTTGGTTTGGATTGATTTAGTGAATATTCCAATTTTTGGTGTTTTGGGTTCAATCCTTTAAAAATCATAACTATGATGTTTGAACATGCGTTTGGTGATGCATCGAGGAGCCAATAGGGCCGGGTAGCCGTTAGGCATAATTCCCTAGCATCCGTGCTCGCTCGGTTGCGAATTGGTGGAGGTTGCATATTAATTTATGGGCAACATTGGGCAGAGCATCAGGTTCGGCCGACCGACCCCCCTGGTCCGGTCGACCGACCTGTTGGTTAAAATTTGCCTCTGTTTCGGGTTCGGCCGACCGGCCCCCCTGGTCCGGTCGACCGACCTGGTGCTCGAGAAGTTTCCTACCTCTGGTTCGGTCGACCGACTCAGGGAGTCCGGTCGACCGACCTGCTTCTATTTGCCAGATTAGCCTATTTTGCTAATTCGTTTCAATATCCAACTTTAATCGATTCGTGTTGTCTCCCTTTTGTTGTTATCATTTGTTATGACTTTGATGACTCATTTTTAGGGATTTTTGAATATCCATTTTGATGGATTCATTATCGGTTTCGTTGGATTTTTTATTCACATCTTCGTATGTGAATTTTAGTGATTGATTGTTCCTACAATCTTCTTTGTGTTTTGTCACTTTAAAAAAATAAAGGTTTTCTATACTAGTAGTAAATATCAAAACTCTTTCCTCAAATGATTTCAATACTATTTTAATACCAAATTCGTTTATAAAACCGTTTTCCAATCTATTAGTATATATAAACATCTACCTCACTCGTATGAGAAATCTAATTAAACAACTTAGTAAAACAAGTGGTATGAAACGCTTGCGTTCACTTTGTCGGTTAATTCTTGGACTTGTTCGATTGAATCTCTTGTGACATTTTTAAAGTGGAGATCTACAGTTTGTTCGTAAATATTTAGGTTAAGAAAGTGGTTATGGGACATGAAGCTAAACTCATATATTTACTAGCTTAGTGTAATTGACACTTCTCTATGATCATGACGATCATCTTTGTGATTTAGACTAGCAATGTGCGATGTCTCTTTGTCTGCGAGAGAGACTAAACCCCGTTTTGTGGAGTTTCGACTCAATTTGGTAGGGTAGCAACCCATGGTCTTCGGGCCATTTGTGGAGCTTCGGCTCGATTTGTGATGGTTAGCAACCGTGGAATTAGCGTTCCGTTTGTGATACACGTGTTGGTGGGCTTTATTCTCCCGTTTGTGATATGCCTCCCCACCTTTGTGATTTCTGGATTTCTTGAGATGATTTCTAGAATTTGTGTTTCACCAATTTTCGTGATTTCCATTGATAAGTTTTATCAATATTTGTGCATTGGTGAATTTGTGTGTCATTGACTTTTGTGATTGACATTGATATTATTATCAATATTTGTGCATTGGAGAATTTGTGTGTCATTGACTTTTGTGATTGACATTGATATTATTGTCAATATTTGCGCATTGGTGACTTTGTGTGTCATTGACTTTTGTGATTGACATTAATATAATCGTCAATATTTGTGGTTTGATGAACGAAATAAGGAGTATGGCATTTCTTTGATTCTTGTGTAGATTTGGTGATATTGATTAATCTCTCGTTGATTTTCAATTACTTATATATATCACAGCTTGGAATTGTGATTATTATGTGTTTAGTCATATCTCTTATTCTATATCGTTTCATCTGATATCTATAGTTAGACTGATCCGTTTATTATTTTCTTATTAAATAATCCTCGGGTCAGACCGAGATGTTACAGGTGCTTCTACTTGACTTCTCTCTTGGGATTGATTTCTCTGACCTTTGGTTAACTACTTAGATTAGTAGTTTTTGTTGTATACATTTGAGATATAGACTCCATAATGTATACTTATTCTTTCGTGTAGTTCATGTAACTATTCTTTTGTGATATTGTGGATCTTTTTAGACCACTACTCTGATGTACACTTCCTAGTGTAATATTCATATCTATTTCCGCCTTTGTGATATGAATTGTCTGTGACTGATTTATGTTATGTTTATTTCTATATTTGTTTCCGAAGATACTATAGCCACTGTGTAGTAGCTTTGAGTTTGTGTCGGTATGTCGGATTTCCCTCTTGATAAAGAAATGCATGTTATACTATCTGACATATCGATGCTCGCGCAAAGCAATAACACGGATGGTCGCTCCTCAACAGCCTTATTCTCCGTGCTAGTTGACAGCATTCTCCGTAATGTTCTTGGCTAGCGTGGGTATAGAGGTGGGGCGTCACTATTTGGGTTTCCTATTGATTCATCTGATCAACGCTATCGATAGGATTTCTAAAACACTTTGACTAAACAATCTGACACAATACTATTTGTAAATTTGGTTAATGAAATAAATTTTCATATAAGTAAATTTATGGAACTTAACAAATTGATTTAAATTAATCATTTAAAATGATAATACTTGATTTATCATTTATTGTTCTATAAATGAATTTATAAATAGATGTTTATAAATTGATTTGGGAACTGAAATGAGTTTAAAACAAGAAATTTATGAATTTAATTTCCGATGGTTTCAAACCTTGTGTTTAAAGCTTTAAAAGGGGTATATTATTTAAAGTATTTTCTAATAGAGATTTTTCTTCCAAGAAATTTTAAAGTTTAAAATTTGTGCTCTTGTCTTGGTCGCTGGAAAATAACTTCGGTGATGACCGCGGCATCATCGAAGTTCATTTTCGAGTTTCGAAGTGAAGTGACCGTTCTGTAGTCTTGCTACAACTTTGTTTTGGGAAATTTAATTGGTTTGAATTTCTAAAATAAGACTGGATTTATAATATATATAGATATATGATTTAAATTTGATTTGACATATTATGTATATATATATTTATTTACCTCTAAATGGTTTGAAGGAATCAAAAATTTTATTCTTAAACTTTATCTTAAAAAATCATTTCAATTACAAAAAGAAAATCAAAATTTTAGATAAATGATTCAAACTTGAGATGAGGGAATTAGAAAGTTTTATTTGTATAATACTGAATTGCATTTAAATATAACTTACCCAAATTATACAGAAGTTAACAATGTAATTGGATAATATACAATATAAAAAAAGATTTTATAAATAAAATTTGAATGGTTAAAATAAATGTTATACACTTAAATTTTAGTTATAAAATGACTAACATGAGTAAATAGAATAAAAGGTTAATTGAATAATTTACAATATAAAATGATGTTAATTGAACTAACAATAAATTAAAGCAGTTATAATAAGAGTAAGTATAATGGGCATTGATGATAAAATATGTTGAGAGGAATAAATTTAACTTTAAGTAGGAATAAAGAAGAATGAAATTTATTAAGTACATTATGAGCATAATGAATTATTATTATTTTCAAATCCATGATCTTAGAAATTGTTAATTTAAGATGATTAGAAGATAAGATAATAAAATTTGAGATAGTTAAGATTTATTTAACTTGTGTAAGATTAATTATCTATTTAAGTTGAAATTTCCATGGTTTCTAACTTATTATCTTATTTTGTTTTTCAACTATCTTTTGGTTGTCCTTATTTATTTTCCTTATCTTACTTCAGGCTGGTGCAGGCATTCACTACTACAAAACAGGCCATTTGCATCGGTTGTTTACCCCCCTTTTGCATCAGTTCAACAACCGATGCATATGCAACCGATGCAACAGGCTTAACACTTTTGCATCAGTTCTGAAACCGATGCAAAAAGGTCCTTTTTGTATCGGTTGTTACTAACAACTGATGCAAAATATCATGGTTGGTTGCTTGAACACAGCCCCCATGTTGCATCGGTTGTAATGAAAACCGATGCAACAAAGGAACTTGTTGCATCGGTTGTTGTTGAAAACCGATGCAAACTAATCCCTCTATTGCATCGGATTTTAATAACAACCGATGCAAACTAATCCCTCAGAAACCATTATTACAGTACTCAAATAGACTATATATATATTATTGATAATCTTTATATATATATATATATAAAAGAAAAAACATACACAAGTAATTCCTGGCGGCTAATGACTAGTAATTACTACTAATGTAAATATGCATATTTACTTAGATCAATCATAACTTGAGTAATACACATACATAGTTTCCAATACACATACGCTTTCTTTTGATTACACCCTCCCATCATAAGTATAAAGGAAAAAGGAAAAAACACTCTAATGCACAAGTATATGTCATTCTATTTGCTGTTGTTCTTGATAATATGGAACTTGTCTTGCACTGCCTTTGTGTTTGAATTGACAAACTGAATGCAAAATTAACGAAAATGAAGTATAATTTTTTTATAATCAGTTTATACTTTATATTTGTTAAACAAAGTATCTTAAGTTACACTCACCTCTAGACTTAAATCCCCTTTAGTAGCATGTAATCTTGAGTAACCGTATTCAGATACAAGTGATATGCTCCAACTTTCAGCCTATAGCATCACAAAATCAACAATTTACTCAGTGAAACAAATTAATGTAGTTATATGTAATTAAACCAACTGCCGGTGTTCCTGTTTCTTCAATAGCTTCTAAATCCTCACCTTGTTCTATTCTTTTCATCCTCTCCTGTGACAAAATAGTATATGTTTGAATTATGACACGAATTGTGACACTGAATGAATATAGGCTAGAATTGTGACACGAATGGGCCATTGAAATATATGAGTGTAACTACATTCAAGAAATGTGACACGGAGCTTTTAAAATACTCTTACATGGATAATGAATATAGGCTAGAATGGGACAAGACATTAATTGGATACAATCAGTTGGAGGTTGATGAACTCAGGAATAGAAATTGGGCAGTTGATTAAAAAGTACACTCTTTTGACACCTAGATAATATATACTGGCATGGCACGTGTAGGAAGAAAAGGACCAAACTATTAGCATGCACCTTATCTTATTTGTATAATGGGTGGAAAAAGAAGAGTTAATGCCATTCTATTAGAGCAACTAACGGTTGGAAAAAAAAAAGAGTTACTGCCTAGAAATAATACATTAAACAATTAGCATGTAGCTTATCTTATTTGCATAAAAATATCAAAATCTATAACTTAAACTAAAAGACATAAAACAGAAAACCTTGTGATAAAATAAGTCTGAAAGTAGTAAAAATTGTTTCATAAACATATGATAACAATCATAAATAATCAGGACCGACCCTAAATTTAGAGGGCTTGGGCGGTGATCACCAAAACTGTTTAACTGATGAAAGAAACAAAGACAAAAACAAACAAACTTGTATGAACTGATGTAGTTCAATGTTGTACCATGCTATGAATGACAGAGAAAAAAATAGTAAAAAAATCTTCAAGAAATACACCTCACAGCAAAAACCCATCTCTTACGATTCATACTTCTTTCCAATAATAATAAAGGAATGAGTGAACGACTAACAAGTGAAATAAAAATATTGATTGATTCTTTTAAAACTAATAGAACTGCCCTTATAAAAGTGAAAAAATATGCTTCATTGTTTATATACATATTCATTTCAATATAATAGGTACGTTTAACTAATGATGCAAAACAGTGGTTTCAATTTGTTGATTTATTCAGAACCTTTCCTTAAGAAATAACTCATTTAACTTGAAAACGCATGACAATTGATGTAGAACCTGAAACAGTGCATTATAATTGAAGCAGAAACTGAAACATAAGCTTCAAATTATACAGTCCTTAAAAAGTTGGACTTATTTAGAGTTTTGGTTATTTACCATATCAGTGCTACCACCACTTAGAAAAAGTTGGTTGGTTAACATATTAGGGTAGCAATCACATTAAAAGAACGAATGCAATCTATAGGAGCTAGATACATACCCTTACCACCATACTAAATATAGCTTCAATAGTATATGTAATAATAGCAGTTTATGTATAACACTTCTTATAAAAAATTGAGGGCCCTTCCAGCTCGGGACCATAGGCTACCGCCTAAGTAGCCTTGGGCCAGTGCCGGACCCATAAATAGTGTACCCATAAATAGTCTGCGTGTGTGTGTGTGTGTATGTGAGTGTGTATGTATATATATAATAATGAAAAAATTGGTATATTGAATTAGGATTCAAATATGTGTTTTAATCACATTTTTGGTTTAAAAAGGTTGCTTTTTAACACGTTTCAAATGCATTTACCATGCATTTGTAACTAAAAGTAAATAAATTTTGTATAGGGTAATTAATAAAATGTTTCCAAATAGTACTCTTACATTTTCATCTACAAAATAAGTTCAATCATAGAAATCAATAGTATATGATTAAAAAATGGTTACAGCTTGTTGCCATGCATACATCTAATAAAAATGATAAACATGATAGCACAGTTTTATACTATGCCTACATCTAGTTTTATAACAAACATGTACTCTACTATATCAGCTATACTCTACAAATGATTGTTGTAAAATTAAAATATAGTTTCATGAAAAGAAATAGTAGTTTAGATGGGTTTTATTTTGTAAATTCTATACGGTTTCCAATGGCAAAACCAAAATGCATCATAAAATAGTCAATTTTGAAATTTCAACAAAGGCTTAAACCACTACTAGTCCCATGTGCATCGGCAACTGACACAAATATGAAATATTTTCATAAAATATAAATTTATCGCAAAGATTGAAGCGTATCCACTAAATTTGAATCAGTATTTGCAAACTGATATATTTAAAACTGAGTAGTTTAAGGTTTGGTTTCTGTTACCTGCAGGTGTATCCATTTTATCTTGACTGTATAATATATAATTGATGTGTAGTTACTGATGATATTGTATTTATTTAAACTAAAAAATTGCAAGAGAAATTTATTTACATAATCATTTTATTATTTATATCATTGTTTTATTAGTCGAAACATGTTCAGTTCTCCATATGTTGAGATCCATTAAACACTTTCCATTTAAAAATTAATGTATAAAATCCTAAAAAATTAAAACATAAACATCGTCAACTATTTTGTTAGAGAAATGGCTTAAGGTTATTGAGTCCCCGTAGTAATTTAGATTCTTTTTAATATTAGCATACCTGAAACAGTAACTTACTATGATAATAAGTAAATATCCTAGAAAACTTCAGTATTAAGCTAAAAATACTATATTTAAAACATAAGGAAAATTGATTTAAATTTCGTATTTTTTTTGTAAACCATTAGAATTCTGATACCATGAATTTAGAATTACTAAATTTAACCCGAACCTAGTTCATATGTTAGTTATTAACATTACAGCGTAATTACAAAGGAAACAATATTACCGCTATTTTTCTCAACATGTATAATTTACAGTCTTAAATAAAAATGTAAATTTGCACAAATTTGGAAATAAATATATTCTTATCTAGGAAGTAAATGATCAAAATGTGCAAATATATCATCATTGGAATTAGCGGCCATACCTGTAATACAATCCAAATTACAAAGTCACCTCAAAGCCTCAGTATCATTGTCAACCATGAACCATATTTTAGCCAATACCAGGGTCGTCATTAACTGCGATTAAGAGCCAAAAAAATAAATTTAGTACTCATTATCTACAATCAATATTTTTGGTTTTATACATCAAATCCATTTATCTATAAATAATGGTAGAACTATGAATCATGAATGTGAAACTGTAGAAGGATGTAGAGATTTGAAGACGGATGCAGAGATTGGAAGGATGCAGAATAGATACCGAGTAGAGCAATGAAAGCATCAGCCTGTCGAGCCATCTCAGCCTTCCTTTGGTGCATTCCTGAAACTGCTTTAACCTCCCCTATTGTCTCCCCAGTAATCTGAACATAAATTTTCTTTTTAATTTCTTACTTTGTTTCTAAATAAATCATTGCTATATACACCACAAAATTTATTCTAATAAATTTACACTATGTTCAACAATAGTTTATAGATAAACAAACATGAGTAAAATGAAGCAGAGGTAAATTGTAATAATTTTTGTACGTATATAAAAAAATTATTAACATAAGAATAATGTAATGATTGGAGAGAGTCCCAAGAAAAACACTTAAATGGGTTTTAAAAAAACGCACCTCTCTTGGCATCGGAGTCCTGGATATCACTATGCAAAATCAAGAAATTACAACATCAGAAACAGGAAATAAAAAAAATAAAAAATAAAAAAAAGCAGGGAAAAACATGAACATATAAGAGGGATAAGACTGAAATATAGTACCCAATAACATGACGACCACCATCATAAGCAGATTGGGAAATAAGTCCCATAAGTCCAATGCTTCCTCCTCCAAAGACCAAATCTATATTTCTTTTTACCTACAAATCCATGCATATTATGCTCCCATTGCTACCGAATGTATAAACAGTCATACCTATATTCTAGTTGATGGACACGAGTTCACTACTAGAAAATTTGTAAGTCTTTTGGGTCAGATACCTTCAAATTCAAATTTATGCATGTGCCAAACTCTGATGGAATGCTGCATGTTATCAAATTATTTGGAAACATCAGCTTTTAAACTTTTGTAACATCTGAAGTTGTATAACTCAAGATATTAAATGTGCATTAAAACGGCATTACAAAGTAGGAATGCCAGGGAATTCCTAATATATTAAATGCAATTAAATAATCAATAACATTTATCACCAATAGGAACAAGAACAAACTGATCGGCAAGTGAAGTGTTGACCTGAAACATGGTAAAATATATTTTCATAGCTGCTATTTTAATATTCTTTAACCAGGCTAGTAATAGCAATAGCATGAGTATTTCTTAAACGTGCAAAATTACAATGTAAGTATCATTAGTATAAAACTCGGTGATTTGTCTTGACAAAAGGATATAAACCTCATCTACAACTAAATAAATCCCTTATATTTCATAAGCATTTACTTTTACTTTTATGCTGAAATATAATATTTTTTTGGAGGAGTAGATTTGGCAGATATTATTTATCAAATAATAACAACCAGCATATTAGGATTAGAAGTATATTGTGGTACGTTCTTATTTAACTAGCTTAATATATTTGATTTGTATTGGATAGATTATATCTCAAATCTATAATTTCTAATTCATAGCATTATAAATGAAAAATGGTTCCAATTTCTTATTCAATTGGCATAAAATATAACAAAGAGTAATTTTACCTCGCTGTTGGAAGAAGACTCGTCTTCCTATCCTGAACTAACTCCTATACTCACCTTATCTTCAGATTCATTATTTTCATTCTTGCACACAGTGGGACGGTGAACCACCTTCTCACCATCTCACTGCCTGCACACAGTGTTGCCACCCATACTGACACTTTTGCCTCTTCTCCAAAACAACTTCACTTCAAAACATAAACTCTCATACAACAAGTTGTGCACCTCCAACTACTACACTCCACTCCACAACATCACGTGAAACTGCCTCAACCATATCAAAGAACCACCAAACATCTTCCATAACAACTGGTTTACTCCTCTTTCAAACCCACAACCCAGTCAATCTGCTTCGCCATAAGCAGACATCACTTCGACTCATCTCCTACCTCGAACTGAACCAAAAATAGAACTTCCTTGCCAAAAACTATCACAGCAGTCGCCATCAGTTACTCGAAACAACCCAATCGTTGAGCATCTCCTCCCCAATCTGCAAGATCATTGGAACCTTGCATGGATTTGCAAATATGCTTCCATCTTCATTTAGAGAAGCCATGGTGAAGCCAAAATGGTCGGTCATTGCAGGGACAAAATATAGTGGACAAAATATAAAGGATTATTTAGTAACTTGAATTTCAAACATTACTTTGCTTAGACTTTGTGATACTTTAAATGGATTTGTGCTTTATCGGGACATTCACTTACCTTACTTTCTTTTGGACCTGACAGAAATAAAAGGTAAGTAGAAGCCCAAAAAAATGAATAGCCTTTAATGTACTGAATACCGTAAGCTAAAACAAAATTTCAATATAAAAGTATACATTGCACAACAATTTCGTCATATAATATTCAAAAAACATTAATAGGTGAGTATGCATAAAATCATGTCATAGAAAATCTTAGGTACTGAATAACTCATGTGATGCCTATCGTGTTTACCGTGATGATAATAGTTACAAAACCAAAAACAGTTATATCATTATTATTGCCTGCAAGTCTGAGGCTTCTCTAATGAATCGGTAGGTACTCCTAACAAACGATAGAAGTACAAATTATCAACTTTGAAGAAATGTAACCATAAACGTTAATATAGACTCGTCTTCAAATTACATATAAATTGATACCATCAAGTTAGCTGCTATTGAGCAAAATAAAGAATCGTAGGAAGCTACGGTTAGGTGACAGATTCTGAGTGTAAATTAAAATGATGGAAACGTATTTTTGACTTAGCTAGTGAAGTGACTGTAGAAGGTCCAATGTATATAGATGTGTGGTTGTAGACGATCCCATGTGTAAATCTGTCAAAATTTTATTACATGACTTATCCAAGACAAATTATTTAAATCACATAGAAAGGTAGAATTATGAGCGAAAATTTGTTTCCACTGAAGGTGTACTTTATTGAGTTTCCAAATTCCTCTTTGTTACATTACTTATCCGAGACCGATTTCATTACATGACTTATCCAAGACAAACTTTTGTTTCCAAATATACTTAAAGATAAGCAGGGGCGGAGGGATATGAGAGCTAGTGGGGTCACTTTACCCTCCCAGGATTAGAAATAATACATTTTTATATATGTCAGGTTATGATAATATTGGTACATAAATCATAGTTCTGGACACAATAGACTTAATGCATCTAGGCCAAACAAGCTATATGCTAAATATAAAAATTACGTTCAACTGGATTAATAATATTCATGGAGAAAAATGAAAGGGATTAAATATCATATAACAGCCAATTTCTAAGAATATCACCTACTATGTACAACAAAAAAAGCGTAAACAGCAGTAAAAGAAGTGATATTTTACTCGCCATATAATCATTTGGTTATCCCAGGAGTGAAGATCAAAGGATCAGATATCAACCTTGCAACAGAAGAAATGATAAAGTATTAATAGCCTGGAAATAAGATAAAAAAGACAATAAGATAAAAGTATTAATTTGTATTTTACAATCTATGTTGGAGACTGATCCAATCCAAAAAAAAAAATAACAATACCAGTGGTTGCAAAATCTCCGTATATGACCATCTCTTCCAAATGTAGGGCCTTAACATGTATTTTTTTCTTTAATTTCATGTATTAACGAAAGAACGAAGCGTTCATAGTTATTAACTTCTGGTTCAACTCCAAACTCAAACTTCCAGTGAGCCTCAATAGGGTCAATGACAAACACAATTTCTTAAGTTCTTTCTCTCATTCCTTTCTAGCGTTATGCCAAATGCCTTACACTTATTTGTGTCAGACATTACACCAAACACATAACAACAGGATATAGCTTCCCAAACTCAAAACATTGAGTTTGTGTCAAACATTCCATTAATTGCACATGGCATACTTGAAAGCACGTAACATATTCAGACCCATTCTAAAAGTAATGAAACATTTGATATATTTTTAATTGGAGTAAGCTTTGAACTACACATATTCAAGTTCGTGTATAATTTGATCAGTCCATAGAAAATGGAACAAATTTAAACATAACCTATATACTTTGAAACACTTACATCAGCTTGCGAAGCGAAGTCCTTTCAGCTTTCTTCTGGATATAAAGAGTAGAGCAGAACCAAGCAATGGCCAAGTTGTAATAATAGAAATATACACGAGCAACCACATGGATCTCCCATTATGCAGTGAAATTTTCTTTATTGATTTCTTTACTTGACACACCATGTTGTCGTAAATTTCATAAATGTTATCATCTGAATTTTGTGCATTTGATAAGGCAGTTTTTTGACTCGTCATTACAGTTTGTTCTTCATTAGTCTCTCTAATTTCATGAAAATATTCTCGTGTTTCAAATGAAGTCAGTTTCTCCTTAATGTCTGAACTATCTTTCATTGCTGCAGTAATCGGTTCTCTTTGTTCAATATCTACATCGGAAGAATTATTTACCATTGTTTTAGGAATACCGGCATTGTTAATCTGCTCAATACCCAAGCAACAAATGTTTTTATTAATCAGAGTAAATATCAATAAAATGCAGCAAGTAACAATAACTAGTGCTTGACTGGAAAAAATCTAGAACAGTAAATGATGCAGATGAAAATCAACATTATTAACACTCAACACATAAAACTTCTAGACCAAGTACGGTACAAAGCTTCTAGAAAAACAAATTTGACAGTGGTGAATATTTTACCTTAATATTCTCAAAAAAACTAACTGTGAAGTTAATATGAGAAAAGGTTCGCTTTCATAAAAAGGTTTGAGGCAAATTAGTACCTGTTGTTGTCCACTTAGGTAATGGCTAGAGTACAATACAGAGAGAAACTCGAAAACAGCTCCAATCCACCTACGAACAATAGAATCAATATCATATTATAATCCAACCCTTTCACCTTTAATCCAGACTCTCGAGCATCACCACAACACCATTGCACTTCCTCCAAAATCTAACAACTGAACTCGCGAATCTCACATCAAGCGAGCATCGAACATGACCCATAACTATATCTCTCTTATCTTCGTTGGTTTTTTTCTTCTAATTAGAGGAAATTAGGGTTTGAGGTGAGAGAGAGAGGAGAAGAAGGTGAAGGAGAAAATGGGAGAGGGATTTGGTGGATTAAATCATGGATTTGATTAAGATCTAGGTTTTTTTGGGAAAGCAGATGAAATACTGGAAACGTGGCGGCAGAAAAAAAGCGGATGGCGGGAATTAAGAAAGTGTGTAACCAAAGGGATGCAAATTAATTTAGTAGCATCGGTTGACTTTAAAACAGATGCAATTGCAACTATTTGCATCGACGTATTTGCATCGGTTGTTGGTGACAACTGATGCAAATTTGATTTTTTATTATCTATTGCTTTCTACGTACCAATTGCATCGGTTATTAAGACAGAACTGATGCAAATAGTTCTATTTGCATCAGTTTTTACTTCAACCGATTCAAATCAGGCGATGCAAATGGCCTGTTTTGTAGTAGTGATTTTTCTATAATTTTTCTGTTTAGAAATTTTTCTATAATCTTTGATAATCTCCACCACGTCAAAATTACCTATAACAATAGTTATCAGGTATAATTTCAATCTCCTTGTCATCTTGTCTTAATCTTATTTCACTTTATCTTTTTCTCTGCTTTCCCGTACCTTATTCCATTTTGGGGACGAAAAGTTTTGAGTGGGGGAGAGTGTAACAACCCTAGATTTTTTGCATATAATTTAAATTTTACTTTATTTTATTTTGAAATTATTTTAAACTTGTTTTATTTCAAACATTTCATTTTTAAATATAAAATTTGATTATTATATGAATTATAATTTCAAACCGGTATAAATTGAATATTTTCCTGAAAAATGGAATTGTGGTCAAAACTGGTCGAACTTTGACTTTTAAAATTTTAAATTTAAATATTTGAATACTTGAATTTTATCTTTTATTATGAAAATAGATTTAATATCATGAATACTGCTTTTCGTTTCATTGAAATTGGATTTAAATTGTGAATGTTATACCCTTTACAATATTGTGTGTATATAGGGATATTTAACAATATTCTTTGTTTTAATTTATATAAATGATATTTTTACTTGGTATATCTTATTCTAATTTGAATATTTATGTTATATTATGTATATTTTAAATTTTAAGTATTTTTAAAGTGATGTTTGCATTTTTCCAAACTTTATTGAATTTATTTCCAAATTTTAAAGCCCAGTTTCCATTTTTCTGTTATTTTCTTTATTTAAATTATATTTAAATTAAAATTTATATATTTATTTGTGAATGCATTTTATTTTTATGTTATTATCTTTTTTATAAATATTTTTACAAGTCCATATAAATTTTTCAAAGTTCATTCTGTTTATTTTCCATTTTTCTAGACTAGTTTGCAATTTTGTGCTATTTTCTTATTTTTTACCTTATATAATTAATAAATATTTATATATATTTTATATTTTGTTATATTTTCGAATTTGTGACTGAAATTATTATTATTTTTAGTAATATAAACTTATATAAATAAATTAAAGGTAATGTGAAAAGGTTTTGACTTTTGGTTTCCATTGGCTCTTTATCTCCCATCTTTTCGCATTTCAACCTTACTTTTCATTCAATTGGCCACATCTCCTCATTTCTTCAGCCATCTAATTTTTTTTTCATTCACGTAAAACATTTTTCTTCCCATATGAAAAAAATTTCAGCCTCCATCATCTCTAAGAGTTTGGTAAATTTTATTTGTTTTTCTGTTTTTTTTCTTCGTGTTTGTCTACTTGTTTATGTTGATTTTTACTTGCCTTCTCTTCTACTTCAGGTTCGGTCCCACCACTCCAGCCACCATGGCCACCTCCTCCACTACCTGAACCACCCACCACCTCCTCTCCAGCCCCAAGCCACTGGCTGTGCCCAATAGTTGATCAAACTCCACCTAAATCTACACAAACTTCACCTATATGCACCATAGCCTAAAACTTATTGCTTCCACCATCATCTTCCACCCCTTGGCCGCCACCTATTCCACCGTCAACAGCCTTTTCTTGACCCATACACCTCTGCCACACCTGTAGTTGACCACCTGAAGAGTAGCCGTGACTTGGAGTGCCTTGGCCGTTACCTTTAGTGCCTAGAAAACATTGTGTGTTGCCTTATAGTTATTGTGTTCATGCTCATATCTCTCTACCTTACTTTGCTCCATCATTTTCCCATGCTAGGCCGACCTTTAGGAAACCAAACCAGATCCAAACCATGCCTCTAGCCCTTCCATTTTAGATCTCGAGCTGAAGCATAAGTGGTAGAAAGCAAGTGCAATAGTTTTGGTTTTGTTATATTCAATCCATTTCTAACATTCTTTAAGTATATCTTGTTTTTAAACTTATGTTTTATATATTTGTTTGTCTCATGTATCCAAGGATATTTATCTTTGGCTCTCCCACTCAAATCATATTCGTGTTGTCGTGCCTTCAAAGATTCTGTGTTGTGTGTTTGGTTGTCATCTCCAGCTTAAACAAGTGAGTTATTCTCACCTGACAATATGTACTTATATAACTAGTAAATTGACCCCTTTTGAATCTGTAAAAATGCATAACCATATCACATCTGCTATGTTATGATTATATGATGTTCACCCATGCTTAAACACCTGTTATATCATATGTTACTATTATATTATGTTGTTCTGTTGTTTATATCAGTTTATCACACTGCAAGATCCCTTTAGATTAGAATCACAATGGGTTGAAATGATACATACCCGAACGGACTTTAGAATAAGGGAAAATCGTTATGGGCTGAAACGGTAGGCCTGAATGATTTTCAGTTATTTTCTTTTACTTGGGACTGTGGGTTTGAAATGATAAAACACAGATTTTTTTTGTAAATTACGGGTTGAAATGATATATTACCCGTATCACTTTACCTAGCGTAGAAAATTATATACAGACCCGTAGTTAAAATATGTTATTCTAAAATTTTTGAAAAATATATTTGAAATGTAAATATTATAATATTTTGATTTAAAACATAATTAAAAATATTTTTATAAAGTATTATTGATTTTCTAGAAATTTATAAGTTAAATAAATTATGGAAAGGTTAGAAAATTTGAATGTAAGTTATTTTGGTAATTTTGATTTAATTATAATTGAAAATTAAATTAAATATGAAATTATGACAAAATTTATGATAATTTGAATTTAAAAATGAATTTAATGTGATTTTATAATATATTAATGATTTTTGAATAAAGTTAAAATGTGGAATGAATGATTATATAAATTGAAATTTTGAAATGTAACCAAAATCGGAATTTTTGAATTTGGCTTAAAAGTGAAATTTTAAGTTAAATAAATAATTGAAGTTAAGTTATATTTTAAAATTTTAAAATTAAGTGTTAAGTTCAGTGAATTTAAAATTTAAAGTTGAAATTTAATAAGTGAATTATTATTAAATCTTGATTTTTGAATGGAAATTTAACTTCATAAAATCATGAACTTAAGAAAAATTAAATGATGTTTATAAATGTGAAAATTTATGATTTTATAAGTTAAAAATGTTTTAAATAAAAATATAATTGGTTGTGAAATTATATTGAATATTTGAAGTTAATTAGCTGCATGTTTGAAATGCTATTAATTGCAATGTAAACGATATTACAGCATTTGTAAATGCTGTAGTTGATGATAATGAACTAAAAAGCTAAATTGAATTAAAGGCTATTATAGCGATTTATGTAAGTGCTATAATTGTTGAATTTAACTAAGTTTATTTGAAATTTAAGTAAACCCTATTACAGCATTTTCAAAATGTTGTCTTTTGATAAATTGAACTGTTTTGAATGTAACTTTCCATAGCGTTTTCTAAATGCTGCGAAAAGTGAATTTTCACTGTTTTGATAAACTTAAGTGAATAAATGAACTTTGAAAGTTGCAAATTTTGGAAATTTAATAATTTAATTATTAAATATAATAACTTTGTTTTTATGATTTAAAACGAAGTAATTTGTTTTGAAATATAAACTATTTTGAAATGTGTGTTGAAATGGTATTTTAAATGATTTGAAATGTGGTTTTGAAAAGATAGGATATTTTGATATATTAAAATGATTTGAAATGTGGTTTTGAAAAGATATGATACTTTGATATATTAAAATGATTTGATATGTGGTTTTGAAAAGATATGGTATTTTGATATATTAAAATGATTTGAAATGTGGTTTTGAAAAGATATGGTATTTTGATATATTAAAATGATTTGAAATGTGGTTTTGAAAAGATATGGTATTTTGATATATTAAAATGATTTGAAATGTGCTTTTGAAACGATATGATATTTTGATATATTAAAATGATTAGAAATGACGTTTTGTAAAGATATGATATTTTGATATATTGAAATGGTTTGACAGGAAGTTCTGGAAAGGTACGATGTTTTGAATTGGTTTGGAATTAATTTGATCTTTATTTGATAAAGATTTGGATTTGAAATGATATTCTATTTTGAAGTATAAATATTATTTTAAAAGTTGTAACCGCGGGTTATAATAACGATGGTTGGTAAAGAGACCGGGATCGGATATCTGGCATACTCTCTGTCGATACCGAAAACCACTTTGACAACCGTGTACGCGGTGGAGATTCCAGAATGAAGTAGGATGGTGGCGATGTTCTTGAGGTATATTTACGTGGAACCGACTCCTGTGAGTTGGCATAAGGTGGCTAAAACAGGAGCGGTCTCGGGCCAAAAGTGGTAGCTCCTCTGGTCGGACACATTCCTTCGATACTATACTCTTACTTGTGATTGATTAGACGGCCATCCTCCGATTTCGATATGGGAGTGTGTTCCGAGGTGGGCGTATGTGGCTGCTGCGTTACCACCATCCCGTGTGCGTAATTGGTATATCTATCCTGGCATTGCCTTGTGTGTCGTGTCACCTACCATACCGAGCCTTTACCATGAGTTTGTTTTTCTCCCATTGTAACATCCCAAAATTTGGAATTTTAAATTTGATAAATTTTGAACTTTTGAATAAATTTGAGAAGTTTCAAATGAAATAAATAAAATATTATTAATATTAATATTACAAAGATATATGGATATAAATAAATATTTGATAGTTAAGTTCAAATAAATAATAATAATAATAAATAAATAAAAACATATAACAAGCAAGAAATTGCTTTAAACAATAAAATAAAATATATGTAGTGAATTAAATATTAATAGTTAACTTTAAAATAGAAATAAAATTTAAGGTTTATGTTTGGAATAAAATCATGTAGTTATAAAGAGTCATATGCAAGAATACGTATAGGGTTACATGAGAATTTATAAACATGGAAAATAAGGCTTATGCAAGAAGATAAAAAGGAGAAAAAAATCAGCAAAAATAGAACAAAAATAGTACTTATAAAAATCAACAGCATATATATGTAAACTAGGATGGAAACAAGCATTTAATGCTTTCTTCTTAAGCCTAAATCAAATCATATCAGCCGAAATAAATTTTGGCTTGGTCAACAAAGAAAACAAAAATAATCTGATTAAAAGAAAACTTTTGTCCCGGTTAATACCTACCTTCTCCTACCCTGTACAAACCCCTTTATATATATGTACACATCTATATACATTTAGTTCGTTCAAAAGCAAAATCAGAGAGAAAAAGAAATAGAAAAAGAAAACAATCTACTGGAAAAAAATTAAAAAGACATCAAACTGCAGTTCTTCAAAAACACAGAAACAATTCTGTTCATCAACATGACTATGTGAGTAAACTTGTTTCTTTTAATAAAAATCTAAGCCTTTAGTTCGTGGAATGTTGTGTTGTTGCATGAGGAAGAAATTTATTCTGTAGGTTCTTTGTGATTCTGGAAATTATGATATGATATGTTCTCTTATACTCTTTCCAAAGCAAAGTAAATTGAAGAAAGATTCAAATAAACTTCACACAATCCCTTTTAGCTTAGGGTTTTAAATAAAACAAGTTGTTTAAAACTTGAATTACAGTTTAAAAATTGTTTCAAGCTTGAACAAGAAGTATTTGTCTTTGTAACTTAAAATTTACAGCAAAAACAAAAGCATGTGATAAACTCAAGTATGTTAAATCATTGTTTTGATCATATAACCTGAATAAACACACAAAGAGATGATTTTTAAAATAAATATGATGATTTTTCATTTAATATTCTAAGTGCAGTTCGTGGTTGTGAAAAAAGTTGTGTTTTTCCCATTTTCTAGTGATCGATCAAATTATTGTTGATGAAAATTTGTGTGAAGTTAGTTTGTTGATTTAAGACTTCAGGAAAATTGTAAAAAAAAATTCCATCGCGTAAATTGATGAATCGAGTTCAAATTAGGGTTATATTCGAGTTTGTTTGCGTGTCTGCAAACAAGGTGATTTCATCACCTAGGAGCGATCGAGCGGCACATGCTTTTGGGAAATGATAGTACGAAGTGTTGACATGATATGGCCAGAATCGTGGATTTTCTTGTGAACTTTGCGAGGAGGATGAGGCAATTAGGTTTGGGTACGTTCGAGCTTCAATTCGACGAAAGGGTGAATTTTTGATTTTGAGTTCCTTGTGCCGAATCGAAGTTTGATTTCGTGTTTGAGTGAATTTTTCGACCTGCCGATGATCGCGATGTTCACCGGAGTGGCGGCGCCACGTCGTGCACGTGCACGACGTGTTTTGGGTATCAGGAGTTTTGCAAATTGGAAGCTCGAGTTGAAACTCGAGAAAAATGACGCTTGGCTTCAGGAAGGAACTCGCGTACGTGGGTATACTTTCTGCTATCTTAGTTTGGACATTTAAGTTAAACTGGAAAAAAAAGAAATAGGTACGAGGGGAGGAGGGAAAGAACTCGGAGAGAGGAGGAGAGGAATTTGAGTTTGACTCGAGTGAAAAACCTGGTTTGCTCGGGTTACTTTAAATAAGGGTTTGGCCCAAATAAAATATAAGTTTCACTGTTAACAGACTATAGTTTAATGAAGCAATTAATGTTGACTATATTGAGTTAAAGGCTTATTACAAAATTTTAATTAACTAAGTGGATACTTAATAAACTAATTAATACCTTAAATAATTAAGTTTAAAGATAGGAATTGAAGTAAATTAACATTAAAACTTTTAATGTAACAATAAATTGATTTTTAAAGTATAAAGAAGATTTTTAAACGATAATTAAGGCGAATAATTACTTTTATAAACTAATGGTTTTAAAAGAAATTAAGAATGGTTTATAATTAGTAATTAAAAATTGATAAACAATCAAGTGTTTAAATTTATTTGTAAATTAAGAATTTGTTAATTCGATAAATTAAGTTGACTAATTGGCAGTTAATTAAAATAATTAAATTAAGAAACAATTAATCAAGTTGATTAAGATTTAATTAATTTATCCAAATTAATCATTGACTTTAAATAATCAATAAAAAATAATTATGTGGTTAATCTATTAAATCGCACTCACATTAATTGAAAATAATTAACTACTGCTGTGCACTAGATTGTTATTTCTGTTCTGGTTGTGATACTGTGATATAGATTGCTATGTACTGTACTGCAATTTGTGATTTATTTCTGTTTATGAAAACCCCTTTGCCCGTAAAACGGCATTTAAACTTCGATGCGACAGGCAGTCGGATTTCAGTTAGTTATCAAGAAACCCACATCGAACCCTGAATGTGAATCTTTGTGATTGATATATCCACATGTTTTAAAAATTAAACGCTCACTATTCGGTTTAGCCGAGAGAGGACCTTTGTGTCATATAACCCATTCCAAATAGCGATACGTCAAAATGGATAGCATTTGAAGACCGGTGGCGAAGACCGGGTGTCTTCGAAAACGATAGGATAAACTATCGATTGTCTCTGCACTGAGTTGCTCCGGTACAGAGATTCCCTAAGTGATGGGTAGTCCGATCGGGATTGCGGATACCCGGATTTGCAAGGGCTTCTTCCTTTATTGGATGAAGTGCCTTCGGTTCTATTCGAACCCGGAACAGACTTGTATGGTCGTATGTCTGACACTACATTTTAAGGTATAAAGCAGATTTCTTCCAAATATGTATCTGTTGGTGGCGGAGAATTTATTCTCTTAGCTTAACACCCTTCTCTGAGACGTACGAGCTCAGAGGTTATGTAATTGAAGGTTATGAGCGATATACTCCCAATTTGGTAGTGTGGCATGCTAAGTGCTGCTGTGTGTTGATGATCATTTGTTGATCAATTGTGATCAAAGCATGGCTTTCGTGTAAAGCATAGCTTTGTGGACGAGACCTCATCGGACCTAACAACCCGGAAATGGTCGAAACAGGAAAGATGCGGCAAGGTTATGAGGGTCGTGCCCTTTAGTGTATGTCATTTCCTTCTGGAAAAAGGTGATGTCATGGTATGGAGCTCAGATGTTTACCTATGTGGTAGCTCCAGTCTCATTTACTGTGTGGTTGAGCTTTGTGATAGAGGGCCCTCGGATAAAGGTCCCAAAGGACCGGGGAGTGGCATATTGGTGTATTAGTTACCTAGTTACAGAGGTAACCAGGCCTTGTGTTGGCAGAGAGCTGCTTAAGTTCTCGAGACGTCCCGCCAGAGGCGTACCCATGTGGCAGTAGGAAGTTCCTTAGCCTAACCATTTGTTGGAAATCCAAAGAGATAATACGAACCCTGTACGGTTTTAGTTGTACAACCTGCCATGCAGCGTGGCAGTAACCTGCCACAAAACATGGTAGCTATAGTAGGCATACGACGGAATGTGGTATGCTGGCTAAGATTAATATTATACTTTCGAAATGCTTTCGACACTATGCACTAGTAATAATATCAAATAATTTTCTCGTATCAAGCATATTTGACTATCATAAGATGAAATCTCCTTCAATTCTGCGATTGCATTGTGTGTGTGGCGGGAGGTCTTATGGTAGTTTCATTTTCCAAAAGCATAACGATTTTTCCTTTATAAATCTAGTTTATTTAAAAGCAACTATTTTTGTTTACTCATAACAGTCCCATGACTGACCCGGAGTTTATTGTTTCTTTTCTAAACTCTGGGTGCCCATAATTTCTACACAGGCAGCCTAGTAGCAGGTTTCCGTGTTCTAGTATAGCTGTATTTTGGAGCTTTTGCTTTGAAGATAGTTTAGAAGATTTTGGGATCTCGGATATTTAGTTTTTTGGGAGTTCGTTATCACTTCATTCCTTTGAAGAGTTTTTTAGATATATGATCACTGTTGTATTATTATGATGTTTATTTGGAGTTGTGGTGTATGTATTAAAAATACTCTGATGTAGTAATGGATATTACGATGTCATATCTATGATGTACGCATGATATTCATTTTTTTCTGCTGTTTTATATTCATCTGATGTTGTTATAAGCTCCGGCGAACCAGATTCGATGTTTGGATCTACGACATTTGAATACGAGTGTCATTATTCGGTGCTGATTTTCGAAAGTCGGGTCAGGGCCGTCACATTTGGTATCAGAGCTGAAGGTTGAGTAAGAACTTTAGCTACAAGGTCTAACACATCAGATGGGTCATTAGAGATAGGGTGAAGTATACCCTAGAATGAGTATAATCAAGACTGAAACTCCAATTTTTCTTAATTTATTCCTGTTTACTGCTAATATTCCTTAAGGTATTTCGTCCGTATATGTAAATAAATTTTCTTGCTAATTACAGATAGTAAGAATGAGCGGACGAAGAGGAAGAGTTAGGGGTTAGGGAAGTGCCACATCAACTAACCAAGATCCCCCAATAGGAGTACCTATTCAGCAACACCAGAATCTGGCTGATTTACATAAGAATTTCTCAAGGCTTGGTGGTAGGCCGTTCACCGGCAAGGAGTCGATTGTTGAGGCTCAAGCATGGATCAGATCATGTGAGAAAATTTTTAGAGGGCTAAAGCTACAAGACTATCTAAAGTGATTCATATCTTCTTGGCAACTTCAAGAAGAAGCCATAGCCTGGTGGGAGGCAGTCATTGTAGACAAGGCAGAAGACGAGTTTACCTGGGAGAAATTTAAAGAGGTATTTGAGAAGTGTTATCTGCCATCGGCTGGAATTTCTCGAATGTACCAAGAATTCATGAACTTAAAGCAGGGAAGTTTCTCATTCGAGGAGTATCTAAACAAATTCAATGAATTGTCACGTTTTGGTCCCGAATTAGTGAACACCCTTTGAATAAAAACGAAAGATTTATTCGTGGGATGAATAAGAAGTTCCACGAAAGGATGACTGGCCACGTTAAGGAAACTTTTTTAGATTTAGTTGATATGGGGTACAGATACGCCACACTTGATATGCAAGAAACCCCGGTAGAGAAAGGAAATTCGAGCAATCAAAATTGGAAAATGCGGAAATTTGGAGGCAAGAGACCATGGCAGGGCAAAGAGAAAAAAAGAGCATTCAGGGAAGCGTAGCAGAGAATGTCACTTGTTATAATTGCTTGGAGAAGGGCCATTATTCTAGCAGATGTATGAAGCCTAAGAAACAAGTCAGTCAATCCGTTCAGGCGAAGCCTAGGAAATGTTATTATTGTCAGAAATTGGGGCATGAAGTTAAAGACTGCCCAGCTTGAAACAAGCTCAGACAGCTAAGGTGTACGCAGTTAAAGACCAACCAACATCTTCCAAAGCAGAGAAAGGAAAAGGAGTTCTGGAAGGTAATCTCACTATTTATGATAGCGTTGATAGAGTTCTATTTGATACGGGCGCTACACATAGTTTTATCTCTCAGCAAGCCATTAATGAATTAAATCTTGAACCTGATTTTGTTGATGAGCCTATATGCGTAAAGAATCCAGTTGGAGGTCCCGCGAATCTTTGTCTTCAATGTAGAAACATTCTTATCTCATATTCTTGTTATCAATTTCCTATCAGTCTCTTTATTCTTGATTTTAACGAGTTTGAAGTTTTACTCGGAATGGATTGGCTAGCAAAATAGGAAGCCAAATTGGATTGCATTAATCGATTGATTTTAATTAAAACCAAATTTGGAGATTTCATCGAAATTTCTTGTAAGGACCCTAGTCCAAAAAGAGAAGGATTGATGTATAATTTGGGTTATCCAGAACCCAGTTTGGAGTCTATACCCATTGTTAGAGATTTTTCGGATGTGTTCGGAGAAGTGAAATCTTTACGTCCACATTGAAAAATAGAATTCAGAATTGACCTAGTCCCCAATGCTCATCTTACCGTTCACGCAAGTCGCAGGATGGCACCCAGGGAAAAGTTTGAATTAGTTCAGCAAACCGACGATCTACTAGCAAAAGGGTTAATTCGACCCAGTGTTTCTGAATGGGGTTCAGCAGTCGTGTTTGTTGCAAAATCGGATGGATCTTTGAGATTGTGTGTAGATTACCGCGATCTCAATAAGATGACTCTCAAGAATAAATTTCCACTGCCCAGAATTGATGATCTATTTGATCAATTGCACATCGCTCGTTTCTTTTCAAAGATGGATCTAGCCCAGGGATTCCATCAATTACGAATCACCGAAGATTGTGTTCATTTGAAAGCTTTCAGGGGTCCCAATATGTTCTACAAATGGTTAGTCATGCCTTTCGGGCTAACCAATGCTCCAGCATACTTCGTAGATCTTATGACCCGTGTGTCCGGGAAGTATTGAATAAATTTGTGCTTGTGTTTGTTGATGATATCATAATCGATTCCAAGACCGAAGAGGAGCATGCCGAGCACCTTAGAATCGTTTTGGAGATATTGAGGAGAAATATTCTATTTGCAAAATTTTCCAAATGCCACTTCTAGGTCAAAGAAGTTAAATTCCTTGGCCATATTGTTAATGAAGAAGGAATTTCTGTTGAACGTAGTAAAATCCGCTATTCTTGATTAGAGAAGTCCCACTACTCCAAAGGAAGTTCGAAGCTTTTTGGGTTCAGCTTGCTATTACCGAAAGTTCGTTCAAGATTTTTCTAAGATAGCTAGTCCGTTGACTAAGCTAACAATGAAGGATGTAAAATTCAATTGGACTCCGAAATGTAACGAAGCTTTTTAGGACTTAAAGAAGAGAGTAACCACCGCTCCTGTTCTCGCTATTATCAATGGGAATCAAGGATTATCTGTTTATACCGACGCATGTGGTGATGGGGTAGGTGCAGTATTAATGCAAAATGGGAAGGTCATTGCCTATGCGAGTAGAAAATTACGTCCGCATGAGAGAAAGTACCCAACACATGATTTGGATCTTTTGGCTGTTGTTTTCGCCTTAAAAATCTGGCGACATTATCTTCTGGGTGAAAATTTTGAATTATTCACCGACCATAAATCTTTGAAATATCTCTTCACCCAGAAAGATCTGAATCTACGACAACAACGTTGGTTGGAATTTCTGACATCTTATGACCTAGATATCCAATATATGCCGGGAAAAGCCAATGTAGTTGTCGATGCTTTAAGTAGGAGGCATGTTGTTCTTGCATATCTTGTTGTCACTCCTACTCTCCTTGAAAGGATCGCCAGCAAGCAAAAAGATGACCCGTTCCTTCGTGGAATTTGTAAAAGAATTCATCAGGATGGAGATTCTAGTTTTGCAGTTGATGATAATGGAATTATAAGATTAAAAGGCAAGATATGTGTCCCAGACTTCCCAGATCTAAAACGTGAAGTTTTGGACGAATGCCACAAATCTAAGCTAAGCATCCATCCAGGAGTTAATAAAATGTATAGAGATATAAAAAGAACTTTCTGGTGGAAGATAATGAAAAGAGACATATCCGTAGATGTGAGTCGCTGTGCTACTTGTCAACAAATTAAAAGCGATCAAAAGAAAGTTGCCGGCTTACTTCAGCCTTGGAAGTACCAAAATGGAAATGGGATCAGGTATCGATGGATTTCATTGACAGATTTCCACGAACCAGAAAGGGAAATGAAGCAATTTGGGTTATAGTGGACCTTCTAACCAAAACTACTCACTTTATTCCAGTGAAATCCACTCGGACTGCAGCAAGCTTAGCAGACCTATATATAAAGGAAATTGTTCGTCTCCATGGTATTTCCAGTAGCATAGTGAGTGATCGTGATCCGATCTTCACTAGTAGATGTTGGGAGGCATTCCAAGCCGCTTTGGGAACAAAATTGAATCTTGGCACTGCTTATCACCCACAATCTGATGGGCAGACTGAGAGGATTAACCGAATCCTAGAAGACCTTTTGCATGCTTGCATTCTCGACTTTGGTGGTTCTTGGGAGGACCATTTGCATCTGGTCGAATTCTCTTATAATAAAAGCTATCAGGCCAGTATACAAATGGCCCCTTTCAAAGCTTTATATGTTCGTCCATGTCGATCACCTTCATGCTGGATTGAATCAGGTGATAGACTCGTCCTTGGACCAGATATGATTAAAGAAGCCACGGAGAAGGTTGATTTTATACGAATGAAATTAATCACGGCTCAAAGTCGTCAGAAGAGCTACTATGTGACGCCCCACCTCTATACCCACGCTAGCCAAGAACATTACGGTGAATGCTGTCAACTAGCACGGAGAATAAGGCTGTTGAGGAGCGACCATCCGTGTAATTGTTTTGTGCGAGCATCGATATGTCAGATAGTATAACATGCAATACTTTATCAAGAGGAAATCCCACATACCGACACTAACTCAAAGCTTTTACACAGTGGCTATAATATCTTCGGAAACAAATACAGAAATAAACATAACATAAATCAGTCACAGACAATTCATATCACAAAGGCGAAATAGATATGAATAATACACTAGGAAGTGTACATCAGAGTAGTGGTTTAAAAAGATCCACAATATCACAAAAGAATAGTTACATGAACTACACAAAAGAATAAGTATATATTATGGAGTCTATATCTCAAATGTATACAGCAAAAACTACTAATCTAAGTAGTTAACCAAAGGTCAGAGAAATCAATCCCAAGAGAGAAGTCAAGCAGAAGCACCTGTAACATCTCGGTCTGACCCAAGTATTATTTAATGAGAAAATAATAAACGGATCAGTCTAACTATAGATATCAGATGAAACGATATAGAATAAGAGATATGACTAAACACAAAATAATCACAATTCCAAGCTGTGATATATATAAGTAATTGAAAATCAATGAGAGATTAATCAATATCACCAAATCTACACAAGAATCAAAGAAACGCCATACTCCTTATTTCGTTCATCAAACCACAAATATTGACGATTATATTAATGTCAATCACAAAAGTCAATGACACACAAATTCACAAGTGCACAAATATTGACAATAATATCAATGTCAATCACAAAAGTCAATGACACACAAATTCACCAATGCACAAATATTGACAATAATATCAATGTCAATCACAAAAGTCAATGACACACAAATTCACCAATGCACAAATATTGATAAAACTTAACAATGGAAATCACGAAAATTGGTGAAACACAAATTCTAGAAATCATCTCAAGAAATCCAGAAATCACAAAGGGGGAGGCCTATCACAAACAGGAGCGTAAAGCCCACCAACACGTGTATCACAAACGGAACGCTAATTCCATGGTTGCTAACCATCACAAATTGAGCCGAAGCTCCACAAACGGCCCGAAGACCATGGGTTGCTACCCCACCAAATTGAGTCGAAACTCCACAAAACGGGGTTTAGTCTCCCTCGCAGACAAAGAGACATCACACATTGCTAGTCTAAACCACAAAGATGATCGTCATGATCATCGAGAAGTGTTAATTACACTAAGCTAGTAAATATATGAGTTTAGCTTCATGTCCCATAACCACTTGCTTAACTTAAATATTTACGAACAAACTGTAGATCTCCACTATAAAATTATCACAAGAGATTCAATCGAACAAGTCCAAGAATTAACCGACAAAGTGAACGCAAGCGTTTCATACCACTTGTTTTACTAAGTCGTTTAATTAGATTTCTCATACGAGTGAGGTAAAGGTTTGTATATACTAATAGATTGGAAAACGGTTTTATAAACGAATTTGGTATTAAAATAGTATTGAAATCGTTTGAGGAAAGAGTTTTGATATTTACTACTAGTATAGAAAACCTTTGTATTTTTAAACTGACAAATCACAAAGAAGATTGTAGGAACAATCAATCACTAAGATTCACATTCAAAAACGTGAATAAAATCCAAAGAAATCGATACAAAATCCATCAAAGTGGATATATCTAAAATTCCCAAAGAAAAGGTCATCAAAGTCGATAATAAATGACAACAACAAAAGGGAGACAACACGAATCGATTAAAGTTGGATATTCAAACGAATTAGCAAAATAGGCTAATCTGGCAAATAGAAGCAGCTTGGTCGACCGGACTCCCTGAGTCGGTCGACCGAACCAGAGGTAGGAAACTTCTCGGGCACCAGGTCGGTCGACCGGACTAGGGGGGTCGGTCGACCGGACCAGGGGGGTCGGCCGGCCGAACCAGAAACAGAGGCAAATTTTAACAACAGGTCGGTCGACCGGACCAGGGGGTCGGTCGGCCGAACCTGATGCTCTGCACAATGATGCCCATAAATTAATATGCAACCTCCACCAATTCGCAACCGAGCGAACACGGACGCTAGGGGATTATGCCTAACGGCTACCCGGCCCTATTGGCTCCTCGATGCATCACCAAAAAAAAACACATTTGAACCTCAAAGTTATGATTTTTAAAGGATTGAACTCAAAACACTAAAAATTGGAATATTCACAAAAGCAATCCAAATCAAAATCAAATGCACATGAATAAGTGTTAGGAATTCATACCTAACAATAGAAGAGAATTATAAGCATAGATGTGAGATTAAAAATTTCACCTTTTCACAAAATCAAACAAGAAGAAGCTTGAAAGCAAATGGAGAATCAACCTCTCTTCAACACAACCCAATTGAGCTTGAATCTAAGCTCAAAACAAGAACATTCCCAAAATTAGGTTTAGCAATTTCTGAAATTGGTAAGAGAATAAATTGGGGAAGAAGAAGAGAAGCTTACCAATGAGTTCTTCTTGAGTTTGGAGCTAGGAATTTGAAGTTGCAAAAGGAACTAGGATTTTGGAGTTTTAATTTCCAAATCTCTCCCACCATTAATACTTTAAAAACTGAAAAGAGAAGAGAATGGGGGTGAATGGGGAAGAGTGGCTCAGATTTGAATATAAGTTAACATAGGGCTGAGCCCAAAACCAAACCCAAAGTGAAAAGTAGCAAAAATCAACTTTCTCCAAACATATCGAAGCTTATACTAAAAAAGGTCGCAAAAGGCATTTTAAACTCAATGGGAGTGGTCCCAAGTCCTAATTCGACCATATGCAAAAAGTAGCTTTTCGGACTAAAATCCGACTAACGATGAAATATTTAAATAAAATATTTAAATATAAAATCGATAAATATGCGGGTTGTTACAGACTCCCCTCCTTAAAGAAATTGCTTCCTCGCAATATTTCATGAAGAAGATATATAGTAACAACCATAAAAGCATATTCAATACAAAAGAAGTTTGAAATAAGAAGTTCACCTCAAAGAGCACGAGAAAGTAAGTCCGGATGTGCTCGCTCGATGTACTCTCTAGATTCCCAAGAACAATCCCTAGGATTTGAAGACCATTGAACTTTAACAAGCGGAACATCTTTATTTCGAAGTCGTTTGACCTCCGAAGCAATGATACGAATAGGATGTTGCTCATAAGTTAAATTAGGTGAAACTTCAATCTCTTCCACAACACCGGGCTCAAGAATAGAATCGGAATCTTGAAGGCATTTCCGAAGTTGAGAAACGTGAAACACGTCATGGATAGCAGAAAATTGAGCCGGTAATAACAGGCGATAAGCCATGGAACCAATACGTTCGGTGATAGGAAATGGCCCAATATATCGAGGCGCCAATTTTCCCGATCGACTGAAACGTACAACACCTTTCATAGGTGAAACACGAATAAAAACGAGATCTCCAACAGAAAATTCTAATTTCCTTCTTCGGTTATCGGTATAGGATTTTTGTCTACTCTGGGCTTCTTTCATTCTATGTCGAATAAGGTCAATTTTCTCTGTGGAATCCCGAATAAAATCTGGACCTAAAACCAGCTTCTCACCGGCGTCAAGCCAACAAGAAGGAGATCGGCATGGCCTTCCGTAGAGTGCCTCAAAAGGTGCCATACCAATACTAGATTGGAAGCTATTATTATAGGAAAATTCAACAAGTGAAATATGATCTTCCCAACTTCCACCAAAATCAAGAACACAAGCACGAAGAAGATCTTAAAGAGTTTGATTCACATGCTCGGTTTGTCCATCGGACTGAGGATGATAAGCGGTGCTAAAATTAAGCTTCGCTCCCAAAGCTTTTTGAAGACTCTTCCAAAATCCACTAGTAAACAATGGATCACGATCGTTAATAATAGAAGTAGGAACCCCATGCAATTTAACAGTCTCTTTGATAAAGAGCTTGGCCAAAAAAGGAACGGTTCGGTTAGACCGAACGGGAATAAAATGGGTAGATTTAGTAAGCCTATCAACGATCACCCATAAGCTATCATGACCCGAACGAGAACGGGGAAGGCCATCTATAAAATCCATGGAAATTTGGTCCCACTTCCAAATTGGAATTTCTAAAGGTTGCAATAACCCACCGGGCCTTTGATGTTCGGCCTTAACGAGTTGGCAAGTCATGTAACGCTTAACGAAGTTAGCGATGTCAAGTTTCATTCCCTCCCAATAATAAAGTCGCTTCATATCCGCGTACATTTTACTACTACCGGGATGAATGGCAAATTTAGAACGATGTGAATCTTCTAAAATATCTTTACGAAGATCACAAATATTTGCTACGATAAGTCTACCAAATCTCCGAATGCCACCACGGGAATCGATATCAAAGTCCTTCAAACCTTCAATATCAATCTTATCCTTAATATTTTGGCCAAGAAGAGCCAATTCGGGATCTAGCCTTTGAGCTTCAAGAATGCGGTCTAAAAGAGAATGATGAGCCTCAAGGCTACATAACACAAGTGATGAACACAAATCGGATACGCGGTCTCGAATCTCACAAGTGGATAAGATCTTGAGATCGTTCCATTCGGATATCATCATAGAAACAACAGCTTGTTGTTTACGGCTAAGAGCATCGGCGACACGATTATCCTTACCGGGTGTATAAAGAATATCAAGATCATAAGGTGCAAGAAATTCGAGCCAACGCTGTTGACACAAATTAAGTTCCTTTTGAGAGAATAAATACTTCAAGGATTTATGATCGGTATAAAGAACAAATTTCTCTCCTAAAAGATAATGACGCCAAATCCGGAGAGCAAAAACAATAGCCGCGAGTTCTAAATCATGAGTGGCATATCTAGTCTTGGCAGGCTTCAATTGCCTAGAAGCATAAGCAATAACACGTTCTCTTTGCATAAGAACGGCACCCAAACCAACGCGACTAGCATCGGTATAAACAACGAAATCTTGATTCCCCTCGGGAATAACAAGAATAGGAGCATCTGAAAGGAGTCCTTTTAGTTTCTGAAAAGAAGTTTCACATTTGTCCGACCAAATGTATTTAATACCTTTCTTCGTTAAGCTAGTGAGAGGCACGACAATCTTAGAAAAGTCTTTGATAAATCGGCGGTAATAACCTGCCAATCCAAGAAAACTACGAATCTCCGTCACACTCTCCGGTCTCTTCCAATCTTGAATCGCTTCAATCTTTGAAGGATCCACGGAAATTCCGGATTCGAAAATAATATGACCGAGAAACTTCACACGAGATTGCCAAAAGTGGCATTTAGAAAATTTTGCCTTTAATTGATTACTCCTAAGAGTTTCCAACACAATCCGAAGATGTTTTTCATGTTCCTCCTCGGTTTTAGAATACACAAGAATATCATCGATAAAGATGAGAACAAATCGATCGAGGAAGTCTTAAAAAACTCTATTCATAAGGTCAACGAAGTAGGCCGGAGCATTCGTTAGAACAAATGGCATAACAAGCCATTCATAAGATCCATAACGAGTACGGAACGATGTCAAAGGAATACTATCCTCTGCAATACGAAGCTGATGAAATCCAGTTGCTAAGTATAATTGTGAAAAGACTCTAGCACCACTAAGTTGATCGAATGGATCATCAATCCGAGGTAAAGGATATTTATTTTTGATAGTAAGATCATTAAGCTTGCGGTAGTCAACGCAAAGCCTAAGTGTACCATCGGATTTCTTCACAAAAATAGCTGAAGCTCCCCAAGGCGAGTAACTAGAGCGAATAAATTGCTTCATCTCCAATTCGGATAATTGTTTACGCATCTCCTCGTTTTCTTTATTGGACATACGATACGGAGGACGAGTGATAGGTTGAGCTCTAGGAATAAGATTAATTCTGAACTCAATTGCCCGCTTAGGTGGTAATCCTAAAACGGGTTCGAATATGTCGGAAAATTCACGAACGACGTGAATAAGAGAAATAATATCACCCTCATCATCATCATCGTCATCACGAGGATTTAAAGAATATAAAGATGCGACCAAGCTGGAAACTGAATCTTGAAGATTAATAGAAATCTGCTTAACAGATTGAGGATGTCGAAGATGAATAGTCCGCTCAGGACATAGGATATAAGCTTCATAACGGTTAAGCCAATACATTCCCAAAATCATTCCAAAGCCTAAATAACGCATGACATGCAAATCGGCTAGGAAAGGAAAATCACACAAAATAATCTCGACATCTTTACACAATAAACTGATTGTTGCGGATCCACCAACCGGATTCGCAATTCTCAAAGAAGTCATTAAACACAAAGCATCCAAAGAAAAAGTATCAACAAGTTCATTTGATATAAAAGAATGGGACGCACCCGTATCAAAAAGAACTCGAATAGGATAATCACGAAATAAAATAATTCCATCCAGAATAGAATGAGAAATACCTTGGCCACGAGATGTGTTGCCAGAGGCTTGAGCAACATTTAACTTTCCCTCCTTCTTGCCTTGAAGTTTGGGGCATGAAGATATAACATGACCGGGAACTTTGCAGTAGCGATAAGAGAGAGACTTTGGGCACTTGTTCGCATAATGGTCCTTCGAACCACAATTATAGCATTCCCCACGGCCAAAGGAAGAAGTCTTTGCCACGGAGGTTGCTTGCTTCCCTTTCTTATTGGGATAGGGGCCTTTGAATTTGTTTGACCTCTTCTTGTTGTTGAAGTTTGGTTTGGAACCCACCATTTCAACATCGTTCTCCTTATCCGCCTCTTCAAGACGAAGAGCAATATCAACGAGTTGATCGAAAGAAACTTCTAATTTTAGAAGTAATGGCTTCTTGAGATTTTTGTTTAAGCCATAGACGAATCTCTGGTTCTTCTTTAAAGGGGTGTTGATGTATTCAACCCCATATTTGGAAAGCGACTCGAAGGAGGCGACGTAATCAGTCACGGAGGACTCACCTTGAACAAGGTCTATAAATCGTCGAGCCAATGTCACTTTCTCTGCTTCCGGTACAAATTTCAACTCGAAGCGTTCCCGGAATTTCTCCCAGGTGAGATCCGCTTCATTAATCTCAGAAATAAGAAGCTCGTACCAGTCCAATGCTCTTTCTCGGAGCATACTAGAGGCCACCTGAACTCGGTGAAGGTCAATAAGATTCATGCGAGAAAAGATTCGATCGCATGACCTTTGCCAGGCCTGTACTTCAATAACAGTTTCGGAACCATTGAATGGCACCTCACCCAAATTAGTGTAATCGCTACACAAACGTGCAAATCCCGATTTTGGGTGAGTAGGTTTTGGGTTAGCTCCAGCTGCTTGAGCATTCGTCACTAAATCATGAAGCTATTGAGCAGTCATAAAAACTCCATCCTGGGGTGGAGTGCTAGACGGTACGGCTCTGGGGCGGCCAGGTCTAGACATTTCTCTTCCTTTAGAAAGAAAGAAGAGGAAGAATGTTATTCACCAATTGAATATCAAGCAATCTTGATAGCTAAAACAAGGAATCATAAAAGAAAATAGGATAGAACGGTACGAAGACACGAATTAAATCCTAAAGCACGACTCCTAAGACGGACTTAGGACGATGATCCTTGTTATAATATTCCATATTGTTCCGAAGTTTGGCTCTGATACCAAGCTGTGACGCCCCACCTCTATACCCACGCTAGCCAAGAACATTACGGTGAATGCTGTCAACTAGCACGGAGAATAAGGCTGTTGAGGAGCGACCATCCGTGTAATTGTTTTGTGCGAGCATCGATATGTCAGATAGTATAACATGCAATACTTTATCAAGAGGAAATCCGACATACCGACACAAACTCAAAGCTACTACACAGTGGCTATAATATCTTCGGAAACAAATACAGAAATAAACATAACATAAATCAGTCACTGACAATTCATATCACAAAGGCGGAAATAGATATGAATATTACACTAGGAAGTGTACATCAGAGTAGTGGTCTAAAAAGATCCACAATATCACAAAAGAATAGTTACATGAACTACACAAAAGAATAAGTATACATTATGGAGTCTATATCTCAAATGTATACAACAAAAACTACTAATCTAAGTAGTTAACCAAAGGTCAGAGAAATCAATCCCAAGAGAGAAGTCAAGCAGAAGCACCTGTAACATCTCGGTCTGACCCGAGTATTATTTAATAAGAAAATAATAAACGGATCGGTCTAACTATAGATATCAGATGAAACGATATAGAATAAGAGATATGACTAAACACAAAATAATCACAATTCCAAGCTTTGATATATATAAGTAATTGAAAATCAACGAGAGATTAATCAATATCACCAAATCTACACAAGAATCAAAGAAATGCCATACTCCTTATTTCGTTCATCAAACCACAAATATTGACGATTATATTAATGTCAATCACAAAAGTCAATGACACACAAATTCACCAATGCACAAATATTGACAATAATATCAATGCCAATCACAAAAGTCGATGACACACAAATTCACCAATGCACAAATATTGACAATAATATCAATGTTAATCACAAAAGTCAATGACACACAAATTCACCAATGCACAAATATTGATAAAACTTATCAATGGAAATCACGAAAATTGGTGAAACACAAATTCTAGAAATCATCTCTAGAAATCCAGAAATCACAAAGGGAGGGAGGCCTATCACAAACGGGAGCATAAAGCCCACCAACACGTGTATCACAAACGGAACGCTAATTCCATGGTTGCTAACCATCACAAATTGAGCCGAAGCTCCACAAACGGCCCGAAGACCATGGGTTGCTACCCCACCAAATTGAGTCGAAACTCCACAAAACGGGGTTTAGTCTCCTTCGCAGACAAAGAGACATCGCACATTGCTAGTCTAAACCACAAAGGTGATCGTCATGATCATCGAGAAGTGTTAATTACACTAAGCTAGTAAATATATGAGTTTAGCTTCATGTCCCATAACCACTTGCTTAACTTAAATATTTACGAACAAACTGTAGATCTCCACTATAAAATTTTCACAAGAGATTCAATCGAACAAGTCCAAGAATTAACCGACAAAGTGAACGCAAGCGTTTCATACCACTTGTTTTACTAAGTCGTTTAATTAGATTTCTCATACGAGTGAGGTAAAGGTTTGTATATACTAATAGATTGGAAAACGGTTTTATAAACGAATTTGGTATTAAAATAGTATTGAAATCGTTTGAGGAAAGAGTTTTGATATTTACTACTAGTATAGAAAACCTTTGTATTTTTAAACTGACAAATCACAAAGAAGATTGTAGGAACAATCAATCACTAAGATTCACATTCAAAAACGTGAATAAAATCCAAAGAAATCGATACAAAAACCATCAAAGTGGATATATCTAAAATTCCCAAAGAAAAGGTCATCAAAGTCGATAATAAATGACAACAACAAAAGGGAGACAACACGAATCGATTAAAGTTGGATATTCAAACGAATTAGCAAAATAGGCTAATCTGGCAAATAGAAGCAGGTCGGTCGACCGGACTCCCTGAGTTGGTCGACCGAACTAGAGGTAGGAAACTTCTCGGGCACCAGGTCGGTCGACCGGACCAGTGGGGTCGGTCGGTCGAACCAGAAACAGAGGCAAATTTTAACTAACAGGTCGGTCGACCGGACCAGCGGGGTCGGTCGGCCGAACCTGATGCTCTGCACAATGATGCCCATAAATTAATATGCAACCTCCACCAATTCGCAACCAAGCGAGCACGGACGCTAGGGAATTATGCCTAACGGCTACCCGGCCCTATTGGATCCTCGATGCATCACCAAAAAAAAACACATTTGAACCTCAAAGTTATGATTTTTAAAGGATTGAACTCAAAACACTAAAAATTGGAATATTCACAAAAGCAATCCAAATCAAAATCAAATGCACATGAATAAGTGTTAGGAATTCATACCTAACAATAGAAGAGAATTATAAGCATAGATGTGAGATTAAAAATCTCACCTTTTCACAAAATCAAACAAGAAGAAGCTTGAAAGCAAATGGAGAATCAACCTCTCTTCAACACAACCCAATTGAGCTTGAATCTAAGATCAAAACAAGAACATTCCCAAAATTAGTTTTAGGAATTTCTGAAATTGGTAAGAGAATAAGTTGGGGAAGAAGAAGAGAAGCTTACCAATGGGTTCTTCTTGAGTTTGGAGCTAGGAATTTGAAGTTGCAAAAGGAACTAGGGTTTTGGAGTTTTAATTTCCAAATCTCTCCCACCATTAATACTTTAAAAACTGAAAAGAGAAGAGAATGGGGGTGAATGGGGAAGAGTGGCTCAGATTTGAGCATAAGTTAACATAGGGCTGAGCCCAAAACCAAACCCAAAGTGAAAAGTAGCAAAAATCAACTTTCTCCAAACATATCGAAGCTTATACTCAAAAAGGTCGCAAACGACATTTTAAACTCAATGAGAGTGGTCCCGAGTCCTAATTCGACCGTATGCAAAAAGTAGCTTTTCGGACTAAAATCCGACTAACGATGAAATATTTAAATAAAATATTTAAATATAAAATCAATAAATATGCGGGTTGTTACATACTATGACCGCCGAAGAAGAGTTTTGGAATTTCAAGTTGGAGATTCTTTATATCTGAAAGTATCCCCGATGCGGGGTGTATTGAGGTTTGGGAAAACTGGAAAGCTAGCACCACGTTATATTGGTCCTTTTCCTATCATGGAGAGGATCGGTCCTCTAGCATATCGAGTGCAGCTACCCAGCTGGTTGTCTGACGTACACAATGTGTTCCACGTTTCTAGTCTTTGGAAGTATATGCACGATCCAGATAGTATTATTGAGGAGGCAGCTCAATAGGACCTTGAGATCACTCCCAACTTGGCTGTAAGAAGAGAACCAATATAGATTGTAGATCGTGATG
Source organism: Allium cepa (assembly GCA_030765085.1). Classification (NCBI taxonomy): domain Eukaryota; kingdom Viridiplantae; phylum Streptophyta; class Magnoliopsida; order Asparagales; family Amaryllidaceae; genus Allium; species Allium cepa. The sequence goes on from CM060938.1 coordinate 237,739,574, forward strand.
AAAAGTGATTGAGGAACAAAGTTGTGAAACTCGTTAAAGTTCAGTGGAGTGGCGATCCAATGGAATGTACTTGGAAAACTGAAGATAATATGCAGAAATCATACCCCAACTGCAGAGTAAACATTTTGGCTTAAACTGGTAAGCCATTTTCCTCATTTTTTCTGATTCCGTATATTCTTTGTTTGCTTTTCTCTCTCTTCCCAATTTCGAGGATGAAATTTTATTAAGGGGGTATATTTGTAACATCCGAAAATTTGGAATTTTAAATTTGATAAATTGTTTGAATTTTTGAATAAATTTGGGAAGTTTCAAATGAAATAAAATATTATTAATATTAATATTACAAAGATATATGGATATAAATAAATATTTGATAGTTAAGTTTAAATAAATAATAATAATAATAAATATATAAATAATAACATATAACAAGTAAGAAATTGTTTTAAACAATAAAATAAAATCTATGTAACGAATAAATATTAATAGTTAACTTTAAAATAGAAATAAAATTTAAGGTTTATGTTTGGAATAAAATCATGTAGTTATAAAGAGTCATATGCAAGAATACATATAGGGTTACATGAGAATTTATAAACAAGGATAAAAGGCTTATGAAAGAAGATAAACAAGGAGAGAAAAAATCTGCAAAAATAAGACAAAAATAGTACTTATAAAAATCAACAGCATATATATGTAAAGTAGGATGGAAACAAGCATTTAATGCTTTCTTCTTAAGCCTAAATCAAATCATATCAGCCGAAATAAATTTTGGCTTGGTCAACAAAGAAAACAAAAATAATATGATTAAAAGAAAACTTTTGTCCCAGTTAATACCTACCTTCTCCTACCCTGTACAAACCCCTTTATATATATGTACACATCCATATACATTTAGTTTGTTCAAAAGCAAAATCAGAGAGAAAATGAAATAGAAAAAAAAACAATCTACTGGAAAAAAATTAAAAAGACATCAAACTGCAGTTCTTCAAAAACACACAAACAATTCTGTTAATCAACATGACTATGTGAGTAAACTTGTTTCTTTTAAAAAAAATCTAATCATGTAGTTCATGGAATCTTGTGTTGTGGCATATGGAAGAAATTTATTTTGTAGGTTCTTTGTGATTCTGGAAATTATGATATAATCTGTTCTCTTATACTTTTCCAAAGCAAAGTAAATTGAAGAAAGATTCATATAAACTTCACACAATCCTTTTAAGCTTAGGGTTTTAAATAAAACAAGTTGTTTAAAACTTGAATTACAGTATAAAAATTGTTTCAAGCTTGAACAGGAAGCATTTGTCTTTGTAACTTAAAATTTACAGTAAAAACAAAAGCATGTGATAAACTCAAGTATGTTAAATCATTGTTTTGATTATATAACCTGAATAAACACACAAAAAGATGATTTTTAAAATAAATATGATGATTTTTCATTTAATATTATAATTGTAGTTCGTGGTTGTGAAAAAATTGTGTTTTTTCCATTTTCTAGCGATCGATCAAATGATTGTTGATGAAAATTTGGGTGAAGCTTGTTTGTTGATTTAAGACTTCAGGAAAATTGTCAAAAAAAATTTCATTGTATAATTTGGTGAATCGAGTTCAAATTAGGGTTATATTCGAGTTTGTTTGTGTGTTTGTAAACAAGGTGATTTCATCACCTAGGAGCGACCGAGCTGCACATGCTTTTGAGAAATGATAGTTTGAAGTGTTGACGTCATATGGCCAGAATCATCGACTTTCTGGTGAACTATGCGAGGAGGACGAGGCAAGTTGGTTTGGATACGTTCGAGCTTCAATTCGACGAAAGGGTGAATTTTTGATTTCGAGTTCCTTGTGTCGAATCGAAGTTCGATTTCATGTTTGAGTGGATTTTTCGACCTGCCGATGATCCGATGATCACCGAATTGGCGGCGCCACGTCGTGCACGTGAACGACGTGATTTGGGTATCAAGAGTTCTACAAATTGGAAGCTCGAGTTGAAACTTGAGAAAAATGATGCTTGGCTTCGGGAAGGAACTCGTGTACGTGAGTATACTTTCTGCTATCTTAGTTTGGACACTTAAGTTAAACTGGAAAAAAAAAAGAAATAGGTATGAGGGAAGGAGGGAAAGAACTCGGGGAGAGGACGAGAGGAATTTAAGTTTGACTCGAGTGAAAAACCTGGTTTGCTCGGGTTACTTTAAATAAGGGTTTGGCCCAAATAAAATTTAAGTTTTACTGTTAACAGACTATAGTTTTATGAAGCAATTAATGTTGACTATATTGAGTTAAAGGCTTTTTACAAAATTTTAATTAACTAAGTGGATACTTAATAAACTAATTAGTACTTTAAATAATTAAATTTAAAGATAGGAATTGAAGTAAATTAACATTAAAATTTTTAATGTAAAATAAATTGATTTTTAAAGTATAAAGAAGTTTTTTAAACGATAGTTAAGGTGAATAATTTCTTTTATAAATTAATGGTTTTATAAAAAAATTAAGAATGATTTATAATTTGTAATTAAAAATTGATAAACAATTAAGTGTTTAAATTTATTTGTAAATTAATAATTTGTTAATTAGATAAATTAAGTTGATTAATTGGCAGTTAATTAAAATAATTAAATTAAGAAATAATTAATCAAGTTGATTAAGATTTAATTAATTTATCCAAATTAATCACTGACTTTAAATAATCAATAAAAAATAATTATGTGGTTAATCTATTAAATCACACTCACATTAATTGAAAATAATTAACTACTGTTGTGCACTAGATTGTTATTTCTGTTCTGGTTGTGATACTGTGTGATATAGATTGCTATGTACTGTATTGTAATTTGTGATTTGTTTCTGTATTGATGTGAAAACCCCTTTGCCCGTAAAACGACATTTAAACTTTGATGCGACAGGGAGTCGGATTTCAGTTAGTTATTCGAAACCCATATCGAACCCTGAATGTGAATCTTTGTGATTGATATATCCACGTGTTTTAAAAATTAAACGCTCACTATTCGATTTAGTCGAGAGAGGACCTTTGTGTCATATAATGCATTCTGAATTGCGATACGTCGAAATGGATAGCATTTGAAGACCGGTGGTGAAGACCGGGTGTCTTCGAAAACGATAGGATAACCTATCGATTGTCTCTGCACCGAGTTTCTCCGGTATAGAGATTCCTTAAGTGATGGAAAGTTCGATCGGGATTGTGGATACCCGGATTTGCAAGGGATTCTTCCTTTATTGGACGAAGTGCCTTCGGTTCTGTTCGAACACGAAACAGACTTGTATGGTTGTATGTCTGACACTACATTTTGAGGTATAAAACAGATTTCTTTCAAATACGTATCTGTTGGTGGCGGAGAATTTATCCCCTTAGCTTAACACCCTTCTCTGAGACGTACGAGCTCATAGGTTATGTAATTGAAGGTTATCAGCGATATACTCCCAATTTGGTAGTGTGGCATTCTAAGTGTTGTTGTGTGTTGATGATCATTTGTTGATCAATTGTGATCAAAGCATGGCTTTCGTGTAAAGCGTAGCTTTGTGGACGAGACCTCATCGGACCTCACAACCCGGAAATGGTCGAAACAGGAAAGATGCGACAATGTTATGAGGGTCGCGCCCTTTAGGGTATGTCATTTCCTTCTGGAAAAAGTTGATGTCATGGTATGGAGCCCATATGTTTACCTATGTGGTAGCTCCAATCTCATTTACTGTGTGGTTGTTGCTTTGTGATAGAGGGCCCTCGGGTAAAGGTCCCAAAGTACCAGAGAGTGGCATATTCGTGTAGTAGTTACCTAGTTACAGAGTTAACCCGACCTTGTGTTGGTAGAGAGCTGGTTAAGTTCTCAGGACGCCCGCCAGAGGCGTACCCATGTGGCAGTAGGAAGTTCCTTAGCCCGACGATTTGTTGGAAATCCAAAGAAACAATACGAACCCTGTACGGTTTTAGTTGTACAACTTGCCATGCCGCGTGGCGGTAACCTGCCACAAAACATGGTAGCTATAGTAGGCATACGACGAAATGTGGTATGCTGGCTAAGATTAATATTATACTTTCGAAATGCTTTCTACACTATGCACTAGTAATAATATCAAAGAATTTTCTCGTATCAAGCATATTTGACTATCATAAGAAGAAATCTCCTCCAATTCTACGATTGCATTATGTGTGTGGCAGGAGGTCTTATGGTAGTTTCATTTTCCAAAAGCATAACGATTTTTCCTTTATAAATCTAGTTTATTTAAAAGCAACTGTTTTTGTTTACTCATACCAGTCCCATGACTGACCCGGAGTTTATTGTTTCTTTTCTAAACTCTGGGTGCCCATAATTTACACAAGGGCAGCCTAGTAGCAGGTTTCCGTGCTCAGGTATAGCCGTATTTTTGAACTTTTTCTTTGGAGATAGTTTAGAAGCTTTTGGGATCTCAGGTGTTTAGTTTTTTGGGAGTTCGTTATCGCTTCATTCCTTTGAAGACTTTTTTGGATATATGATCACTGTTGTATTATTATGATGTTTATTTGGAGTTGTGGTGTATGTATTAAAAATACTCTGATGTAGTAATGGATATTCTGATGTCATATCTATGATGTATGCATGATATTCATTTTGTTCCGCTGTTTTATATTCATCTGATGTTGTTATAAGCTCCGGCGAACCAGATTCGATGTTTGGATCTATGGCATTTGAATACGAGTGTCATATTCGATGCCAATTTTCGAAAGTCGAGTCAGGGCCGTCACACCCGTTGCCCGTGTGGTATCCTCTGGTAGTTTCCCGATCTGGAGATATCATGATATTGGATGGACTACTGGGACTATTATGTGTGAAGGGTGATATGGGTAGCTCGGAACGCTATTTAAAAGTAAGTTTATTTTACTGTAGACATTGTTATAATAGTGCAATATTACTATATAGTAAATAGTTTAACGGATCCTTAGAGGATGGGCGGTCCCAGGCATCCTTTAAGTTACTTGTACCTTATTATAGTTCACTTGAGTTGGTTTATATATATTGTCCTGACTCGAGTGTTTGTATTATTTTTTTATTTACGCTCGGGTCTGCCTGAGTTATTCACAGATTTGGATTCCACTTTCTGGAGATTGGAATCGCTGGAGATTATCTTCTTATCTAGTTTTATCTATTCCAGTTCTATTGTTCTATTCAGCTTGTACTTGGTTATCATCTTGAGACTTCTGTTGTACTTTATTTATTCTGTTGTATTTTATTTAACTCTGATATATTTACAAAGTAGCTTCATGAACTACTATCTCTTTTACTTCCGCTGCATTTCTTACTCAGTTTTTGTGTTCTGTGATTATTATTTACCGTATGTTCTGAGATTTGCCAAGTTTTATTTACAACACGGTGTTTTGAGCCATTCAAGTCCGACATGTACGGATGCGAATAGTTGAAAATATCTGGTTGTTACAAAGCTTCTTCCCTAGTCGCGATCAAAACCTACGCGACCAAAACCCTTCCGGCCTCAGCATCCCACGGCATCGGCAAAACGTCGCGCAACCAAACACTAAACTGCATCGTCGCAACTTTGCCAACCGAAGCCTTCAACTCGAACCAACGCAACTCCTTAAAATTGATCGCGACTTCGAATTGAAAGAGCAGCAACGGCCGCATCTCGATTTGGAGCGAATCGATTTCGATTCGATTGAGAAACGAAGTCGACATCTTCCATGCTTACAATTCGCCCGTGTCCTCCATTTCCTCAGATGAACGAAATTCGACTTCGATAAATTGAAGGCGAAAAGAGGGGATTTCGTTTCTTTTGGATAGGAACGAATTCACTTTAATTCTGTATTCGATTTGAACTAAAATTTTAATCAGTGGACATTGCTTCTTTCTTGCTTTTTTTTCAACGAAAATGAAAGCTCGGCTTATAATAAAAAGAAAAAGTGAAGAGGGAGACACGATTTGATGGTTGCGTGGAGAAAACTGACTACAGTGATTTTGAAAAATGACTGGAAAGAAAAATTTGTCGGGAAGGATTTGACCATTCAAACAAAACAAGTAGTTGAATTCAAATTAAATTTAAACTTTCTTCAATTCGTAGCTCAAAATTTCGAACTTCTATCGAGGCATACCGCTAGGCGTTTTTAACGTTATACGCCTATTTCGGACGCATTGGAAAAAGTTTCGAGTCCTAATTCGATCGTATGGGGAAGATAGCCTTTTGAACCAGTTATTATACTGAATTTACGATATAGATTTAAGCGTGTTTGTATATCGTGCGCTCAAACAACAACTCCGATCAATACGAAATTTGAAATCTGATAATAATACAATATTACGGACCCAATGGAACTAGTTCCGTCGAATTTTGAGACTGTGTTTCGGAAGGCTATTTTTAAATTCAATTCAAACTATAAAATTTTAAAACTGAACAAACACTGTTAATTTCAATTTTACAACTTCTATTGTCTTCAGTGTTATCAATATAAATTTCACAAGCCTTCGAATTATTTTTAACAAGATTAGAACTCCAGATTCAACATTTTACCCGACTTCAAATTATTTAATTCAATAATTTAATTGTCAAATAAATTGTGATATTTGAATTCAAGTTAAAAATTAACTTTTAAATATTAAAATCAATTAAATATTCCGATTTTAAATGCTCAAAAAATTCCGGGTCGTCACACTTAATGTTTGTATCTCAGTTCTTGTAGAAACTTGTCTTAAAGTGTAAATTCAATCTATGATCATTCGAAATTAATATTGTTACAGATCCAACATACCACATAAGTTTCCTACAAAAGTGTTATTAACATTGGTTTATGTGTATTATTACAATAGTTGTTCACATAGTCTTTAGAAGTACATTTGATTGGTCAGTTGGTTCATATCATGATTACATCGAATACCATTGCTTGCATAAAAAGAAAAACTTAAGGGAAGAAGTACTTTCCTTTAAAATGCTTTGGTTTTCCTATTTGGAAAAAAATCAAGGAAATTTCATTTATTTGAGTGACATTCAATACATTAGTGTCTTATAGAGGATTTCCTACATTTGCTCACAGTTCATGGAGTAGAGTATTCGTTTGGGGCAGCTGATTTTCCATCATGTGATGTATTTGAAGTAGAACCCAGAAAATGTCCTAACTACAAATTCAGGAAATCAATTGAGGTTGGAACAACTTCCTATGATCCACTCCAATTACGCTTATTCATGGATGTTCTTCTTCGCAACTACAGTGGTGATTACTAAAATCTATTTACAAAGAGCTGTAACCATTTTAGCAAGGATGTTTGCTTCAAATCAACTGGAAAATCAATTCCAAAATGGATCAATCGACTTGCTCAACTTGGTTCACGTTGTTGTTGCACTTAAATGGCAGACAGCGAGATAAGATGTAGGTTGTCTATTTTATGTAAATATACATTTTTAGCCATGGAATGTTTGATATTTGTGTGAACATCCATTTATGTAAATTTATTATGGAACATTGATGTTATAGCTCCTTTTATTTGAGTTATCTTATTTGAGATGTGCATGGTGCTTTGGAGTTACGATACTTAATTTGTTTTGTATATTAATATATCAAATCTATTTTATGTTTTAGAAGAATATTTTTCATTTTCTAATTGAATTCTATTATCCTTCTTACCAAATCCTACGAACGCCCCATAGTATTAGTGAATTGTCAAAACTATTTGTAATAGTTATTGAGTATTTCAGATGTATAAAACCTTAAAAATATATGAGAATGAACTAAGTCTTTTGGAAGATTATCTATAGTAGCCCAGTGCCACTATCTCATTTTTGGCTGACCTAAGTATTTCCTACAAATCTTAAATTTGTATTCGAAAATACCGTTGTCATAAATCTATTTACACTATCTGCCAAAGGTTATAATTTTTCTTTCCACAACTGTCATTAAACAAAAATTTCAGAACTTTATTTTAAAACCAATATTTCACTAATAATAACTTTATCATTCACATTACCTGAAACAACACGAATCATTTACGTTCAAAAAAATCCAAAACAAGTTCAACTTCACACCATTTGTGAATTCATAACTCTATTAAAAGCATAACCAAATCCATAACGTATGTTAATAGGAGGACCGATACATATTGATTAAAAGAGATAAAGTCCTTGTGTCAAGAAAAAATCATCCCAACCGCCTGTCCAAAACTATAAATGTCTACAGTAAGTCTATATAGAACGACTTCAGGATCCACCATCGAACCGACCCAAACCTTTCAAGCATCCGCTCCTAATGGTACATGGGTGCACTAAAATAGTTACTTAACAATATCAATATACTTTATTAACAATATAAATATAATTGGTTATATTTACAAATTCATGCACAAATTTAAAAAGAAAAAAGGGAAAAAAAGGGTGATAGAATCATACGTAATGCATTTTGCTTGACTAAAAATATGCCATTATGTTTTATTAAGTTGACATAAGTAGTTTTGAGTAATTATTCCACATATATTGAAAGACTTCCATTTAATTCTCTTTAAACCATAATAAATAAATAGAAGTAGCAAGTTCACTGACAACTCTACAAAGTGATAAAATTATGCTTTAAGATTGATATAAACTATAACTGGTGGCCTAGCAATCAATTTTCAAACATAGAGTCAATGCCTCCATCAAGCAATCTATCATGAATTGTTTAACGACCCGGTAAATTTGATGATATTAAATGAATTAAATTAATGTAATTTCTAATCTAATTTAGAATAAAATAAAAGCCTTAATATTTTATTTGAGGAAACGTAGTAATTTGTTATAGTAATTGGAATTTAGTGTAACAATAAAATCTTATGACAATAGATTTGGATAATGTAATTTGTCACATTTTGTTAAAAGTTAATTATAAGAAACCAATAAATGTTGAATTGAGGATATTAATAAAATATTTACTAAAATGGGATTCGTTGATATTAAGTCAGTAGTGGAGATGTTACCTTTGGTTGTAATAAAGGTGAATGCTATTTAGTGGATGTCAACACTTTATAAAATTTATTTAGAATAAAAAGGTTTCAAATGCATGTTTGCATTGAATATGTAATTGATGGATTAAGGGTAAGTAATTAGAAATTTAATCCTATAAGATTTGGGACTAAATGTATAAAGATAATTTTGTAGAAATAATTAATTAACCTCTTAATTGTGCATACCCAATATAATATAAATAACAAAAGGACTAGAACTTGATTTGCCTAGGCATGTATATATATTTATGAGCTATAACCAAGTGAGAAATTTGGTAGTAAATAGGGAATAAGTTGACTAAGGCAATTAGTAATTTAATAAATGAATGCACTGTAAGTAAGTGAAAATTTATGCACAAAAATATTTTCATATATGGGATAATTACAAAAGTTTACCCATTTATCTAATGTATATAATTGAATCTAAATTTAGGGCAACATTTTATTATTGATGGTATAAGTAAATTTGAATAAAAGGGTAAAAATTATGTAGATTTAACATGTATTGAGTATATAGCTAAGACGGGCATTCGATGTAAATGAATCTAAATTAATGTGTCTAGTCAATAAAGGAGAACTTTAAGGGAATAAATATAAATGAATGTATTTGGGGAATGGAGTCCTTTTATATGTTGAATAGTATAACGTTGTTATTAAGAATGAACGTTACTTTAGTAATTATTAATATGGTAACGGAAGAGTATATAAATTTTATAGTAACGTAAAAACGTATTGTAAGATAATAATTAAGTGTAGACTTATAAAATATATTTATGACAACAAATTTTGTAAGTTATTTATTCTATTAGTTGTTAAGCTTTATTTATGTGTAAGTTAAGAATATTACAATTCAATTGAATACATTAATTTATGCAAACAAAGGATGAACATTTGGAAGTATTACTGTAGTGATATATATATAAGAAACGGTAACTTTGTAGTTGGGGAATAATTGATTTATTTGTGAGTTGTAATCAAATAGAGTCAAATTTATTAGAATTTATTGCAATTTATGGGATTAATTGCAGTAACCTTTGAAGATTTATTCACTAAAATAATTGACGATGGAAATTATATGTAAATTTGCTTTTAGTTAATTTAAAATATCCAGAGGGCTAGAAATGACACAAATCTACTAGTTTAGAAATTTACAATAAAAAGTGGTAAGTAATTTTTCTAAATATTTAGATAGTAGGAAGTTGTAGATTTAGATGGAATTTATTATTTAACTATTTCATAACTTGAGATCTAAGTTTAGAATTGAGATTTTTAATGTATAGATATTGAGCCAATGTTAGTTTCATTAAATTGACATCAATAACCTTGAATAATAGAAAGAAAGTGAATTTAATAAATTTAATCAAACTTATAATGTTGAATTTATTAAAATTGGAATTAATATTGAAGTTAATAATTTACATTTGAATTGATGAATAGAACAACTATTGACACTTAAATTGTTTAGAATTGGAGTAAATAGTTAAGAAAATTTAAAGGGAGAAAATTTGGTCAATTTTTGAATTTAGATGTAAAAATTGGATTTTTATAATTTATTTAATTTATTTAATGAATATTAAAAATAGCCATTTTGGCCACGGACTCGGATTTCGACGAAACCAGTTTCATCGGATCTGTATCGGTGAATTATTATAGGGTTTCAAGTTTCGTATCAATTGGACCTGTCGTTTGATCATACGGACGCGAAACGCCTTGAAATCAATTTTAATAAAATCAATTTGAAATCAATTTGGAAATTCTGTTTTCAGCATAACTTCTTCATACGATCAAATTTGGACGTGAAACTTTTTCCATCGCGTTCAAAATATCTTAAAATACCTATTTGGATATATAGATTTAATAAATTCGGTTCCGGAGGCGTAGCGGGCTTTTTGGGCCATAGTTTGTTCCGTACGTTCACTTATCCGATCCATCTACGCTATCTCTAGTCTACCTATATAAACACAGTTATAAACCCTAGCCTCCTTCCTACTGTCATTTGGCTGTATGTTCATTTTTCTTCATCTCTTTCTCTTCCTCAATGGTTCCAAAACCTAGATCTATTCCAATTCAAATTTCAATGAAATTTCAAATCCTCCAGAAAAATTCCACAAAAATATATGTTGAAGTTTCCGAGATACGTAATCTGATGGTACAACTCGTTTTTTGATTCAGTAGGGCGTTTGGCTGGGAAAATTCGAAGTTGTCACGGCCGTTCGTTTTAGACTATTGATTGGACGGTAGATTTTCGATCTGCTGACGATCGGGTGGCGCTGGAGTATGGAGGTTGGCGAGGGGCTTCGATCTGTACGGTTGGTTCGTCATAGGAGGGCCAGAATTCGCCGCAGTTGGCTCGACCTTGGCATCGTTTCGAGCGTGGTTGGGAACACCATATGGTTTCGCTGGGGCGTAGTAGGGGGCGGTTGAGGATGGGCGGTTCAATGGAGTTGGTGGATCGTCGTGCCATAGCTTCTGGTGATCGACAAAATTCAACGAAGGTGGCATAGTTTTGGCGGCTAGGGCTTCGGCCTGGAAAGGCTTCGTGCGAAGGCTCTGGAGGAGACGCGGTTATTGATGACGTGGCAGGAGTGTAGGTGTGTGGTCCATCTTTTGTTTATTTTTAATTTGAAATTCAAGTGCAATTTTCGACATAACTCTCTCATACGACATCGGTTTCACGCGAAACTTTTTTTGTTAGGATCGTATTTAAATTCCGGATCTGATGACGATGGTTTGGACTGATTTGGAGACCGTCAAATTTTTGGGTTTAAATCGAATTTAAATTCGATTTAAATTCCAAAGGTGAGTGTTTAAACCCACTCACAACTACTAGAAGCTTTTATGTTTGTTAAATTTATTTTAGAAATGAATAGAAATTTATTTATGAGTATTTGGCATGTTTATTTCACTCATATTTGTTGAATTGCATTTATTAAATTTAACTGTTAATTTAATTTATTTATTGCGTATTAATTGATAGTTAGAATTTATTTGTTTGCCTATAAACTGCTAGTTAACAGTTATATAGATTATTTCTGAATATAAACTGTTAGATTATAGTTGTTAAATTTAATCTGAATAAAATTGCAGTTATTACCTGTTATATATTATCAAATATAAATTGTTATTGATTGATATTGCTTGATGATTGTGATTGGATGATGGGTGATGTTGATGGATGTTTTATTGTATATCATTAAATTGCAAATTATCATGCATATTTCCTTTCATTCGGGATTGTGGTTTGAAATGATATACAACCGCAAAATTTTATATCTTTTAAATTGCGGATTGAAATGATAAATATTCGTATCACTTGACCATAGGATAGAAAATTATATACAGGCACCGCGGTCTATATATAACTATTTTAATGTGATTTCTATGGTTTGGATGGAATACGGTTTATAATAATCTAAAATTTTATATTGTATAAATATTATTCTTCCATATATATACATATGAAGTTGAAAATTTTGAAATTAAAAGGTGTATAAATCTCTTTATTAAAAATGGAAAAAAAAATTAAGAAAATGGAGTTTGATAATTTATATCATATGTTTAAATGTTAAGTTTGGAAATTTTAAGATATGATATTTATAATTGGATTTTTCCCAAGATAAATTGAAAGGAATATTCTAGTATAATTTGAATTGAAAAAAAATATATATTTTATTACTAGAAATTGGAGTTTTTATTTATTTATGGATTTTATGTGAATATTCAAGACTAATTAATAGAACATTCGATTTGTTGAAAGAATAAAATCCAACTTTAGTTTGAAATATTAATACTCCAAATGGATATACGTGTATATATATATATAAGTTGAAGTGGTTTTGGAACTTGAGAGAGATAATACAAATTTTGGTTTAGACTTTAATATAGAAATGTATTTGTAAAGCCATGAGAACTATTTTCTTTACAAAGTAACATTTAAGTTAAACCTTTTAATTCATATACCGTTGAATATCCAAACCATTCAAGTTTTAAAAGTTATGGTTTTAAATTATGAATTTCGAAATATTATGCTTTGAAGGATATTTGGCTTTCAGACGTTATAAATTTTAAAGCATTTGGATTTTTGAAAAGGTTTATATTTGGGATAAAGGATATCATATTGTTTTGGGTTTTAAAATGATATCGTATTCATAATTTTAAAATGGAAATGTTTATTCTGGTTTTAAAGTATGAGCTATTTTTAAATAACCGCGGTGATATAATAACGATGGGTTGGCAAAGAGACCGGGATCGGATATGGACATACTCTCTGTCGATACCGAAAACCACTTTGACTAACCGTGTACGCGGTGGAGATTCCAGAATGAAGTAGGTGGTGGCGACGTTTCCTGTAAGGTAAATACGTGGACCCGACTCCCGTGAGTTGGCATAAGGTGGCTAAAACAGGAGCGATTCTCAGGCCAATGAGGTCATTCCTCTGATCGGACCCTCCTCTTCGATATTATACTTTGATTTTTGATTGATTCAGTGGCTACTTCTATATTTTGATTTTGGGGAGTTAGTCCGAGGTGGGCGGTAACTGCGGCTACGCGTTTCCACCAGCCTGGATAGCAATTGGTATATCTACCCTGGCATTGCCTAGTTGTGCCGTGTCACCTACCATACCGAGCCTTTACTACGAGTTTCTATTTGTGTCGTACCTATGGAGTATCCTCTGGTAGCCTCCCGATCAGGAGGTATTACGGTACTGTATAGACTATTGGCATTTTACGTGTTAAGGTGGAAAATATAAAGCCTTAACGCTATTTAAAAGTAAGTTTATTTTATAAATAGACACTACTATAATAGCGCAATATACTACATAGTAAATAGTTTAACGGATCCTTAGGAGATGTAAATCCCGAGCATCTCTTGAGTTACTGTACCCATATTTATTTCTGTTAATTTAACTCACATAAGATCTTTTAGTTCTGACTCGAGTGTTTTTGTCTTTTCAAATTCGCTCGGGTCAGTCCGAGCGTTTCAGGATCGAAGATTTTAGCTTTGAAGGACGAAGACGAAGAATCTGTATTATATTATTTATAGTATTGCACCACACTCTAAATTTCCGCTGCATTGATTGTATTGGTATGTGTAACTCTGATATTTATTGTATAATGCAAATCAAGTGTTTGTAAACTGTTTTGAACTGTATATTTATTATTATATTTTATCCTTCCGCTGTGAGATTCTGTTTTGTTTTTATTTCTTCTCTGTTTTTCTTATTTACCCCATAACAATCTGCCCTTGCGTATGCTTTGAATTGGCACGTGTGTCGGTTTAAAGTGTGCGAAAAGGCGGGACGTTACAGTTGGTATCAGAGCTTTGGTTTAGCGATAAACCTTGGTTTTGTGGGGTTTGACTCTTTGTTAATAGGGTAGTAATACCCTATGGGAGTCGCTGAGTGTATATATATGAGAGAGCGTATTTGTTAGTTTTATAAAAAGATTTTAATATTATGTTACTCTGTTCCGTTTTGTATTTATAAATTCTGGTTGATGCATGGGACGCTATGCCATCAATAGGGATTTCTAAACACTTAATAGGACAGACCGACATAATATTTGTTTTTAACATAGGTGAATGAAATAATTTTTCCTATTATATTTTCTATATATAAAACATATTTTTATAAAGATATATATATATATATATATATATATTTTTTGGTTACTGTAGTTGGGTGTTAGGTAATAAAAATATTTGTAATGAATTAAAGCTAAGTTGAAATTTTAATAAATCAAATTGGAGATTTTAGAACTTAAGTCCGGGATTTTTGAAAATCTTCTTTCAAAGGATTTATGAAATATAATGATTTCGTTTATAAATATTTTCTTATATAAATATTTAGTATAATTCGAAAGAATTGGTTTAAAGAGGATTTTGAAGAAAATAAGTTTGTACTTTCCTCTCTGTCGCTGGAAAATAATTTCGGTGATGACGGCCGCATCATCGACTTTCATTTTCGAGTTTCGAAGGGAAAGGCCACTGTAGTAAACTCTACTACAGATTTGTTTTGAAATTATTTAAAATTTTAATTGTTTAAAGGTAATTAGAGATATAAAAGTTGTAAGAAATTAATTATCTATTATTTTAAAGTAATTTTGGAATTTGACCCGGTATTAATTCTTGAATTTCCATTAATTAGTTGAAAAAAAAAATTTAGGTTAGTGAAATAAAGGTTAAGTGATCAATGAATTAAAAAGGGTTACTGTAATTAAATATTATAGAAAGTGGGTAATTAAACTGTTACTACTATTAAATATAATGGAAACTTCCACATTAAATAAATAAATGAGATTAAAGGTAAGTTGAAATTGTAATTTATAAAACAAATATATATTAATTAAAGGAATGGAGAAGAAACTTGTAAATTTTCACTTACATTCTTAAAACATACATAACTTACCATATAATAAAAAGTTGCAATGTTAGTAGGAAAATGTAAGTGGAAATCTTACAAGTGAAGAGTAAGGTAATAAAGGTATTCTATTAATTTGCTATTATTAATGAGAATTAATTGTATAGACTTAAGTTAAATTGGAAATTTTACTATAAGTAAAGGTAAGTAGTATAAATAGATGATAGAAACTTTAGTAAATAAATTGGAATACAAATATAATGAATTTTGTGATAAATGGAAAATGAAAATTTGTAAGAAATAAAGAAATCACTCAATAAATGAAAGAAAGAAAATCAAACCATTGAAGCATGAGATAAATGTATAATAAATAAATTTGGGTGTTGGTTTGAATTGTGTTGTTTGATTTATGTTGTTGGGTAAGAAATTTGAAGTGGTTAAATGAATAAGAATCTATCTTTGTTCCATCTAAGACTGTTGAGTAAAGGATGCACTTGATAGTTAATTTCATTTCATACAAATTTCAAGTTTGAACCCAAACAACTATTTGTTTGATGGATTAAATGGTTGCTTTGTTTGTGTATGTATGTTGTTTGTAAGGTTGATGGTTGTTGAATTGTTTGGTTGATTTATGATTGAATCCACTTGAATAGTTCACTTTAAAATAAATATTTAACCTTTTAGATTATGTAAGTGAATACAGGTGATGGAAGCAACTGCTACTGCTTTTGGTTCCAAAATAATAAGCGTATATTGCCCGACAAATAGGTACGTTTTCGGATTACGTTTAAAGCGCTATTTTTCCCGTGTTGGGATATAATATTTTGATAATACATGTAATATATTTGTATATTTTGATATTATATTTTCTCCAGAGCCTCTCCGTACAAAGGAGACTCTGCCAAATTTTTCCGAAAATTTTGGACTTAGAATTTTGTCGAAAATGTTTTTCCAACTTTAATTATTTGAGTATAAAAGAATATAATGATTATAAACGGGTATATTTTATTTAAGAAAATTAATTTAGTAAGGTTATTGTTTATAAGTTAATATTTGAAATAAGGTGTACTGTTTTATTCTTCCTTCTCCCTTCTTTTTCCTTTTCGGGGACGAAAAGTTTTGAGTGGGGGAGATTGTAACGACCCGGTAAATTTGATGATATTAAATGAATTAAATTAATGTAATTTCTAATCTAATTTAGAATAAAATAAAAGCCTTAATATTTTATTTGAGGAAACGTAGTAATTTGTTATAGTAATTGGAATTTAGTGTAACAAAAAAATCTTATGACAATAGATTTGGATAATGTAATTTGTCACATTTTGTTAAAAGTTAATTATAAGAAACCAATAAATGTTGAATTGAGGATATTAATAAAATATTTACTAAAATAGGATTCGTTGATATTAAGTCAGTAGTGGAGATGTTACCTTTGGTTGTAATAAAAGGTGAATGCTATTTAGTGGATGTCAACACTTAATAAAATTTATTTAGAATAAAAAGGTTTCAAATGCATGTTTGCATTGAATATGTAATTGATGGATTAAGGGTAAGTAATTAGAAATTTAATCCTATAAGATTTGGGACTAAATGTATGAAGATAATTTTGTAGAAATAATTAATTAACCTCTTAATTGTGCATACCCAATATAACATAAATAACAAAAGGACTAGAACTTGATTTGCCTAGGCATGTATATATATTTATGAGCTATAACCAAGTGAGAAATTTGGTAGTAAATAGGGAATAAGTTGACTAAGGCAATTAGTAATTTAATAAATGAATGCACTGTAAGTAAGTGAAAATTTATGCACAAAAATATTTTCATATATGGGATAATTACAAAAGTTTACCCATTTATCTAATGTATATAATTGAATCTAAATTTAGGGAAACATTTTGTTATTGATGGTATAAGTGAATTTGAATAAAAGGGTAAAAATTATGTAGATTTAACATGTATTGAGTATATAACTAAGACGGGCATTCGATGTAAATGAATCTAAATTAATGTGCCTAGTCAATAAAGGAGAACTTTAAGGGAATAAATATAAATGAATGTATTTGGGGAATGGAGTCCTTTTATATGTTGAATAGTATAACGTTGTTATTAAGAATGAACGTTACTTTAGTAATTATTAATATGGTAACAGAAGAGTGTATAAATTTTATAGTAACGTAAAAACGTATTGTAAGATAATAATTAAGTGTAGACTTATAAAATATATTTATGACAACAAATTTTGTAAGTTATTTATTCTATTAGTTGTTAAGTTTTATTTTTGTGTAAGTTAACAATATTACAATTCAATTGAATACAGTAATTTATGCAAACAAAGGATGAACATTTGGAAGTATTACTGTAGTGGTATATATATAAGAAACGGTAACTTTCTAGTTGGGGAATAATTGATTTATTTGTGAGTTGTAATCAAATAGAGTCAAATTTATTAGAATTTATTGCAATTTATGGGATTAATTGTAGTAACCTTTGAAGATTTATTCACTAAAATAATTGACGATGGAAATTATATGTAAATTTGCTTTTAGTAAATTTAAAATATCCAGAGGGCTAGAAATGACACAAATCTACTAGTTTAGAAATTTACAATAAAAAGTGGTAAGTAATTTTTCTAAATATTTAGATAGTAGGAAGTTGTAGATTTAGATGGAATTTATTATTTAACTATTTCATAAGTTGAGATCTAAGTTTAGAATTGAGATTTTTAATGTATAGATATTGAGCCAATGTTAGTTTCATTAAATTGACATCAATAACCTTGAATAATAGAAAGAAAGTGAATTTAATAAATTTAATCAAACTTATAATGTTGAATTTATTAAAATTGGAATTAATATTGAAGTTAAGAATTTACATTTGAATTGATGAATAGAACAACTATTGACACTTAAATTGTTTAGAATTGGAGTAAATAGTTAAGAAAATTTAAAGGGAGAAAATTTGGTCAATTTTTGAATTTAGATGTAAAAATTGGATTTTTATAATTTATTTAATTTATTTAATGAATATTAAAAATAGTCATTTTGGCCACGGACTCGGATTTTGACGAAACCAGTTTCATCGGATCCGTATCGGTGAATTATTATAGGGTTTCAAGTTTCGTATCAATTGGACCTGTCGTTTGATCGTACGGACGCGAAACGCCTTGAAATCAGTTTTAATAAAATCAATTTGAAACCAATTTGGAAATTCTGTTTTCAGCATAACTTCTTCATACGATCAAATTTGGACATGAAACTTTTTCCATCGCGTTCAGAATATCTTAAAATACCTATTTGGATATATAGATTTAATAAATTCGGTTCCGGAGGCGTAGCGGGCCTTTTGGGCCATAGTTTGTTCCGTACGTTCACTTATCCGATCCATCTACGCTATCTCTTGTCTACCTATATAAACACAGTTATAAACGCTAGCCTCCTTCCTACTGTCATTTGGCTGTATGTTCATTTTTCTTCATCTCTTTCTCTTCCTCAATGATTCCAAAACCTAGATCTATTCCAATTCAAATTTCAATGAAATTTCAAATCCTCCATAAAAATTCCACAAAAATATATGTTGAAGTTTCCGAGATACATAATTTGATGGTACAACTCGTTTTTTGATTCAGTAGGGCGTTTGGCTGGGAAAATTCGAAGTTGTCACGGCCGTTCGTTTTAGACTATTGATTGGGCGGTAGATTTTCGATCTGCTGACGATCGGGTGGCGCCGGAGTATGGAGGTTGGCGAGGGGCTTCGATCTGTACGGTTGGTTCGTCATAGGAGGGCCAGAATTCGCCGCAGTTGGCTCGACCTTGGCATCGTGTCGAGCGTGGTTGGGAACACCATATGGTTTCGCTGGGGCGTAGTAGGGGGCGGCTGAGGATGGGCGGTTCAATGGAGTTGGTGGATCGTCGTGCCATAGCTTCTGGTGATCGACAAAATTCAACGAAGGTGGCATAGTTTCGGCGGCTAGGGCTTCGGCCTGGAAAGGCTTCGTGCGAAGGCTCTGGACGAGACGCAGTTATTGATGACGTGGCAGGAGTGTAGGTGAGTGGTCCATCTTTTGTTTATTTTTAATTTGAAATTCAAGTGCAATTTTCGACATAACTCTCTCATACGACATCGGTTTCACGCGAAACTTTTTTTGTTAGGATCGTATTTAAATTCCGGATCAGATGACGATGGTTTGGACTGATTTGGAGACCGTCAAATTTTTGGGTTTAAATCGAATTTAAATTCGATTTTAATTCCAAAGGTGAGTGTTTAAACCCACTCACAACTACTAGAAGCTTTTATGTTTGTTAAATTTATTTTAGAAATGAATAGAAATTTATTTATGAGTATTTGGCAAGTTTATTTCACTCATATTTGTTGAATTGCATTTATTAAATTTAACTGTTAATTTAATTTATTTATTGCGTATTAATTGATAGTTAGAATTTATTTGTTTGCCTATAAACTGCTAGTTAACAGTTATATAGATTATTTCTGAATATAAACTGTTAGATTTATAGTTGTTAAATTTAATCTGAATAAAATTGCCAGTTATTACCTGTTATATATTATCAAATATAAATTGTTATTGATTGATATTGCTTGATGATTGTGATTGGATGATGGGTGATGTTGATGGATGTTTTATTGTATATCATTAAATTGCAAATTATCATGCATATTTCCTTTCATTCGGGATTGTGGTTTGAAATGATATACAACCGCAAAATTTTATATCTTTTAAATTGTGGATTGAAATGATAAATATCCGTATCACTTGACCATAGGATAGAAAATTATATACAGGCACCGCGGTCTATATATAACTATTTTAATGTGATTTCTATGGTTTGGATGGAATACGGTTTATAATAATCTTAAATTTTATATTGTATAAATATTATTCTTCCATATATATACAAATGAAGTTGAAAATTTTGAAATTAAAAGGTGTATAAATCTCTTTATTAAAAATGGAAAAAAAATTAAGAAAATGGAGTTTGATAATTTATATCATATGTTTAAATGTTAATTTTGGAAATTTTAAGATATGATATTTATAATTGGATTTTTCCCAAGATAAATTGAAAGGAATATTCTAGTATAATTTGAATTGAAAAAATATATATATTTTATTACTAGAAATTGGAGTTTTTATTTATTTATGGATTTTATGTGAATATTCAAGACTAATTAATAGAACATTCGATTTGTTGAAAGAATAAAATCCAACTTTAGTTTGAAATATTAATACTCCAAATGGATATACGTATATATATATATATAAGTTGAAGTGGTTTTGGAACTTGAGAGAGATAATACACATTTTGGTTTAGACTTTAATAAAGAAATGTATTTGTAAAGCCATGAGAACTATTTTCTTTACAAAGTAACATTTAAGTTAAACCTTTTAATTCATATACCGTTGAATATCCAAACCATTCAAGTTTTAAAAGTTATGGTTTTAAATTATGAATTTCGAAATATTATGCTTTGAAAGGATATTTGGCTTTCAGACGTTATAAATTTTAAAGCATTTGGATTTTTGAAAAGGTTTATATTTGGGATAAAGGATATCATATTGTTTTGGGTTTTAAAATGATATCGTATTCATAATTTTAAAATGGAAATGTTTATTCTGGTTTTAAAGTATGAGCTATTTTTAAATGACCGCGGTGTTATAATAACGATGTGTTGGCAAAGAGACCGGGATCGGATATGGACATACTCTCTGTCGATACCGAAAACCACTTTGACTAACCGTGTACGCGGTGGAGATTCCAGAATGAAGTAGGTGGTGGCGACGTTTCCTGTAAGGTAAATACGTGGACCCGACTCCCGTGAGTTGGCATAAGGTGGCTAAAACAGGAGCGATTCTCAGGCCAATGAGGTCATTCCTCTGATCGGACCCTCCTCTTCGATATTATACTTTGATTTTTGATTGATTCAGTGGCCACTTCTATATTTTGATTTTGGGGAGTTAACCCGAGGTGGGCGGTAACTGCGGCTGCGCGTTTCCACCAGCCTGGATAGCAATTGGTATATCTACCCTGGCATTGCCTAGTTGTGCCGTGTCACCTACCATACCGAGCCTTTACTACGAGTTTCTATTTGTGTCGTACTTATGGAGTATCCTTTGGTAGCCTCCCGATCAGGAGGTATTACGGTACTATATAGACTATTGGCGTTTTACGTGTTAAGGTGGAAAATGTAAACCCTTAACGCTATTTAAAAGTAAGTTTATTTTATAAATAGACACTACTATAATAGCGCAATATACTACATAGTAAATAGTTTAACGGATCCTTAGGAGATGTAAATCCCGAGCATCTCTTGAGTTACTGTACTCATATTTATTTCTGTTAATTTAACTCACATAAGATCTTTTAGTTCTGACTCGAGTGTTTTTGTCTTTTCAAATTCGCTCGGGTCAGTCCGAGCGTTTCAGGATCGAAGATTTTAGCTTTGGAGGACGAAGACGAAGAATCCGTATTATATTATTTATAGTATTGCACCACACTCTAAATTTCCGCTGCATTGATTGTATTGGTATGTGTAACTCTGATATTTATTGTATAAAGCAAATCAAGTGTTTGTAAACTGTTTTGAACTGTATATTTATTATTATATTTTATCATTCCGCTGTGAGATTCTGTTTTGTTTTTATTTCTTCTCTGTTTTTCTTATTTACCCCATAACAATCCGCCCTTGCGTATGCTTTGAATTGGCACGTGTGTCGGTTTAAAGTGTGCGAAAAGGCGGGACGTTACAAATAGAGCCAAATCAAAGCCAACATATTATTAAACGATTGATTTACATTTACAATAAACATGATATTTAATGAGTGATGTACATTTGAACAAAATGGAAGATTGTTCTTGGTTTCCAAACTATTGATGTGTTAATTACATATCTAAGCACTATGCAGTGTCGTTAGCTGAAGTATGAACCTCTGAAATAAATAAGAATAAAAAGATCATCCAATTGTTGTCTGATTTAATTTTCCAACTTGTTGAAATGTAGATTCAAATTTCATATAAATTTCAAGCATCGTGTAAATGAATTATTTTAATTGTGACTAAAATAGGTGAAGATATTTGGTTTTAAATGGGATTAAAATAGCATAATTTAAGAATATTGATAACAATGTTCTAAGCGATAATGGAGATGAAAACAGGCACCATTTGTTTTTTTTTACTTGTGACTATTTGGTTCAGGTGTGATAGCTATGAAAATTATTAACTTCACGATCCCCAAGTCATCTTTGATAGAAAAGCATCTACATCTAACTTATTGTTGTGTTATGTTTGTTTAATAGAAACCACTAACAAATTGTGTGCCGTTTTATAAGATACCAAGCATATTCACTAGCTTAAGCTGTCTCATATGCCTACATCGTAAAACAAACTATATGAACTGTATCTAGTAAATGAAGGGATTCCAAAAATTAGTGTATTCTAAATTCAAAGTTAAATAAACCTTGCATTTAAGAAAGGGTCAATCATTGCACTACACAATCTACAGCCATAGTTCAAAGGCGTCCAATATATGGACAGTGAATATTAGATGTAATTTTAACAGCCACTTCAAGTTATAAAATCAACCATATAAATCTAATGAAACTGTTTTAATTCGCTACATTGTAAGACGACCGAACCCATTTATTCATAGCCCAACAATGTTATTGATGATAGCTGACCTGTCATCAAGCTTAATTGCTTAACCCATAAAATTCCAAAATTACAAAATCTATAGAAGAAAAATATATACAAATCACACGATATTGAGGTTCCCATTGAAAGAAGCAACGCTTTATGATTAAAACATAAAAAATTCACTAAAAATTGGCCAACAAAAGAGACATTGATGGAGGTAACAAAATATGTAAAAAAGAATATTGATCAGTGTGAATCAGAATGCTAGTTAGTAGATAATTTTTTTTTTTTTGCAAGGCAAGCCGGTTTTATAGTGGACCGTCCACTATTTATTACGAACGTAATAAAAGTTGAAGTACAGGAGTAAGGTAAAAACACCTTAACTACATGAAGAGAAACAGAAAATACAGCACAGGTACGTGACGGCTATGTCACGGTAACTAAAAGGATCATAATAATACTAGCACTCCTCCGAGGAGGGAGAATCACCAACAGCCGAAGTCACCACACAAGAACTCAAAGGGACAGACCCAGAAAGACCAGCAAATGGACGAAACCGGAGAGCAAGACAAGGGTCATATACCACATCATCAGAACAGTAGATAAAAGATCATTCCCAGGATGGATCAGCAAGCAGGACAGAATTTGAAGCCGCATCCAAACCGTCTATATCAAGGATTATAGAATCACCAGATTGTTTATAGCGCAGGCATCTAAGGTCCAGCTGATTATCAGATACAAACAGGAAGAAAGATTCATTAACCGGGTTATACCTCATATCAGAAATGGGATCAATCCAACACCCTTCAGCCTCATCCCAAGCAACAGGAGGCAGGATCGAGGAGGGGTCAGGAGCAACAAGAGGGATGACAGGAGCAACATCAGGAACCATAGATCCAAGCGGAGAAGCAGGCAAATCTAGGGGCAATGAAGGAACACTAAGATTTGTCAACGCAGCCTCAGGAGAAATGTGGGAGGGAGGGGCAGAAACTTTGGGGACCCAGATCCTACGACGGGGGTGGGGCAAAGGAAACTTTGGTGCAGCGGCGGTAGCTTCAGAATGATGGCAATCAGTTGCAAGGTGACCAAAGGAGTGACAGAAGGAACAAATATCTGGAACCCAGCCATAGCGAACCCTGACTTCCACAATATGTCCAACAGCAAGCTGTACAGGAATAGAAGAAGGGAGAGGCTTAGAAGGGGAAATCTCGATTAGTGCCTTCGCATACATCAACTTATCACGCTCCACCGTGTTAGAATCAAAGCATTTCAGCTTACCAACATTACAAGCTAACCAATTCAATCCAATAAGAGGCTGAAGTACCGTGGGGATATGAGAAAAATATACCCAAACAGGGATGGAACGGACTTGCTCACGAGCACACGCCACAGTAGGAGACCAGGGGGTAACAATAAAGGGTCTTTCATCGACGTTGCAAGGCTCAGCATCCAATACAAGCCGTCGATCATCAGAAGAGGAAAACTTCAAGAAATACATCGTGTCAATCAGTTTCACTTGCAGATTACCACGAATCTTCCATGCCCTGCGAAGCACTGTTACCGCATTTTTAAGTTGGTGGTGGGGGTCCAGAAAAAAACCCACCAGATAGTCTGATCAAAATTCCACACCGGCTTGCAAAACACAAGGGGGAGGAATCATCACTCCATTTTCCTCAACCAATTCAAAATCAATCGGAACGTAGGCACCCGCATTACGGGGCAAGGACGTGAAAAGAGAAGACCATGTCTTGGTGTGCTGCTTCGAAACTTCAGGAAGACTGCTATCAACAACTCCAGGGGCAGTGGGAAAATTGGCAACCGGGCTACAAACTTTGACATAAGGAACAGGTTTCTCAGGGGAAATAACACATACACGTGGTGTGCCTACTCCACAACGTGTAAAATCAGTGGAACCACACACGTGAGCAAGTTCAGACACACCAAGAGACTCACTGGAACCGAGTTCATTCACCACGGCATTCATTCCCACATCACGACTCAGCTGCGACTTGTTAATCAGGACCTGCTCACACGCCATAAGGCGTGGCATCGCTGCGCAGTCATCACGCAGAGACTCATTATCAATCAAAGCACAACGGCGAACAGGAGTAGAAATCGGTGGAGGAAACTCTGCTGGCGAGAAGAGGGCAGGGGGACGTGCAGGCATCTGCAACAGAGGCTTGAATAACCGACCAGACCGAGTAGAAGATTGGGGGATAGGGGACGTGGGAGAAAAGGACATAAGATCGGGGAGGAGGCGAGAAGGGGGGGAAAAGGACCAGGGCTGGAGCAAAGAAAGAAACGCGAGATGGCAAGAGGAAGGATTATTTGCCAGAAGACGCAGAGAAGAGAGAATCGCCTGTAGCCATTGTGTTATTATTTTTATAACACAAATCTTTGAGAATCGCTAGTAATATATTTTATATATAAATAAAAATACGCTCCTAGATGATATCCCCGAGTTAATAGATAATTCAAAAGTAAGGAAAATACATACTTTATAGGCTGCAGAAAATAGTCCCGAATATTATGGCCTAAAATGATTCTAATTAGCAAACAATAATGCTAATTAAGTAAAAGACATTTATACATTATTGTAAATTGCCAAATTTTTAATAATTGTTAACCAAGAGCGAAAATTCATTACCTAGGTCATAGGACAACCTAATACTATTTTAAAAAAGCCTTTTGTCTTGTATGCTTTGGCCAATGTAATCGAATTTAGTTGCAAAACTATAGAAGGAAAATAATTTGTTTTTAGAAAAACAATTTGAGGCACTAATGCTAAAATGTTGTATGTTATTTTGTACTCCTTTACACGTCAGAAGCTAGAAAGAACTACTAATATGCTCACAACAATGAAACGAGAACTCAAATATGATATATTATATTACTAAACTTTCTCATGAATAAAGACTGTATGGTTTTAATTGTATGTTATTTTAAACTAATGCAGGTGTTAATATTTAAAATAGCATGGTCACCTAATAAGTGCACATGATGGATAAACTAAAAAAGGAAATGT
This sequence comes from Allium cepa, assembly GCA_030765085.1. Lineage (NCBI taxonomy): Eukaryota > Viridiplantae > Streptophyta > Magnoliopsida > Asparagales > Amaryllidaceae > Allium > Allium cepa. Next base: position 237,765,574 of record CM060938.1, read on the forward strand.
GCATAGTTACCTAATAGCTGCTTTTGGAGCCAGTGGCATTAAGATCTTTGCTTGATCGACGGAAGAAATAAGGAGATCGACGTGGAGAATCGAGTGGCGAGGGCATGGAAGAGCCTTTGCCTATGCTTTCCAGGCAGAGATCGACTTCGCTTCAAGCTTTCTAATTTGGCACAATAATGGGTCGTAGTGGGTAAAGGCAAGTTGGCCCAGTCGTATGTAAGGTAGTTGATGGCGATGGTGGCAAGCCATTTAGAGAACAAATGATAAGGAATAAAAAGAAAGAGGGATTGAAGAAAATAGTTGTGATCGATGAGAACGAGAGAGCCACGGATTTGAGAAAGGGGAACGAAAATTAAGTCGGAGCCAAACTTAGTTTTGGAATTTGGGTCCAATATTTGGATGCACGAACAAAAATTCCACTAATTACAAAAGTGAACATCTACATGCATATGAAAATAATAATTACTAACATAATATTTGTATTATTCGAATTTATAATTTTTTAACTTTTAAAATTTTATAAAATTTTGAATATTTTCATGTTGTATTTAAATTTTATGGACTTTAAACTTAATAAATACTTTTTTCTTTATTTTAAATAAATTAAAAATTTTAAATATTTCAATTTAATTTTAAGAAAATTTCAAAAATGGTATTTTTAAATTTTACGAAAGTTTTCTAAGTTTTATGAATATTTTAAATTTATTTTAAACAAAATTTCAAATATTACTTATTAAATACTAAATATTAGTCTTAGTTATTAATTATTAGACAATGAATAGTAATTATTAATTACTTCTTAATTATAAATGAATATTAAAAATGTTAAATATTATCTATATTTTATTATACAACAATTACGATTATTAATTACCAACTTTTGTATATTCAATAGTAATTAATAATTACTGCTAGCAATTATTATATAAAACCCATAATTATAATTGAATATAAATTATTAAATGTTAGTTAATATTTATGTATTGCTAATTAATAATAATAATTATTATTATTTATAATAAACTTAATCTTAATTAGTAAAAGTTATTTATTAATTACCTATTATTTAATAGGGCAAATATTTTATTAAAAAATATTGTTTATTTTAATTTTATAAGTAAAATAGGAAAATTTATCATACATGCAACATATGGTTGGACCGCTCAAATGCTCTGCTCGCTTGCTGAAGATAGAACCATAAGTAACAATTTATATTTAAATATTAGACAAATTTCTAAATTCATTAAGAAAGTATATTTCACTTTGGTGGACAAATGAATATTAGTAGTAATTATTTCATATTTCAAAATAATCTATAATTATTGTTATATAATTAAAATTGTTAATTATAATTATTATTTGATATTAATTTTAGCTCTTAATTATTACTCTTTAACCTTTATTTAACTAATTATTTAACTAGTTAACTTTTATTTCATATTTCAGGTTAATAATTAATTATTAGTATTTAATAGCAGTTTTTAAATATTATACATTAATAACGAATTATTATTATTATTTAGCATGCTCCATTAATTTCAACAATGTAATCTCTAGGATCGAACCCGTTACCTGTAATCTCATAGTATGAAATACCAACCAACTAAAACCAAACATGTTTGCCATTAATATCTAATTTTTATTATTGTTTAAGTATCATTTATTTAATTATTATTTTTCATTAAATTTTTATTAATTGTTAATTATTTTAATTTAATTGTAGTTATTAATTATTACTTATTACATATTAATTATTTATTACAATAGGCGACCAAATGGAGCTAATATTTATCTATTATAACTAGCATAACAAAAGAGTTGATGAAAATTAACATTTATTACAATTGGCAAAAGAAAAATAGTTGAAATATCCATATGCAACAAATAACAAAAAAAATTGTTGAAAGTAAGTTTATTACAACTTTTTAATACAAAACGTTGTAAAACCTAAATTACAACTAGTAGATTATAACCATTGCAAAAAATATAGCTATATTAGGGCAGTTTTGTTGTAGTGGTAATTTCTAAACTCCAATCTTTCTTTCACTTTTAACATGCACTCAATTATTTAAGATAAATTAAACCAAACAAATATGTGAAACTTTAGGCATTTATCATTTGTTGAAATTATTTAATAAAATAAAATATAAAAGAAGAAGAGGGGGAGAGGAAAAAAATTAACAATCATTAAAAGTCAATACTTTTACTAATGGCTTAATTGATATACAAAAATACATGATTTATATTTATATCTTAGTTACTTGAAGCCTAAGTAATAATATAATAGGAAATATTCTAACTAGGAAAAGTGCAAATAATATAGGTAAATATCAAATAGTGAGATCTTCTACAATATTCCTTAACATCATCATTACTATATATATATATATATATATATATATATATATATATATATATGTAGTAAAAACAGGCAATAAATTAGATGATGAATCAAAGCTTACTTACAAACTGGTCAAACAATGAATAAAAAGGACTGAAAACGATATACAAATATATAGTTCCATATGACTATAAAATTTTGAAAATAATCCTACGCTTTCTCTACGTATTTCTATGTAAGCAGCTTTAAACATCAAGCTATTATCAAGTCAGAAAGATTGAACTGGGTAGGCAAAAAGACAAAAAACGTAACAACCTAATTTTGTAGTAGTGCGAAGAATTATATTTCCCAATTTCAGAGTCCCGTGAAACCAATTTCTTAACAAAAACCATTTGAAATCTATTATTTTGAAAAGATATTTTTTAATTATAAATGGAAAGCATTTATTGTTGACCAATCAATGAAATTTGAAATTAACCAAAATTTGGAATATAATCTTGTACCCAATTCAATAATATACAAACTCTAAAATCTTTTTACAATGAGCAATCTAGCAAGGCTGACGCTATTGCATAGTAGCAACGATACAATCATTTGGTAAACTTTTCGGTCATTTATATAGTTTAGTTAGATTTTAATTTTCATTGCACTATAATCTATATTTGAGACTAGAATTAGATACTATTTGTTACAAAATGTCTAGGACAGTATGCACAACTTTCATCTCCTATATTAAGATTTGATGGAATTTTACATTAATTCCCCGTTGTTCTATTGAGACTTGGGTTTTCTTTCCATTTTTTAGGTTCTAAGAGTAGCGAAAGATATAAAATTAATTGCGGGATATTGAAATAAGACCTTATATGTAAAATAACATTATAGAAAGTGAAAACAAAGTAATAACATGTTGGGATGATTAATAAGATAATATCGATAACATAAGTGATTAGGACTATATACATATTATGCTTACTATAAACGCACAAGCATTCATAATTTAAAAAAATCGATTACATGGTAAAAGTCATTTAATTACATAATTAATAAATAGGTTTAAAAACGATACTAATCAATTGATTTATTAGCATATTGCATAGTCAATTAAGGAGTTTTCTAATAATTTTCACAGGAAATTTATATTTAATTATAGGGAGAGTTTAATTTTGAAAATGAATTGATTTTCCTTAATTTCAATAAAATAATTAATTAAAGGAAATTAATTGCCTCATTTAGTTAGAGGAAACTAATTGGTTGATTTACTAATTTTGAAGTTACTCGGTAAATTAACAAAAGTTATTAATCGATTGATAAATTTATATATAGCATACTTAATCGATTTGGAAAATTTTGATAATTTGCAATCAATTTCTGTAATTAATTTCCATAATTATACAGTTAAGAAAAGCATTTCATTGAATTTAAAATAGATTAAAGAGTCAATAAATTCTTTTAACGCCAAATAAATACGAGATGAAGGTAATAATAATTAAAGGTGAAGTCTAGAGGGAATTTGTCATTCTCTATATAAACCCATTTCCATTCTTCACTCTATACCTCTCTAAGTAAAATCTATAATATTTATCATAAAATTTCATTTTCAGTTCTATAGTATTTTGGTAGCCAAAAACATATTATACATACCATTATGTCTCTAACACTCAAAAACCTAGATCTGCATACACTATTTCTTTGCCTAAAACTCACATTCACCGTTTCATGCTTTTCATACACAAGTGCAATCTTCTCTCTCCTCCTTTTCACTAATTTCCTAGCAATTTGCAGCCTCGCCTATGATACCATTATTGGTTCCACCATAAGAATCGCATTCATTGTTGCTTCCTCTTCAACCTTCGAGATCTCAACAAATGTTGAAGAAGAATTTAATCCATCTACATATAGACCTTTGGTTGATGATATACAGAAGACAGAAAGAGAATATCTTTTTGCCAAGCTTCATATATTTCAATATTACGAACCACATTTTCATTCCATTTAATGCTATAATCTAGATACATCTTATACCTTGCATTCTAATACATAAAAAGTTCAATGTATGACCTTTGCTATTCTTTCCACATATTTACTCTCATTTCATTTCCTATTCCCTCCCTAGGGAATAATTTTACATTTTGCACACAAAGTATATTTATATCTCTATCAACAATCTATAAACATTGCAATTTACATTCATATTCTTTTATTGTATAATCAGCTAGCCCATGGAATATGTTATTTTTTGCTAAAAAATATATCCATTTATTTATTTCCTATTTTCTTTGAATTACAAAAAAGGTTTTAAGGTTCGATTTGATTTTTTTTTTTTTGGCTCATTCTTAACACACCACATTATTCCATTTTTGCCAATTTAATTATTTTGAAAATAAACGACTGTTTTATCCTTGTAATTATTTTAACTGAGATGTTTTAGTTCTTTTCATGTCCTCACATTTTCCATCTCCTTCTCTTTTGTTGGTATACTTGCATAAATATAAGGATAGAATTTTTAAAGAAGATACCTTATTACTAGAAGATAACTATGCACTTTTTCTAAGGTTCATATATAGTAACTAGGATATGATAGCAACCAAGCCTATTTAATAATTGAATTGCTACTAAGATAGTGCATAGTCCATGTGGAATAATAATAAACCTAATATGCATGAAATATATTACATAAGCTTCCTATTTAATAATTGAATTAAGATGTAGCATGTTTTTCTCTCTTTTAGATTGCGTTATTGGATAAGAAAAGAAGATCAAATTGTCCGTGATCGTTAAATTATTTTTAAACATTGTGAGATGAGAATCTTTTATTATTGCCATGAGAAGAGTGGAATGTAACGACCCAGAATTTTTGATAATTAAAATTTGAATATTTAATTAATTTTAAATATTAATAAGTGAATTTATAAGTCAAATAAATTTTTATTTGAATTATTTGATTTAACTGAATAATTAAATCGATAATTTAATATGTTAAATTATGGAAATAATTGAAAATTGAGTTAAATATGATTGAAAATGATTTGTAAAATTTTATTTTATCATGTTGAAGTTAGAATGATATTTTAGAACTTTTAAAATCGAATTTAGAGTTAATTTGTGAAAATTGAATATTTTAATATTTAATCGACTAGTGAAAATAGTCAATTTTTGAACAGTCTCAGAATTGAACGAAACCAGTTCCATTGGATCCGTAATAGTTAGTTATTACCGGATTTCAATTTTCGTGTCAATCGGAGTTATCGTTTGATCGTGGCAGCTCGAAACGCATCGATTTGTTTTTAATTTAAATTTGGCGAGTGAAAATAGCCATTTTTCAAAAAGTCTCGGATTTCGACGAAACCAGTTTCATCAGATCCATAATGTGATATTATTGTGAGGTTTCAAATTTCAAGTCAATTGGATTTACCGTTTGTCCGGTACAAATTAAAACGCCTAGAAAATCGCTTAAATCGGTTTAATTTAAATTGAGCGTTTACAGCCATAACTCGCACAGATGTCCGAATTAGCTTCCGAAACCTGTTCCATTGTGTCCGAAACGCGGGGTAAACCCTAGAGACGCTGGTTACGGCGCGTAAATCGGAGTTCGGAATTTACGGATGAATAGTGTTCGAAATTTTCCTATAAATACCCCCAAAAATCTCAAAATAAAAAAAATAAAAATAAAAACCCTAATTTCATTATGCAGCCGCCGGCCCTAGGTCCTATGGCCGAAAATGCTCCTTCCTTCTCCCTCGAATTTCTTTAAATCCTTTCATTAATTCGAAAAACTTTCTACATGAAAGTTATAGAGGGCAGTGTGATTGATACATCCAACGGTGGGTTTTCGTTCTAGTGCTTTGGATCGATGGGAAATTGGACTCAAAGGTCGTGCGTTCGAGCACGAAATACGAGGCAATGGCGGCACTAGGAGGGACCGTTCTTGGGCCGAGCATAGCTCTCGCATGGGCGCACGACATGGTGGTGTCTGATCATGGTGGAGTAGCTCGTGGTGGTCGCGTAGGTTTGCCCTAGGGCCGGCGTTGATGGGTTACTGGAAACGTGCGTTCGTATACGAGAGGGAAGGAGTTTGTGCATGGTCTTGAGGCGTTGGATCTGAATACACGGCCGTGATTTATTTTAGGTTATAAAAATTATAATTATGTTGTAATTTGTTTATTTAAATCGTGTACAAACTTCATAATATCATAACTTTTTCATACGAGGTCGAAAACGCGCGAAACCAGTTGCGTTGGAATCGTATGGACGAGCACTACGCGATGGAGTTTGTTTGGAGTCGTTTGGAGTTAGTGAGAATTTTGGGTAAAATTAAACGTCCGTTTAATTTTATTCGAAATAAATCGCTAAAACGGAATTTAAAATCAAGGTGAGAATTTCTCACTCAATCGAATCAGTTTCGATTTTATTTTAAATAGTTAGATTTAAAATATTTAAATGCATGTTTGAATGATGATTGATATCTATTGATTGTTAAAATAGACATTATGCGCCGTTAGTAAGCGGATGTTATTTAGTAAAAACATATACCGCGAATATTTCCTAAACAGTGAAATTGGTATTATATATAATAGCAATATATATATATTGGCATATGTATATATTGGAGTTATTGATTTCCCGCATTTTTTGTTTAGCGGATGAGACCCTATTGCGCCGTCTATTAAGCGGATAATATTTTAAATCCCATATACAGCGATAATTTCGTACTGGAGCGAAATTGGTATTGTGCTAATGTTTTTGGATGCAGGAAAACAGGTTGGAGGGATCCAACTGGATTCCTCAACAGTTTTTATTTGATTTCAGATATTTTGATATTTGATGGATTATCATATACGATATATGATGGATCGTTGTAGTCGTGATTGACTATTTGGTGTGTAGCATCATTGGACCAAATTTTTGGTATTTTGAAGTGATTTTTGAAAAATATATTATATTTTTGGAATTGATCCATTTTAAATAATTAAACGTTATAATTTTTAAAGTTATAAAAATTATGATTTTTAAGAAATATAGTTAAAAGCTGATTTTTGAAAATAAGGAATTAATGACTTTATAAAATAGTTAAATTGGGATTTCTGAAATAATTGTGAAAAGTTTAAATATAGGATTTATAAAATTTGATTATTTTATAAATCAAAATGATGAAATTATAAAGGAGTTTAAAGACGTTTTTAAAATATTAATATGAATTGATTTATATAAGAGATTTATAAATGGATATTTGTAAATTGAGATATTGAAATTATAAAACGAGTTTTTATAAGTGTTTGAATGAAGTGAAAATGAATTTCATTAAAGAATGAAATTTATAGAATTATAAACGGTGAAGTTATAAATGAAATTTATAAATAGTAAGAGTTATAAATTTGTGAAGATATTTGAAGAATAGATTTGGTTAAATAAATGAATCTTATAAGTTATAAGATTTATGGTTTGGAAAGTCTTTAGAGGAACGATTTTGTAAAATAATCGTTTTATAAGCATTTGACTTATAATATGAACTTTTAGTTTATAATTGAGTTATAAACTGGAATAGGTTAATAAAAGAATTTATAAAAAGGAAGTTTTTATAAATAAATAGAAATGGAATTTATAAACGTTGTTTTATAAATTCGCAAACAACTTATTTTGATAAGTTAATTGTTGAAACCTATAAATGGAGTTATATTCACATCTTTGAATAGTGAATAATCCTTTAAATTAAAATGAATAAAAGGATGAAATTGTTAATGAAGTTTATTCACGGTTTTGAATTGTGAATAATATGTTAAAGAAATTGTTTTGAATGTGATATTTGAAATAGAATTAAAACGATCGAACAATGTTTTAAAATGTGTTGAGATTCGAAACCATAGATTTCAACATGTATTGTTGAAATAAACGTTTTCGAGAAATTAAAGGAAATGGTGGACTATAACACTGTTGTTATGGTAAATGATTTCCGAAAGGAAATGTTTTGTATAGTATTGGGATTTATATATCTATTTAATTTCGAATCCCTATACTAGTGAATTTGGGACGTCGTAACGATGTTTTACGCAACATTCGTTTTGGCCCAAATGAATATGTTGAAGAGAATGATTTCCTTAATAGAATGAAATATATACTTAATTTCGATTGAAGTATATTGAATATTTTCTAAGTGTTGAAAATAAATAAAATTTGTGAATTACTTATGAATAAATAAGTATGGAAATGTTTTCCAATATAAAGTGAATATCTTAAGAATTTATCTTTTTGAAGATAAATTGAAATGAATGACCGAAATCGAATATTCATAGATATTTTGGATTATAAATTCACTAAGGAATTTATAAATGAAAGGGGAAACTTGTTTAAAAATAAATATTGATTTATTTTTGAAGTGTGAAATAATATATATCTTGTAAAGATATTTTGGAAAATAAATAATTTGGAAAATTATTTGGAATCTGGTGATGTGTGCATATCCAGTGATAGTTCAATAACCGACTATCAATATTTCCCTTTGAATGGGTATTTGATGTGATTTGTTGAATGTGAATGCTACACTTATTTTTGAATAAGCACTCACTATTCGGGTTAACCGGGAAAGGACCATGGGGTCGTATAACCCATTCCGAATATGTGACACGTCGATGTGAATTGCATTTGAAGATCGGTGTTGAAGACCCGGTATTTGCGAGAGCGATAGGATGACCTGTCGATTTACTCTGCACCGAGTTGCTCCGGTATAGAGTTCTCCATATGTGATGGTGAATCCGATCAGGATTGTGAATATCCGGATTGCAAGGACTTCTTTGTAAGTGCCTTCGGTTCTGTTCGAGCCCGGAACAGACTTGTATGGATAGTGTGTCTGACATTACAAAATTGAGATATAAAGCCGATTTCTTTCAAATATATTTCTGTTGGTGGCGGAGAATTTATTCTTTTAGCTTAACACCCTTCTCTGAGACGTACGAGCTCAGAGGTTATATAGTTGAAGTTATCAGCGATATATTTCCAATTTGGTAATGTGACATGCTGAGTGTTGCTGAAATGATCATTGTGTTGATTATTGTGATAGGATCGTTTATTTGATTGTCTATCTTTGTGATCATTGTGTTGATCATTTGTTGACCCAAAGCATGGCTTTTGTATAAAGTATGTTTTTGTGGACGTGACTTCGTCGAGCCTCACACCCCGGAAATGGTCAAAACAGGAAAGATGCGGCAAGGTTATGAGGGGTAGCACCCTTTAGGGTATGTACATTTCCTTCTGGATAGAGGTGGTATCATGGTATGGAGCCCAGATATTTAACCTATGTGGTTACTGCGAATTTATTACTTTGTGGTTGTTGGCTATCGGGATCCCGTGAGAAAGGTCGTTTACGATCGGGGAATGGCGTGCTCGTGTCAGTAGTTACCCAGTTAGGGGTAACCCGGCCTTGTGTTGGCAGAGTTCCGGTTTGGTTCTCGGGGATGTCTTTCCGGAGGCATTCTCATGTGGCAATGGGAAGTTCCTTGGCCTGACCATTTGTCAGAAATCCAATTCCCAATACGAAACTTGTACGGTATTAGTTGTAGAACCTGCTATTCACTTATGGTGGTCACCACTGTTTGGATGGTAGCTATAGTAGGCATACGATAATGGTCGTATGTTGGCTAAGATTTATATTCTACTTTCGAAATGAATTTTTCTCTACACTATGCACTAATAATAATATCAAATGTTATTTTTAATGCGTATCAAGCATCTTTGACTATCATAAGGAGAAATCTCCTCCGATTCTGCGTTTGCATGTGTGTATGTGCGGGAGGCCTTATGGTAGTCTCATTTTTAAAAGCATTACGAATTGAATTTAAAAATATCTCTCTATTTTGATTTTTAAAGATAAATAAACTGTTTTGAGTTCTCACACCAGTCACATGACTGACTTGGAGTTTATTGTTTTCCTTCCTAAACTCTGGGTGCCCACCAATTTCCACACGGGCAGTCAAGAGTAAGGTTTATCAGGATATTCTGGAGTTGCTGGAGGCAAGATGGATGGCATGGCGTATTACTTATATAGTATTTCTTTTTCCGCTGCACTGTTTGATGTCGTATATTGTTGTTGTACACTCTGATGAAGATATGATGTAGTGAAATGTAATGTATAAAATGTAATAACTGATATAGTTCTTTGTTTAAAGATTATTCATTTATTATTATATGTTGTTCCGCTGCGAATTGTGAGATTCTGATGTTGTTCTTTTTCTCTGTTCCGTTCTATTTTCTATTTTCTATCTTCTCTTTTCTTTCTATTTTAAAATTTTCTATCTTCTTCTCTCTTTTCTTTTCTTAAAATCTTTTTAAAACCCCTAAGGGTTCGTATTTTCGTTCATCTTGAATTAAACAAAGGAGTACAGATTTACGGGTCTTTACAGCTGGTATCGGAGCTTATGGTTAAGCGACAACCATGGTTCTGTTGGGTATTACTCATTAGAGATAGAGTCAGCAGTACTCTAGAATGAGTTTGAGAGTAATAATAGCTATGAGAGCGTATTTGTTAGTAAATATAAAAATTGTTTTATATTGTGATGATTGGTTTATTGAGTGGCATATGAACTTTCGTCAGCACGGTATGTACAACTATGCCGAAGGGGTTTCTAAACACTTGAATAGAACAATTCGACACAATATGGTTTTAAAAATGGGTAAATGAAATAATTTTACCTTGATTATATTTTATATATAAAGGAATAATTTTTCAGAATTATTAAAGAGTATATAAGATGATTGTTTAGTTGTTTGAATAATCTAAATAAAAGAATATTGTATAAGCAAAAGAATTATAAGAATTGAATTATAATTAATGTGATTTACAATTGTGAAGTAAACTTATATATATAAGAAGTGAAACTATATGAATATGAATATGAACTTGAGTTATGAAATGAAATTCAACTTTGGAAATTAAATTGAATGTAAATGAAGTTGATATGAAATAATGAATATAAGTGTTAATTCATTAAAATCTAATGTTTTTGAAAGTTGAATAAATTGGAATGGAAATCAATTTAATGTTAAACCAAATGGAATTAAAAGTATTGAACCAAATTTAATGTAAAGTGAATAATTTGGTTATGTTGAATATACATCGGTTGTTATATGATTGTTAGTTGATTGTATATAATTCATTAAGTGTTAATGAAATTGAAAGATATGCAATTGAATTCAAATTGAAAGTAAATAAATTTGAATAGAATTGAATGTGAATTGGATTTAATTACTGAATGTTAACTAATTAAAATTGAATAAGAATGTTAGTAAAAACGTCCACTATCAATGAATCAAATATGATTAAATTGAAAACCTAATTCATTGAATATTAATGAGAATATAAATGAATATATATTGATTTTGAATTTGTTGAATGCTAGTTGGTTGATGTTTGAATATGTTGCATTTGCTATGTTGACATATATAGTTATTATGTTGCTATATGTTATATTTTGAGATTATTATCTATATGCATGTTCTCATGTTGTTTGTGGAGTGATTAGTAGGTGCGGATCGCGTTTGCTTCGCATTTGGAGCTCGCTTTACCGCTATATTAGCCGTATATGCTTGCTAATAAAATATAAGATACATATCTCGGATTAAATATCGTACTTTTACACTTTTTTCCCTTCGGGATGCCTCGTTACTTGATGTGATGTATATTTGTGATATATATACTGTCATTTTTTTCGGATCGAGCCGCGCAAAGGAGACTATGGCGAATTTTTCCGAAAATTTAAGGCGTTCGAAAATTTTTGAGAAAATGGGAAATTTTTTTTGAAAACTTTAAACTTTGATTTTGGAATTGAAAGTTAAACAATAGTAATTGTTTTTGAAAAGATAACTAAGTATGATTTGAAACTTAGTAAAGTTATTATAAAAAGTTTAACTATGGATTTTAGAAAAGTTAATAAATTCTGTAACTTTTCTTACTTGTTAATTTCGAGGACGAAATTCTTTTAAGTGGGGAAGATTGTAACGACCCAGAATTTTTGATAATTAAAATTTGAATATTTAATTAATTTTAAATATTAATAAGTGAATTTATAAGTCAAATAAATTTTTATTTGAATTATTTGATTTAACTGAATAATTAAATCGATAATTTACTATGTTAAATTATGGAAATAATTGAAAATTGAGTTAAATATGATTGAAAATGATTTGTAAAATTTTATTTTATCATGTTGAAGTTAGAATGATATTTTAGAACTTTTAAAATCGAATTTAGAGTTAATTTGTGAAAATTGAATATTTTAATATTTAATCGACTAGTGAAAATAGTCAATTTTTGAACAGTCTCAGAATTGAACGAAACCAGTTCCATTGGATCCGTAATAGTTAGTTATTATCGGATTTCAATTTTCGTGTCAATCGGAGTTATCGTTTGATCGTGGCAGCTCGAAACGCATCGATTTGTTTTTAATTTAAATTTGGCGAGTGAAAATAGCCATTTTTCAAAAAGTCTCGGATTTCGACGAAACCAGTTTCATCGGATCTGTAATGTGATATTATTGTGAGGTTTCAAATTTCAAGTCAATTGGATTTACCGTTTGTCCGGTACAAATTAAAACGCCTAGAAAATCGCTTAAATCGGTTTAATTTAAATTGAGCGTTTACAGCCATAACTCGCACAGATGTCCGAATTAGCTTCCGAAACCTGTTCCATTGTGTCCGGAACGCGGGGTAAACCCTTGAGACGCTGGTTACGGCGCGTAAATCGGAGTTCGGAATTTACGGATGAATAGTGTTCGAAATTTTCCTATAAATACCCCCAAAAATCTCAAAATAAAAAAAATAAAAATAAAAACCCTAATTTCATTATGCAGCCGCCGGCCCTAGGTCCTATGGCCGAAAATGCTCCTTCCTTCTCCCTCGAATTTCTTTAAATCCTTTCATTAATTCGAAAAACTTTCTATATGAAAGTTATAGAGGGCAGTGTGATTGATACATCCAACGGTGGGTTTTCGTTCTAGTGCTTTGGATCAATGGGAAATTGGACTCAAAGGCCGTGCGTTCGAGCACGAAATACGAGGCAATGGCGGCACTAGGAGGGACCGTTCTTGGGCCGAGCATAGCTCTCGCATGGGCGCACGACATGGTGGTGTCTGATCATGGTGGAGTAGCTCGTGGTGGTCGCGTAGGTTTGCCCTAGGTCCGGCGTTGATGGGTTACTGGAAACGTGCGTTCGTATACGAGAGGGAAGGAGTTTGTGCACGGTCTTGAGGCGTTGGATCTGAATACACGGCCGTGATTTATTTTAGGTTATAAAAATTATAATTATGTTGTAATTTGTTTATTTAAATCGTGTACAAACTTCATAATATCATAACTTTTTCATACGAGGTCAAAAACGCGCGAAACCAGTTGCGTTGGAATCGTATGGACGAGCACTACGCGATGGAGTTGGTTTGGAGTCGTTTGGAGTTAGTGAGAATTTTGGGTAAAATTAAACGTCCGTTTAATTTTATTCGAAATAAATCGCTAAAACGGAATTTAAAATCAAGGTGAGAATTTCTCACTCAATCGAATCAGTTTCGATTTTATTTTAAATAGTTAGATTTAAAATATTTGAATGCATGTTTGAATGATGATTGATATCTATTGATTGTTAAAATAGACATTATGCGCCGTTAGTAAGCGGATGTTATTTAATAAAAACATATACCGCGAATATTTCATAAACAGTGAAATTGGTATTATATATAATAGCAATATATATATATTGGCATATGTATATATTGGAGTTATTGATTTCCCGCATTTTTTGTTTAGCGGATGAGACCCTATTGCGCCGTCTATTAAGCGGATAATATTTTAAATCCCATATACCGCGATAATTTCGTACTGGAGCGAAATTGGTATTGTGCTAATGTTTTTGGATGCAGGAAAACAGGTTGGAGGGATCCAACTGGATTACTCAACAGTTTTTATTTGATTTCAGATATTTTGATATTTGATGGATTATCATATACGATATATGATGGATCGTTGTAGTCGTGATTGACTATTTGGTGTGTAGCATCATTGGACCAAATTTTTGGTATTTTAAAATGATTTTAAAGTGATTTTTGAAAAATATATTATATTTTTGGAATTGATCCATTTTAAATAATTAAACGTTATAATTTTTAAAGTTATAAAAATTATGATTTTTAAGAAATATAGTTAAAAGCTGATTTTTGAAAATAAGGAATTAATGACTTTATAAAATAGTTAAATTGGGATTTCTGAAATAATTGTGAAAAGTTTAAATATAGGATTTATAAAATTTGATTATTTTATAAATCAAAATGATGAAATTATAAAGGAGTTTAAAGACGTTTTTAAAATATTAATATGAATTGATTTATATAAGAGATTTATAAATGGATATTTGTAAATTGAGATATTGAAATTATAAAACGAGTTTCTATAAGTGTTTGAATGAAGTGAAAATGAATTTCATTAAAGAATGAAATTTATAGAATTATAAAGGGTGAAGTTATAAATGAAATTTATAAATAGTAAGAGTTATAAATTTGTGAAGATATTTGAAGAATAGATTTGGTTAAATAAATGAATCTTATAAGTTATAAGATTTATGGTTTGGAAAGTCTTTAGAGGAACGATTTTGTAAAATAATCGTTTTATAAGCATTTGACTTATAATATGAACTTTTAGTTTATAATTGAGTTATAAACTGGAATAGGTTAATAAAAGAATTTATAAAAAGGAAGTTTTTATAAATAAATAGAAATGGAATTTATAAACGTTGTTTTATAAATTCGCAAACAACTTATTTTGATAAGTTAATTGTTGAAACCTATAAATGGAGTTATATTCACATCTTTGAATAGTGAATAATCCTTTGAATTAAAATGAATAAAAGGATGAAATTGTTAATGAAGTTTATTCACGTTTTTGAATTGTGAATAATATGTTAAAGAAATTGTTTTGAATGTGATATTTGAAATAGAATTAAAACGATCGAACAATGTTTTAAAATGTGTTGAGATTCGAAACCATAGATTTCAACATGTATTGTTGAAATAAACGTTTTCGAGAAATTAAAGGAAATGGTGGACTATAACACTGTTGTTATAGTAAATGATTTCCGAAAGGAAATGTTTTGTATAGTATTGGGATTTATATATCTTTTTAATTTCGAATCCCTATACTAGTGAATTTGGGACATCGTAACGATGTTTTACGCAACATTCGTTTTGGCCCAAATGAATATGTTGAAGAGAATGATTTCCTTAATAGAATGAAATATATACTTAATTTCGATTGAAGTATATTGAATATTTTCTAAGTGTTGAAAATAAAAAAAATTTGTGAATTACTTATGAATAAATAAGTATGGAAATGTTTTCCAATATAAAGTGAATATCTTAAGAATTTATCTTTTTGAAGATAAATTGAAATGAATGATCGAAATCGAATATTCATAGATATTTTGGATTATAAATTCACTAAGGAATTTATAAATGAAAGGGGAAACTTGTTTAAAAATAAATATTGATTTATTTTTGAAGTGTGAAATAATATATATCTTGTAAAGATATTTTGGAAAATAAATAATTTGGAAAATTATTTGGAATCTGGTGATGTGTGCATATCCAGTGATAGTTCAATAACCGACTATCAATATTTCCCTTTGAATGGGTATTTGATGTGATTTGTTGAATGTGAATGCTACACTTATTTTTGAATAAGCGCTCACTATTCGGGTTAACCGGGAAAGGACCATGGGGTCGTATAACCCATTTTGAATATGTGATACGTCGATGTGAATTGCATTTGAAGATCGGTGTTGAAGACCCGGTATTTGCGAAAGCGATAGGATGACCTGTCGATTTACTCTGCACCGAGTTGCTCCGGTATAGAGTTCTCCATATGTGATGGTGAATCCGATCAGGATTGTGAATATCCGGATTGCAAGGACTTCTTTGTAAGTGCCTTCGGTTCTGTTCGAGCCCGGAACAGACTTGTATGGATAGTGTGTCTGACATTACAAATTGAGATATAAAGCCGATTTCTTTCAAATATATTTCTGTTGGTGGCGGAGAATTTATTCTTTTAGCTTAATACCCTTCTCTCAGACGTACGAGCTCAGAGGTTATATAGTTGAAGTTATCAGCGATATATTCCCAATTTGGTAATGTGACATGCTGAGTGTTGCTGAAATGATCATTGTGTTGATTATTGTGATAGGATCGTTTATTTGATCGTCTATCTTTGTGATCATTGTGTTGATCATTTTTTGACCGAAAGCATGGCTTTTGTATAAAGTATGTTTTTGTGGACGTGACTTCGTCGAGCCTCACACCCCGGAAATGGTCAAAACAGGAAAGATGCGGCAAGGTTATGAGGGGTAGCACCCTTTAGGGTATGTACATTTCCTTCTGGATAGAGGTGGTATCATGGTATGGAGCCCAGATATTTAACCTATGTGGTTACTGCGAATTTATTACTTTGTGGTTGTTGGCTATCGGGATCCCGTGAGAAAGGTCGTTTACGATCGGGGAATGGCGTGCTCGTGTCAGTAGTTACCCAGTTAGGGGTAACCCGGTGTGACGCCCCACCTCTATACCCACGCTAGCCAAGAACACTCCGGAGTAGTGCTGTCAACTAGCACGGAGAATAAGGCTGTTGAGGAGCGACCATCCATGTAATTGCTTATCACACGGTGGCTATAAATAATCTTCGGAAACAAACATAGAAATAATCATATCACAAATCAGTCACAGATATCCATATCACAAAGGCGGAAGAAGATATGAATATATAACTAACACATGAAAGTGTACATCAGAGTAGGGGTCAGTAAGATCCACGATAATACAAAAGAATAGCAACACGTGCTATACAAAAGAATACAACTATGAGTCTATATCTCAAGTGTATACAACAAAAACTGCTAATCTAAACAGTTAGCCAAAAGTCAGAGTGATGAATCCCTGGGAAGAAGTCAAGCAGAAGCACCTGTAACATCTCGGTCTGACCCGAGTATTATTTAAGAAAATAATAAACGGATCAGTCTAGCTATAAATATCAGATGACATGATATAACATAAAAGATATGGCATAAACATAAATATCCATAACGACATACCACTATAAGTATGTAAATAATGATCAACAGAAGATCAATCAATAAGAGATAATCAATATCACAAGAATCTTCTCAAAGATTCAAAGAGGGCATCATACCCTAAACTTGTACTCATAACAAGTCAATGACATAAATTCCAGAAATCAACACGAGAAATCCAGAAATCATAAAAAGGTAAAGAGGCCTATCACATGACGGTCCGAAGACCATGGGGAGCTACCCCACATGTGTGAGTGGAATCACACAGAATGAGGTCAAGACTAACCAAAAAGCAGAAAGGTATGTGTGAATGGAATCACACAAGTGGTGTCTAGTCTAACCTTGCAATGAA
Source organism: Allium cepa (assembly GCA_030765085.1). Classification (NCBI taxonomy): domain Eukaryota; kingdom Viridiplantae; phylum Streptophyta; class Magnoliopsida; order Asparagales; family Amaryllidaceae; genus Allium; species Allium cepa. Next base: position 237,783,352 of record CM060938.1, read on the forward strand.
AGAGACATCGCGCAATTGCTAGTCTAATTCATAAAGCGATCATCAAGATCAACGAGAAGTGTCAATTACACTAAGCTAGTAAATATAGAAGTTTAGCTTCATGTCCCATAACCACTTGCTTAACTTAAATATTTACGAACAAACTGTAAATCTTCACTAATAAAATTGTCACAAGAGGTTCAATCGAACAAGTCCAAGAATTAACCGACGAAGTAAGCGCAAGCGTTTCATACCACTTGTTTTACTAAGTCGTTTAATTAGATTTCTCATCCGAGTGAGGTAAAGGCTTGTATATACTAATAGATGGGAAAACGGTTTAAGAAAAGAGCTTTGTTATTAAAAATAGAGTTGAAATTGTTTGTTAAAAGAGTTTTGATATTTACTACTAGTATTGAAACCTTTATATTATAAAGTGACAAAACACATAAGCAATTGTAGAAACAATCAGTCACAAAAATCGCATACGGAGATGTGAATAAAATCCAAGGAAATCAGCTCAATGTTTTTCAGGTAAGATCCCCTACGGAGGGGGGGTCCAGGGGGGGTGGCAACCCCCCTAGGTGGGGGTGCGGGGGCAACGCCACCGCTTACGGGGTTCGACCTGCCCGGTCAGGTCGCGGGGGTCCAGGGGGCAGCGCCCCCGGCGGGGTGCGGGGCAGCGCCCCGTCCAAAACGGTACGACCTAAGTGAAGACAAGCGGCCTACGACCTAAAGCAAAGTGAGGTCTAACGACCTAAGGGTTCACGCGGCCTAACACAATGGCCGAGCGACCTAACTGGAGTTAAGGGAGGCAAGCGACTTAAGGTCCAACGACCTACGACTCAAGCAAGCCGAGCGACCTAGTGTGGAGGGGTCGAGCGACTTAAGGAATGCGAACGACCTAAGGTCTAACGACCTACGACTTAACAGAGTCGAGCGACCTAAGGTCTAACGACCTACGACTTAACAGAGTCGAGCGACCTAAGGTCTAACGACCTACGACTTAACAGAGTCGAGCGACCTAAGGTAAATGGTCCAATGACCTAACTCGAACGACTTATCTAGAGCTTAGGTCGGAGACGACCTACGAGATAAACCAGGCCGACCTAGTGGATAAGGAGGTCGAGCGACCTAAGGAGAAAGGAAGCAACGACTTAAGAGTGCAAGATAGGTCGAACGACCTAACGATGCTGAGTCATACGACCTAACTGGGGTAGAGGGGACACGCGACCTAAAGGTACGCGACCTAAGAAAGTGCGCGACCTAAAGCACACGCGACTTACGACCTAAGGAAAGCAGGCGATCTAACTCCACACACAAGGCCTAACGACCTAAGAGTTAAACGACCTACGACCTACGCCACCAACTCACGAGCGACCTAAGTACTAGGTCGTGAACGACCTAACTCCGAACACACGAAAAGTGGCCAGAACGATCTAGGAGCTATCTCGTACGCGACCTACGACCTAAGATCCACACGACCTAACTCCGAACGACCTAAAATGGCCAGAGCGACCTAAATGCAGAAATTTCGCCAAAACGCCAAAAATCGGAGTTTTTTCGCCAATCCAATCCAAACCAAAAGCAAATATGCATGCTAAAGTGATAGGGAATCATTCCTAACAACCCAAGATAGTTATAGACTAGAATTGTGAGATAAAAATCTCACCTTTGCACTAAAGTTTATGAAGATGAAGCTTGAAAGCAAGGAGAAGCAATCCAAAGCTTGAATCCAATATCTTCTACTTGAATTTGGAGTTGAATGTTGGATTTGCAATTGAATTTGTGCTTGGAGTTTTAATTTCCCATTCCCTCCACCATTAATGCCAAAGCTTGATTAGTTAGGAAATTTATGAAGAGTGAGGAGAAGAGGGTTGGAACTTGGGCTTAATAGGCTAAACTAACCCAAAGTCCAAAGCGGGAAAAGTTAGTGAAATTTCACTAACTCCAAACCTATCGATGTTTATACTTAAAAAGTTGTAAACGATATTTCGAACTCAATGGAAGTGGTCTCGAGTCCTAATTTGACCGTTTGCAAAAAGTAGCTTTTCGAACCAAAATCCGATTAACGAGTTAATATTTAAATAAAATATTTAAATACAAACTCGATAAATATGCGGGTTGTTACACCCGGCCTTGTGTTGGCAGAGTTCCGGTTTGGTTCTCGGGGATGTCTTTCCAGAGGCATTCTCATGTGGCAATGGGAAGTTCCTTGGCCTGACCATTTGTTGGAAATCCAATTCCCAATACGAAACTTGTACGGTATTAGTTGTAGAACCTGCTATTCACTTGTGGTGGTCACCACTGTTTGGATGGTAGCTATAGTAGGCATACGATAATGGTCGTATGTTGGCTAAGATTTATATTCTACTTTCGAAATGAATTTTTCTCTACACTATGCACTAATAATAATATCAAATGTTATTTTTAATGCGTATCAAGCATCTTTGACTATCATAAGGAGAAATCTCCTCCGATTCTGCGTTTGCATGTGTGTGTGTGCGGGAGGCCTTATGGTAGTCTCATTTTTAAAAGCATTGCGAATTGAATTTAAAAATATCTCTCTATTTTGATTTTTAAAGATAAATAAACTGTTTTGAGTTCTCACACCAGTCACATTACTGACTTGGAGTTTATTGTTTTCCTTCCTAAACTCTGGGTGCCCACCAATTTCCACACGGGCAGTCAAGAGTAAGGTTTATCAGGATATTCTGGATATTCTGGAGTTGCTGGAGGCAAGATGGATGGCATGGCGTATTACTTATATAGTATTTCTTTTTCCCCTGCACTGTTTGATGTCGTATATTGTTGTTGTACACTCTGATGAAGATATGATGTAGTGAAATGTAATGTATAAAATGTAATAACTGATATAGTTCTTTGTTTGAAGATTATTCATTTATTATTATATGTTGTTCCGCTGCGAATTGTGAGATTCTGATGTTGTTCTTTTTCTCTGTTCCGTTCTATTTTCTATTTTCTATCTTCTCTTTTCTTTCTATTTTAAAATTTTCTATCTTCTTCTCTCTTTTCTTTTCTTAAAATCTTTTTAAAACCCCTAAGGGTTCGTATTTTCGTTCATCTTGAATTAAACAAAGGAGTACGGATTTACGGGTCTTTACAGGAAAATAAGAATAAGTGGGATAAAAGAAACAAGTGTAATTTCAAAATAAAATGGAGTAGGAAAGAAAAAAGTGGTGTGTGTTTTTTAATAAAACACCTTGTAGGAAGAAAGTGGAGTGTTAATAGAATTGGCCATTTATTTTAGTGTATTTTATATTTTGGTTTGCTTTATTAGGTTCAAATAATTTATGTATCGTTAAAGCTTCCTCTTTGATATATGTATGTTAAATATAAAATTTATCTCCATAATTAATTTTTAATAAATACCAACTCCAAGAGCCCTTTCATCTGTAGGTGCATTATTAATTAGAAAATAAAGTATATTAAATGTTTTGACTACAATTTAAATTCCAATGAATTGTGTATGTCAAATATTAATTATAATTACTACAACGTTCCTATTACGCTTTAATTTTGTAGGTAAAATGTTAATAGGTATTTCTAGAAAAAGAACATGTCAAATCCATCTTAAAATTAAGTATACATTAGAATCTAAAACATTTGACATGTTCTTCTATGATATAATCTCAAGCCCAACCCTTTATTCTATAGTGCTTGAAACAAAGGAATTGGTTAATTAAACCCAACATAAAATTAGTTATGAAGGGAAGGACAATTTATTCGGCTTAGATAACTTTAATCAATTTCTTATGGAAAGGCCTTACCACCTTGACTCAGATAAGTCGTTAATATCATTTTATTTTTGTTTATCATGTGGAATTACTTAAAAAAAATATTTTTGTAGGTTCGTAAGGCAATACCAACCAATTTGCTGATGCATTTTTTTTTATATAATAAATGACTTGGTCATAACTGAGATATAATAACCTGTAATTTACAATAACCTAAATATTACATAGCTCAAGCTAAATGTCTTTTTAAAATGTTTTTTATATTTATTTCGATTATTATAAGAAATATTGTTCTTTGATATACCATAGCAAAACAAAATTTTAATTTTTAAAAACAATAATTTAGGCTTAAAAAAACCAAACATATGTGTTTATGTTCTGTGTAGGCCAGACAATAAAACTCTTGTCTTTACATATGGGCAAGATCAAAGCTTAGTTCTAAATTATTGATACTAATATGTTTTTAATAAATTTATTCTGAATTATTGATACTAATATGTTTTTAATAAACAAGTGTCGGGATCCGTCGGAATCCGTCGGAAATTGGTACGGCATGCGTCATCGTCGGAAGCCGTCGAAAATACTACTCCCCGACGCACTATATTCCGACGGCTGTTTCCGACGGTGGCCAACGGCTTCCAATGGGCGCCGACGGTTGTCAGCTATCGGAAGTCGTTATTCCCCTTGTAGTGTTGTTTGGAGTAATTTGAATTTTTTTCCTATTGCAACCAAATGCACTATCCATCTTTTTGGAAAGCCAATTCGGACTTAAAAATCGTCTAAAATATAAACATACCGACTATAAAATGAATTTCGTATTATTACTTTTTAAATTATTTATATTTTGTTCTCTAGCAATGAATAATTGTATATACTTCAAAAGACTGTTAATATCTTCTAAAATAGGTTTAATCTACAGTTTATAGTAACTATGTTTGTAAGTCCAATTGATGAAACTGTTTGATAAATCATAGTTGTACATTAGTTAGGTAGTAATCAACATAAAGCATGAACAAGGTAGTAAAATAGACGGAAAATTTTAAAAACATACTACGTAATAAGATTATTTAGATTTGTTCATTCTGCAGCTGAATAACGTGCGGTTGATTATATCGTGGTTGATTTTTATAACAATCACTTTTTTACAGGCTCGTGTTTGTGTTTAAATTTTTATATTAGTGATATTGACATCATTGTACATATTGGTTGGTTCAAAATTTATTTAAATAATGATTAAATGAACTGTACAACAACGCTTTTGTGGTGCTTCAAATACTGACAAGCTTCATCGCAATTATAGAAGTGACACCCTTTTAAGGAACAGTAATAATGGTTTATTTCCTATATTTTCTAGTTTATGATTATTAGATAAAATATCAAAATCTTCTAAGTAAACTAAAGTTTGGTAAACATTTTATATATGTCGTTTTGCATTTAAGACATTTTATCACCAACTTGGTCCGCTTACATAAAAACATAATACATAAACATGTCATTCCTTCCGGACAACATGAATGCTCTATACATGAGTTAAATATCTTCGGTTAGTCTACAATATTTGAAATCGTTAAAAACATTCTTGAGTAATTTTAATAAAGATGTAATATTGCTAAAGAACGTATCAACTTCAAAAAAGATTTGAAAAACATAAATAATATTCGCTCTATTGTAGATGGAAGCAACGAAATATACGGAGCAATGAACTAAAAATGATTTGTTTTCCTTTATTGTGGTCTTTATCGACCTTGCAGTTTTTTATCTTATTCCTATATTATGGGATGCAATTAAATATTTTCTTACTGAAGCAAGACTATAAAAATATAGAGTCGCGTGTGCTGTTTATTCCCATCCTAACATACTAATATTCAAATTTCATTGCATGCCATATTTATAATGTGACAACCGGAGTTGCTCGTTCTATGCTCCTAAGGTGAAGTTTAGTTGGAGCTGTGAAGTAAGGATCAATTGTCTTATAGATGAACACTTTATATTTATTGATTATTTAACATTTTGTAAAATTATTTTGTTATTCACCCATTTTAGGTATAATAATGACGCTTTGATTCCATCAATTTACATTATTTTAACCTTTTACATAATTCTTATCATATTCTAGTATGATAAGGCAACAACATTACAAACCGATATTCTAGTATGATAAAAATCATATGAATATATAGATGCAGAGAATATATACAGAAGAAAAGAGATCGAAGAAAGTCTTATTAATTTCCTGGTCACTAATTTCTACTACATTACTGTAACAGGTGATTTGGGATGAGATTGGTGAACCAAATACAGATAGAGAAAGAATGATACTTGAGTTAGAACAAGAGGAATGCTTGGAAGCTTATAAAAGAAAAATTGACCAAGCTACCAAAACTAAGGAGCAAATGCGCCAAAAAATAGTCGATGTTATTGCGCAACTAGCTTCTTTACGTTCCGCGACAGTAGATGTGAGAATACATGTTGATGTAGTTATGGGGCTTCTTATTTTATTATCTATAGAATTATTGGTTTTGCATACATATTTTTTTATATATGAAATGTGACTAGAATATTGTTGTTGACCTGTTAAAAATAGTCATTTATTTAGCATAGAATTTACTAGATATTTACCTTAATAAAACCGCTAGATTTTATCAATGTAAGCTTAAGATGATTTATCAACCAAGTAAAGAGATGATATTTAATCATGGTTAATATGAATTTTTATTGTTACTTAATAAAATATTGTAAAAAAAAATTGTTATTATTTTAAGTTCGATTCTTAATGTTTGTATCTCAGCTCTTGTGGAAACTTGTTTTAAAGTGTAAATTCTTTCTATGATCATTTGAAATTAATATTGTTACAGATCCAATATACCACATAAGTTTCCTACAAAAGTGTTTTTAACATTGGTTTATGTGTATTATTACAATAGTTGTTCACATAGTCATTAGTAATACATTCGATTGGTCAGTTGGTTCATATCATGATTACATCGAATACCAATGCTTACATAAAAAGAAAAACTTAAGGGAAGAATACTTTCCTTTAAAATGCTTTGGTTTTCCTATTTGGAAAAAAAATCAAGGAAAATTTCTTTATTTGAGTGACATTTAATACATTAGTGTCTTATAGAGGATTTCCAACATTTGCTCACAGTTCATGGAGTAGAGTATTCGTTTGGGGCTGCTGATTTTCCATCATGTGGTGTATTTGAAGTAGAACCCAAAAAATGTCCGAACTACAAATTCAGGAAATCAATTATGGTTGGAACAACTTCCTATGATCCACTCCGGTTACGCTTATTCATGGATGTTCTTTCTCGCAACTATAGTGGTGATTCCTACAACCTATTTACAAAGAACTGTAACCATTTTAGCAATGATGTTTGCTTCAAATTAACTGGAAAATCAATTCCAAAATGGATCAATCGACTTGCTAAACTTGTTTCCGTTATTGCTTCGTTTAAATGGCAAACAACCAGATAAGATATAGGCTTGCTATTTTATGTAAATATACATTTTTAGCCATGGAATGCTTGATATTTGTATGTACATCCATTTATGTAAATTTATTATGGAACATTGATGTTATAACTCTTTTTATTTGAGTTATCTTATTTGAGACGTGCATGGTGCTTTGGAGTTACGATACTTAATTTGTGTTGTATTAATATATCAAATCTATTGTATGTTTTAGAAGAATATTTTTCATTTTTTAATTGAATTCTATAATTCTTCTTACCAAATCCTACGAAAGCTCCATAGTGTTAGTGAATTGTCAAAACTGTTTGTTATAGTTATTGAGTATTTCAGATGTATAGAACCTTTAAAATATATGAGAATGAACTAAGTCTTTTGTAAGATTATCTATACTAGCCTAGTGCCACTATCTCATATTTGGCTGACCTAAGAATTTCCTACAAATCTTAAATTTGTATTCGAAACAACACGAATCATTTACGTTCAAAAAAAGCCAAAACAAGTTCAACTTTACACTATTTGCGAAATCATAACCCTATTAAAAAAACATAACAAAATCCATAACATATGTTAATAGGAGGACCGATACGTATTGATCAAAAGAGATAAAGTTTTTGTGTCCATCAAAAATCATACCAACTCCTGTCCAAAACTATAGATGTCCACAGTAAGCCTATATAGAACGGCTTCAGGATCCACCACCGAATCGACCCAAACCTTTTAATCATCTGCTCCTAATGGTACATGGTGCACTAAAATAGTTACTTAATAATAGAAATATATTTTATTTACAATATAAATATAATTGGTTATGTTTTCAAATTCATACACAAATTTAAAAAATAAAAAAGGAAAAAGGAAAAAAAAGGATGATAGAATCATACGTAATGCATTTTGCTTTAGTAAAGATATGCCATTAAGTTTTATTAAGTTGACATAAGTAGTTTTGAGTAAATATTCCACATATATTGAAAGACTTCCATTTAATACTCTTTAAACCATAATAATTAAATAGATGTAGCAAGTTCTCTGACAACCCTGCAAAGTGAAAAAATTATGCTTTAAGATTGATATAAACTATAACTGGTAGCCTAGCAATCAATTTTAAAACATAGAGTCAATGTCTACATCAAGCAATCTATCATGAATTGAGTCCAAATCAAAGCAAACATATTATTTTACGATTGATTTACATTTACAATAAACATGTTATTTAACGAGTGATGTATATCTGAACGAAATGGAAGATTGTTCTTGGTTTCCAAACTATTGATACGTGAAATACATATGTAAACACTATGCAGTGTAGTTAGCTGAAGTATGAACCTCTGAAATAAATAAGAATAAAAAGTTCATCTAATCGTTGTCTGATTTAATTATCCAACTTGTTGAAATGTAAAATCAAATTTGATATAACTTTCAAGCATCGTGTAAATGAATTATTTAGATTGTGACTAAAATAGGTGAAGATATTTGGTTTTAAATGGGATTAAAATAGCATAATTTTAAAATATTGATAACAATGTTCTAAACAATAATGGCGATGAAAACAGGCACCATTTGTTTTTTTTACATGTGACTATTCGGTTCAGGTGCGATAGTTGTGAAAATTATTAACTTTGCCATCCCTAAGTCATCTTTAATGGAAAAGAATCTATATCTAACTTATTGTTGGGTTATGTTTGTTTAATAGAAACCACAAATAAATTATGTGCCATTTTATAAGATACCAAGCATATTAACTAGCTTAAGCTCCCTCATATGCCTACATTATAAACAAACTATATAAACTGTATCTAGTAAAATGAAGGGATTTCCAAAATTAGTGTATTCTAAATTCAAAGTTAAATAAACCTTGCATTTAAGAAAGGGTCAATCATTGCACTACACAATCTATATTCATAGTTCAAAGGCGTCCAATATCTGGACAGTGAATATTCCATGTAATTTTAACTACCACTTCAAGTTATAAAATCAACCATATAACTCTAGTGAAACCGTTTTAATTCGCTACATTGCAAGACGACCAAACCCATTTATTCATAGCCCAACAATGTTATGTGTAATAGCCGACTTGTCATCAAGCTTAATTGCTTAACCCATAAAATTCCAAAATTACAATATGTACGGAAGTAAAATATCTACAAATCACACGATATTGCGGTTCCCATTAAAAGCAACGCTTTATGATTAAAACATAAAAAATTAACTTAAAATTGGCCAACAAAAGAGACATTGATGGAGGTAACGAAATCTGTAAAAAAGAATATTGATCAGTGTGAATCAGAATGTTTAGTTAGTAGATAATTCAAAAGTTAGAAAAATACATACTTTATAGGCTACAGAAAATAGTCCCAAATATTATGGCCTAAAATGATTCTAACTTGCAAATAATAATGCTAATTAAGTAAAAGACATTTATATATTATAGTAAATTGCTAAATTTTTATTAATTGTTAACCAAGAGCGAAAACTCATTACCTAGGCCACATGACAACCTAATACAATTTTAAACAAGCCATTTGTCTTGTATGCTTAGGCCAATGTAATCGAAATTAGTTGCAAAACTATAGAAGGAAAATAATTTGTTTTTACAAAAATAATTTGAGGCACTAACGCTAAAATGTTGTATGTTATTTTGTACTCCTTTACACGTTAGAAGCTAGAAAGAACTACTAATATGCTCACAACAATGAAACGAGAACTCAAATATGATATATTATATTACTAAACTTTCTCATGAATAAAGTCTGTATGGTTTTAATTGCATGTTATTTTAAACTAATGTTGGTGCTAATACTTAAAATAGCATGGTCACCTAATAAACGCACATGATGTATAAACACATAAAGGAAATCCGCATGGTTACCTAATAGTTGCTTCTGGAGCCAGCGTCATTAAGATCTTTGCTTGTTCAACGGACGAAATGAGGAGATTGACGTGGAGAATCGGGTGGCGAGAGCATGGAGGAGCCTTTGCTTATTCTTTCCAAGTAGAGATCGACTTCGCTTCAAGCTTTCTAATTTGGCGCAATAATGGGTCATAGTGGGTAAATGCAAGTTGGCCCAGTCGTATGTGAGGTAGTTGATGGCGATGGTGGCAAGCCAGTTAGAGAACAAATGATAAGGAATAAAAAGTAAGAGGGATTGAAGAAAATAGTAGTGATCGATGAGAATGAGAGAGCCACGGATTTGAGAAAGGGGAACGAAAAGTAAGTCGGAGCCAAATATAGTTTTGGAATTTGGGTCCAATATTTGGATGCACGAACAAAAATTCCACTAATTAAAAAGGTGAACATCCACATGCATATGAAAATAATAATTACTAACATAATATTTGTATTATTCGAATTTATAATTTTTTTTAACTTTTTCGAATTTTATAAAATTTTGAATATTTTCATATTGTATTTCAATTTTATGGACATTAAACTTAATAAATACTTTTTTCTTTATTTTAAATAAATTCAAAATTTTAAATATTTTAATTAAATTTTATGAAAATTTCAAAATGGTATTTTCAAATTTTATGGAAGTTTTCTAAGTTTTATGAATATTTTTAAATTTATTTTAGAAAAAATTTCAAAATATTAGTTATTAAATATTAAATATTAGTCTTAATTATTAATTATATTAGATAATGAATAGTAATTATTAATTATTACTTCTTAATTATTAATTATTACTTCTTAATTATAACTGAATATTAATAATGTTATTTATTATCTATATTTTATTACACAATGATTACGATTATTAATTACCAACTTTTGTATATTCAATAGTAATTAATAATTACCGCTAGCAATTATTATATAAAACCCATAATTATAACTGAATATAAATTATTAAATGTTAGTTAATATGTATATATTAATAATTAATAATAATTATTATTAATTTTAATATATTTAATCTTAAGTAGTAAAAGTTATTTATTAATTGTCTATTATTTAATAGGGCAAATATTTTATACAAAAATATTATTTATTTTAATTTTTATTAGTAAAATAGGAAAAATAATCATACATGCAACATATTGTTGGACCGCTAAAATGCTTTGCTCGCTTGTTTAAGATAGAACCATACGTGACAATTTATATTCAAATATTATAAGAATTTCTAAATTCATTAAGAAAGTATATTTCACTTAGGTGGATTACTGAATATTAATAGTAATTATTTCATATTTTAAAATAATCTATAATAATTATGATCTAATTAAAATTGTTAATTATTATTATTTGATGTCAAATTTTAGCTTTTAATTATTACCGTTTAACTTTTGTTTAACTAATTATTATAATTTTTATATTACTGATTATTAATTACTATTAATTAATAGTAATTATTAATTTTAATTAAATATTTATTATTTATTATTTGTTGACTGACTGTTGATTGTTAATTAATTTAGAATTGATTAGTTATCAAATATTAATTAATAATTAATTACTAATATGGTTATTTCATATTTCAAGTTAATAATTAGTTATTAGTATTTAATAGCAGTTTTTAATTATTATACATTGATAATTAATTATTATTATTATTATTCAGCATGCTCCATTAATTTCAACAAGGTACATCTCTAGGATCGAACATGTGACCTGTAATCTCATGGTATGAAATACCAACCAATTGAAACCAAACATGTTTGCCATTATATCTAATTTTTATTATTATTTAAGTATCATTTATTTAATTATTATTTATTATTAAATTTTTATTAATTATTAATTATTCAATTTAATTGTAATTATTACTTATTACATATTAATTATTTATTACAATAGGCGACCAAAAGGAGCTAATAGGTATCTATTATAACTAGCATAACAAAGGAGATGATGAAAATTAACATCTATTACAATTGGCAAAAGAAAAATAGTTGTAATATCCATATGCAACAACTAACAAAAAAAAGTTGTTGAAAGTAAGTTCATTATAACTTTATGAAACAAAACATTGGAAAAACCTTAATTACAACTAGTAGATTACGACCATTGCAAAAAATATAGCTATATTAGGGCAGTTTTGTTGTATTGATGATTTCTAAACTCCAATCTTTCTTTCACTTTTAACATGCACTCAATTATTCAAGATAAATTAAACCAAACAGATATGTGAAATTTTTAGCATTTATTATTTGTTGAAATTATTTAATAAAATAAAATGTAAAAGAAGAAGAGGGGGAGAGGAAAAAAAATTAACAAACGTTAAAAGTCAATACTTTTACTAATGGCTTAATTGATATAAACAAATACATGATTTATATTTATATCTTAGTTACTTGAAGCCTAAGTAATAGTATAATAGGAAATATTCTAACTAGGAAAAGTACAAATAATATAGGTAAATATCAAATAGTGATATCTTCTGCAATATACCTTAACATCATCATTACTATATATGTGTGTGTGTGTGTGTGTATTTGTAGTAAAAACAGGCAATAAATTCGATGAAGAATCAAAGCTTGCTTACAAACTGGTCAAATAATGAATAAAAAGGACTGAAAACGATATACGAATATATAGATCCATATAACTATAAAATTTTGAAAATAATCCTACGCTTTCTCTACATATTTCTAGGTAAGCAGCTTTAAACTTCAAGTTGTTATCAAGTTTGAAAGATTGAACTGGGTAGGCAAAAATAAAAAAAAAGTAACAACCTAATTTTGTAGTAGTGCGAAGAATTATACTTCCCAATTTCAGAGTCCCGTGCAACCAATTTCATAATAAAAACCATTTGAAATCTACTATTTTAGACAAGATATTTTTTAGTTATAAATGGAAAGCATTTATCGTTGACCAATCAATGAAATTTGAAATTAACCAAAATTTGGAATATAATCTTGTACCCAATTCAATAATATACGAACTCCAAAATCTTTGGACAATGAGCAATCTAGCATGGCTGACGCTATTACATAGTAGCAACGATACAATCATTTGGTATACTTTTCGGTCATTCATATAGTTTAGTTAGATTTTAATTTTCATTGCACTATAATCTATATTCAAGACTAGAATTAGATACTATTTGTTACAAAATGTCTAGAGAGTATGCACAACTTTCATCTCCTATATTAAGATTTGATGGAAATTTTACCTTAATTCCCCGTTGTTCTATTGACACTTGGGTTTTCTTTCCATTTTTTATGTTCTAAGCGTAGCGAAAGATATAAAATTAATTGCGGGATATTGAAATAAGACCTTATATGTAAAATAACATTATAGAAAGTGAAAACAAAGTAATAATATGTTGGAATGATTAATAAGATAATATCGATAAAATAAGTGATTAGGACTACATACATATTATGCTTACTACAATCGCACAAGCATTCATAATTTTAAAAAATTGATTAAATGGTAAAAGTCACTTAATTGCATAATTAATAAATAGGTTTAAAAACGATACTAATCAATTTCTTTATTAGCATATTGCATAGTCAATTAAGGAGTTCTCTAATAATTTTCACACGAAATTTATATTTAATTTTAGTGAGAGTATAATTTTGAAAATGAATTGATTTTCCTTAATTTCAACAAATAATCAATTAAAGGAAATTAATTGCCTCATTTAGTTAGAGGAAACTAATTGGTTGATTTACTAATTTTGAAGTTACTCGGAAAATTAACAAAAGTTATTAATTGATTGATAAATTTATATATAGCATCCTTAATCAATGAGGAAAATTTTGATAATTTGCAATCAATTTCTATAATTAATTTCCATAATTATACAGTCGAAAAAAGCATTTCATTTGAATTTAAAATAGATTAAACAGTTAGACCTTTGGTTGATGATATACATAAGACAGAAAGAGAATTTAATCAATGAGTAAACCTATGAGATCTCACCAGATGTTGAAGGAGAATTTAATCCTTCTACATATAGACCTTTGGTTGATGATATACATAAGACAGAAAGAGAATATTTTCTTGATAAGCTTCAGGTATTTCAATATTATGAACCACATTTTCATTCCATTTAATGCCATACTCTAGATACATCTTGTACCTTGTATTCTAATACATAAAAAGTTCAATGTATGACTTTTGGTATTCTTTCCACATATTTACTCTCATTTCATTTCCAATTCCCTCCCTAGGGATTAATTTTTCATTTTGTACATAAAGTATATTTATATCTCTATCAACAATCTATAAACATTGCAATTTACATTCATATTCTTTTATTGTATAATCAGCTAGCCCATGGAATATGTTATTTTTTGCTAAAAAATATATCCATTCATTTCTTTCCTATTTTCCTTGAATTACAAGAAACTTTTTAAGGTTCGATTTGATTAGTTTATTGTTTATTTTGGCTCATTCTTAATACACCACATTATTCCATTTTTGCCAATTTATTTTTTTTGAAAATAAACGACTGTTTTATCCTTGTAATTATTTTTATTGAGATGTTTTAGTTCTTTTCATGTCCTCATATTTTCCATCTCCTTCTCTTTTGTCTGCATACTTTCATAAATATAAGGATAGAATTTTTAAAGAAGATATCTTATCACTAGAAGATAACTATGTATATTTTCTAAGGTTCATATATAGTAACTAGGATATGATATTAACCAAGCCTATTGAATACTTGAATTGCTACTAAGATAGTGCATAGTCCATGTGGAATAATAATAAACCTAGTATGCATGAAATATATTACATAAGCTTCCTATCATTTTTATACTTTATTAAGCTGTAACATGTTTTTTTCTATTTTAGATTGCATTATTGGACAAAAAAGAAGATCAAATTGTCCATGATCGTTAAGAATTTTTTAAATGCTGTGAGATGAGAATCTTTTATTATTGCCATGAGAAGAGTGGAAAATAAGAATAAGTGGGATAAAAGAAACAAGTGTAATTTCAAAATAAAATCGAGTAAGAAAGAAAAAGTGTGTGTGTTTTTTAATAAAACACCATGTAGGAAGAAAGCAGAGTGTTAATAGAATTGGCCATTTATTTTAGTGTATTTTGTATTTTGGTTTGCTTTATTAGGCTTTATATATTCAAATAATTTATGTATCGTTAAAGCATCCTCTTTGACATATGTATGTTAAATATAAAATTTATCTCCATAATTAAATTTTAATAAATATCAACTCCAAGAGCCCTTTCATCTGTAGGTGCATTATTAATTAGAAAATAAAGTATATTAAGTGTTTTGGCTACAATTTAAATTCCAATGAATTGTGTATGTCAAATATTAATTATAATAACTACAACGTGCCTATTACGCGTTAATTTTGCATGTCAAAAGTTAATAGGTATGTCCAGAAAAAGAACATGTCAAATCCATAACAAAATTAAGTATACATTAAAATCTAAAACATTTGACATGTTCCCCTATGATATAATCTCAAGTCCAACCCTTTATTCTATAGTGCTTGAAACGAAGGAATTGATTAATTAAACCCAACATAAAATCAGTTTTGAATGGAAGGACAATTTATTTGGCTTAGATAACTTTAATCAATTTCTTATTGAGAGGCCTTACTACCTTGACTCAAATAAGTAGTTAATATCATTTTATTTTATTTATTATGTGGAATTACTTAAAAAAATTGTTTTTGTAGGTTCGTAAGGCAATATTAACCAATTTGTTGATGCATTTTTTTGGATATAATAAATAACTTGGTCATAACTGAGATACAATAACCCGTAATTTACAATAACCTAAAATATTGCATAGCTCAGGCTAAATGTCTTTTTAAAATGTTTTTTATATTTACTTCAATTATTATAAGAAATATTGTTCTTTGATATACCATAGCAAAACAAAATTTTAATTTTCAAAAACGATAATTTGGGCTTAAAAAACCAAAACATATGTATTTATGTTCTGTGTAGGCCAGATAATAAAACTCTTGTCTTTACATATAGGCTAGATCAAAGCTTGGTTCTAAATTATTGATACTAATATGTTTTTAAGAAATTTATTCTTCTTTTTATTTCATTGTTTGGAGTAATTTGAATTTTTTTTCCTATTGCAACCAAATGCACTATTCATCTTTTTGGAAAGCCAATCCGCACTTAAAAATCCACTAAAATATAAACATACCAACTATAAAATGAATTTCGTATTATTACTTTTTAAATTATTTATATTTTGTTCTCTAGCGATGAATAATTGTATATACTTCAAAAAACTTTTAATATCTTCTAAAATAGGTTTCATCTGCAGTTTATAGTAACTATGTTTGTAAGTCTAATTGATGAAACTGTTTGATAAACCATAGTTGTACATTAGTTAGGTAGTAATCAACATGAAAGCATGAGCAAGGTAGTAAAATAGATGGAAAAATTTAAAAACATACTACGGAATAAGATTATTTAGATTTGTTCACTTTGCAGCTAAATAACGTGCGATTGATTTTATCGTGGTTGATTTTTATACCAACCACTTTTTTATAGGCTCGTATTTGTGTTTAAATTTTTATATTAGTGATATTGACGTCATTGTACGTAATGGTTGGTTCAAAATTTATTTAAATAATGATTAAATGAACTACGCAACGATGCTTTTGTTGGTCTTCAAATATTGACAAGCTTCATCGCAATTATAGAAGTGACACCCTTTTAAGGAACAATAATAATAGTTTATTTCCTATTTTTTCTTGTTTATGATTATTAGATAAAATATCAAAATCTCCTTAGTAAACTAATGTTTGGTAAAGTTTTTATATATCTCGTGTAACAGCCCGTTATTTTGGACTATTTGCATATGCACATGACAGACTTGAATAATTCAACATACCGAATTGTAATTTGGCAAACCTTAGATATACAGTAAATAAATAATCCCAGAATCATAGACACAGAGTATTAATATGCAGCGGAAGCAAAAGATAGTAGTTCATGAAGCTACTATATCTATAATAGAGTTAAATAAGTTACAACAGAAGTCTCGTATACAA
The DNA here is from genome assembly GCA_030765085.1 of Allium cepa. Lineage (NCBI taxonomy): Eukaryota > Viridiplantae > Streptophyta > Magnoliopsida > Asparagales > Amaryllidaceae > Allium > Allium cepa. The sequence continues at coordinate 237,800,495 of CM060938.1, forward strand.
TAATCAAATACAAGAATCATAATACATCACTGGAATCAACTGAATATCTGAAAGCTGATAGATAGCTGGATCTCCAAGCAAAGCTCCAACTCTAACGGTGAGTCTCGAATACTGGTACACTCAGTCTGACTCGAGCGTAAAGCAAAACACAAAACACTCGTGTCAGGATTAACATTCTTATATTAATAAATCCAACTCAAGTGAAATAACAATTGAAATACAAGTAACTCAAAGGATGTTGGAATATCCATCCTCTAAGGATCCGTTAAACTATCTACTATGTAGTAGTGTACGCTAAGTAGATAATGTCTATCAGTAATATAAAATATCAAAATAGTGTTAAGGCGTTACCATTATTCCCCTTAACACATTTTATATAAGCGTTATAGTCTATACAGCACTGTAAACTCCACCGTAAACTAGTGGGATATCAAGGAGTACTCCATAGGTATAACACAAAACAAATTCGTAGTGGTCGCGTATATAAGGATACAAGTATGACAAGGCACATGAGGCAATACCCAAGGTAGTGAAACTACCGTTTGCCTGATCCGGACTAGTGAAAACGCATCGCCGCAACGATCGCAACACCGCGAAACAACACTTCCAAAAGTACGAGGGTGCACCAATCAATAATAAGCAATGTGTAGTTTACGAAGAAGTGTGTTCGCTCGAGGTGGCTAACCTCATTTGGCCCGGCACGGCTCCTGTTTTAGTCATTTCCAATTTGACACAAGTGTCAAGGCTATCCATTATAGTCCTCTCTCTTTAGTCATCACGTACATCATTCCAACCACTTCATTCTGGATCACACTCCCATATAGTTATTAAAGTGATTTTCTGTTTAGACAGAGAGTATGTCCATAACCGATTCCGGTTTCTTTAATAACTTTCGTAATTATTACAACGATTGGTCATTTAATAAATTTCAAACCAAATCAAATTCAATTCGAATTTCAATTCGTAAACCAACATTTCATTTGTTTTTCTAAATCAATTTCAAAAATTTACTTTTCAAAAATTCCAAATTACCATTTCAAAATCTTATAATTCAATTTCAAATTTTATTTAAAACAATTCAAATATTGATTTAAGTTCATATATAAGTTTTATTCCGAAATCATTTAAATTAATTTAATTTAACATTCAAATCAATTTAAATTCGTTGATCGATTTCATTCAATATTCATTAAGTTAATTTATCAATTCAAAACAATTTCTATTTAATTTCCAATTAAATAAATTAAGTTTTCCTTCATTATATCAAAACTTAAAATTGAATTAAATTAAATTCTTTAAATTACAAGTCTTACATTAATTTCAATAAATCACATTTATTCTTTCTTAAAGAAATTCAATTTCACTTATTTATTTACTTACATTAAATAATTTTCCAAAAACTTAATTAATAAAGAAACTCAATTTCATTTATTAACGAAGTTCAAAATTCACTTATTCAGAAGTTCAGTTTCTCTTATCAAAGAATTCAAAATTTTATTTAATTATCAAATAATTCAATCTTATTTAATCGTAAAAAAATTTCAAAAATCAATTATTAAGTAATCTTCAAAACTTAATTGTTAAATAATTTCAAACTTAATTATTAAATGATTTCAAGACTTAATTATTGAATAATTTCAAAATTAATTACTAAATAATTTCAAACTTTTATTCAATCATTTCTTAAATTAAACAATGTTCTTTCATCAATTACTTTGTTAATCTTTTGTTACAAATTTTTAAATATTAACATTTCTTTTCATTAAATTTCAATTTCCAACTTCATTTCAAAACTTTATTATTTATTCAAATAAAATCTTTATTTTTATTTTAAATCAAATTATTGACCAATCGGGTTTATTTATTTCTCTATCCTAGGTCAAGTTAAATTTGGTATTTATTATTTCAACCCGATTCCATTTCAATTCAAAAATCAAACATAACAAAGGGAACTTGTAGTGTGATAACTGGCATGGTGTAACCTAAATAAACAAACAATAACACCAATCAACAGCAATCCAATAATTAATTCAAATAATCCCGAAATAATCGTATTAATTTACATTGTTGTTTGTGCAAATTAACATAATTATTTCTAGAATCTACACTATCATTTCATGTAGATTAAAAATTATTGCACTAATATTTATATGGTTCTACACTTGACATTTATTATTCGATTTCATATAACATAAATTCAAATGGTTCAAGGGTAATTAACCATTTCCACGTGTCAAAAATTAAATATTTAAGGGATTATATTATACAAATTATGTAACGACCCGTTAAATTAATAATATTAAATGAATTGAATTAATATAATTTTTAATCTAATTTATAATAAATGTAGGAGTTGGATATAGTAACTGAGATTTAAGATTTAACAATTGAAATGTTATATGGCAATAGGTAGAATAACGAAGATTTGTGCTGTGGTTATAAGTCATAATTAGTTGATTAAAACGGTATTAATGAAATAATAACTGAATTGAATTGCAATATATAAACATCAGAAAAATTTAATTGGTGGATTAAATTTGTTAAAGTTCATAAGTTTCGTAATTTAGTTTAGTAGAACTTTAAATTATAAACGAAGATTGAAATAAACGATAAATTTAATTATGTAAATGGTGACTCAAGACCTAGGTTATAGGAATTGGAACATAATCCAATTTGAATTAAGTAGAAGAAGGATTTGGTTAATATGTAAGTTATTGTTCAAGGTATTGAATAAAAACTTGGAATCCAATCATAATTTAATGATAATAACGTTAGTATTAGAGAATAAAAATATTTCAATGCAGTACCCGAATGAACGGAATAAAATGAATATTTATTGAATGGAAATGAAATGTAAATTGGCACATTTGGTTGAAAGTTAATTTTAAGAAACATATAAATGTTGAATTTGTGAATATTAATATAAATATTTACTTGAATGGGATTCATTAATACAAAGATGTAATAAGTGTAGATAGTAAAAATTTAATGGCTGTAGTGGATAAAAAAAAATCTAGTAGTAACATAAAATTTATTTATATGGAAAAAGAGTATAGATTTGAACAAATTTATGAAAATTTGATAAGAATAGTGGTTGTAATCAGTTTGGTTATTTAATATTTGGAAGATAGAGATTTGTAAATCCGCTAATGAATTTATAATGGGAAGGAATGGTAAGAATGTAAAAATTATAAGCATTTGATTCAATTAAGGGAATTAAATTATAATAAATGGTCATTTAATAAATTCAACGTTCTGTGAGAAATCATAATAGTTGTGTAAAATGTGTACAAACTTCGATTTGGAAATTTATTGGATTTATAACGGTTTTGGTATTACATTTATGAGTTTAAAAGTTATTCCATTTTGTAAAGTAATAAAAGCTTATTTAGGTGACTAGAATTTAGCGTAACGACTATTGTGTGTTACCTATTCTTGTTGCTTGTTAATTTAAATTTTGGGAATCAAATTCAATTTATCCGCCAATTTACCGCAGTTAAAGTGAAATGAATTGGTGAATGAGTAATGTTAAATACAAATAAGATGTAACCAAGAAATCCCATTTATAATAATTTATGTAGAATATAGTAAAGAAACCAGGAAATGAAAATGTGAAAATGTGGATGCAATGAGATTTTAAGTAATAATAACTTTGTTAGGTAAGTGATAACGGATTTTTTTTGTATAACCAAATAAAGATCCAAATTTATTTGGAAATTAATTGCAATCAATTGAATTTATTGCAATTAAATGGATTTAATATTTAATAGTTATGTAATTATTATTTGGAAGAAATTGGAGTTATTTGTAATAAGTATGAACCTAATGTTAATTTTTCTTATAGGATTGACAATTGATATGGAATGAAAAGAAGAAAATTTGGGTCAGTAAAATTTGGAATTTATGCATAATAAAATGGATTCTAACGTTAAATACTACGTTATTGAGATTTAAATTAGACTTAAAGAATAATGATGTGAATCAGGAACTAAGGTTTATGGCATCTTTATTTTAGATGAAAGTTGAGAATATAAAGATTAAAAATCTAAAGTATGGGTTTTGAGAATATAAATTATAAAATTCTTAAATATAAGAAAGTGTAGAAATTAACATTGCAATTAATATACTGTCAACTTTTAATTCACAACTAAGCCTGTTAAATCTTTTCAATTGATTACGAATCATATAAGAAATAAAATTTGGCCAAATTTAGAATTTAATATAAAATTTGGATTTTTATAATTTATTTAATGAATATTAAAAATAGCCATTTTGGCCACGGACTCGGATTTCGACGAAACCAGTTTCATCGGATCCGTATCGGTGAATTATTATAGGGTTTCAAGTTTCGTATCGATCGGACTTTTCGTTTGATCGTACGGGCGTGAAACGCCTTGAAATCAATTTTAATAAAATCAATTTGAAATCAATTTGGAAATTTTGTTTTCAACATAACTTCTTCATACGATCGAATTTGGTCGTGAAACTTTTTCCATCGCGTTCAGAATATTTTAAAATACCTATTTGGATACATGGGTTTAATTAATTTTGTTCCGGAGGCTAAACGGGCTTTTTGGGCCATAGTTTGTGGCGTACGTTCATCCTTCTAGTCTATACGCTCTAACCCAACCCTAACTATAAATATACAGTTATAAACCCTAGCCACTCCTTATTTTCATTTTCTATACGTACATCTCCTTCTCACCTCCTCATTCTAATGGCAGAAAAAAAACCTAATTCCCAAATTCCAAAAAAAAAAAAATTCAAATTTAAAAAAAAAAAAATTGCGGATCTGCAGCAGCTTCTGGTCGCGCTTCGGGTTTCAGGGAAGAAAACCCTAGAGCAACTTCGGGTCAGGAAGAAAATGACTCGGGTCGCTCCGGGTCGTTTTGGCGAAAACTCCAAGCAGACACCGGGGAATTGAGGCGGCGCACCGAAGTCGAAGCCGAAGTCGACCCAGGACCAGAATTTTCCATTTTTCAAATTTTCATAACTTTTGCATACGAGCTCGGATTCACGCGCGGTTTATTTTGCTGGGATCGTATCGGAATTTCTGACGTTTTGACGCTGGTTTGAACAAATTTTGAGACCGTCAAAATTTTGAGTTTAAATTGAATTTAAATTCGATTTAAATTCCAAAGGTGAGTGTTTTAACCCACTCACAACTATTAGAAGCTTTTATGTTTGTTAAATTAATTTTAGAAATGAATAGAAATTTATTTATGAGTATTTGGCATGTTTATTTTATTCATATCTGTTGAATTGCATTTAATTAATTTAACTGTTAATTTAATTAATTTATTGCGTATGAATTTACAGTTAAAATTTATTTGTTTGTATATGAACTGCTAGTTAACAGTTATATAATTTATTACTGAATATAGACTGTAGATTAATAGCTGTTAAATTTAATTTGAATAAAATTGCCAGTATTACCTGTTATGTAGTACCAAAAATAATATTGTTATTGATTGGTATTGATTAATGATTGCGATTTGGATGATGGATGATGTTGATGAATGGATGTTTATTGTATATCATTAAATTGCAAATTATCATGCATATTTCATTTCATTCGGGATTGTGGTTTGAAATGATATATAACCGCAAAATTTTATATCTTTTAAATTGCGGATTGAAATGATAAATATCCGTATCACTTGACCATAGGATAGAAAATTATATACAGGCACCGCGGTCTATATATAACTATTTTAATGTGATTTCTATGGTTTGGATGGAATACGGTTTATAATAATCTTAAATTTTATATTGTATAAATATTTTTCTTCCATATATATATATACATATGAAGTTGAAAATTTTGAAATTAAAAGGTGTATAAAAATCTTTATTAAAAATGGAAGAAAATGAAGAAAATGGAGTTTAATAATTTATATCATATGTTTAAATGTTAAGTTTGAAAATTTTAAGATATGATATTTATAATTGGATTTTCCCAAAATAAATTGAAATGAATATTCTAGTATAATTTGAATTGGGAAAAATATATATATTATTACTAGAAATTGAAGTCTTATTATTTATGGATTTTATATGAATATTCAAGACTAATTAATAGAACAATTGATTTGTTGAAAGAATAAAATCCAACTTTAGTTTGAAATATTGATACTCAAAATGGATATACGTATATATAAATAAATTGAAGTGGTTTTGGAACTTGAGAGAGACAATATAAATTTTGGTTTAGACTTTAATAAAGAAATGTATTTGTAAAGCCATGAGAACTATTTTCTTTACAAAGTAACATTTAAGTTAAACCATTTAATTCATATACCGTTGAATGTCCAAACCATTCAAGTTTTGGAAGTTATGGTTTTAAATTATGATTTTCAAAATACTATGCTTGAAAATATTTGATTTTCAGACGTTATGAAGTTAAAGCATTTTGATTTTGGAAAAGAATTATATTTGGGATAAGTGATAAAATATGGTTTTGGGTTTTGAAATGATATCGTATTCATGGTTATGAAATGGAATGTTTATTCTGATTTTTAAAGTATAACCTATTTTTAAATGACCGCGGTGTTATAATAACGATGGGTTGGCAAAGAGACCGGGATCGGATATCTGACATACTCTCTGTCGATACCGAAAACCACTTTGACTAACCGTGTACGCGGTGGAGATTCCAGAATGAAGTAGGTGGTGGCGACGTTTCCTGTAAGGTAAATACGTGGACCCGACTCCCGTGAGTTGGCATAAGGTGGCTAAAACAGGAGCGATTCTCAGGCCAATGAGGTCATTCCTCTGATCGGACCCTCCTCTTCGATATTATACTTTGATTTTGGATTGATTCAGTGGCCACTTCTATATTTTGATTTTGGGGAGTTAGTCCGAGGTGGGCGGTAACTGCGGCTACGCGTTTCCACCAGCCTGGATAGCAATTGGTATATCTACCCTGGCATTGCCTAGTTGTGCCGTGTCACCTACCATACCGAGCCTTTACTACGAGTTTCTATTTGTGTCGTACCTATGGAGTATCCTTTGGTAGCTTCCCGATCAGGAGGTATTACGGTACTGTATAGACTATTGGCATTATTTGTGTTAAGGGCTATATGGGTAACCCCTTAACGCTATTAAAAAGTAAGTTTATTTTATAAATAGACACTATTATAATAGCGCAATATACTACATAGTAAATAGTTTAACGGATCCTTAGGAGATGTAAATCCCGAACATCTCTTGAGTTACTGTACTCATATTTATTTCTGTTAATTTAACTCACATAAGATCTTTTAGTCTGACTCGAGTGTTTTTGTCTTTTCAAATTCGCTCGGGTTAGTCCGAGCGTTTCAGGATCGAAGATTTTAGTTTTGGAGGACGAAGACGAAGAATCCGTATTATATTATTTATAGTATTGCACCACATTCTAAATTTCCGCTGCATTGATTGTATTGGTATGTGTAACTCTGATATTCATTGTATAAGTAAAATAAATATTTTGTAAACAGTTATCATGAACTGTATATTGATTATTATATTTTATCCTTCCGCTGTGAGATTCTATTTTATTTTATTTCTTCTCTGTTTTTCTTATTTATCCCATAACAATCCGCACTTGCGTATGCTTTGAATTGGCACGTGTGTCGGTTTAAAGTGTGCGAAAAGGCGGGATGTTACAAATTAACTAATCAAATTCAACATATATATCGATTCAAATTTTTAACTATCCTAGGTCAAATCCAATTGCATAATATTTATAACTTTATACATTACAATTTGACATCCAATATAACAATCAAACAATCAATCAATTATCACCCAAACGGGATTATCGTCGTATAATTAACAGATAATGGTGTCAGATGCCACAGGTGAACTGATACAGGGAATAACATATATAACAGTGTAAATAACTAACAGTATCAAATTTCAATTGTCATTCAATTAAAATCAAATTTAATAAATAAAAGAATATTAATCGTGAGTGATTGCTTACCTTCCGATGCTAAATAGAATTTGACAAGGCAATGAGCTACAAATTTCAAAGTAACGTTGGATGGACACGATTTGACGGAGAAAACTAGCACGTCGGAAAAAGCTTATAACAGTGATCGACAAAACGAATCAGAACCGGATGGATAAGCATAAATAAACTTATGTGTATAACTATGTATAAAATCATATTTTAAAATCCGACTGATACCTTATATGCTTATAAATTTTAAAATGAACATATGCAGATGTTGGTAAATATGCAGAATATGCATAACAAATATATATACACGTTACTCCCAAATCAGTTATAAATGCAAACAACAACTTGTGTAACTTCATATATATAGCCAGATTGAAATATAAACCGTAGGCACTAAAATAAACAAGCATATATAGTATACATATAAATAAAATGTTATGAATTTTATAAACAAATGTAGATAATATACGAATAAACTAACATATGATATATACACTCATATGTGAACTGAAACTACTATTCTTTTAAGCACACAAAATGCATATATGCCTACAGTTATTATACAATAGAAAATAAAACTATGTCAACACACTTTAAATATAGTTTACCTACTCAAGACAACCTGACAGCATAAAAATAATATAAAGTAAATACTTATACAAATTTATATACAAGTTATACTGCCTATAAACAAATGCGTTGTTGAAATGAGTCTGATCGTGCAAAGTAAAAAAAATAGTTAACCTAGACAATTGTATCCTGTATACATATCAGTTTATATATAACTAAATATATAAATGCTAACTTATCAATAAAATATATAACTATTATATAAAACTTCATGCCTACAACAGATTTATATACATAAACTAGCAGGCTAAAACTACCCAAAGTATACATACACCCAAATATATAACATAATGATACAAATTTAATTTTAAAAAAAAAGTAAGAAAATAAAGCATATATGTGCACGTATGCATACTGTGCTACATTATAGATTACTTTATAAATAGATAGGATAAAGGTACAAACTCATATATATGCCTTTAAAAATAATTTGCATGCTTAAAACTAACATACATAACTACAATCTATTTGCTAGATTAACATATAAACTAACCTCAGCTTAAAAAAATGTATATATGATACTTAACAGTATTAAACATACTGGAAAATAACAACTTCTAAAAGAAAAGAAAAATAGTACTTACAAAAACCTGTACACGGTAAAAACGAGGGTGGGAATCATGGCACGACGAGTGACAGGAAGGAAAGGCCGTGGATTTGAGGAACGAACGCAGGGCACGCAGGAAGTCAGGTGGGTGGAAGGCCTGAGTTAACGACAGAGAGAGGCGGAGGTGGCGAGAGGCCGAGTGTTTGCGCGAGCTTGGCGGGGAAAGTGGAGGTGCAGCATGGGCGGAGGAAGGTGAAGGGGATGGCATCGTATATAAGGGGAGAAAAGGTGGTGGAATACGGCTGTTGCTGGGTGGCCGTGTTTGAAGTAGGGTTTCCATGACTGGTTGAGTGGAGGCAGTACACGGCTGATGGGATGATCGTGCTCGGTGTTTTGATGTAGAAAGCGTGGTGGTGATGAGGTCTTGGCAAGCGAAATGGAAAGAGGAGTTGCCCGCAATAGATTGGGAAGAAGAGTGAGAGAGAGACCATGATGAAATGTATAAGGAAGAAGATGTACAGGCCTCTCAAAGAAATAGGTAAATGTGTATAAAGTTTCTTTTCCCATGCGAATGAACAATGCAAATTAATATGAAATAAATAAATGATTCAAAACAGATTATATTGAAGAGTCATAGTTGTTTCTCGGGAGATTAAAAGTTAAGCATCCATTGGAATTTTACACGGTTGTTACCCAAGAGGCAATAGAATTCAAACATTCAAATGGTACCGATACAAATGACTATTTCGCAGTTTCTACGGCATACCGGACTCCAAAATACAAAAGTGAATATACCGCAGAGATCAACACGACGAGACGATCAAAACGGTATATAGATGTCAGTGGTACGATTGAATTTTAAAAATTCGAATTTTCTAATAGCAGAAAATGCAAGAAAAACGCTGAAAAATAAGATCGACGGAGCTAAAGAATTCCGAATTTGGAAAAACGAAAAATAACGTCTTGCTCAGAAGACGATTTAGAATTTTTCTATGTAAAAATATTTTGGTTTCGAAAACGTTTTATTTTCACCGATTTTTAACTGATTAAATTGAAATAAATTCGCGCGCGAAAATAAACTTCATATTTTTGGACGAAAATTTACCAGTTGCTATGTTTAACTAGACGCATTTCAAGTATCGAATTTATATTTCAAAATTTTATTGTTTAAAATTGCACAAAATTCCAATTAATAACGTTATTAAAACTAGTTAAATTTACGGGTCGTTACATCTCGTTTTGCATTTTAGACATTTTATCACTAACTTGGTCCACTTACATAAAAACATAATACATAAACATGTCATTCCTTTCAGACAACATGAATGCTCTATACATGAGTTAAATATCTTCGGTTAATCTACAATATTTGACATCGTTAAAAACATTCTTGAGTGATTTTAATAAAGATGTAATATTGCTAAAGAGCATATCAACTTCAAAAAAAATTTAAAAAACATAAGTTGTATTCACTCTATTGTAGATGGAAGCAACTAAATATATGGAGCAATGAACTAAAAGTGATTTGTTTTCCTTTATTGTGGTCTTTATCAACCTTGCGGTTTTTATCTTATTCCTATATTATGGGATGCAATTAAATATTTTCTAACTGAAGCAAGACTATAAAAAGTATAGAGTCGCCCGTGCTGTATACTCCCATCATAACATACTAATATTCAAATTTCATTGCATGCCACATTTACAATGTGACAACCGGAGTTGCTCAATCTATGCTCCTAAGGTGAAGTTTAGTTGGAGCTGTGAAGTAAGGATCAATTGTCGTATAGATGAACACTTTACATTTATTGATTATTTAACATTTTGTGAAATTATTTTGTTATTCACCCATTTAGGTATAATAATGATTCTTTGATTCCATCAATTTACATTATTTTAACCTTTTACATAATTCTTATCATATTCTAGTATGATAAGGCAATAACATTACAAACCGATATTCTAGTATGATAAAAATCATATGAATATATAGATGCAGAGAATATATATAGAAAAAAAGAGATCGAAGAAAGTCTTATTTATTTCCTAGTCACTAATTTCTACTACATTACTATAACAGGTGATTTGGGATGAGATTGGTTAACCAAATACAGAGAGAAAGATCATGATACTTGAGTTAGAACAGGAGGAATGCTTGGAAGCTTATAAAAGAAAAATTGACCAAGCTACCAAAACTAAAGAGCAAATGCGCCAAAAAATAGTCGATGTTATTGTGCAACTAGCTTCTTACATTCCGTGACAGAAGATGTGGGAATACATGTTGATCATTAAAATGGATATCCAAAGAACTTGAAAGAATATTTAGTAATGATTACCGCACGCTTAGAGTGCGTGACAATGGAAAGACGTGAAAGAAGACCAACAGAGACACCAGTTATTCTTAACGTTTATGACTTAACCTCAACTAATCGTTTATGTTACTGTGCATGCCTTGGTGCATTTCTTCTGAAGTGGAAGGTAATTTTGCACATTTTTTTTATTTTTATTTTCATTTATTGTTGCACCTAACTAAGCCTAGTTCACATTTCCATTATATAAGAACTAGTTGATGTAGTTATGGGGCTTCATGTTTTATTATCTATAGAATTATTGGTTTTGCATACATGATTTTTTATATATGAAATGTGACTAGAATATTGTTGTTGACATGTTAAAAATAGTCATTTATTTAGCATAGAATTTACTAGATATTTACCTTAATAAAACTGCTGCATTTTATCAATGTAAACTTAAGATGATTTATCAACCAAGTAAAGAAATGATATTTAATCATGGTTAATATGAATTTTTTATTGTTACTTAATAAAATATTGTAAAAAAATTGTTATTATTTTAAGTTGTATTCTTAATGTTTGTATCTCGGTTCTTGTAGAAACTTGTTTTAAAGTGTAAATTCTTTCTATGATCATTCGAAATTAATATTTTTATAGATCCAACATACCACATAAGTTTCCTGCAAAAGTGTTACTAACATTGGTTTATGTGTATTACTACAATAATTGTTCACATAGTCTTTAGTAGTACATTCGATTGGTCAGTTGGTTCATATCATGATTACATCGAATACCAATACTTACATAAAAAGAAAAACTTAAAGGAAGAAGTACTTTCCTTTAAAATGCTTTGGTTTTCCTGTTTGAAAAAAAATCAAGGAAATTTCATTTATTTGATTAACATTCAATACATTAGTGTCTTATAGAGGATTTCCTACATTTGCTCACAGTTCATGGAGTAGAGTATTCGTTTGGGCAGCTGATTTTCCATCATGTGGTGTATTTGAAGTAGAACCCAAAAAATGTCCGAACTATAAATTCAGGAAATCAATTGTGGTTGGAACAACTTCCTATGATCCACTCCAGTTACGCTCATTCATGGATGTTCTTTCTCGCAACTACAGTTTTGGTTCCTATAATCTATTTACAAAGAACTGTAACCTTTTTAGCAAGTATGTTTGCTTCAAATTAACTGGAAAATCAATTCCAAAATGGATCAATCCACTTGCTAAACTTGGTTCACGTTGTTGTTGCATTTAAATGGCAGACAGGCAGATAAGATGTAGGTTTTCTATTTTATGTAAATATACATTTTTAGCCATGGAATGTTTGATATTTGTGTGTACATCCATTTATGTAAATTTATTATGGAACATTGATGTTACAGCTCTTTTTATTTGAGTTATCTTATTTGAGATGCGCATGGTTGTAACATCCTAAAATTATCAATTAAAATAAACAATATATTTTAAACTCTTGGAATTTAATTTGAATATAAATTGGAAAAAAAATCTTAAACGTATAAAAATAAGTGATAATATTATATAAATAAATTCCAATTTTATTTTGAGTTTAAAATATTGAAATAATGAATGTTAAAAAGTCATTTAAATTTAAAATTTTATACACATATGTACATTTCATATATGAGTAAAAGAATTGAATACATATTGGAATTTAGTTTAAATTTGTTCAAGATAAGTGTGGATATATAAATGGACATGGAAGTTTATATTTCAAGTTTGAAATTTAAATTTAAATTGAAATTAAATGTTTTAAGTATAAGTAGCATTTAAAAATTATTAAGATGTAATATATGTAATGTAAATATTGGTTAAATTCTTTTAACAGTGTACATATGTGTGTGTGTATATATACATACAAATGAACGAGGAATACATTTATTTATAAAGTGTATATACGATATAAAAATAAAGTTCATAAAATTCTTTTGCCTTGTAACAAAATCATAAATGTGAATATACATTCACATGGAAGATAGAGCAGAATGATTTACAAAAATCTAAAGCTTATGATATCTTTTTACAAATGGCACAAACCATCATTACTTTAATAAAATAATCAAATAAAAAATTCAGAAAAACCTATCAGCTTCCAAATTCAAATTTTTAAACCTCCAAATCTCTGAAAAATTTAGTGACCAAAAGATTTTGCAATCTTTAAACTCCAACACTCAAGCACGAAAAATTCAGAAAAAGAGAAAAAAAGAAAGAGAAAAACCGCCTTCTTCAATTCAATTCAAAAGAAAGTAAAATCTGAAGCGTTTTCTTAAGCATCAAACTGTAGTGATACATTCGTCTCTCAGGTAAGTTTTGTTTTAAACTCTATAGTTTATAAAATTATGATTTTTAAATCATATTTTAACAACAAATTCAAACCAAAAACTGCAGATTTTCTTCAAAACAAGTGTTTCAAGTTTCTGGCCAGTGCAAAGTATTTCTGGAAAGAATTTTAAAGGCAAGTAACCTTTTTAATTTTGAATTTGAAGTTATAATCTATAATGAAGCAAGAATTAAACAATAACATTCAATTATCCGCAAGAAGAATCAAGATCAAAGAATTAATCTACTTCGGGTTTTAAAGTTGCAGAAAAAAAGAGGCTTTCTCTGTTATAAATTTTTCTTTTAACTCTAAGTCAATTGAAGATTTGTTGTTATTAATGATTAAGTAAGTAAATACAATAAGGATTAATCAAAGATCTACAACTCTAACTTACATATCTAAAACTCTAAATCTTAGAGTAGGAGAAGAAGAAATTTACAGGCTTCATCTTTTCTTTGAAATTGTCAAGAGCTTCTCTGTCTTCAGGAAACTCTCTGAAAAATGTGAGTAAACCCCATGCTTTATTCAATTATTTGTGTTTAAATGCCTGCATGAATGTGAATAGCCTTTTCTTTTGAATGGATTGCTATGCTTGAGTTTTTCTTTGCCTGGAAATGTGATTTCTTCTTTTTATTTTTTTTCTGTTTCCTGTAACACTATTGTAATATCCCGGAATTTTTGACAATATCAATTTAATAATCTGTAGTTAAAATTAAATTGATATTGATATTCTGATAATAATTATTCAGATAAATTTAATAATCTTCTTCAATAATTATTTAAATTGGTTATTTTATCTTTTAAATGATATCAATTGATTTCTATTTTCAATATAAATATATGGTTCATATTTTAAATAAATTGGTATTGTTTTAAATTTAGAATAAATTTAACAAATTGGTTTTATGGCTTAATAAAATGGATATTTTGTAAAATGATTTTAATTTAATAAAAGAGATTTATAAAAATAATATTAACATTGTATTGTCTTTATAAATAAGTTTTGAATAAGATTTGTAATGTTTATTTCAATTTGAATTATTATTTATAACTTGATTTGAATAATATTTGATTTTGAATTTAGTTGAATTTAAATTTAAAAGTATAAAATTTTATATTGTTTGATTGTCTTAATTTTTGATATGTATAAGTTCATTTATTATGATGATTTTTTTTATTTCCATTTGTAAATTTATACATATGTTAAATATAAATTAACAAATTTATTTTAAGCTTATACACACTTTAGTTGAAAATCAAATACTAATTATCTTTAAAAGATAACATGTGTTAAATTCATATGCATTCATATTGACATGTGTTTAAAAATTAGCATAACAATTTGACAAGTGTTAAAATTAGTTTTTATTTTCTTTTCTTTTATTAAATCTGAAAATACATTAGTTTGCATCATTCATACATAATGCATTTTCATTTCTTAAATCAAATGAAGATCAAATTCATTTTCATATTTGCAATCCAAATCTGCATTCTCAAATCCAAAGAAATCTGCATAATCTAAAATCAGTTCCCCTCTGATCTACCTTCATCTGCATATAACAATCCACAAATTCATCAAGTTCCAACATCTGCATACCACAAATTCATCTGCATTTACAATCAAAGCAAAAACTTGCATACTTCCCTCATAAAAGATCAAAAAATTCTGCAAATTCAAATGAAGCCTGCACATGTTTGTTTCTGCATGAATGAGCAACAGAGTCAAGCCTGCATGCAAGCATCTTGGTCATGGAAAAACATATGAAAAGGGATTGAAGCATAATAGAGGAAGTACACCTACATTTTTAAAGTCTGCATATTAATTCAACATGAAGCAAGGATCCAGTCTGCATTCTTTTCTGTAGAGTTTCAAAAAGACAACTGAGCTCTGCATTAACATGTGAGTAACTTTTAACTTTAAAATTTTAAAATAGAGTTGCATTCTAAATTGTTTGATATATATATAAGTATTGCTGTGTTTAAGTGGAAAGTAAAGTGTGTACACTGTTGTTTTATTACTTGATCAGTTTTCTTGATTTCCTAGGATGTTTTTATTAAAACTTTATCTTTTAACTTAAACTTCTGGTATGATTAGATTTATAAGTAAGTTTATAAATTATATTTAGTTAACTTTTAAAGTTTTAAGCTAATGTAAAAGAAAAATGGATATAAACAGTATTGACCCTGTTAACACAGGTAAAACTTTGCATGATGTATTTATATCTAAACTCAACCATATTGATATCATGCCTCGGATTCATAAATTAAAGTACTTACCATAACTTGATTTTTGAATCAAGAAGTAGAATTTTTAGAGGTTAAATTCCGTAGGAGTTTGGTATTAAACTAAGAGTGAAATCTGTGCAAATTCTATTGATTTTTGAGTTGGGAAATTCTGAAACTCTTCTGAGTTATAGAGTAAGGATCATAGATCTTGGAAAAATTCAGAGAAGAATTTAAAGTTTGCTAGTTAAGTTGCAGTTTGGATTCAAACTTTTTAACCCTACTTTTTACTGTGTTTTTGAATCAATCAATTTCGGGACATAGGAGCGATCGAGTGTTTTGGTTTTTAGTGTGTGGGTAGTTGATGTGTAGAGGAGTGTGAGGCCGGAAAGGTTGGATGTCAGGTGGTCGAAGCAACTCGAAATGGCCGTTGACAGGTTTGAATAGAAACCTGTAATATTTTTTCCAGGTTTGTGAATTTGGGGGTTTCAGAGCTACAATTTGAATGCTTGGATATTTGTTCAACCTGGTGTCGTAGTTAGGGTATTGAGGGGTTTCTGGAGGTTGTTGGATCATCACTGATGATCACCAGAGGGTTGCGACATGATTTCTGGTTAACTGTTTTGGTTTGGTTGTGTTCTAGGGGTAGGTCTGTGTTTTCCTCGAAGTGGATGGGGAAATGACTCGGGGAAATCAAGTGTGAAACCCGAAGCAAAATCTTGGTCTCTCGGGTTACTCTGTAATTCCAGGTTACAGAGGATACTGTGTTTTGTTTTAAAAAAATATGGGTTTTAAACTTTTTAAAAATCTGGGTTTTCAATTTTAAAATCTGTAGTTATAGGTTTAAATAAGGTTTAGGTTTAAAATTTACTTCAAGTTTGAATTACTTATTTGAATTCAAATTCCAGGTTTTTAAACCTGTTTTCTGTTTTTTTCAAAATCTGGGTTTGAACTGTTCAAATCTGTAGTTTTATGTTTTGATTAAAATTTAAGAGTAAATTCTAATGCAGGTTTAAATTTTAGATTCAAATTTAAATCCCATGTTTTGAAATAAAAAGTTTAAATTCTTAACTTAATTAACTATTTCAATTTGGTAAATAGTTGAAATTTTAAATAATGAAGTTTTTAAAATATGAAGCAAGGTTTAAAGATAAATTTTAAAATCTGAAAATATGAGTTTAAAATGAAGCTCAGTTTCAAATTTAAAAGAAGATTTAAAGTTGAAAGTTTTAAACTAAGAATGAATTAAATTTCTAAAAATTTGAAATAAATTTAACTTCAAATTCTTATGATTGCATTCTTAAGTCAAACTTTTGTTTTGACTTGT
The DNA here is from genome assembly GCA_030765085.1 of Allium cepa. Taxonomy (NCBI): domain Eukaryota; kingdom Viridiplantae; phylum Streptophyta; class Magnoliopsida; order Asparagales; family Amaryllidaceae; genus Allium; species Allium cepa. The sequence goes on from CM060938.1 coordinate 237,817,801, forward strand.
AATTTTAAATAAGTTTCAAATTATTTAAAATTTGACAAGTTTAATATTTTTCTATTTTAAAGTTGAATTTAAATTGAAATTTAAAGGGAAATTTCTAAAGTACTTTGTTTTGAATAAAATTGTTAAAAACATAATTAAGTTATGTTTTATTTTGAAAATTTGATTAAGATTTATGTTTTAGAATTAATTAATAAGGTAATTAAGATTTGTTAATTTATTTAATTAATAAATTGAATTTGGAATTAATAATTGATTTATGATTAATCAATTTTAAATTAAGATCATTAATTAAGTTATTAATTAATGATAAATGAATATTAATTATGTAATTAAGTTTTAAATTAAGGTTAATTAATTTAATAATTAACTTTAATTAATAAATTATTAAAGATAATTTAATTTGTAATTAATTTAAGTTAATTACCTTATAAAATAATTTGAGGATGGTTAATGAAGGTCATTAACCAGGATTATTTAACAATTAATTAATGTAGTTAATTTTTAATTAGATTAATTAATTTAATAATAATCAATTGTAAATAGTTTGAGTAAAATTACTTGATAAAGTAATTAAGAATTAATTACTTAATGTAATTAATTTAATTTAATTTAGTGAGATTGTTTATTTTAATTAATTAAGTTTAATTAATTATAAACACTTGAGTTTTATAAATAATTACTTTATGTAATTAATGATTTGGAAATTACTTAGTTAAGTAATTGTTTAATAATTATAGATTGTAATTAAGGAGATGTTTAAGAATGATTAATTTGGATTAATTATTTAATAATTAATCAAGGGATTAATTCAGTAATTAATTAAGGGATAATTAATTTATTTAATATAGTAATTAAGTTGGTTAATTACTAAATGTAATTAATCTGTGATGATGATTAATAAGTTAATTACTTAAGGTAATTAATAATTAAGGATCATTAATTATTTTAATTTATGATGTAATTAAAGTTGATTAATTATGATTAATTAATCAATAATAGGTAATTAAAGGTAATTAATTAATGTAATTAATTAAGGATTAATGGAATTAATTATGATTAATTAATTAATTGAAGTAATTAAAGGTTAATTACTGTTTGGTTGAGGATAATTAATTTGTGCGAATTAATTAAGAATAATTACACGAATGTAATTAAGGGTAATTAATCAAGAGTGATTAATTAAAGTAATTTTATGATTGATTAATTGATTGGAATCAATTAAAATGGTTGAGTAAGCAAGATTTATATTGATGAAGTAATTAATTTAATTTATTTTAAATTAATTAAAGATAGAGTAATTAATTTAATTCATTTTAAATTAATTAGAGATTAGAGATAGTTAATTTAATTCATTTTAAATTAATTATATTATGATGAGTAAATCTTTGCTTATGTATGAATGGATGTCATTGATTGACTTGGATGTTTTGAAATCTCAGTAATGAGATAAATGATATTGTGTGGTATGGATGTTTGGTTGTATTATGATGATACCATAGGTTTTCTATTATGATTATGATATATGGATATCTATTTGATAATGTGGATTAGCTGTTATGTGATAATGTTGATTATCAGTTATGATTTATAAGTTATCTA